>JASAUF010000668.1:0-640000 GCA_030180095.1 Magnolia changhungtana | reverse complement strand
CTCTTTCCTAGTGGGTAATGGAGAAAGGATTGGGTTTTGGTCTAACCCTTGGTGTGGGAACCTTCCTCTGATGGCCTCCTTCCCAGCCCTAGCAAGATTGAGCCCCAACAAGAAGATCATGGTTTCGAATCATTACTCTTCTGGTCAAGGTGGTGTGTGGACTCGCTTTAAGAGGAACCTTTGGAATGAGGAGTTTGATGAGTTATGAGGGCTCCTTTCTTCCCAGCAGGACTATGCTTTACAACCTCATGTCACTAACTCCATAAATTAGAATATTGTTGGTACTCTTTGGTCATTTGGGGCTCGCCAGAAAGTTTCTTCCTTTGCTTGGCTCGTTGGTCGGAGTTGTATTCTCACAATAGATAATCTCCATAAGAGGGGGCTCTGCCTCCCGAACATCCACTGCCTCCTTTGTATGCAAGATGCAAAATCGGTACCCAACCTTCTCCTGCACGCCCCTTCTCCAATAGAGTCTAGAATGGGATTTTGCTTCACAGGGAAATTTTGTGGGTTTTCCCTTATTTGTTTAAGGCCCACATCAGATCATGGGAGGTTGGAGGTGGTGGAAAGCTCGGAAATAAGAGATGGGGAGTCTAACTCTGCCTGGTCCATTTGGTTGGAATGAAATAAATGTTGTTTCAACAATGCCAAGTGTTCCGATAGTTGGGTTCTCTGTAATGTTCTCCATCTTGTTAGGGAATGGGCTTCGGGCTTTAGTTAGAGGGTTGGGTTCAGGCTTGGGGTTGTGCCCTTGCCTGTCCCTTTATGTTCTCTTCTTCTTCCTCCTTTCGTTGGCCTTTCTCTGTCCCTTTATGTTCTCTTCTTCTTTGTTTATCTCTATTATCTTCTTCTTCTTTTTTGTGTTTTCTGTTTTTGGTCCTTGGCGTTTTAATATAATCACCTTTAAAATTTATTTATTTTTTAAAAAAAAAGGCTACAATAGGGTATATTCCCTCTGTTGTGGATCATTACCAAACTTAGTGCACAAAGGCTACAATAGGGTAAAGTATTCTCTTTGTTGTGGAATCTCACTCTTTGGCTTTGACATTCCCTATGCTTACTTCAATGAGTCAATGACCATTCTTTTGCAAGTTTTCATTTCATTTTAAGTAACTTCAATTAATCACATTCAATGAGATCCCAACTATTTATCATTTTCATTTATAAATAACTAGTTTCTAACATTTCACATGTACAATAATACTTATTAAATCACGAACATAAAAGAAAGCTCCTACTTCTGCTTCCAATTGAGCTAATGAAACCATGGTTGATGACACATCAAAGGAGATCCAAAGTTTTAAAAGTGTCAACAAATGGTTGTGGTATTCAAAAACGGTTATGTAACAGTAAAGGTGGGAGCCACTACGAGATACAGGGCTGTAATGCCATTCTGAAAAAATGGCCAGTAACGGCCCTATGACAGTAGATCCATAATGAGCCGATACAAGCCTATAATGGTCCATTAGAGGGCTGATACATTTTACTGTTACAGGACCGTAATCGCTGTTATGGTCCATATCATAACAACCATAAGGCTGGCCGTTACAGCCACTGTTACCATTATTGAATACCTTGCACATAGCAATCAGCTAATCGCGTCCCCAAACTACAATTGAACAACATAAATGATGAAGACATACAGTTTTTAAGTTGCAAAATGATGTTGGTGAGAACATATAAGACTATCATCAAATTAAGCAATGATCATTTCCAAGTAAATACAGTAAAGAAAAGAGCAACATGAGATCAAAGGGGTAAAAATATGATTCCTTAAATGACTTAGATATAAAATTGCCAAGAGCGCAATAAAGCAACTAACCATTCTGGTTCCAGTTTAATAGTAATGAAGCTACTTACCAAATCCCCTTCCTGACTTAGAATGACAAATATGACAATGGAATGCATCCTGCCAAACAAGCAACAATATCAATATGCCTGTATACACATTTGCAGGGGTACAGATATGGACATGCGCATATTTCTGTATGCATGCACGCACGCACGAAAAGTCGTCAATTAAAAACAGACCAACTCAAGTAAAATTGCAAGACATGCATGTATGCATGCACAAAAGGTCGTGATTTAAAAGCAAATCAACTCAAGTAAAATTGCAAGAAAACCTAACCAGAGCTGCCTGAGCAAACACTGCAAGGGAATGGTGGGCAGCATTATTGTATAATGACAGGCAACACCTTTTCTTAGCACAAGGTGCAAAATACTCTGCCACAAATTTTCTCCAGTAGAGAATATTATTGTCCTGGTAATAAGAAAGCATAGTTAGACATACTGACTATTTCAATAGAAAAAAAGGGGGGAAATGTAAGAATGTAATATGCTCTGGTAAGAAAAATAGTATAACGAGCAATGTCTTCATCAAAGGAATAAAGGAACAGAAAAATTAGTACACAAATAAATAACATATTAAACAACCAACTCACAGGAGGACGATGACGCAGATGATATATGTACTGCATAAGCCGACGAGCACATATGCCACTGTCATACGGTCGCTTCATACCAGATATCGGCTGCACCCCATGTTGCATTTGCTGCCTCAACTCCTGCTGCTGTTGCTGCTGCTGCTGCTGCTGCTGCTGCAAGTGTGCCTGCTGCATCTGTGGGATAGATTGCAATATCTGCTGCTGCTGATGTTGCTGCTGCAAGAGCCTCTGCTGCTGGATTAAGACTTGTAGCTGGGGATTTTGCCCTTGTAGTTGGATGGAATCCCGTCTCTGCAGCAGTTGTTGAATAAGCTGCTGCTGCAAAATGTCTTCCTGTCTGATATCCAATCTGGGTTTTTTCTGCATCGGCTCCTGGTTTAAGGAGACAGGAACTTGTGGGCCTGTTTGCAATGTCGGATGTGATGTAGCCGTTGAAGCCGCCCCCTGTAGCTGCTGCCTCTGTGGATTCTGGTCTTGATGGGAGCTCTGCTGAATTATACAGGAACCATCCATGCTTAGATTATTCGACGAGAAAGACATGGGTGATGCTGGCACCCTCAAGTATGAGTCTATACTAATGCTAGCACTTCTCTGCAAATGGGGTCCACCAGAAAGCGAGGAGTTGGCATCCGTGACCAACGAACTTGCCCCTACACTGGGCCCCGAGTTTGCCACACTATTCGATACCTGGTTCATATCCCCGGAAGCGGGCTCTAGACGCAACCACTCAGTTCCAGAATTAGATGAGTTCCCAAATGATGAATTCAATGTGGAATCTACGGGCACCTGGATCTGTCATTCTCCTTCAAAAGAGATGCCAGAAGCGGATGAAGATTGAGCACGGCCACCAGCCACCCAGGATGGGGCTGCGGATGACACCAGAGCGGAAGTGGTGGATGGAATCTATGTAGCTCTTCGACACGAACCTGAAACCACGTCCTATGGTGGTGAATTCATACAGATCAAGCTAATTCACCACACACACACACACACACACACACACACTCACACACACACACACACACACACACACACACACACACACACAAATACAAATTAAGAAGAATCCAGCATGACCCACCAAGGTATGATGACAAAACCCCAATAGCATCTACCCTAAACCCTAATTTTGAACAAACAGAAAGCCATGTTTTCGATGACCGCAGATAAATCAGAACTGCGAAATCAAAAATGGTGATTTCACGACAAGAATTCAAGAATTTATTATAATCACATACATTCAACGATCAAATGACGAGGATAAATAAAATAATCTCCTAACCCTAATATTCCGAAAACTGTGCCATTTAATTTCTACAAGAATGCAAGAGAGAAAGGGATAAAAAAAAAAAAAGAATCAAGAACCAAGCCTAGAGTATATACCTTCAATCCAAAGCAATCTCGAAGAAAATACGGGAAATAAATGGAAGAAAAAATAAAATTATTTTTAGTCTTTCACAGACCTTGAAATGGAGCTCGAAAAAGCGAAGCCTTCTCTCCCTCCTTTTCTTCCAGCGATGTCTTGAGGAGAGTAGGATACGGTTTTTATACCCCGCGGGAACTGCAGCACGACAGAGAGAAGGGGAGTAACCGGCTGTAGCAGTTCCAAATCCAACGAACCGGGTGCAGCCGGTAGAGTCTGTTGTACGTGTCGAGCAGTAGTGGGATCCACGTGGACTGGTCGCGATGTCGCGGTGCCTACTGGACGCGAGTTTCCTACTGTAGGGGTAGAGAGCCCGGGAGAGCAAAAGCTCCCTTTGAGCCCACTGATTTCTGTTTCACATGCGCTCCACTCAAAATTAGTTTCCTCCGCTCATTTCAGGGGGTTAAAAATCATTAAATGACAGCACTGCAGGAAAATGTGGGTACTGGACCATTACCGTTAAGGGCGTGTTTGGTTTGTGGAATTAAGGGGGTGTTTGGTACATTGTATTGGGAAGGATTAGGTGGGATGAGATTAAAAAACATAATTATTACACATGGCAGGGATTGTACCTGGTCACCGTGGATTAAGCTTAATTCCATGTTATGTTTGTAATACCGTGGTACGTTGAACGGATATACCCACTATCATTTGGAACTATTGAGAATAACACATATGTGTTATATCTAAACCATTTATCTTTTTTGTAACCTCATTTTATGGCATGAGCCTAAAATGAGGTAGATCCAAAACTTATGTGCCCCAAAGAAGTTCTCAACAATAGGTATTCAATCCCCGCTATTGTCTATGGTGGGGTCCACTTGAGCTTTAGATCTACTTGATTTTTTTGCCCATGCTCTAAAATGATCTCGAAAAATGGGTGGACGGTATGGACATAGCCCACACATCATGGTGGGACCTACACAACGTGCTAACATTTAGTGAAATTGGCTTGGACCCAATGCAATTCCATCTTATCTAATTCCAAGCTTTTCCATTCTTCCCGAACATTGAGTGGAATTGGCATGAGACCAAATGCAATTCCATCCCACTTAATCCCATACACATGGTATTGGGAAGGATTAGGTGGGATGAGATTCCAAAAACATAATTATATATTATGTATGGCGGGGATTGTCTCATGTTACCATGGGATAAGCTTAATTCCATGCTATGTTTGTAATATGGTGGTACATTGAATACCCACCATCATTTGAAATTATTGAGAATAACACATATGTGTTATATCCAAACCGTTTATCTATTTTGTAATCTCATTTTATGACATGGGCCAAAAATGAGGTAAATCCAAAACTTATGTGGCACCAAAAAAGTTTTCAACAATAGGTATTCAATCCCTACTGCTTTCTATGATGGGGTCCACTTGAGCTTTAGATCTACCTGATTTTTTGGCTCATGCTCTAAAATAATCTCAAAAAATTGATGAACAGTGTGGATATAGTCCATACATCATGGTGGGACCAACACAACTTGCTAACATTGAGTAGAATTGGGACAAGGCTGATGCAATTCCATCTAATCTAATTCCAAGCTTTTCCGGTCTTCCCAAGCATTAAGTGTAATTAGCACGGGACCAAATGCAATTCCATCCTACTTAATCTCATCTAATACCATGCGCTAAACACCCCTTAAATGGTATTGAATTTTATTAAATGGGATTAACGTTGTTATTGCACAATGATTGCATGTCTGAATATTTTAACCATTCAATTTCATGTCTAGGATAAAATTCTTGCTATGGAAAAACACTGGATTAAGCAAAATTTTGTTTGGCAGAGCATGAAATTGTAATCAATTAACCAAATTCATAATGAATGTTGCTCACTTGTACACGTATATAATCAAAATGTCACGTGTAAATGGTGTATATGGATGAAAGGCATGGATAAACACATGCATCAATGTGGGGCCTATATGTATAGTGGATTTTAAAATCCATGGAAATCCCGCATGGGACCAAATGCAATTTTATCCCACCTAATCCCAACCTTTCCCATCATCCACAAATGCTGGATGAAATTAGCACGTGACCAAATGCAATTCTATCCCACCTAATCTCATTTAATACCTTGCGCTAAACACCCCTAAAACTTCCCTAATCTCACTAAGATCATATGTAATCCACTCCAACTATTAAATTCCATTTTAAGATAGGAGCCCATGCAACAGGCCATTCATGATTCAGATGGGCCACAGCAAGGAGAACTGTTGGGGGTAAGTTCACCAAGTGTATAGTTTTCAATTGTGTGGTCCACCTAAATCATATATGGAGATTTTTTTTTTCTCCCTAGGCCTAACATTGGGTGACATGGCCAGTAACAAAAGCGAATTTCATTAAACCATCATAAGAGAGCCTATTGAGCCGCTGACCACTTTCCACACATGGACTAGAGCTCTATCATCAGGTACTTTGATGATTATTATTTAAATTAATAGGATAAGTTATTGAAAATCATTTTTTTAAAATGATACCAGGTGTACATTCTAATAAGTAGATAGTTTCTTTAAAACTCCCAAAAACAAATACCCTCCTGATCTAGATAGGCCCAGACCTGTTTCCTGGTCTCTGTCATGTGGCTCACTTGAGTTGAATCTTCTTGACTTTAGGTTCACGTACGTTCCAACATAAGCCGGTAATACCGATAGACAAAGTGGATTCCAACAGACATCCCTATAGGCCACATGGATTCCACAAAAGGGTCTCTCGTCACTCGAGCATGTCATGGTTGAAATTCGTTACTTTATTCTTTTATGTGTGGAAGGGACGCCACTTTCCTCAGCTATAAAAAGTTAATGTAGTGAGAAGCTACATGCGCCCACTAAGATGCTCATGAGAAATCCACGGCCTCGGTTGGTTTCTTCGATCGTGTTAAATACTTGATCTGATAAATGAGAAAGATTCAAAACCTACGTTCACTGTCTTACACGAAACGGGAAGGAAGGAAATGTCCACCGTTGAAATCTTCGTAGCCCACCAACACGTTTATATCCCATCCAGATTATTCAAGTGGACACTCAAAGGGATGAACTCAAAAACACAAATTTTAACTTGATCCTATAAAGGACAAGGATTGACTGCAAAAGCTTTGGAAGGAAGTTCCTGCACGAGGAAGGTAGGTGGAGCCCACCGTCATGTTTAAAGAAATTCTACTCTATCCATCCATTTTAACAACTCATTTTAGGACATAAGACTAAGACCCTGAGATGAATCCTAAACCCGAGTGAGTCACACAACAGGAAATGGTTGTGAAAGAAATGCCCATAGTTGAAATCATCTCACGTCCACCTTATTGTTTATATGCCATCTAAATTGTTTATAAGGTTGTTTTCATGGGGATAAATTAAAAACACGAAAAACTTGGCTTGAATATGAATGTTTTAGTGATGGTCATTTAGTCATCATTATTTCATGTCATGTAGCCCACTTGAATTTTGTCTCCACCTCATTGTTTATCTCATAGTCCAAAATGATAAGCAAAACAGATGACTAGAATAGATTTCTCACAAATATCATGGTAGACCTAACTTCCCAGTGCAGCAACCGAAGCCTTTCATAGGTAATCTGCATGACCAGCAAATGTTTTGACAGTAGTCAATCCATCCCCCACCGTTTGTTTCTTGCAGTGTGGACCGCTTGAATTTTGGAATTATATCCTAACATGAGCAGGAGGAACCATGGACCTGGCATCCATCAGTAAGGGTTGTATTGGTTGCATGGAGAAATGGATGGAAATCACCTGTAGAAAGTTTTATGGGGCATAGTTTTGCGAGCTTATCTTAGGGGGTCAACTCAAACATGAGGTAAATTAAAAAGTTGAGGGATTGAATGCCCACCGTTAAAAGCACTGTGGGCTACAGTAGTTTTGAATCAAGCTAACATTTGTGTTTTGACTTCATCGTGTTGGACCACAAATAAGCATCATGGTGGGCCCTAGGAAGGTTTCAATGCTGGCTGACATTTTCCCACTTCTTCCTCTAATGTGTTGTACTTCAAATTTCTATGTACTATCCATGCCGTCCATCATTTTACCAAAGCAATTTAGATGAAAATTAGTTGAAAATTGAAGCATATCTAAATTTCAAGTGGACAAGACAATGTGAATTGAATGACTACAGTTGAATATTTGTTGGTGGCCATGTAAGTTTTTGCATTAGCTGATACTTGTGACACGGAAGTTTTGGATAAGCTAATATTTGTGTGTACCCTTCCTCTGTATCTTTGTGACCCTAGGAAAAGGTTAGATGACAAACAAATATCATTGTGGGTCTTACCGTAGCCTTAAGAAGGTTTTACCGGGAATATCATTATTTTCACTGTTTCTTATGTTGTGGTCCACTTGAATGTGCAATCATATTAAATTTTAGAGTCATGCTTTTAAATGATTAGTAAAAACGGACGTAGGGTGTATGTGCATACACATGCATCCATTGTGCCACACAGAATTTATTCAATACGCAGTACTCATTCCACACATGCTGACGTGGCGCTTTTATGTTGGCGGCGAGTTTACCGGACCGAGGAATGACAAGGTCCCGACGCATCGGGACGAGACTTGGAAGTGCCCGGATGCAGCAATCCAGAATCCACAAAGTTCCCCATAATTCCACAATCCAGACCGTTGATCTGATGGGGCCCGCCTTTGTATTTAGTTGCTTCAATGAACACCAAAGATCAATGCATGCTAAACCCTCAGTCAGTGACCTGCAAATAAAAGGACGACAAGCGCACAATGATGGGATGGCAATGATAAATTTAACTTGGGTCATCCATCCACCGCGCGGACCGTCAGATCAACGGACTGGATCATTAACCTAAAGCTCCAACATCAACTTACAAGACCATGCGGAGACTGCTCGCGTCCTGGTGAGTCAGGACTCGGGACCCACAATTCCCAGAATAAAGAGACAGCGCATCGGACCCTTTTTTGACCAGACGACAGTCATTCTACTATTTTAGCGATGACCCATTCACTCGGGATACGTTTTACATCCATCCAAACCGTCCAAATTGAAGATTACGTGTGTCGAACTGCATCCCAAAATCATACTCATCAAACGATCATAGCCATCCGATTGACGTCTGTCAAAGTTATCAGCCCAGTTCATACTGATTGACGTGAGGCACATTTGGATGAACGGTCAAGATCCTGTGTGCGTGTGGTGCGGATATGGTAACCACATGACGGTGAGAAGAAAGAAATGGTTTCCCACTCGCTAGCCTTTTTGGACGCGGATTGCGTCCTACCCCCGCCTGGACAGTTATCCGTCCGGGCATGACTTGATAATCTGCATGACCAGCAAATGTTTTTTCCCTTCATCTGGGCCTGTATGACCTAATCAACAGATTGGATGTCAAATAAACAGTACAGTAGGCCTTAGGAGGATTTTAATGGTGGATATCCAATCGCTATTGTTTTCATGTGGTGTGGTCCACCTGAGACTTATATCCCTCTCTTTGTTGGTATAAAGCCTTAAAATTATCTATAAAAATTGATGAACGGAATGGATGAAACACATACATCATGGTGGGGCCCACAGAGCACCGACCATCAGCCACGGGGCTGGTGTCAGGGGGAGTAGCCAATCCGTTTCCCCTTTTTATGGCCAAGGGAGCTGATGTTATTCACTTCTTGCACTTGCACGAGTGCAATCTGTAAGCCTGGCCGCCACACGTGGAAACGTGTATGATCTAACCGGCTCATCTGGCCATCCTGTCATTGATTAGATACTTCATTTTCATTTTTTTCCCCTCAGCGCTCCTAATGCATCCAATAAGATGAACGGCTACCATTGTTTGATAGCCCACAACTTTTGGCTCGCAGCCTTCGCATGTGCTTCGCCCACACGAGTAACGGCTCCAATCACGTCACAAGGTTGCCGTATTAAGGACGCGATTCCCTACAGAAGTCTTTCACATGACGTTCGTGCATTGGGATGCCAGGTGAGGCCACCGTTATGTTTGTGAGAAATTCACCCCTGCATTCATTTTGTGAGATCATTTTAGAAAAATGTAATTAAAATTTAGATAGACACATATTCAAGTAGATGACGAAACAGTGGAGTTTAATGACAACCGTTGAAACATTCGTATGGCCATAAAAGTGTTGTATCAATATACATTTTGTTTGTGTTTTTACTTCATCCTAATGAAAATGACCATATAAATATTAAGGTGGAGCCTAGGACGGTTAAAACGCTAGGCGTAGCATTTCTTGTTGCATTTTTAAAAATGAACAGATGGGTGAATTTCTCACGAACGTTACAGTATAATCTGCAGGACTTATTGGTCACTTAGACATTGCATACTTGAAACACAAAGCAATTTAAATTAATCAGTTCAAACTAATGAATGCAGTTTCAATGTGGCACAGACCAAAATTTACACTATCTGATTAAATAACTATTAGGCTGGTGAATATTTTTGGACGGTAGAAATGATAAACATCCACTGAGCCTGTTTCAACGAACAAGTGTCCACCAAGCAGAGGTCACTATTGTTTAATCACTCTCATTTTGGAACCGCGACTAGGAGAATTTACATAATTTAGTCGTCTAAGTTGAGTCATTACAGGGCTGGTTTGGGTGGATCTCGGATCCACCAAGGTCGGTGGATCCCTAACCAAGAGCCATTGTGATGTATGTGCCTTACATCTACAGTATCTATTCATTTTGACACTTCATTTTAGGGCATTATATAAAAATGAAGTAGATTTAAATCTTTGGTGGACTATGACACGGGAAATGTTGATGCTAAAATCTGATTATCCTTGTTAGCCTGCCTTTCACTGTAACTTAATGGAAAACAAGAGAAGTCATGCTTCACCTCATACGAGCCGCAAAGTACCTGCAAATTAATTGAGATATAAGAGAATACAATGGGGTCGGTTAAGGGCAGGATCCTCCGATGCTTAAGTCAGGCATATGAAGTCACAGTAAGTGTAATAGAATTGAGATCTTTATTGTGCCTTGTTCCCTGGTGGGGGTGTATTTATAGGCTTTTTAGGTCGTCATGTATCCAAGTTGATTTGTTAGATATGTTGAAAGTGCCCGTATTAGAATCAGACTCCAAATTCAAAAATATATCTAACTTTACCTCGATCAGCGTGATTTTCGGCGGAGATATCGGGTGGTAATCCCACCTACATACGGAGATGATTTTTCTTTCTATTCCGAGGTTGAGGTCGTTACCCAAGGTCGAGGTTGTTATCCGAGGTTGAGGTTGGTACCTGAGGTCAATATCCGATGTTGAGGTCAGTACCTGAGGTCAAGCCAGGGGGCCAAAATAACAATTGAGGCCGAGGTAGAAAGGTGTCAACACCAAAATTTGGGGTGATTTTCCGACCCTCAAGCAATCCATAGTTATTAATTCTCACTTCTCGACTCATTTGTCTCATACATTTGTTTAGCTCTATTTTACTCATAATAGTGACCCCCTACTTTCGAACTTTATACTTTATGAGCTCGGGAAGTAACTTTTGAACTAATGTATGAGAAAGCAATCTCGTTTCATATATATTTCTCGATTTTGTTACTTTTTTTATAGGTGGTCATGTATGATGACTTAGTAGATACGATAGTTGAGCATGTAATTTTCTAGTCACAAAGTCGAGCGTGTAGATTTATAGTCGATAGTCGAGCATGTAGTGATAGGCCGTACACGGTAGAATTAATAAGTTGACCGTCAAATAATAGACACAGTAACAAGCCGAACACTAAGAATAACTTTCTTCCCTTAAATTGAGGGAAGTCTTTGTGGTCGATCATACAACTCGGGTAGTAAGGATTTGAAAGAAATTTTCTTTTACTAACTTGGGAAGTTCTTTCCTTTATAGAATTCTTAAAATAGTAGAGGAGAAATGATAGCGGTATCACGAGTACCTTTTTCCCTTTTATAAAGGGATATCACTCACAGTTGAACATGTAAATAAAAACTGTATATAAAATAATAGAAATAAAGAGGAGAACCTTCTTCCCATTAACTGATGGATGTTCCTCATAGTCGAACATGAGTAGCTTTTACCAAGGCGATCAGTCGAGCATAGTCGTTTCACCCATCGGAATTCCTCATTGGTAGTAGATCTTTATATAATCAGCCTTCTATGGGTGAGGTAAGAGCGTACCCTTTATGTCTTCTAGTCGGTACGTCTCTTAGCACCTGATGTCGAGGTCGGGGTTGGCCGATGAACCTTATTACCGAGTTTGGTTGACTGATTTAGCTCGGTCATCAAGTTTTCTTGCTAAGCCCATCTCCTTGAAGTACTTCACCCGGCGTGATGTTCAAGGGAGTATACCGGTGGAAGCGACTTTCCAGATGTCGGTTAATATACTGGCCTCGGTTTTGATCATCCTCCTTTCTTTTGGCGTTAGCGACAGATGATTTCTATTCTTCCCTTCACTTCCTATCATTAGCCGAGTTATTTCCTCCTCAAGTAACTCTTCATGAACTGAAGAGCTCCTCGGCATTGGAATATTTTTTACCTCGGTTAAGCAGGTCAGTGAGGGTAGTGGGGGGTTCTTACCAATAGAGAACATGAACTTTTCTTATTTAAGGCCGGCTACCATGGCGGCCATAGCTATCTGGTCGGAATAATCATCGACATGGACAGCTTCAATGTTGAAACGGATAATGTAGCCTCTTAAGAGCTCGTCCTCTCTCTGAGTGATCGTAAGGAGGTAGGTTGATGACTTTCTCGTGTCTTTACCAGCAATGAACTGAATGATAAAAGTCTTGCTGAGCTGGGCGAAAGAATTGATAGACTTTGGCTCCAGTTGTATATACCACTTCCGCACCGCTCCTAATAGAGTCAAGGAAAATGCTTGACACATTACGAAGTCAAATGCACCATGAAATTTCATTTAAGCCCTAAAAGATTCAAGGTGTTCAATCGGGTCCCCCGAGCCGAAGTAAGGGGTGATTTGACGCATCTGGAACCTGGACAGGAGTTGAGACTTCATAATGTTACCAGTGAGTGAGGGTTCTACCTTCTCGAGCATGACTTCTACAAAGGTCAGTCCCCAGGCTCGACATGCTTGTTGAATGTCGCCGATCTAGCCCTGGATCTCCTTGAAATTTTCCTCCCATGAGACCTTTCTTTTTGCGACGTCTTTGAGGGCTTTCTCACGCCTCCTCTTTTATAAGGTGTGGCATAAGTCGGAGTCTACCAGCACGGTTGTTCCTAATGTACGCGCAGAAGCCTGACCATATTGCCTTAGTCGCTGCTTTACATATGAGTTGTGAGGTGCTTGGGGAGGTCGAGATAATTTAGTTGTTGTAACTGCTTCCGCTTCATGGTCGGGAGGCAACTGTTGCCTCTCCAGTATTTGCATTATGCAGTTTACGTTGTCGGCTAGGATTTCAACCTGGTTTTCCAATGAAATGAGTCGACCAGCTCTATTGCGAAGTCTACCTAAGGCTGCCGCTAGAATATGGTCGGTATGATGTTTCGAAGGTGATTCCTTAGGCTACTCATCTGGTGCGGGGATTGGCACAGTAATGACGGCCAAAGCCTGCTTTCTTCCTTTAGTCGTGACTGAGCAGACAAAAGGCTAATGTTTCTTTTGATGTAAAGGGAACTTTTAAGGTGGCTTTGATATCATTCCCACATATGGCGCCAAACTGTTAATGCTGAAATCTGGCTATCCTTGTTAACCCGCTTTCCACCTGCAATTTAATGGAGAATAAGAGAAGTTATGCTTCACCTCCTGCAAGCCGCTAAGTACTTGTAAATTGATTGAGGTACAAGATAATACGATGAGAGTTGGTTAAGGTTGGGGACCCTCCGATGCCTAAGTCAAGCGTATGGACTCACAATAGGTGTAATAGAATCAAGATATTTGTTATACCTTATTCTATGGCAAGGGATGTATTTATAGGCTTTCTAGGCCGTCACGTATCCGAATTGATTTGCTGGATATGGTGGAAATGCCTGTATTGGAGTTGGACTCTAATTTCAAGAATATATATGACTTTACCTTGATTGGTGTGATTTTCGATGGAGATCTCGGAAGATAATTCCACCCGTATATAGAGATGATTCTTTTTTCTATTCTAATGTCGAGGTTGAGGTCGGTATTTGAGATCAGTACCTCAGGTCAAGGTCGGTACTTGGTGTCAAGTGAGGGGCAAAGTGACAATTGAGGCTAAGGTAGAAAGTAGCCAACACCAATTGTCGGGGTGATTTTCTGACCCTCAGGCAATCCATAGTCATCAAATTTTGATGCTCGACTCATTTATCTTATACATTTGTTTAGCTCTATATTTTACCAATAACAGAAAATAATTATGATTGAATCCCCACGGTTAAAAACTTCATGGATGGGTCACATATACCTAGTCGAAGAGACCACCGAAATAAAAGCTTGATCCAAAACTTTCGTAGCCAAAGAGAGGTTTTTACGGTTAATTACCACAGTTTCCTATATCTCAGAGATTTGGATCTACTTCATTTTTTACATCAAACTCTAAAATGCTTTTTTAAAACGAAAGGATAGCAAGGAGATAAGGTACATACATCAACGTCGGCTTCATTTTTTTAGAAACAAGCCGTACCTACTGAGAGCCTGGGACCTTACCTTTAATATTTAGAGGCAAAGAGATGATTCAGTTCTCAGGCGGAGCCGTACCATCTTCCATGGCAAAAATACTTGAAGCCGACATCCATTTAGATTTTCACCATTTCTTCATGGTGGTGAGTCAACAGATGGAAATTTACTATCCCCTAGTCCGGGCTTGCAAATAGACGGCTGAGATGAGAACCCAGCAACAGCTTGTCCATTCACCAGAGAACGATAATTGGATGGCCCTGATCTTCCAATTACGGAGATTTTTTCAACGAATTCCCATGGATGCTGGTGCCATCAACTGCCATCCTTACCAATCCATAAACCCTAGGATGAATCCTAACCCTTGAATGTGTTTGAATGATAGACGCACGAATACAAAAAATTAATGTAATACTACACATTCAACCAAAAATAAAGCACTAAATATTCAATGCTTAGGATTTTCCTTTTTCTTTATGGGTTCTATGCTCATCAGACGCTTCCCACCTCAATAATAGGTATTTGCAAATACCCACACATAAATATCGACTTTCTACAGCGAAATCTATAATTAGCTATTATTGCATATACCATCTTCAATTACTTTTTCAAATGATGAAGATGCACATTTCATTAGAAAATGATGAAATCGGCCTCCTCATCATCTAAGCCTAATCTCAATTAATTGGGGTCAATTATATAAATCATGTTTCATCATTTTTATAGGACCTCGATCAGTCCTTCATATTACCTCACTGTCACACTTGTGTGCCAATTGACTCGACCGTAGACAATAGAACTTGAGCGTACAGATAGGCATTTGGAAGGTTGATACCTATTGTACTTGAAACACATGCCACATTGACCGCACCGCTATCACAAGTGCGGAGGTGCCACTTGTGCGTCAATCCAATACTCCATTATTGAGATACGGCCATTTGAATCCACAACGCAAATCACTCATTTGTTAAACAAGTAATCTTAGTGGGCCTAAGCCTAAAAGTCTCAAGCCCAAGCCCATGGTTTAAAACTATTTAAACCTATAACCTGAAGACAATAATTATAAGGCAAAATAAGACTCCAACACATTAAAAGACAAGAAAAGCTCTCTTCCCTAACCATCATCATAACTTACCATGAGAGGTGGCTCATGCTTATTGCCACCTCATCTCACAGGAAACTAATACATGGTCTTAAAATGGCCATGTCACCCTTTTTTACCAATCATAGCCCACTTGCATCCACATCACATGACATTTCACCAACCACCTCTTTAATGGTCAATGCATGTCATCGCACCATCTTACTTGGCTAATGCATGTGTTAGGTCATTCCACATCATCAATGACCCTTTAGCAGCTCTTCCCTTCTAACATTTAGCAAATACCATGAAATTTTGGAGGAGAGAGAAGCGTGGAGCCAAGGTGTGGCCCACCATCAAGCTTATAGGAAGTGCACCACCCCATCCTTTTCTTCCTTTGTGTTTTCAGTTTTTTTGAAAATTAAAGTACCACGTTGTGTTGCAAGTAGCCCTTTTTAACACCTCATGGTAGGCCCCACACTTCTTAGCTAATGGCCCCACCATGGGGAATGTTTACTCCACATGTCAAAGGGCTAGTATGTCCCACCAATTCATTGGAAACAGGCCCAAGTGTTTGGTAAGTGGGCCCTGTTAGACGTAGGCCAGTGGGGCCCACTGATGAGCAATCACTAATGGGTGGCTTGTTCCGGCCTTTTTCATTTAGTTGAAATTTCAAATTTGAATTTGATATTGGATAGGAGATGGAGAGAAGACCGGATCATCCGGTCTCATCCTATCTCCTTCTTTTCCTATAAAAAGGATGCACTTCTCTCATATAAGGCATTGAATCATACGATAAACCGAGAGTTTACAAAGAGATACTGTGTGCACTATAGTCTGTCCATTTTAGCTTGTCCTTGGGACGATCTGATCCATATATCGCAATCCGAGGCCACTTATACTATAAGATCAGAAGTATGAATAGTTCCATCTGCTCCAGTAGTAGATAGGCGGGCCGTTAGAGCACCGCTCTTCTGCTTTGTGAGGGTTCCAAACTTCGTATAGATCGTCAGATCTTGAGGGCTCACCTTCCGCACTTTCCTACAGTGGTATCGGAAACGTGACCTTCGTTGAAGATAGATACCCAAGCTGAATGAAACAAAAGGTTCCTTTAGAATTTTTTGAAATACCCGATGTATCTCAGGAGAGTGGGAATTCTGCTTCTCAAGATGATGATGCTCCTATAGTTCGTCAGGATAGTGGGAGGATATCTCAGTAGGTTCCTGAGTTACGTCGAAGTGAAAGAGGATTGATTCCCCGAAGATACTTCGATATTGAAGGGAAAACATTCTCTTACGTTGCGGTTGATGATGATGAACCTGATTCGTATCAAGATGCATTATTATCTTCTAACTCGACCGATTGATTGAATGTTATGGACGAAGAGATTGCTTCCATGGAGAAGAATAAAGTCTGGAAACTTGTTGATCTACCTTCAAATCGCAAAGCGATATGTAATAAATGGGTACTTAAGATCAAAAGAAAGGCAGATGGTACAGTGGACAAATATAAAACACGATTAGTTGCTAAAGGTTTTACACAACAAGAAGGTATTGATTACGAGGAGACCTTTTCACTTGTTGCGGAGTTCTCCTCAATCCGCATGATCTTGTCCATTGTCGCAAGTTTAAACTTAGAGTTATATCAGATGGATGTAAAAATCGCATTCTTAAATGGTGACTTGGATGGAGAAATATATATGCAATAGCCCATGGGTTATGTGGACAAAAAACATCCAAAGAAAGTCTGTAAATTGTTGAAATCTATCTATGGGCTGAAGCAATCTTCAAGACAGTGGTACATGAGGTTCTACTTGGCCATCACCACTTTTGGATTCACGATGAGTGAAGAAGATCATTGTGTATACCTGAAACGGTCTGGAAGATCTTTTTTTGATACTATCTCTATATGTAGACGATATCCTGTTAGCTGGTAACGACATGCAATTGTTGATATTAACTAAAGATTGGTTATTCTCGAACTTTGAGATGAAAGACATTGGTGAAGCCAACTTTATTCTTGGGGTAAAAATCATCAGGGATCACCTTAAAAAAATTTTAAGCTTGTCTCAAGCAACCTATATACAAAAGATCTTAGAGCAGTTCATGATGGAAAATTCAAAAGCTATTGAAACCCCCATGAATAAAGCTACCAAGCTAGACAGGAAATCGTATTCCCAAACTGAAGCCGAGAAATTGGTTATATCCTCAGTACCTTACGCAAGCACTGTAGAGAGCTTAATGTATGCTATGCTTTACACCAGACCGGATATTAGCTATGCAGTTAGCATAGTCAGCTGTTATCAGAGTAACCCGGGACAGTCGCATTAGCAAGCCGTCAAACGTATATTCCGCTATCTCAGAGGGACAAAAGACATACTGTTGTGTTTGAAGGAACTAAAAGGATATTCTGATGCGGCTTGGGGCAATGACGCCGACGAGGAAAAGTCTACTTCAGGATATGTATTCTTACTCGGAGGAGGAGCTATCTTATGGTCGAGTAAGAAACAGACATCCACGGCTCTTTTATCTATGGAGGCCGAGTACATTGCATGTTGTGCTGCAATTCAGGAGTGTGTATGGGTTCGCAGATTTCTATTGAGTCTGGGTATTGTACCGAGTGTTCGTCAACCTATATCGCTGAAGATTGAAAATACTCTGCCATTGACTTGGCAAAGGACCCTAAACACCACCAGAAATTTAAACACATTGGGATCAAGTATCATTACGTCTGTGATCAAGTGAGAGATAAGAAGGTCGCCCTCACCTACATTCTTACTAAGGAGATGATGGCCGATCCCATGACGAAACCTATAGCTAGAGATCTATTTCAGGTTCACGTCAGGCAGATGGGATTGAGAAAAGTTTGACAGATGTACTTGTTTTGTAGTACATATGATCTTTCGTCAATGAATAATATATTCCATTTATTCAGTATTGACCTCTAATATATACTAGGTAAGAAGATCATCAGCATTTACCTGGAGATCATGTAAGATTTCTATTTTTTGTTAGCAGGCCGGTTACCCATTCGCACGAGTTGACCAACCTTGAATGTACAAGAGAGGTACATTTGAGACTATGTTTATACATTGAGGTATGAACTTCACTTTATTGTGAATAATAAAGGATGAGAATATGAGTGAGTCGTATCCCCCTACAATCTTATAAAGATTGAAGATGAAACTAATAAAGTCAAATAACATAATCGCACCATTCCGTAACATTCGATCAATATTATGGCCTGAAATTAAAGCCAGGTTATGAGGTTATGAGATGAGTCGTACCTCATGTAGAATAACCTGCGTATTATAGACCTGACATACACCTAGTATTGTCTACTTTACGACGTGGATTGTAGCCACATGCTAGGACCTTTTACGTACAGATTGCTTTGATTCGATCTAATCATTGTAACGTGCAAGTAGCCAGTCTTGTAGGTGACTCTTTATGTCCTTAGCTACCCTCTTGTGTATATGAGGATGAGATTGAGTGTCGCTACTTTAATGTACTATGACGAAAGGTCTTTGATTGGCCAGACTCAGTTATGCTAGAAAATCGGCTTGATTAATTCCAAATTACACATCTGCGTGGGGAAGATCCCGTGACAGCTACACCAAGTTTCTAGAACTATAAATATGCGCTTGAAGACTTATCCGCAGGCAGTATCGAGTTATTTTTATTGGACTTTTGTAAACAGTATTTTTCTTTAAAATGCATATATATATATATATAAGTATTGCTTTGAATTGGTTTTAGTCGAAGTTTGTAAAAATCAAGTTTTCAGAACAACTCGATAAGTTGGATAAGTGCATATGTTGGCCGAGTACTCCAGATCGGGAGTTAACTCCATCCGGTGTGGTAATGCGGACTACGACAGGCATTGCAAAGCTTGAGTTATTGAGTACTAGTCAGGTGGTCATTTAGTACTTAAGCACCTGTGAGAATATTACGGTGATCCAGCCGGTCCCACGCCTCTGATTCTTTTGGTAGCGATATTTGGTTCTTTGATTGTCTTTAGGCGAGTTAGATGGACAAATTTTTGTGTCTATCCCACAATGTGATTGAGTGGGAGATGTTGGACGTAGGCCAGTGGGGCCCATGGTGAGCAATTACTAGTGGATGGCTTGTTCCAACCTTTTTCATTCAGTTGAAATTTCAAATTTGAATTTGATATTGGATAGGAGATGGGGAGAAGACCGAGTCATCCGGTCTCATCCTATCTCCTTCTTTTCCTATAAAAAGGGATACACTTCTCTCGTGTAAGGGGCATTGAATCATACGATAAACCAAGAGTTTAAAGAGAGATACTGTGTGCATTATAGTTTGTCCATTTTAGCTTCTCCTTGGGACGATCCGATCCATGGATCGCAATCTGGGGCCACTTATACCGTAGGATCAGAAGTGTGAATAGTTTCATCTGCTCTAGTAGTAGATAGGCGGGCCGTTGGAGCACTGTTCTTCTGCTTTGTGAGAGTTCCAAACTTCGTGTAGATCGTCAGATCTTGAGGGCTCACCTTCTGCGCTTCCCTATAGGCCCCAAGTTGGGACAGGCCCACGTATATTGAAACTGCATGTCTGATTTTTTGAGTTTTGGATCAACTTTGGGCATCCATGGTGGGCCTTACGTATGAAATATTGATGTAGAGCGGGTCGCGGACAGTTTCATGGCTAACATGGATCAGAAAAGGCTCAATCGACGACAGAAGTGATCTAGACCGTCAGACCTTAGATCGGGTGTATCTCGTAATCCGGAATGAGTTATCGGCCATAAAATATATGATTTTGGGGTAAAAGGAGCTACTTTAACAGCACAAGCCGGATTTGCGAAATACCCCCTAATTGATGATCATTTCCTTATTTTAATTCTGATTTTACTATAAATAGTAAGTTTTAGTTTGATTATAACTCATCCGTTAGGTTTTAGGAGTTGTGCCCAACGTGAAAAAAGCTTAGAATAATTAGGATAACGGCTTGGTGAAGCCAAATAGGACACTATTTTTTGCCCAAAACCTTGTGCACACTAGTAAACATCATGACTGTCTATAAATAGTATGTTTACTATTTATAGTAAGTTGCGATTTCTAGGAGTTTTAGTTATAGTCTGTTTCTGATTTCTCTCCCATTGCTTGACATTCCTATTTAAAGGGTTGTGCGTTTATTTCATCAATCAATCAAGTAATGAATTTGTTAGAATTTATTTATACTTTCTTGCTTTATTTTCCTTGTGGATTCGAGAAGTTTCTATGAGGAGTTCAGAAAAGCTCCATGAATTCAGAGTAGTTATCCTTGAGGAAATCGGTGATCGACCTTATCGCATTCATTCTTGCATCAGTAAATACTTGGATTTTTTAACCTGCATATATGGATAGAGAAATGATCTTTTACTTGGGCCAAAATGGACTCCATGTGATCGGGAGTTAGCCCCCAAAATGGGTCTAGCTTAAGTTGTGCAGAACCAGACGTGCAGAAATTTTAATTGTTTATATTAAGCCTTGTACTGTAATTTGTGTATACACATTGGTCGAGTCCAACTTTGAGGGTTTTGAATCCCATATACAAGACTAATAGGGAATGGTATCCCATCACCTAATTAATATGGGCCCCAGACGATCGCAAATCGGACCAAAAAATGAGCCCAAGCTATTTCTGAAACTAACTAAAACTTGAAACTGCTTGAACCAAAACTTGTGTTGGCTCACATCTATGGGGTCCACCACCTGTGCAAGACATCCATTTGCCCATCTAAGCCTGAATATGATCCACTGATCTTGGTGGACCCAGAAACCAAGTGAGCCACCCTGTGCCTCTTCCAACCGTCGAAACCATTCTAGGTCATTCATAATGTTTTTTTTTTTTTTTTTTAATAAATAAATCCAATAGCTTATAAGGTTCTAGAACTTTTATTGGGCCCACCGAGATTTTTTTCACAAATCGAGCCCATCCATTGTGTGTGTCCCACTAGGATGAGTGGTCAGACCAATTTTCAACCACATCCAAAGCTTAGGTGGGCCCCGCCAAGTGCTTTTATATGTTTTAGGCATGTCTTTGCTTGGTTTTAGATGATATGGTCCACCTGAGTTCCGTATACGGCTAATTTTTGGGATGTCCTATAATCTAAAGGGAAACCATCAAATGAACAGTGTCAACCACATTTCGATGGCCAGTAAATGATTATGAATGCTTTAATGGGAGGGTAACCCCTCTCAACCTTTGTTTGTTGTGGGGCCCACACAAGTCATGGATTGACTTGATTTTTAAGTCCAGGGCCACCATGGAATGGTGCATTTGATTGGTGGGGTAGAGGTTCGACATGCATCATGGTGGGGCCCACACAGCTCGACCTCGTGGGGATATATATATATATATATATATATATATATATATATGTGTGTGTGTGTGTGTGTGTGTGTGTGTGTGTGTGTGTGTGTGAGACCTCATGGGAACTTCCCATGAGGTCCATATATATACCGTAATGCGTTTGAACATCTACCCCATCGGGATGCACCATTCCATCATGGGCGTAGGTCTCAAAAATCAAGTAAATCCGTGACTTGTGTGGGCCACAACACATATATATATATTATATATTTTTTTGGGCCCATATATATATTATATATGATTCGATATATATATATTTTTGGCATGTCTTCATGATTTTTGATGGTATGGCCCACCTGAGTTCCGTATATGGTTTTTGGGATATCCCATAATTTAAAGGGACCCATCAAATGACCAAAACGCATCATGGGAACTTCGTGAGGTCCGCATAGTGTGTGAGGATGGGCATAGTACCTTTTATGAGGTCGACCTGTGTGGGCCCCACCATGATTCGTGTCGAACATCTACCCATCAATCCGATACACCATTCTAAAAATCAAGTTAATCAGTGACTTGTGTGGGCCAGACCACATACAAAAGTTGAGAGGGGTTACCCTCCATTAAAACATTCATAATCATTTGTTGGGCCTAGCGATATGTGGTTCATAAATCCAGCCCATCCATTATGTGTGTCCCACTTGGATGAGGGTTCAGACCAAGTTTCAGACGTATCCAAATTTCAAGTGGGCCCCACCAAGTGCCTATGTCTGTGATACCTTTCATGAACGAGGAAAGTCCATGCTAAGTTATGTTCACCTTCCGACGCGCATTATAATCCACGAGTTTGTGTGCTCATACTTATATTTCTTTATATCCTTTCAGTGGTGCATATAGACATTGACAGATGTCTTCCTTATTGCTTTCCTTTTTTTTTTTTTTTTTTTTTTTTTTAAATTTCGGACTTTTAAACCTGATGTATTTTGGACTTTCTTGATGATGTAATCGTTATGAGATGTTGATGGTTTGCATTTCTTTGTAGATGCAGCTCGCCAAATAAAAAAAATCCTCGTCCACAAGTCGGATTTGGAGTTGGGAAATTTAGTGAGCCCGTTTGCTAAGCCTGGAACGTGGCGGGTAGTTGGAGGTCCGACCGCCAATTTCAGGTGCGTACAATTTCACCCTATAAAAGGCCTGACCTTCAATTAGATAATATGTTATCAAGTCTTTTCTTATTACCTTTGTCATGTCCTAGTGGCCTAGAGCTGTACATCGAGCTGAGTCGAGGTGGGCCAAGTTCAGCTTGACTCGTCCATGCTATACTTGAGTTCGAGCTTGCCCTCGAGCTCAACATTGAAGCTTGGCTTGTTTGCCAAAGCTTTCGAGTTGAGCTAGTGGTTCGAGTCAAGTCGATTTGAGTTTATCTCGAGTCGAGTTGAGTTTACCTCAGTAGGGTAAGGGAAAGAAAAAGAGGGAATGGGGACGAGTTGAGTCGGGTAGGATTTTTTAGTAACAACTTTTAAGTTTTAACTTCTTCTTCTTCTTTTTTTTTTTTTTACTTAAATATATACATTATATATATTTAATATTAATATAATATATATTATTAAAATATATTACTCGAGCCGAGTCGAGCTCGAGCTCGAGCTCAAGCTTTGAGTCGAGTCGAGTTGAACTACACCATGGTTGAACTTTGGCTTGAACTCAACTCAAGCTTCAGTAAACAAGCTTGACTCGCCTTGAGTCGGCCTCTCAAGCCGAGTCAATCCGAGCTGAGTCGAGCCGAGTCGAGCGAGCTTTTCGAGCTAGCTTGACTTGTGTACAACCCTAAGTCAGCCCTTCCCTTGTCTTTTAGGGCCTGTTTGGATACACTTTTTATACTTACAACAGTAGATAAGTAAGTTTGCTTTATGATCAATTATAAGTAACTTTAAAAAAAAAAAATTTAAGTGACTTACCTATGTAGGGCATGATGTAATTGGGCCTCAAGCGTGTCCAATTTGAAGAAATTCATTCTAGATAAGGAGAAATTGTCGTAAATCGACCATAACTTTTGATTCGGGTATCATTATAAGATGCACGACCCATCAATCTTTACCATAACAAGCCATCTGAGGTTAACATATGTGGGTCGTGTCAGTCTGTTTTGCAAAAAAAAATGCTTCCTTCCAATTCAAAATTGTAAAACTTATTATTTTAGTAATTTTTAATTTTTATTATCTCATTTGTTTTAGAGTTTTAATATATGTAATATTATTAGAAATTACTCCTAATCATCCTAGGAATCATTCAGTGGGACTTTTTATTTTTGATAAAATTTACTATTTCGGATAAATTCTATTTCGGATGAATTAGGACTCCTAATTAGAGTTCCGTTTTTTCTTTGTAAGTAATGATTATTAAATAATAAAATTTTGAATTTTCCTTTTTATCTCATGGATTCAAGAACCTTGTCGATTCAAGGTTTGCCTACCTAAGGTAGATGATGATCTTCCTCCTCACACCCTTCCCTGTGTTAACTATTTTCAATCATATGGTCCACCTAAATCATGTGGAACTAATTTTTGGGCGCATAATATGGGGTGATGCACTTGGTGAGCGAGGTTGATTTTATATAACATCACAGTGGGGCCTACCCAAGCCACAACTTATTAGCTTGCTAGGCCACCATGACAAAATGTAGTGGAATGATAACTATGTGGATTAATGAGGTAGCTTTTGAAAAAAAATAAATTGATTTTCAATCTTTTCAACCTTGTTCCGTAGGAGCAAGTCAGAAAGATTGAGAAATAGAATCATCTTATTTGATTCGTTCTCCATGGCCATGAGATGATCATCTTAGGGTGATCCTTTTGTCATCCTCTTACTAGAAAGTCAATAAGTCAAGCTTGAGAAGCTTATGGGCCAGTGGGCCCATCAAACTCAATAGGTTAAGCGGAATTATTGAACCAAACAAAACAGCGGAATTATTGAACCAAACAAAACAGCGGAATTACAAGAGCAAAGTTTGAGTTTGAAATGCTATCACCCGGAAGCTATTCAATAGCGTTCCACTCGTTCCATACATTCTCAATACATTTGACGGGTCAACAAGCAAGGAATCGAGGCAGATCCAGCCAACGATCAGGGCTCTTAATCAGGTTCTCTACTATAAAATTCCCTTTTTAAAAAATTTTTATTTTGGTTTACTGAGAATCGATTTTAAGTAAATTATTGAAATAATAATAGTGATAAATTGGACGGATAGAAAAAGCTTGACCTATAAAGCATTTGGCTCATGCTTCATCCACAGTGAGGCCCATCATATTAACAGTATAGATCACCATACCATGGATTTGGGAATCCGTGGTAGCACTTGCATAAGATAGATGCATTAGGAAAGAGTGAATCAAGACCTTACACGTACTCCAGCGGGGAGCAGCCTACATGCCAATCAAGACCATCCAGGCTCTTGGCCCCATTTTGGATAGAGTTCCAAAATTCACATTGATAGAATTATTCTGACCATCGAACTGTGGCCACCCTATGAGCAATTAGGGTCCAAATTCCACCAACACAAATCAGATAGGAATCAGTAGATGCTCGGCTGAATGGTTGTATGTAGGGCTTGATTTGGAAAGGTCATTAAGTGAATTGGTCTAAATTCAGGACCCATTTAGTAACATAGTCAGGACCAAATCAGGAGTAGTTGGTTCCAGGAGAGGTCTGGTTTGAATTCCTTGCCTGATTAGTAAATGGATCCCACCCAGGCTCACCACGACCTGAACTCAACCAAAACTGTTGCAACCACGCCATTCTGCTCTTAAACATTTGGACGAATGAACGTAGATGGTGGTGTAGAAATTTGTACTTCTTATTAACCTAATCACAAGGCAACAATATACTTCAATGAGGTGAGAGGGTTTATGCATGTTAGATTTCTTACATGAACATACATTTCTTATTTTTTCACTTCTTTTTCTTTTCTTTTCTTTTTTCTGGTGTTTGATATCAAAACTTTAGCAAAAGCTGTTTAATTTTCACAAATGTTTAAGGTTAAACTCAGATATTTTAGCTCCTTGGAAGGCCACACCAAAAGGGTCTCGCCTCAAGGCTTTGCCCCCTCTCACCCCACCATGCAATGATCCAGACCATTCATCAAGAAATCCTATTGGTAGCTGGTTCTAAACAAATCTTGCTCATCAGAAGTACTCCTTGTCCATAGAAAGCAAATTAGAAATAACCGTCCAGAATAGCATTTTCTAACTTACATTCACGAGGACGATGATTGTCTCCAGCCAGTTCCATGTCAAAAATGTACTTCAGGAGCTTCTAGATGAATGCTCCGGGTCACATCAAGGTGAGGCAGAGTGGGGCAGTGGAGCAGATTGGGCGACCTTCCTTGCTTGCAAAACCCTACAGTTGTACTGTGAAATACAAGGTTGCAAACTCAATAAACCATAGCCAAGTTCACTGAATGTCTCTCACGTGATACCAGTTTCGGAACTATATGGTTAATATATGAAGAAAAATAATTTCTTCTAATTTACTTTGGAGTAAGACATGAGAGGCCTGTTTATTATAATATACAGCATCTTCAAGCTTTACAACTCCAAATGTTGGCAGCGTCCAGCCAGTCCCCAGCCCAGGTAAAGAGGTCTGTCAATCAATCATGAGAATTAAGCAAAGAATAACTTGGACAAGACTGATGATGACAATGACAATATATTTAGGCTGCATTTGGCTTAGGCGGCAAGAAAATAATCTGCAATATCTACTCTTACTAGAATTTACAAAAATCATGAAACAATACTCTGTGGATACAAATTAACTTTCTTCTTTATAATACAATGCAGAGGAGACCCATTTCGTGATTTCTGGATATCGTAAGGGTGCATTTGGTTGCACCAAATATCATGAAGCTTCTAAATTTCATGAGATTTGGTGCAACCAAACATAACCCAAGGGTAGAAATCCCAAATTCATGAACTGTTCTTCTCCACCACTGAAATGGCCACAAGCCAAATACTAAGGGCATGTTTCGTTGCCACTTAAAATGAGTATCACATTTTTTAGCTAACATCAACTATGTATTCTAGGGATCCTAGTTTATATAATTGTTGGTCATATGTTTAACCCCTACCAAAAAAATTGACTTCTAATAAATAATTATTGATTAAATAAAATGAGGTAAACTCATTTTTAAGTGGCACCCAAACAGGCCCCAAGTAAATAATAAATCTAATACCCCATAAAATATTACAATGACAAAGAGGGACTGTGTGTAGTCATGCAGCCAGGAAAAATTGACACAAACACATTTTGATTGGCCAAGCTCCCACAGCCACCTCCCCCAACATCCCCATATCTCCAAATATCGCTGAGGTGGGTAGCCAACCAATCATTGCACAACTAGGTCAGCTTTTACATCCTTGCATGATTATGAATGGTATTCCTATTATATAAATATAAGGGTATTCTTATTATGAATGATATTCATTGAATGGGCCAGTTTGGCTAATTAATATGGGACGGGGCTGTTTTCCTTTTGTAATTGGATGATGCCTTCTCATCCTTTTTTCATCTTAATAAACATGCCGATGTCCTTTTAAAAAAATGGTATTCCTATAAAAGTAAACATAATGTAGAAATAGGTATGTTTATAAGCCGAAAGTAAACATAATGTAGAAATAAGTATGTTTATAAGCCAAAAGTAAACATAATGTAGAAATAGGTAAGTTTATAAGCCAAAACCCAAATTTAAGCCCCTGCCATCAACATGCTTCTCCTCCAAAGACCCCAATGAATCATTCAGATTCAACTTCAACTTTCCCTTCCATTCATTCGGCTTTTCTATTGCTTTTGGGAAGTAAATCAGATGTATTATCACTAAGAAAGGAAAGCAACACAGATTTAAGCACCCATTAAACAGGCAGGGTTTGAAGCCCTTATAGTTATTCACTGTCATGTACACGACGGTAGGGCATATGGCGGCGGTCCTTCGCAGCATTTCTCCTTCTCCGCTTCTCAATGAAGTCCTCAAGCTTGCCCGTTGCCTGAAGAATTAAATAACACAGAAAAACGGGAAATAATAAAATTTCTGTGGACAGTTATGAAACAGACTTTCCCATGTAGAGGCTCACATATACCTTGAGATGGTTGTACTTCTCAATTAGTTTCCGTTCCCGTACTTCCGCTGTAGAGCCAGAAATCAGTTATGTTATGGGGCAAGTAGCCAGTCTTGTGTGTGTGGGTGTCCTATGGGACAAGTTGTCTGTCTTCTGTGTGCGTGCGCGCGTGTGTGTGTGTGCGTGTGAGAGAGAGAGAGAGAGAGAGAGAGAGAGAGAGAGAGAGAGAGAGAGAGCAAACATTTCTTAAGATAAAATGGCTGTTTTCCCTGCTTTGCCGCTTCTCTTTCTTTCTTCTTATGCTCTGCTAGAATCTTGGCGTCAGCACTTTTCGCTGACCCTGACCTTTGTTGTTTATCCTGGAGATCCAGTATATGTCAAAAGTTAGCATAATCAAGAAACATTAGGTAGCAAAGTTCATAACATAATTTGCTCGTCCAAATATTATTGGGTTCCAAAAGTTATTGCAGATGCCGTCAAGTTTCAAGGTTCACATATTAGATGCATCATCTCAATAATGAACTTGACAAGAATATTATAATACAAAGAATTTAGGACTAATTAGAAAACGGTGAACACAATGATTTGAAATGAATCTCTAGGTCAAAGGGTGCCCTTAAAAACTATTAAATAATCCTTGACCCAGAAAACAATCGTGCTCGAAAAGAGAATAAAATGTGAGCAACCACTGCTCTTTCGTAAGTTTTTTTATTTCACAGAATACCTATACATATGGTGACACGCATGGATGGATTAACAAGAATGACCATTCATGTGCAGGTGCTTTGGTATTTTTTTATTATTTTTTTTAAAATGACGTCAAGGTGTCCCCACCCCATTTTGAGGCGAGATTATTCCCCGCAGATGCACGCAATCACCCACAAACCACGTGCATCAAGTAATCATGGGGAGGGGAATCAAAATCGCGTCTGTGGGAAGCACACCCACAACGCTTGCTGTTCGCCCAAACCCCATGCGGGTATGTGCAGCTGCTTTGTGCTTAGCAATTTGCACAGCAACTGCCGCTCCATGACCCTGCTCTGCTTGCTCGCCCTTTGGTGCATGCGTGTAATAGTTGGGATAGAGGCAATGTTCTGAAAGTGATTTCTGAGGGCATACCCAACAGCAAAAGGATAAGAAACAACTACTGGTCTGGCATCAGACCGTATCAACATGATCTTCTTCTTCTTCTTCTTTTTTACCAAAAGAAGTGGAAAATATCAGAACAAGAAAATATGATTCAGTTGTGCCTTTTGACGTGCATTGAAGGGCATATCAGACCATTCTTAAGACAGGTGGCTGCTGGCCCAGCCTACTGAAAGCTGAGTTTTTGAGGCTTCGACCTCTAAATTTGGGGATACGGCTTATGGGAATTAGAAATACTTTGGTTGATCGTCAATCTTCACTGTAATGGGATTTATTAGATAAACATTACAAGAGTCATTAAAACAAAAAAAAAAAAAAAACCCTCACGAACTAAGAAATTTGTGATTACAATCACAAGTATCGTGAATCCAATATAAAGAACAACATAAGTCTATAAGCAACCATAAGCTTATCATCCCAACATACTAGGCAGAACTGTGTTGGCACATATGTGGTGTCCGTGTGAGCCTCTTCAATGGATGGTTACAATGGCATTAGTAAAAGAGGAAGGCTGATGACTAGTGGGCAGCTAATTGTAAAATATCTGCCAATCTACTATTTAAAAGCCAACCACCAAATTGTTGATCTAGTGCTCTCTTGCTTCTTTCAACAGTGCATTCACGCTCTCGACAATGTTGGTAGTTATGATGTTGTATCTTCTAAAAGGAAAGAATTCAGATACCCATATTTTCTTACCTATACTTGTAAGCCACTAATATGCGATGGGGTTAACCAATTGCATACATTGCATGACCTCCTCAAATTTAGATGGCCCGAAAGTCTTAGTAGCTGGCCAAAAGTACTTCTTCAACGATCTGTCCTTGGACGTCGTCATCATGTTTGAGAATACGTGGTATGCACAATAGTCATGGGTTGCATAAGGGAAGACAGTAGGAACTTCACTGACTAACCCTTTGTGACAATCTGATATAATAACCAATCCTGGCAGAATTCCGATTGCTCTATGTAAACTGCGAAGGAAACAATTCCAACTATCATTGTCCTCCAATTCTCCAATCCCGTATGCTACTAGGAGGATGTGATTATTTCCATCAAACGCCATAGCCATGAAGATAACACCATTGTACTTTCCCTTTTAATGCGCCCCATCAACCTACAAAACCCTTCGAAACATCAGCTGAAAGCTTCAGATGCATTGTCCAATTGTGATGAAGCATCTCTCAAACTTGTTTGTTTCTTTGTTCACTTGAAAATCCCATTAGTCCCTATGTTTGCCTTTGTTACCTCGTGAAGATACATCAGAAGCTTTGTATAAGACTCATTGGAAGATCCCAAAACCTCTTTCGTTGCAATCTTTTCACCTTTCCATGCTTTCATGTAGTTGATTTCAACTCTGTATTTCTCGAACATTTGATATTGGATGTCTTTTGGCCTTTAAGATAGTCCTGACTTTATACAGCTAACGGCAAACTCACTATTTATCATACTGCTTGCTTAGCAATGAGATCTCTCCCTTCCCTTAAAAGTTACTCTACGATGTGCATTCCCCTCAATACCTGCCTAGCGGTGGCTTATCGCCTTAGAGGACATGTGACATGTGTGTTCAAACCTGTATGTCTTTATTTTGAAAACTCATGTGCCGTCCACTATCGATGCGTGCATCCTCCAACTGTAACTTTCTACAAGACACCTAACCTTATATCTATGCTTGTTTGATTTCAATACATTATACTGAAAATGGTGGTGCATCACATACTTGCAAAGAAAATTCTTTAGTCGGCTCTTATCTTTAAACATTTGTTCAACGACTATTTCAATGGAGTCGTCCACCACATTCAGATATCCCTTACGTTCTGCGTTAACAAATGTGGCATCGGCTAGACATATATCTAGTGGAATGTTATTGGATGGCGCAACCACGATATCCATTGGCATTATGATCCAAGAATATCTCTATATTCTTCGTTAAACGGTAAGCCTAAATTCAGGTTAAATGATGACGGAGTGAATTGAACCAAAGGATCAAGACACGGAGCATCGGTTGAAAGGCCAGGGATATCTGTAGCGTCCTCACTATCCAGCAACCGAAATGATGGCCGCTTACAACTGTCGAGTCTTTGATCACGACACGGAACATTAGTTGAAGGGCCAGGAATATATGTAGCGTCACCACTATCCAGCAACTAAAACGATGGCCGCTCACAACTATCGAGTCTTCGATCACGACATATGGAGCATTGCTTGAAGGGTCGGCAATATCTGTAGCATCCTCACTATTCAATCCCACACAAAATTCAAGATCCACTATTGGGTGTTGTTCATTCAAATCTACGATCACAGGTTCACAAACGGGAATGGGATCATGGGCATTCTAAACAATAGGCTGAATATCAGGACACAATATGTTCGAATGTATTGGAAGGTGTGTGCTCCCCACTTCAACAAAAGGTGTACACCCCACTTTCTCTATACACAACGGTATTTAAGAATATGGATTCTATTCGTAGAAGAAGATATACGCTAGGACAGCTTCGTCGTCTTTGATGGTGTGAGGAGGGAGTAATCCACAACTTTGCCCAGCATACACAACCTTCACTCTCAAATCAAATTCATCCAATGTTGTCTTCATAATATTATACATTCTAGCTACGAGCTCCTGGCACATAATTTTATTGCTCACAACAACACATTTTGGGTCCCCACCCTTATACGAGAAACTCTCATTTTCATATACACACTCCCTATCATAATAGCATAGGATGGGCCGAAGAGTCATGATATTCTAATATGAGTTTACCTAGAAAAAAAAATGGAGGGGGTATTATTATGCTTACAAAAATAGGATTGAGATTGTCATGTGTTAAGGGTTGAGGTTGTCACGTGTTAAGGGACGAGGTTATAACGTGTTAAGGGTCGAGGTTATCATGTGTTAAGGTTGTCACGTGTTAAGGGACGAGGTTGTCACGTGTTAAGGGTCGAGGTTATCATGTGTTAAGGGTCCCGGTTGTCATTTGTTGAGAGTTCAGGTTGCACGTGTTAAGGTTCATACTCGGTTAAAAGCTGACAGTGAGAAGATTTCAGCTTATACCTCAAACAATGACTCTAACTATCGTTCCTTTGAAGATAGGATCATTGGAAAATAGTATGTATGGTGGTGGAACCGGTGGAGGAAACTTCGAAGAAAACGAGTTTTTGGACTAAACAATGCTGAGGAAGCTTCAAAGGATGTCACGACGAAGGTTGCATGCTAGAGAATTGTATGCCGAAGACAAACGCTGGAGGGAGAGTAGTGGTGAGTCCCATGCAGGAAGTTTTCAAGGAAGAAGAACTTGCAAAGAAGTGTAAAAGGTGAAAAATATGGGTCCTCGTATTGCTTTGGCCTTACCTAAATGGGCTTCAGACGCCGTCTGTGGGGCCAAACGTAAGGTATGTGTCGAATCCGATATGTCCATCACTGTCTGAATTTGATGATAGGCCATGGGTCGAAGAATCAGTCAGATTTGCATATCAAGTGGACCACAACATCATGAAACAGTTGGTAGTGAATGACCACCGTTATCAGTTGTCGAGTATTGTGGGCCACAGAGCTCGTATCAGCGTGAGGTTAACATCTTCCCAAATAAATGATGGGCCACAAAGGGAATGAACAGATCGGATCTGCCTTTCAGTTGGCCCAATGACCAGGTCCTGTCCACACCATGCCTCGGGATCAAAGCTATATAGCTTCTCCTCCACTCAAGGTCCATATGGGTGTTGGGCTCCAAGCTGGGGTATTTTCGTCCCCTTATTTTCCAATTATCTATCAGAGGGCCAAAGAAAAAAAAAACCTTGTAAAGGGAGGCCAAATACATGGAATGAGAATACCTTAGGGCCATTTTGGTAAAAATCCCAACAAAATAAGGCATGGCCATATAATAGTTATGGTCAGATCAGGGAACCGTATTTTAGCAAAAAGGAAAATAAGATCCTTCGACAGTTCCAACAACTTACAATCCAATCAACGTGATTCTTTAATTCTTCAATGACTTTTGGATCGTTTGACTTTTTCATCAACTTCTGAAGTTTCTGCATAACCCAAAAAATTACAATAGTTAAAATTTAGCATAAACAATTAACACGAATGGGTTCCTTTTATAGTAACTTGAGGAAGAGTCACCTCTCTCTCTGCTGGAAGTTCAACCTCAAATAAGAAATTATATCTCTTCCTGAACCTATAACAAAGTAGGTCATCCCAAATTATTTAGTGAAAGACGCTTCCTAAAGTTCAACCTCAAAAAGGAAATTGTATCTCTCCCTCAATCTATAACAAAGGGAGTCATGTGGAATTAATTATACAGTGAACTATAAAGTAGGATGTTAAATTTTGTAACTTTCATAAACATGTTACAATTTTGGGTGAACTATAAAGTAGGATGTTAAATTTTGTAACTTCCATAAAAATATTACAATTTTGCTAACTGGTCAATCATTTGTCCTATTACTGTAACGAACGTTGGAAAACACAGGGAGCGATGGCGTGCACTTTTCCATCACACATCAGATCAAATCCAATCATACACAGAATCATAATTTCCTTAATCAATTTAGTAAAGAATTACAACTACAAAAGGAAAAGAATTAGTTGCATGAAGCAATTTTTGGATTTAGGAATGGAGAAGATAATCATGAATCATCTGATCCAAGAATCGAACTTAAGACATAAGATAGTATCTCACGTGCAGGACCTTGTAGAAATGATTGGAACAAGGCTTACCCATCTGTGTCAAGCGTTCCACATAAAGATTCAAAACGAGGGTCCCTTGTTACCTGAAAATAGAAACAAAAATTCAGATCTATTCAAAAAATCAGAAGTGGAGTACTGCAGCAAGCAGTAGTTTAAATGCAATATAAGTTGGAAGCCTAACAACATGATATTTTTTAGTTTTTTCTAATGGAGCTATTTTCTATTGTTAAAAATAATGCTAGTTAAATGGAAGGAAAGAGTACAAGCATATGCAACATGCCCCCTATGATTTTGGACAAGATTTCCTGGCAAACCACCTCACCAACCGTAACATCTTCTTCTTCCCTTTTCTTTTTTTTTTTTGAAGGTTACCATAAGCTACATCATCAGCCAGTGATGTGCATCCCTGTGCAGCATGCATGAGAGAGTTTTATCACCTCAGCATCTGTAGTTAAGTGAATCACTTTATCAAACAGAAGATGCAAATGCAAAGGGGAAGAAACCCTATTGGCCGATCTAATTGCAATGAGGTAGTTGCATTCAATCCACAATGAGGAAGGCAGACCATCCTTCGAAGCTGACACAGCATAGGAAAGATTTGATTCTAGGAAATTGGAAACTGAATAAAAGAAGAAAATGTGACAGAATTTTTGCAGAAGAACTTCCCAAAACACGACACACGATCAAAATATAGGTATTACTCTTCTTCTTCTTCTTCTTTTTTCCTTTTTTTCTAGAGCTACAATGCCCTATTTGAAGTTTTTCTAACAGTCATATCATTTTCTAGCTTTTTTTAAAAGCTATTTCCTACTTGTATGTTGGGATTTGGGAAGATTTTCTGAAAGAATCCTGGTAGCTTTCTCCTTTTGTTCAGTTTGTAATCACCTAGAATTACATTGTCCCTGTTCTGCATCAAGAGCCAGCTCTTACATTCAATGGGATCGTTTTCTCCAGCTACCAACACATATACTATGAGGCAACCACCATATGCATTTAGCATTTGAACTTAATCAAATCTGCCTAAGTTGTAGGCATCACTAAGGATGGGGCAATCCTTCAAAAAAATTTAAAAAAAAAATCACTAAAGATGCATAACCCAAAATTACACTCATAGGATAATCATAACTGTCGGATAGGTGGAAATATTGCACATTGATTGTGACTTTTCAACATTTTCCTTCTAACCATTCATTTGGCAGCCCTTGATCAAAGGATCTCGATTGTTGAACCAGTGTGGTGTTTAAGCTATGCCCTATACATATTCCACAGTTCGGAGGGTCTGAAACAGGGTATCCCAAATCGGTTACGTATCGGCCGTAACGCCGATGCATTGGGAACCGTTGCGATGGTCGAAACGGCCGTTGGGACCGTAACGGCCGTTACGGGGGTTACGGGCATAACGGCCGTTAAAACGGCTGTTACGGGCATTGAAAAAAAAAACAAAAAAAAAAAAACAAAAAACAAAAAACAAAAAATGAAAAAAAAAAAAACTAACCTTTTTTTCTTTATTTTCTTCTTCTTCTCTTTCTTCTTCTTCTTCTTCTTCTTCTTCTTCTTCTCGTCCTTGCATTGCCATGGCTCATTGGCTGAAGATGACCTACTGGCTATGACCTTCTTTCTCATTTCTTCTTCTTCTTCTTCTTCCTCTCTCTCTCTCTCTCTCTCTTCTTCTTTCCCTCTTTTTTCTTCTCTTCTTTCCCTCTTTTTTTTCTTTTCGGTTTCCCTCTCTTTCTTTTTTTTTTCTTTTTTTTTTTATTTGCAATGGAGGTGCGTGTCACGCTAAGACGCCACGACACTCCTCGAGTATGCGAGTTGCACGAACGGTTCAAAAAATATCAAAGTTATATGGGCTCCACAGTGATGTATTTATTACATCTACACCGTTCATCTATTTTCAGAGATCATTTTAGATCACCACCCAAAAAATGAATTATATCCCGAGATCATCTCGACCACACCAAAAATAACAATGGGTGATAATGATTTTTACGGTTAAACAATTTGCGGTAACGTTTATTTTCCATCCAATCCGATCAAACTCAAGTGGGCCCCACCATGATGTATATATTTTATCCATGTCATCCATCCATTTTGCCACGTCATTTTAGGCAAGGATCTAAAAAATTAGTAATATCCAAATCTCAGGTGGACCACACCGTAGGAAATAGTGGTTAAAGAATGCTCACCATTAAAAATTTCTTAAGGTCCACTAGTGTTTATTTTCAATCTAACCTATTAATTGGGTCACACTAACATGGATGAAAGGAAAACACACATGTCAGTTGATCTAAAACTTTTCTAGCCCCCAGTAAAATTTTAATGGTAAACGTTTAATTATTATTGTTTCTTATGGTGCAGTTCACCTAAGCTTTGGATGTGCCTCATTTTTGGGCTCATGCCCTAAAATTATTTGGCAAAATGGATTGATGGTGTGGATATAACTAATTCATCACAGATGGGGCCCAAAAAACTTTGACATGTGTGCTGCACTTCACAATCCGAGTCCCGCCTAATTCAAGCCTTAAAAAATTGTACAAAAAACATATATTAACTTAAAATTTAGAAATTAAATTATTGACTGCAATTGCTAATTCACGATGCCAAAATCAAATAGGGCCTTTTGATTTATTTTTTTATGATTCACTATCCAATAAATGTCCACCAATTTATAAGAGGGATAATGACAATAAATGGCATGAATTTGAGGCTGATTTGGAACATAGATTGGTCCTCCAAGTCGGCCCCAAATTGACAACGTCATCTACCTGAATTTAATTTTATTTTTTTAAAGAACTATTGGGAGAAATGATATCAAGTTGTTAAGTATATAAATTACATATTTAGAAAATTAAATATATGAATTTTGTAGTCAAATTCGAGTTACCTAGTTAAAAAATTAATCAGACAGTCCGATAAAACTTCTCACCAAAGAGTGGACCGTTACACCACCATAAACATGTTCCAATTTATAAATGAATGCATATTTGGAATGCTTAGAATATTCGGATTTAATCCATATTTTTCATATTTTTTGGCAAAAAAAAAAAAAAGCGCCGTTACGGGCCGTTACGCCCCCGTATCGCCGTTACACCCCCGTATCCGTATCGGTTTTGGAGGACACCGTTACGCCAACCGATACCGATACGGGACACCTTGGTCTGAAATGAATAGCATGCATTTTGTGATTGGGAGGTGGAATCGGAAACACCTACAGATCCTGAGAGTGGGCATTCAAGGGTGTGGAAATAGGCCATGTTTGTACTTATATGACCTTGGCAGTTCCAAAACTCCATAAATCATAAGACTACCATGTTTGGATGTACTTTGGAAATTAAGCAGAAGTGCTTGATTTCCACCCATATCAGCCATGAAATAAAACGGCTATCATCACCCCATAAGATTCAGTGCAGAAATCAACGTGCAAACAAATTTTTTGCACTTGATTTTTCACGCTGTCATTGACACATAGCAAAACAGAAAATTCAATATTAATTGAGCACAGGAAACAGGCATTTCCCTGAACTACCTATAGATATATATATATATATATATATATATATATATATATAGAATAGATATTTTTTGTTTCCTACTCACACGGGCCCATATCCTTGCTTTTCTATCAATCTCTAATTCTGATCTTCCTCCCCAATCTGATATTATGGTGCCAGTATAGACAGAAATTCCGTTATGGTCCAATTCTGAACGGTAATAAATACCGGGGCTTTGCAATATTTGATTGATCACAATTCTGTATATTCCATTTACTATAGAAGTTCCCAGGGAATTCATTAGAGGAATGTTTCCAATAAATACGGTTTGTTCTTGCATATCTCTACCGGTTTTCCAAATTAACCCCGCGGGTACATATAATTCAGAAGAATATGTGAGTGATTCATACACAGCATCTCTTTCTTTTATCAAGGGTTCTACCAATTGATATGTTTCCACAAATAATTGAAATTCAATTTCTTGATCTGTATCTTCAATTTTTGGAAACTTATGAAGTTCTTCCGTCAAGCCCTGATCAATGAACCTACAAAATCCCTCAAATTGTATCTGACTAAATCCAGGTATTGTAGACATTCCCTCATTTCCATCCCGGAGCATCTTAAGTTTCCCGTTTATCGAAAAAATCCCATTATTGGCTCATTCTTCATCGAACCATATGGATCGATCTAGCAATGATGGAATGTATATTCTGTTTACTGAATCACATGAAATTTTATCCAACTCCAGGTATGAAATATGTATGAACGGAGTAATAAAGAGAATTTTCTACTCAAATTCGAATTTGCGATAGATCCAAATCAAATGGAAATAAATTGAGAAAACATTCCTGGAAACACAGTTCTGTCACTTAGACTTATGGAGTCTTGTCTTATATAGAATATCAAAATGGATCCAATTTTTACCTATTATTAGGATATTACGATCAGATTGGTACCATAAATGGATTCAGAATTTGATCCGTTCTCTATGAATGAGATAGAGACAGAATAATTAGGAACAGTCTAGAGTTCACTTTTATTTTAGCACTCATACACACATATATATATATATATATATATATATATATTGAAGATTAAATACCTAGAAAATTTCAATATAGCCCAAAAAAAAAAAAAAAAAAAAAAAAAAGACAAATATCATGAGAAAAAGAAATCACCTTCTTACAAGCTTGAATGACTTCCCTAAACCTCCCCACTGGCTTCTTGCTGCTCATCTCCATCGGCCTTCATCATAAAACTCCATAATCAGATTCAATTGGGGGGGGGGGGTGTGACACAGAAAAGAATCGATCTACAGAAACGATGCAATATGCAATGCTTAACCCTCTTTCGTCTGTATGGCCCATAGTTCAGTGATCCAGCCCATTCATATTCAACCGAAAGACAGAAGCGACAGACTCAACAGCTAGCACCTCCCAAACTAGGAAACTTTCGTTGCACATGCCATCCATAGTGGGGCACCCATCATATCAACGGTCCAGATCACCTGACCCTGGTTCCTTCTCTGACAAGCTGAAAACCCTAGCATGGCCGATCGACCAACGTATAAAACCACGACAGAAAGAAAACTACTATATACACCCACCCCATTCGATTTCCATAAACCCGTCTTCGATTCTAGAAATCATTCCAATTCCTGGAATTGAAGACGAATGTTGGAAAACCAAGCACCGACAGAAATACCTGTTCTTGTTAGCTCTCCTATGCTTATTCTCAGAAGCGGGTTTCGGAAGAGTGGAATGAAACCCTTTCGAGCGCGCTTTCTGCAGCTCTTCGAATGTGACGTCGGCGAGCTCTCGCTCCAGCTCTTCCTCCTCCTCTTCTGCCTGTAGTTAAGATTGCAAGAAATGTAACAGAGGAATTAGGTGTTTTTCAAGTCACAGGTTACTTTGTTACAGGCAACGGCTATCCATTTCGAATTTGGGAGAGGGTGGTGGAAACGCAGCTGCATTGAAAGCGCACCTACCTGCTCTGACCCAACGTCTCCTTCTCCCTCTCTCAGTGTCTCCATCCCTCCCTCTCTCTCTCTCTCTCTCTCTCTCTCTCAGCGCCTCCTTCCCTCTCTCTCTGCTATGGCAAGGTAAACCCTAACCCTTCGTTTTTCTTTTTTCTTTTTTACTCTCCTTCATGTTTTTTTTTCTTCTGCGTAAGTGCGGAACGGGGCTGTTTGTAAGCGGATTGTAATCCGTCCGGGCAGCGCTATGTGGGGGCACCGTGATGTAAGTGTTCTATCCACTCCGTTAATCGTTTTTATCAAATCATTTTAGTATACATATAACAAAATGAAGCAGGTCCACAGCTTTAGTGGACCACACCAAAGGAATCTGCAGTGATAATAACACCAACCGTTGAAACCTTTCTAAAGGGCCACCGTGATTATTTTTTTTTCACCATCCAACCTTATTAGTAAGGTCATGTAGACGTGGATGAGAAAAAACAAATGTCAGCTTGATCCGAAACTTCTCCGGCTCCCAAGAAGTTTTTAATGGTAGAAGTTAAATCCCCACTTTGTGGTCCATTTAATCCCTTTGCCTGCCAATGTTTTGGATAATAACTTAAAATGATCTGAGAAAAACGATTAACGGCATGGATAAAACACTTACATCACGGTGGCCCCACATAGACGGACGCGGATTGGCTACTCCCCCTGACACCAGCCCCGGAGCTGGTGGTCGGTGCTCTGTGGGCCCCACCATGATGTACGTGTTTCATCCATTCCGTTCATCCATTTTTAAAGATCATTTTAGGGCTTGATACCAAAAATGGGAGGCACATAAATCTCAAGTGGATCACACCACAGGAAAAAAAATAGTGAGTGGATATCCATCATTTAAATCCTCCTAAGGCCCGATTTACTGTTTATTTGACATCCAATCCGTTGATTAGGTTATAAAAACCCAGATGAAGGGATAAAACAAATATCAACTTCATCCAATACTTTTATGGCCCCCAAAAAGTTTTTAATGGTTGAAGTTCATTAAACACTGTTTCCTGTAATGTGGTCCACTTGAGACTGGGATATACCTCATTTTTGGTATCAAGCCATAAAATGATCTTTAAAAATGGATGAATGGAATGGATGAAACAAATACATCATGGTGGGCCCACAGAGCACCGACCACCAGCTCCGGGGCTGGTGTCAGGGGGAGTAGCCAATCCGCGTCCCACATAGACCTACCCGGACAGATTACCGTCCGGGCGGGGGTAGGACGCAATCCGCGTCCGGGCTGTTTGGCAGGGGCGGTTTCGGATGCCAAACTGCGGGGCCAACAGTGATGTACTTCCCTTACATCCACACCGTTCATCCGTACTGGAAGCTCATTTAAGATATGATCCAAAAAATGAAGCTGATCCATATCACAAGTGGACCACACCACAAGAAACAATATTAACTAAATTCCTAATAAAAAAAACATTGCGGGTCTACTCAGATATTTACTTTCCATCCAACGGAAGCGGTTTGCAAGTAACTCACCGGGCTCAGCGTACTGAGTAAACTCTGTGAGGTCCAACATGGTTAGTGTATTTTATCCGCTCCGTCCATCCATTTTCCCAGATAATATTAGGGCTTAAGCCCAAAAATGAAGCATATACAATTTTCAAATGGACCACACCATGGGAAACAGTTAACTTGAACTTCTACTGTTGAAAATTTCTCAGGCCACAGAAGTTTTGGATCAATCTTCTATTTTGTTTTCCGTTCATCCATGTCTATAAAATCTTATAAACAAGTTGGATGACAAATAAAAATTATGGGGCCTAGAAAGGTTTCATTGGTCGAAATCATTATTGGAATTGTTTCTTGTGGTATGATCCATTTCATCTTTGTATATGCTTCAATGTTGGGCTTAACCCCTTAAATTAGATGGAAAAACTGATGGATGCTATGGATAGACCACATACATTCAAGGTGGGCCTGACTGAGTTTACTCAGTACAATAAGAGATTACTGGGTAACTCAATACGCAATCTGATTCCCCATCCAACCCGTTGACAAGGAAATCAGATCTCTTATCATACTGAGTAAACTCAGCTGGGCCCATGGTGAATGTATATGATTTATCCATGCCATTCATCCATTTTTCTGACTCATTTCAGGAGTTGAGACCAAAATTGAAGCAAGTCTAGAGCTCAAGTGGATCATACCACAGGAAACAGTAGGAATAATGATTTCCATCATTGAACTTTATTAGGCCCCATAGTGATGTTTATTTGTCATCCAACCTGTTCATAAGATCATAAAAACACGAATGAAGGGAAAAATCAAATATAAGCTTGATTCAAAACTTTTGTGACCCCCAAGAATTTTTCGATGGCAGAAGTTCAATTCACATTGTTTCATGTGGTGTGGTTCATTTGATATTTGGATATTCTTCTTTCTTTGGATTAAGACTTAAAATTATATGGTAAAATGGATAGACAGATTGGATAGAATACTTAAATCATGATGAGCCTTAAAGAGTTTACTCAGTACTAGGGGTGCACATTGAATCGATAGAACCCTGAAACCGAACAGAAGCCAACCAAACAGTCTAGTTTTGTCCGGTTCTAAAGTGCACCGGTTCTGGTTCCGGTTCCAAAAATCAAAGAACCGATTATATCAGTTCAGTTCTCAGTTTGGGGGTATGTAGAACCGAACCGAACCGTGAACCGATCCATGGATCCGAACTGTGAAACCGAACTTGGAACCGAACTTAGAATTGAACCAAGAACCCTTTGATTGTTTCCATATTTGACTCATGATTTATGGTTTATAATGCACCATTTGATTGTTTTTATAAATGTATTTTTGAACACCTTATATAATATTTAAACCATTCATCAAATGGATCACAACACAAATGAACAAGGGCTAGATTATAAAATAAAACATGCAATTGAGTTGGATTATAAAAAGCCCAGAACCGTGGAACCAATCCAGAACCGAACCGGTTTTAACGGTCCGGTTCCGATTCGGTTTTAGGATGCTAACGGTCCGGTTCCGGTTCCAAATATCCTAGAACCATTAGGAACGGTTCGGTTCTAGTTTCACCCTAAAATCGGATAGAACCAACCCGTGTGCACCCCTACTCAGTAGGTAATCTGCTTCTGTTGATAAGTTAATAAAGACTTGGATGAAGATACCAAACAAATATCATCCTGATCCAGAAATTTTTGTGCTCACAAGAAGCTTTTAATGGTCAATTACTACTATTTCCAATACTATGATCCACATGGGATTCAAATGTTCTTATTTTTTATATTATGTTCTAAAATGAGTTTTCAACACGGATGAACGATGTGAATATAAGAAGAATACATAACAATGGGCTCCATAATTTGGGATTCCACACACCTCGATGGATCCATTTAAGTTTGACTAGCGAGGGTAGTCAATAACTATATTACCAGTAGTTGGTGCTTTGTGGGAATACTACGTGTTCCAAATTCTTCGGGAATATGAGGATTTGATAAAGAATTATTTGAAAAAAGTAAACTTGCGATGATATTAAATCACGAATACTATGCGTCTTCTTAAGAGCCATGCCTATAAGATAAATATGTATATGTATGTGTATGTAGATACATATATATATATATATGTATACATATATATATATATATATATATATATATACATATATGTATGTGTGTATGTGTGTGCATATGTCTATGTGTGTATATATATGTATATGTATATACATACATATACACACACATACACATACATACACATATACATATACATACATATAAATATACATACATATACATATACATGCATATACATACATGTATACATATAAATACATACACACACATATACATATACATATGCATATATATATACATATACACATATTTATGTACATATATACATATATATACATACACATACATATGCATATATACACACACATATACCCACTTGCGAGGAAACTCAAATCCTCCGGGTATAGCATAAAAAATCTAAGTACATGAGACCCAGCATGTTATATATGTAAAATTAACTCAATTTATTTAGTTATATCATGCGTGTTAATGTTAGTTATAATGCTAAAAATTAATTAAATTTATAAACCAGATACACCGCACCACATTCAATAGTAGGGATGTGATCTTAACCATAGGTGTGTGTTTGGGCTACCATAGTATGCATATTTCATTAAACATATCAGTTGGGTCCGCGACGGCCCGAGAAGTTTCAAATACTATTTGTTTACAATGTTAATGAGGGTGGTTACAAAGATATTGTAGCCCGACGGCCCAATATTGTTTATAATCTTTGGATGTTCTTTTTTTTTTTTTTTTTTTTTTAATCAAGACTTAAAATTATATGGTAAAATGGATGAACAAATCGGATACAATACAAAAATCATGGTGAGCCTTAAACAGTTTACTCAATACGTAATCTGCTTCCGTTGATAAGGTAATAAAGACTTGGACGAATATACCAAACAAATATCATTTTGATCCAAAAACTTTTGTGCCCACAAGAAATTTTTAATGGTCGATTACTGCTTTTTCCTATACTATGATTCACATGAGATTCAAATCTTTTTATTTTTTGTTTCATGTTCTAAAATGAGCTTTCAACACGGATGAACTATGTGGATATGAGAAAAATACATCAATTTGGGCTCCATAATTTGAGATCCCACACACCTCGATGGATCCACTCAAGTTTGAATAGCGACGTTGGCCAATAACTATATCACCACTACTTGATGCTTTGTAGGAATATTACACGTTCCAGATTCTTCGGGAATAAGAGGATTTGATAAATGATTATCTAAAAAAAGTGCACTTACAGAGGATATTAAATCACGAATACTATGTGTTTTCTTAGCGGTCATGACTCCTATAAATTGAACTAACATACATGGTTATATATATGAATGTATATATGTATATGTGTGTGTATATATATATGTAGGTATGTGTGTGTGTGTGTGTTTATATATTTATATATGTATATGTGTGTGTATATATATATGTAGGTATGTGTGTGTATGTGTGTTTATATATCTATATATGTATATGTATGTGTATGTATATGTATATATAGGTATATGTGTGTGTGTGTGTATACACACATACATTTTATATATATATATATATATATATATATATATATATATATATATATATATGTATGTATATGTATGTATATGCATATGTCTATGTGTGTATATATATATGTATATACATACATATACATGTAAAATTAACTCAATTTATTTGGTTAGTTCATGCATGTTAATGTTAGTTATAATTCTAAAATTTAATTAAATTTATAGACTAGATGCACCGCACCACATTCAATACTGGGGGTGTGATCTTAATCATAGGTATGTGTTTAGGCCATCATAGTATGCATCTTTCATTAAACATATTAATTAAGTGTAAATCTTTAAAATGAATAGAAAACATAAAAAATAATGCCTAATAAAAAGCTCGGGTAGGCCATATCATGCGAACATACAAATTTTATAATCAATTTTACAATTTTCTGATTGGTATGATGTATGAAAGCTTTTATTCATACTTATATTTTATAATAAAAATAATGTTTCTCACCTAATGATTATTTTAGCTTAAAAATCAGTCAAATTTAGTCATTAAATGGGCTCAATAAAATTACATACTTTTATTCAAACTTTTCTATGTGACAATTTGATTTTTAAACAATTCCATACTCCAAACTCAAGTTAGTTTGAATATAAAACATCTTACTTATAACTAACTTACAGGTTATCCAAATACATAAACTAAGTTATTTGTAAGTTAGTTACAATTTACAACCAAACAGGATTACTTGTAATTTTCTTTCACATATAAGTAGGTTACCTGTAACTTACTTACAATTCAAAAAACTTACAGACATCCAAACGCAACCTTAGATAAATCAGATTTATAAAAAAGATCTGTTTGGCAGTAGAACAAATTACAATTTGAACATCTTCTTCTACTTCCGAAGAGGAAGGAGATTGATGTTCGTCGCTCTTGTCAAGCATGCTTTTACTGTAAGTGGCCATGACTGTGTGGCTCTTCCTTTCCATCTGATGGTATTGATGGTTCGAGAGTGTGCTATAGAATGCGATGCGAGATTGTAACACGATAAAGAAATCAATTAATGCGCCGATAAAATGCTCACAAGAGGGAGTGGAGATGTAAAAGAGGAGATGAAAACCTTCAAACAGGGCTAGCTCGAGAAATCTCTGCTGTAAACTGAAATTTCATATGCATATTTTTCAATCACAGAAAGAGAAGAGTTCTTCGTAACGAGGGATTCGCATGATTGCCAACTTCATGAACATGTGAGTGCTCCTGCCCATTCATCAGGTGGAGGCCAGCATGAGTGGCCGCATATTTCCCATAGCCCGGTAACCTAAAGCTTTGTAGGGCCCACTGTGATGTCCGTGTGACATCTGTTCAGTTCATAAATTCTCTGGCTCATGTTAGTACATTGGTTTAAAACGAGGCTCTTAGATCCCTTAATATTTATGCACGGTTTTAGACAAAATCATGCGGTAGCCACATGTGCATGGTGTGAGCCATTTTTCATCATTTCTAAATGACTTTTTTTTTTTGTCATAGAGGTGTGGCCCACTAGTAAATGGATCAAATCTCTCGCAGCAAATGACCTCTTCATTCTCTTTTGGTACAATCATCCTGCACTCTTATTAAATTTGTGACTTATGATGATGTATGATTCAATGCATGTGGCACCCATTTTTGGTGATTCAAAGATGTTTGGTCTTTCCATTGTTTTCTGATTATGAGTTCGTAGGCTACCATGTGGAAAGGGTTGTGATCTTAGTATGCAAGTTACCTATTATACAGAGCCCATGTAACCCAAATTTATGTAGGTCCCACTGTAATGTCCGCGTGACATCTACTTCATCCATCAGTTTGCAAGATCATGTTAGGATGTAATCTGAAAATGAAACGAATTCAAAACTACAAAGAGCTACCCACATTAAGGCCAACATTGAAACCTTTCTGAGGTCCGCCATGATCTTATATGCCATCCAACTTGTTTCATAGGGTGATTCCCATTAGGATGCTGAGTCAATACAAATATCGTTTTGATTCAAAACTTTTGTAGGCCCGATAAAATTTCAATGGTGGGTGATCAATCCCCATTGTATCTCATGGTATGGCCCATTTGAGTTTTGCTTTTATTTTATTTTTTTGGCTCACATCTCAAAATGATATGGCAAAACTGATGAACCAAGTAGATGTGAGGCGGCCATCACAGTCAGTGAACCCATAATGCTTTGGGTCACACAATTCCATATAGAGAGATCATATACAACTCAACTTGCATCCATGATTTTTTTTAAAAATAATTTGATTAAAAGGAGCTAAGAAACAAACTAAAAAATTAACTTACAACCACTCAACTAGCCAAGGACTCAATACAAGAAAGCCTACCCTATCACATTTTGTTGAATTTACTGTTAAGTAGATGACCTGCTTGAAGAATTTTTGTTTGGAGGTACTTTGAGACAGCATTTTTTTACTATGTTGTATGCCTTCTAAAGGTGTAACAGAGGTCTTGTATGTTGTTCTCGGGATTCAACCGAGCTCAAATCCTCATAAGCATATATCTGGTCTTAATACCGTAATTGTATCACCTTTGATTTACACCACTAAGATAGATTGCTATCTTTTAGCCCTACTTGAGAAACAAAAACAACTTAGAAGCAAAAGAATGAGAAGAGATTTATATACTCTTCAAATGTGCTAGGGATGAGTGTATATAGGCTTTAGGTGATATTCAGTAACACATAAACACATCTATGCATCCCTTAGTGAACACATGTATGTATCATTTATGAATAGATGCATCTTTTGATGGTTACATGTATATATCATTATGAATATACATGTATTTTGTAGAGGATACATGCATGCACATTTAATTGAGACACAAGACACATGCGTGATAAGTTCGAAACAGATGCAATAATCTACCACTTGTTTCAAATTCATGTCTTACATGATCCTCCATATTTTTTAAAATTCTTAGAAAGATGGTGAGTTCCTTCTGTATTAGGAATATTGTATATAAATAACGTATCTTTTTTACTTGAACATTTAGTGCAAATGGGTCAAAGTACATCAATGTGTATAGTTAGCTTCATCTAACATTATTGACACATAAAATACTTAGCTAAAATGGGCCTTCACACATCCAATTGCAGTTATGCACCACATCAACTTAGGTCTAGGCTCTAGCAGCTCTATGCAAAATAATGACATCATTGTGTCACAACAAGGAAGTAGAAAACCAATGATAGACTCTATACCACAAACTATTAAGGCAATGGTAGAAGCCCACGCCTCCGGGTAGTAGGAAATTTGAGCCCACAAGCCTATAAATGCCCTCCTAAGTATTCATTTTGATATATGCATAAATATACAAAAAAAAGAAAGAGAAATATGCATCTTAACAAAATATAAATATGAGCAAGATTTGGACTTTGAAACTTTAGGCACAAACGCACATAAAATGAACCTCACTTACCTAAATGCCAATCATGATTATCTGAGACACATAATGGCTAACAAAAAAAGTTAGAACGATTCTTTTAAACCCATAATTACAACAATACATTCTCAAATAAATGTGTAACACTGGATTTATTAGTGTATCAAATCAATTTTCTTACTGCAAAAGTTATAAGCCTTGTACAATAGTACATGGCATACATCAAGCTACTGAAAATCCTTGAATGTTTAAGTTGAGATATGCTTTTTATATTTCTTATTAACTTAATAGGGAATATGGATTGAAATACGATAGGAGACATGCTTTTTATATTTCTTATTAACTTAATAGGGAATATGGATTGAAATACAATCCTATCGATTGAATTATTTAAGATTTTTTTAATGTAATAGGATTATGTAAACACAGTTCAGTAATTTTTAATGGTTTTGATTTCTAAAATTACGTCAGCTTCTCGTATGCCTTTTATGTTGAAGTTAATAGAAGTAAATTCTTTAACACCATTGATACTCTCTATATCAATTAAAAAAAATTAATATATCATCTACATATAAGTAAATTATTATACTATAGTATTCTTTGAATTTGGTATAAGCACATGTCTCCATCATTTATCTTACACTTGTAAGAAATCGTAACTTGATTCAATTTCTTATGTCATTATTTAAGTGTTTGTTTGGTCAACTCATGCATCTCCTTCTCTTACCTTTTTAATAAACCTTTGAGTTATTTCATGTATATATATTTCATTATCTAAATCATCATTTATTAATGTTGTTTTTTACATTCATTTGGCGGAAAAGAATGTCATAAATAAAAGTTATGGTAACAAAAAAATAAAATAAAATAAAATCCGATTATAATTACTCTAGCCACATGGGCATATATATAGAACATTTATGTATTCTTGTTGTTTAAATTCTTTAACCACTAATTTGGTTTTATGTATGCTTATTGATTGTGTCATTTCATCTTTTGTTTTTCTCAATATTAACTTAATTGAAAAGAAGAGTCACAAGAGGTTTTTTAAACCAAAAGAGATTTTTATCCTCTTTATTTTTAAGTATTTACAACTTCTAATTTTTTTAATACCCTTGATTCTCATTTAGTTTGTCCGAACCTCATTTTTTTCCAACTAAAGGGAAGGGTCTTCTTTGGTGAATGCCTCTTGTTCCTATTTAATTCCCTTCATTTCAAATGTTGTTTCTATTTTTACATCTATTTCTCCCAATTAATAGGTCTCAAGCCAAGATACAAATCCACCAAAGTCAAGATATTTTATTCGATACTATAGAGTACATTTCATTCCAATTACTTCTTTCCACACAAAAAAAAACATCACTAGAATTCATTGTCTCCAATTGTTCCCAAGAAACTTATTTTAACTAGTTAATTAAAAATTGAACTTTTTATCACTACCAAACAACTCCTAAATGAATTAATAATCCTAAATCTAACTTATACATGACTCATTATATGGAGGCCCAACTTAACCTACTTAAAATCAATGAGCCCAAAATCAATCCACTAAGTTGAACTGTGATCGTGTCGGGCTCTATGTAACATGGCTGATTCAATTTCCTTTGGTAGTTGCTTGTTTGTATGACCCCTCATCTAGGGGTTTGAATCATACATGGATTTGAAACCCATTTTACGAACCTTTAAAAATATTAAACAATTCCTTCCAACTTAACAACTATGAAAATTTTTAAGTATTATTAGGATTGTCAACACGTCGGGCTTTCAGGGTTATCTTCGGCCCGGATTCTGAATTGTTGAAGCCGGGCTTACTTAAAATTTTGATTTTGCTTGGCCTGAGCCCAACCCATTGGCAAACCTGGGCATTATACGGATTCTAGGGAATGATCCCATGCGACCGGACATGTGGCAATTGCCATCCATTTGAGTTGTGTGGCCTCCCCCTCTTTGCGAAATTCAAACAGTGTATTTAGTGCGCCTCTCCATCAGCACAACACATCCCTAGAGTCACCCCTATCAAAAAACACAGGTGGGACATACCATTCAGATCAACATACAATCATGTCCAAAACACACACACATTCACTTCTTGTGGCCCACCAAAATTTTGGAATGGATTAAGATTGGGTCAATCCCTTGGGATGCACTTAATAAATGGGCTGGATGACAAATACACAACGGGGCGGACCCACGCTGAAGGAGGTTTTGATGGTGGATGTCTCCCATGTCCGCCATTGTTCTCTTTGGTGTGGCCCACCTGAGTGATGGATTAGGCTGGATTTTGGGATTTAGATCTAACATTGGGGGACACATCTAATGTATGGGTTGGATGCAACTCATAGAACAGACCCGCACAGGTGGAACCTTTGCAATCGTTTCCAATTTATTATCCAGTAACATGTATGAGTTGTGTTTCGAAACATCCGTCATCTCATCCATCCATTTGAATGATCGCCCACTATTCCAATTCTATCTAGTAAAAATGTACATTGCTGTCGTGAAAGCAATAAATGTTACAACCTTGAGAATTCAATACATCATTTGGGTCATCTACCACACCGAAAATATGGAGTGGACCGCACATACATTAATGTGAGCACGTGGACAATAACAGTTAACCATCTCTTTGTCATTCTAACAACTTTATTTATTTATTTATTATGGAAGCGGATTGCGTACTGAGTAACTCAGTACGGTAAGCATACACCGTGGCCCCAGTGTCATTCATGTATTGTATCCACTCCGTCCATCTCTTTTAACACATAATTTTAGGGCTTTATTCCAAAATGGCATACATACAAACCTCAAATGGACCACACCACAGGAAACACTGTGAATTGAACATCTAACGTGGAAAATTTCTTGGGGGACAACAGAAGTTTTAGATCAAGCTGATATTTGTGTTTTCCCTTTATCCATGTCTTTTTTATCCTATGAACAGGTTGGATGACAAATAAACATCACTAGGGGTCTTAAAAAATTTTCAACGGTTGAAATCAATACTTCCACTTTTTCCAGTGGTATGCTCCACGTGAGCTTTGTATATACATCAATTTTTGGTTGAACTCATAAAATAATATGGAAAAATGAATGTACGGCGTGGATAAACCACTTGCATTCGCAGTGGCCCAACTGAGTTTACTCAGCAGGATAAGAGGGTACTGAGTAACTCAGTACGCAATCCGATTTCATTTATTATTATCTACATCCAAGTTTACACACCACCGACAACCGTGATGTTGTTACGTCACCAAGCTCTGTTGGCCCAGCATGATATGGGTTCTATATCTGCACCGTTCATCCGTTTGATGAGATTATTTTAGGTCATGAATTTAAAAATGATATAGATTCAAAGCTCAATTGTACCACACCAAAGAAAGTAATGGAGACAATGATTACTACTGTTGAAACTTTATTAAGGTCTATTATGATGTTTATTTCTAATCCAACTTGTTCACTATGTCAAACAGACCTGGATGAAGGGAAAAAAACAAATATAAGATTGATCCAAAACTTATGTGGCACGAGAAGTATTCAATGGTTCACTTGAGCGTTTGATCTATCTCACCATTAGGCAAATGCCTAAAATGATATGGTAAAATGGATGGACGGTGTGGATATAACAAAGACGTCATGGTAGGACACAAAGAACTTGACATCAGTATACTTGGGAGGTCACAGGACACGCAATTCCCTTCTGTTTATATCACTTTACAAACCTGTGTCTTATCTTCTCCGGTCAGAGGAGCATTAAAATGTTGCCTGCCCCATATAAGCAGGATCAAAACCACTTTTTTGAAAGCTAGCTTCCGGGATAAGTAAATTGCGTGGTGTGCTATCCGTGGTCGTGTGTTCATGTGGTAAAGTTACATGGGCCCTATCATATTGTATGTGTTATATCCACACCGCACATCCATGTTGCAGATCATTTTCGAGCCACTCCACATAAAGCAGTGGGGACAATGACAACCACTGTTGAAACCTTTTTAGGGCCCACCAAGGTGCTTATTTGCCATCCAACCTGCTCATAGGGTGACCTAAATACAAAGAGAAAACACAAATACCAACTTGGTCCAAAACATCTATGGCCCGGACAAGTTTTCAATGATAGGCATTCAATACCCACTACTTTCGTTAGTATGGTCTACTTGAGGCATGTGTTGAAGTAATAAAATCCCTTGATATACATTGATATACCATAAGACATCTCGAGCCTTTAGAGTAAATGATTGTTTGACATAGTATTAGATAAGAAAATCATATATTCAAATCTTGAAAGCAGCAAATATGTCCCTTTAGTCCTGAAAATCAGATCCAACTTACTTAGTCCTTGAAACAAGGATGGTCGGTATTTTTATTCTAACCGGCCAATAAGGTAGCCTTAATTTTTGCTTCATGAAACATTTAGAAGTTACTTTCTAGTGCATGTGTATCATCCATCATACTTTTGGTGAGCCTGAAAATTTCTCTTCATTATCTTGGGAGTGGATGGGGGGCCCACCTTGATGATTTTTTGTATATCCAAGCCATTCATCTGTTTTTCTGGCCTATTTTAATATATAGACTAAAAATCTAAGCAGATCTAAGTCTCGTGTGGACCACACCATGTGAAATAGTGGTGATTGAACGCGCACTGTTAAAAACTTCCCAAGGCCCACCGTAAGTAGATCCGTCATATTTATTTGTCATCAAACCGTTGATGAGCTCAATCAAACCTGGATGAAGTAAAAATGCAAAGATCAGCTTGATCCGAACCTTTTATGTCATTGACCACTTTTTCCAATGGTGTGGTCCACTAGAGATTTGGATTTGTTTAAAATTTTGGATATAGTCATGAAATGAGCTTAGAAAAGGGATGGGCGGCATGGATATACAACACATTCATCAAGATTGAGCCCACACGGTAAGGATGACACCCACTAAAGTGTTACCACGGTAACACACAGTTGGCTCCCCCATCATCTTATGCCCATAAATTTAAGCAATTAAAAAGTCGCAAGTGCACTCGGACAAGCAATTTGAGCCATCCAATGGCTACAAATTAATCACAGGCTCACTGGATTACTTGGAAGATATTTGGTTACATCATCTAGCCTTGATTTGCAATTAACATGTGACCTTAAATCTGTTGTAATCTCTTTTATATAAATATAGATGAATATATGAAATCCAAATCATTGGATTCATATTACAACTCTATTGAGAATGACGTGGACAGCTAGCCATCTTCAATTCCATTTATGTCAAAAATAAATATTAGGCAAATTTTAATCCCAACTAACTAGGCTGTACTTTTCATATCAGCTGTCCAATCGGAACAAATAAAGGGAAAACCCACTTCTCGAAAATTAAAATAATCACATGCAGGGGTCATTATTTTCTCTTCGCCAGTACGGCACGTGTTGAATATTTTTATTTGTGAAAGTGGGCCACACCATGATCACCCAGTTTGCACATTATCTAATCCCCTCGTCAATGCTTAAATAGTCATTTTAGTTCTAACCGTGGTCTTGCCTTGCATGTCAAAGTGGACCCATATATGGCAACAATTTAGGTGGGGCCCTCTTTTCACATACCTCGGTGCGGCCCTGACCATGGAGTACTATACAAATTGCAAGTGGACAACACTACACAAACAAAGGTAATGGACTGATAAATAATTATAATGGACTGATAAATAATTATAATGGACTACACTACCGTTGCAAACAATATAAAATTGCATCTAAAATCTTGAAGTTCACACTATGCAGCTTGCCTTGTAAGTTAAGCTAGTGAGTTAGGCTTTATATATATATATATATATATATATATATATATATATATATATATATGGCCCATTATTAGGGGTGTACATCGAGTCAAATCAAGTTGAGTTGGCCTCAGCTCAACTCGTCTCAAACAATGGCTGACCTCAGCTCGAACTCGGCTCGGTCCTCGAGCCTGATTGGTCAACACGACTCGGTTCGGTCCTCGAGCCTGATTGGTCAACACGACTCGGTTCGGTCAGCAGCTCGGGCCAGCTCGAGCCGAGTTTGAGCCAAGATCAAACCGAGTTCACCATTGAGGCATTTCCACAACACCTTAACTGCAACTTCAAAATCCTACTGTTTTACAAACAGAGGAAATAGTTTTACAGGTATTTTCTCAAACACCTTCTAAATAACATAAAAACAAAAAAAAAAAAACAAAGAAAAAAAAGTATTTGTTTCATGTACATACCTTCCTTGCCACCTTGCCACCAGTCAAACCTTCCTTGCCACCAGCCACATTTCGTTGAGTCATTTTATCAAACAGTTGGTGAGCAACATCAATAGCAAAGTAACCGAGTCACCGAACTAGTTTGATCCAAGTTCGATTCAAGTTGGATTCAAGCTGGATTTGATCCAAGTCGAGTCGAGCTGGGGCCTGCTCGAACTCGGCTCGAACTCATTTTTGAGCTCAAAAAATCAACTTGACTCGGCTCGAACTCAGCTTCGAACCTAGTCAAATCGAGCTTTTTCGAGTCAAGTCGAGCGAGCTAACAGAGCTAGCTCGGTTCGTGTGCACCCCTACCCATTGGATTACTTGGAAGACATTTGGTTACAACATTTAGCTTTGATTTGCAATTAATTTGTGACCTTTAAAAATCTGTTGTAATCTCTTTTCTATAAATATAGATGAATGTATGAAAATATAGATGAATGTATGAAATTCAAATCATTGGATTCATATTACAATTCTGTTGAGAATGACGTGGATGACCAGCCATCTTCAATTCCATTTATGTCAAAAATAAATATGCAGTTACACAAATTTTAATCCCAACTAACTAGGCTATACTTTTCATATCAGTCATCTAATTGGAACAAATAAAGGAAAACCCGCTTCTCAAAAATTATTTCAAATTAATGGTTATGAGAAATAATCACATGCAGTGGTCGTTATTTTCTCTTCACTAATGTGGCATGTGTTGAATATTTTTATTTGTGAAAAGTGGGCCACACCATGATGATCACCCAGTTTACACATAATCCAATCCCCTCATCAATGCTTAAATAGTCATTTTAGTTCTAACAGTCGTCTTGCCTTGCATGTCAAGGTGGACCCATAAATGGGAGCGATTTAGGTGGGGCCCTGACCACGGAGTACTATACAAATCGTAAGTAGACAACACTACACAAAACAGAGGTGATTGACTGATAAATAATTATAATGGACTACATTAGTGTTGCAAACAATGCAAAATTACATCTAAAATTTTTAAGTTTACACTATGTAGCTTGCCTCGTGAGTTAACCTAGTGAGTTAGGCTTAATTAATATGTTTGAATATATATATATATATATATATATATATATATATATATATATATATATATATATATATATATATATATAGCGGAACGCTCACCTGCGAACCAGTTCACACGGACTATGTACGAACTTTTTTGAGAACTCATCATATCTAATGAGTCTCGAAAATCTGAACGGTCCACATGAAGGAGAACCTCATAAAACCCCCTGGCATCAATTTTTACTTTGAACCAAAACTTCGGTGGGCCATAAAAATGCAAACAGTTTCTTCCCTTGATTTGAATTTCTCTTTGCTATGGCCCACTAGAATCTTAGATCAGGGTAAAAATTCACCCCTTAAGGTTTCATGGGATTCCGAATCTTATGGACCGTTCAGATTCGACACCCATGACACATGTGCAAAGGTGCACAAGTGCGTAGGTGAGCATCCCTATATATATATATATATAAGGTTCTATACGCTCGATGGCATGTTATTCGTGGGATGGGAAATTGTATAGGAAATTGAAGAAGCAACCGGTTATTAAAATACCCTCAGCTGTATCTCTCTCTTGATTATTTTCTACAAAAAGCCTTGTGCTAGAAACTTAGGTGGGGCTTATCGAGAATTTTTTTTTGAGAAATCCACCCCGTGTATGTGTTTTTCCATATCATTTTAGGACAAGAGGCCAAAAATGAGCCGAATCCAAGACTCAAATGGGTCGAAAATATGAGAATTGAACGTCCACAGTTGAAATATTCGTGGGGCAATAGAAGTTTTAAATTAGGATAAAATTTGTGTTTTAAGTGCATCTCAGTAGGAATATTGCTATGCACGGTATAGACGCAATTGAAACATCACTTTCGACCTAGAGAGATTTCAATGGTAGGAATTTCCCTACCCACCTTTTCCTTTAGTGTGGCCCACTTAAGTCTTAGATCCGGCTCATTTTTAGCCCTATGTGTAACGCCCCAGATTTTTTTCAACCTGGGATTAGACGTCCTTAGGCAATGGGTCGATCCTAATACCTCATTAATTTGTCAGAACTGAATCCCAAAGTCTAAAGCCGTCTTTGAACTCATTTCCTTCACAAATCTCACCCTTCACCACCTTGATCTTCCAATTTTTCTAAGAACTTTCACCCTGGACACTATCTTAAACTAGCTAAGTAGTATAACTTGGATCACTTTATATACAAACTACAAAGGCCTGAGTACCACCTCGACCAGAAATCACTTAGGACTAAATCCTTTAGAAATGAGACAAAGTAACTAGGTGTGAAACCAGATTAGCTACGAAATCCATTTGAGTCGCTTTAAATACGATCTGCAAGACCCAAAACTTGTAGAATCATTGACGCTAGGTTACCCTAAAATCTAGGATCAATCTCATTACCCGGCTGCTCTCGGGAGCACATCGAAACTCCGTATCAGATCTGGACCGCACGTCGAAAGTCCGAATAACTCGAAGTTAAGGAATTAGGACCGCCTCACTGGGCTCGACAACCATCTCGAAAATCAAGTCCAGACAATGTCCCATGGCCATTCGATCGTGTCCGGAGCGAGGGAGTGTGAAAACCACCATTTCCTTTACAAAATAAATATCTTGAATAGTGATCTGGCATCATTTGTTTGCGGATCACAACTGAGACCGTCGAATCCACCAAATTACACCCTCGAATCGGGAAAAATTTCATACACATTTACATGTACTCGGAATCTCCGATCGAGATCCGCCGACCGTTGAACTAAACCATCCGCCACGCGTGATTTGGAATCCCGACCGAAATGAAAACTTAATAGAACGTAGATCCAGCGTTAGTGAGCTTAAGTCCAACCTTTGGCTCAAGGAGGCCCGCCAGAAGTCCTCCGTTGAGCTGAAACAGGTCCGCTTTGGTTATAACATAAGTATACTTTGACCCGAGTCTTTTTTTGGGGAATTCTTAGGCTATATAAGGACCTTAAACCCTCTCTCATGGCAGCCATACGAATTTGAGATTGAGAGAGAGAAAAGAGAGAGAAAGTGAGGGAGAAGTGGGAGCTTCTCCCTCAGTATTTTAGCTCCACGGCCGCACCGCCTCTTTCCAGATGCTTTTCTGGCGATACCGACTCCGTTTTAAGGTAATAAACCCTAACCCTAGACATGTTTTGAGGTGTATAGGCTACAGGTTATGAAATAGCTAACCGATTTCACTCTTTAGGCTAGAAAACTCCCGAATACGGAAGCTCCTCAACCTCATGTCGATCCGTTACGATTCGACAAAAGGTGCGGACTTTAGGTGTATAGGTTATGGTTTTCAACGCTTTCAATGTCGATAATGGTAGATTCATGATCTGCATGCACATTGCACATGTACAAAGTGCTTTCCGTTTTCTGTTTCGATTAAAGTATAATCTGGAATTTCACATACTCTGGTATTCATTATAAAATACCGTATACATATTTTTTTTGGAAATGTGTCGACATGTTTATTTGTCGTATGGATATATGACGTATGGATAAAATACTTATTTGGCGAAAGGATTCGCCTAAATACATGTTTTACTAATACACACTATGTATGTAGAAATTATTGTAAGGAGTGCCGTATACATGTATATTTTGGAAATGTGTTTGCCATGATTATTTGTCGTATGATTATATAATATATGGATAAATTATTATTTGGCGAAAGGAATCGCCAGTAATACATGTTTGCTTGTATACACTATGTATGTTGAAAATATATTCTAGAAAATATATATATAAATATTGGGAGATGTATTTATCATGATTATTTGTCATGTAGTAATATATTACACATGGATAAAATACTCACTTGGCTAAAGGATAGCCCTAATACATGTTTTACTAACATACACCATGTATGTTGTAATAGTGTATTCTAAGTGTTTGTGAAAATGATTGAATGAGTATCAATTCTCATTCGTACTAATGACTAATTGTCATGGATTCATGATTGTTGTATCGTCGATACCCCTTTGACGAAAGGATTTGCCTAAATCACGCCACGGCCAATAGACACCATATATGCTAAAATGTGTGGCCCAAGTGTTTGTGGAAATGATGAATGAATATGGAACTTGATTCCCTTGCCATGACTATCCATCGTGGGTGTACGCATATTATGATTGGGCAACTCCCTAGTGAAAGGATTTGGCCTAATGCCTATGTGATCGACATATGTCATGTATGTTGATGTATGTTTGTTTAAGTGTTTCTTGAAATGTCTGAATGAGTAGTAGTTAGCAAATTGTAATGTATAAGGGTGTTGAGATATGATTCTCAACCTCTTTTAACTATGTGTATAATCTTCTTGGATGGTTGTGTGATTAGGAATTGAACATGTATAAACTCATGCTTGTGTTGTGATTCATAACATGCTCAACTGCTTTATGATTATAACTATGTAATGAATATGTTTAAATTTATATTTACGTTGTATGATTCGTCATGGGTGATGGGGGAGCGGAGCAACGAGTGCGTCAATGTGCACGTGGCAACTTAAACGGATAATACCATACCTTGATAGTATGAGTTGAATCTTGATCCATTCTTGCTTTATCTATCTCAGTTATCATGTTTGGGGCTATAATTGTAGTCCGGACAATCGCATCGTATGAATTCGTGGGTGCGATTCATTTGCCACGTGAGATGTGTTCGACGAACCCGAGTCGTATTTCTAAGTTAGCGATAGTGGTTAGCCACGCGATGTGCTATACTTCATGTCGTTCAACTTGTTGTGTGCTCGAGCTAGCCGAGCTCGTCAAGTAACCCGATCTGTCTTATTTATGTTCACCATGTTTGGTCGCTTCGCTGAACCTAGGGTACCAAACTTACCGGTGAAAATCCATTTTAACCATGGTACCTCGATCCGCTAAGACTCATGAGCCGGGCATGGTGGTATGGGACACCGTGGTCGAGCCGTCGGCCACGCCTCAGGGCCACGTGCCTCCCCATAGTGACCAATGAGCAACCGCACTCGTGAGCCGATTATGGTGGTATGAGACACTATATTCGAGCCGTCGATACTTACGGCGAGAGCCGAGTACGGTGAGACTTGCTTCGTGTGACGGCGACGATTCCTCCGTAGTATCTTCGAGTATACTCTGAAGTGTCCGTGATTGGCGACGAGTCTTTCACAAACTTAGAGTATGAGTTGAGCCGAGCGGTGAGACCCATGTACTCGAGCCGACGGCTAGTGATTGAGCCGAGTGCGGTGAGACTTGTACTCGAGTGATGGCCGCAATTGAGCCGCATACGGTGAGATCTATCCGCGCCGACGGGTGACGAGCCCTTTGCGATGCCTTCGCTATGCTTCTCGAACCATAATATCGAATGAGATTAACTAGGATTGACGACCCTAGAATGGATCATGTTTGGGAATGATACAAGGGAGGTACCTTAGTTTCCCAATACTGCTGTTTGAAATGGACTAATAATAACTCGGTAATCATGATCATCATCGCACCGCATGTGCTTAGTAGATGTGGCGCATTGAGGAGTTAAGCATTCGCGAACGTAAGATGATGTCGCATGAGGGTGGTTTGGCAAGGGCATACAGCATCATGTCATTTCATTCTCGCACTTAATAAGAGTAGTTAGAATTGTTTGATTTGTACTGCTTTATCATTACTACTTGACTGAATTGATAACATGTTAACCTATGCTTTATTGTTCCACTGAGTTGATCACTCACTTCCACGATACGGGATGGTGTTCCGAACACCCACCAGACTCTGTCTGATTGCAGATGGCGACGCTACTTTAGGCGAGCCGACTTCTATGACGACGGGAATGCTTTCCGTATATGTTGTTTTCTCGGCGGCTTCGTGAGAGCCGTGCCTTGATTGTTGGGGCTGACAGGATGTTGACTAGATCACACTACTCAACTTGGTATAATTTAAAATCATACTTGTAATTATTTAACACAGGTAACTTTATCACACTCTGAGACCCACCACAGTTTATATATTTTATCTATCTATCACAGTCTTCCGCTTGCAAATTTAACTGTCTCTGGAGTATGATATGCTGTTTTGGCTTAATCTCACTCATGTTCATTACAAATACCGATCACATTAAATCATCATTCATTTTGTTGCATAAGTGATGCGTTGGAACTCGGGAGTTGAGTTTATGCTCGACCCCCGATTTTCAGGGCGTTACACTATGTCAGAAAATGATCTCTAAAAACTGATGGACGGTGTAGATTTCTCACAAACACAACACTGTGCAACCCTGACCACCCCTAGAATTTCTCAGAGGATAGAAGTTCAATTCACGTTGTTTCCACCACTTCGTGAGCGGATTAGATATTGACAGGTTGAATAGCTAGACTAGCTACTGAAGTTACGTCACCAAGTGGGCCTCACCATGATGTATGTTTTATATCCACACCTTCCATGCATTTGGAGATATCGTTTTAGGGCAATATACAAAGAATGAGTTAAATCCAGAGATCCATTGGGCTCAACACAGAAAACAACGAGGATAGTGACACCCACCATTAAAAACTTCTACAGGCCACAAAAGTTTTAGATCAAGCTGATATTTGTATTTTCTCTTATTTAATGTCTTTTTTAGCTTTTAAATAGGTTGGATTTCAAATAAACATTATGGTGGCCGTTGGGATAATTTCAACAATAGGAATCACTCTCCCCACTGTTTTCTGTAGTGGGGTCCACTACAGATTTTTATCTGCCTCATTCTTTGACTCATGCCCTAAAATAATATCTCAAAATGGATGAACGGCGTGGATACAACACATACATCATAGTGAAGCCCACAGAACTTGGTGACGTAACTTCAGTAGCCGACTCGCTACTTAACCTATCAGTATTTAATCCGCATACATCCCTTCAATGTTAAAAAGAATGCGGATTGCGTCCTACCCCCACCGGGCAGGGTTTTGTGGGGCCCAACATGACGTAATTGTTTTATCCACGCCGTTTAATGATTTTCTTAGATCATTTTAAGACATGAACCAAAAAAATGAAGCAGGTCCAAGGCTTAAGTGGACCATAAGGTGGGGATTGAACGTCTACCATTAAAAACTTCTTGCGAGGTGGAGAAGTTTCGGATAAGTTGATATTTATGTTTTCACTTCACCCATGTCTACATGACGTTATGAATACGTTGGATGGTAAAAAAACATAACGCTGGCACTTAGAAAGGTTTCAACGGTGAGTGTCATTATTAGTGCAGCCTCCTTTGTCGTGGTCCACTAGAGCTATGGACTTGCCTCATTTTTAGGATAATAAATTATAACAATCTGGGAAAATCTTTTAATAGCGTGGATTAAATACTCACATCAGGGTGGGTTCCACAATGCCCTACCCGGACGGATTACTGTCCGAGTGGGGGTTTACTGTCCGGGCGGGGTATTACGCAATTCGTGTCGTCCTATTAAAAGTCGTAGTGGACTATAACGCTAGCTAGACGCGGATTCTACATACAGGTTACGTCGCCAAGTTATCTGGGACCCACCGTAAATGTATGTGTTATATCTATACTGTCCATTCAGTTGAAGATATCAATTTATGGCATTAGACAGAATGAGCCAAATCCAATTATGGAATGTACCCACTACAGAAAATAGTGGATAGTGTGACGCCCACCATTAAAAATTTCTAAAGACCACAAAAGTTTTCGATCGAGCTGAATTTTGTATTTTCCCTTCTTTCAAATATTTCTTAACTTATGAACAGGTTGGATCTAAGAAAAACATCATAGTAGGCCTTAGTAAGGTTTCGACGGCCTTACTAAGGTTTCAAAATTTTTATACCATATGACGAATAACGTGTTGCCAGCCCTGACCTTATGGAAGATATAATACAGTCGAGCGTATAGTACCTTTCCCATATATATATATATATATATATATATATATATATATATATATATATATATATCACAGGGCCATTGGATTACTTGGAAGACATTTGGTTATAACATTTAGCCTTGATTTGCAATTAATACGTGACCTTCAAAAATCTGTTGTAATCTCTTTTCTATAAATATAGATGAATATAAGAAATTCAAATCATTGGATTCATATTACAATTCTATTGAGAATGACATGGATGGCCAACCATCTTCAATTCCATTTATGTCAAAAATAAATATACACCTACGCAAATTTTAATCCCAACTAACTAGGCTGTACTTTTCATATTAGTTGTCCAATCAAAACAACTAAAGGAAAACCCGCTTCTCAAAATTTATTTCAAATTAATGGTTATGAGAAATAATCACATGCAGTGGTCATTATTTTCTCTTTGCTAATATGGCACGTATTGAATATTTTTTTTTTTTGTGAAAAGTGGGCCACGCCATGATGATCACCCAATTTGCACATAATTCAATCCCCTCATTGATGCTTAAATAGCCATTTTAGTTCTAACTGTCATCTTGCCTTGCATGTCAAGGTAGACCCATATATGGGAGCGGTTTAGGTGGGGCCCTCTTTTCACCTACCACGATGCGGCCCTGACCATGGAGTACTATACAAATAGCAAGTGGACAACACTACACAAAACAGAGGTGATTGACTGATAAATAATTATAATGGACTACATTAGTGACAGAAGGATGAACGTGATGAGGTTGAGCACCATCTTCCTTAAGAGGATAACTACTCCGAATCCACGAAGCTTCTTTGGACTCCTCACAGAGACTTCTCAAATCCACGAGGAAAGAAAGCAAGAAAATAGAAATAAATTCTAATAAATTCAAAATTTAATTGATGAATGAAATAAATGAGTTCACAACCCTTTAAATAGGGATACCAAGCAATGAAAGAGAAATCAAAAGCAAACTATAACTAAAACTCCTTAAAATTCGTAACTTAATATAAATAGTAAATTTACTTTTTATAGTAAGTTTCCTATGTGGCTTAACCACATTATTCTCCTAATTATTCTAAGCACTTTTCATGTTGGATATAACTCCTAAAGCCCAATGGATGAAGAGTTATAGTCAAACTAAAACTTAATATTTATAGTAAAAACGGAATTAAACATGGAATTTGACCGTCAATAAGATGAAATCTCACAAATTCGGCGTAGGCAACCCGGAAGAGCCAGGTTGGTTGGCTAAAGTAGCTCGTCTTACCCCAAAATCATATATAGTATGTTGAGTAACTCATTCCCGTTTGCGAGATATGCTTGTTTTAAGGTTCTGGCGGTCTTGATGATTTTTTCCTCTGATCGGGCCTTCTCTGATCCATCTTGGATATAAAAGTGTCTGCAACCCACTCTACATCAGTCCCCTCCACTTCAAAAGAACTCATCCTTGAGTTCTCGTGCTGCTTTGGTTCATGATACTCGGTCTGGTGCGCTGTAACGATACCCGGATAAAAAATTATGATCAATTTACAGTCCACCTTCTTTTGGTCCAACCATGTTAAGAATGTAGCTGTGACACGTTCTACATCAGACCCCTCCGCTTGAAAAAAACTCGTCCTCGGACTTGGTTCATAATTCTGAGATAACTTTTGATGTCGATGTTTATTAGCCTTTTTCTTGTACTTGGTATTAGGCTCTTAAGCTGACACAATACATGTACTCAGGCTTTCCTTGACTTGACTAGTATCGATTAGATCCTCCACTCATGCCTTCAAGATCTGACATTCTTTCTAACTCATCTGACAGTGAGGGCAGTCGGGCAAGCTAGCCCCAGGGACAAGGCTTATGTGATGTTAGATGTCCCTCATGGAGAGCAATCCATCGAGTAAATCTTCAGGCTGGACTTCTTTAAATTCGTTGGGGAAAGACCTTACACTTGGAGGAATGTCTAAGGGTTTCGATTCCTCGCCCTTTACCACTACGACGTATACCTAGTCTGTTTCCTTGGATTCCTTCATGAAATCTCAAATGGTCAGGAGGGAACTCCCATCTACTTTAGAGGCTTTAGGATGGTTCTCTGATACCATAGGGGCAAGAATTATTTTTAAACTATCCTTGATGAAGACGTAAACATTGTCTCATTCACTGTAAGTCGCATCACGGTCTGATTGTCATGGTCAACCGAGTAAAATATGGCATGCTTCCATGTCGACCATGACACAAAGTATTTGATCCTTATAATTTTTTCCAATTGAAAACGAGACGGTGCATTGTTCAGTTACCTTAGTCTCGTTCACCTTTTTTATCCAGCCAATTAAGTACGGGGAAAGATGTTTTGTTGTTGATAGTTACAACTTGTCCACCATTACTCTTGAGACGATGTTCTCGCTATTACTACTGTTTTTAATCACATCACAGACCTTGCCATTGATAGTGCACCACGTATGGAATATATTATGTCGTTGTGGATGTAATTCTTTTCGTGGGGTGTACATTAATCACCTCACGACTAGAGATTCAACATGATCTTGAACCGTCAACTCATCGCCATATGCTCCTTCCTCGGTGGCTTACTCATGTTCATTAACGCCAGGGTCTTCTTCACGGCCTCACCTTCAGTGCCCCCTTTGTTAATAGTTAAGTGGGTTGCAAGGCATTGAAGCCTAGATGGGTCGCTCCCATTGGTTGTAGAAGGTTGATGATGTCCTCCTACTGGTTCTTTTCCTCGTATCAGTTCTGAATTTTGAATGGGACTCGTCATGGGAGGCTGAGTTGAAGGGTAAGGCTGAATATGAACTCTTGCAAGCTGTGTTTCTACCCTGCCTGCCAACTGAACTACTTCATTCATTGTTCCAACCGAGTGCATCTGAACTCGATCCTGAATCGTCGATCATAACCCACTTATAAATCATGCTACCTTCTGTGATTCTGTTTCTGACAGATTATTTCATGTTGCCAATCACTGGAATTCTTCAGTACAATATGTAACAGTTTGATTTCCTTGTCGGCAATTCTGGTATTGATGGAATAATATTTACTCATAATCACTGAGGAGAAATCGTGATTGAAGAAAACGTCTCATCCGTGGCCATGATGAGATGGGTGCCTTGTTCTGACGAGCTTGTGAGAGTTGTAATTTCTCTCACCATGCAGAAGCACCAGATTTTAATTTAAAAGTTACAAATTTTACCTTTTTATGATCTGGTACGTCCATATAATCAAAATATCTCTCTATTTTGACTAGCCAATCGAGGAAATCTTTCATGCGTAATAAATCATTAAAACGAGGAAGTTCAGCCTTACCTCGATAGTCTCTTTTATCACGATCTAAATGATCGCCTCCATGGATTGGTCGTCGGGAAAAACCTTCATTAAGATCCTCGTCGTTAGAACTTGAATCATCTGGTATAGCCATACAGTTTGCCACTGGTAGTGCTCTACGAAAATTGGGATTGTGCCATATAACAACGACAATTGGTGGAGCAACCATAGGCGGCGGAGCATTGCCTAGGGCTCGGGGTGGAAGTAGCGCATCCTTAAAACGGTCGAGGGTTGCCTGCAGCTCTTGCATAGTCAACTGACTCTCTCGGTGGCAAGCTTCCATTCTTTCCGCAAGATCATGAATCCCTAGATCACCATCCACAAGATTTTGGCTCATACCTTCATTATTTGCCATTGGCCCGAGGGGAATCCTCGCTTTGATACCAATTAACGCAGGGATGAACGTGATGAGGTCGAGCACTGTCTTCCTCAAGAGGATAACTACTCCGAATCCACGGAGCTTCTCTGGACTCCTCATAGAGACTTCTCGAATCCACAAGGAAAGAAAGCAAGAAAATAGAAATAAATTATAATAAATTTAAAATTTAATTGATGAATGAAATAAACGAGTTCAGAACCCTTTAAATAGGGATACCAAGCAATGAAAGAGAAATCAGAAGCAAACTATAACTAAAACTCCCTAAAATTCATAACTTACTATAAATAATAAATTTACTTTTTATAGTAAGTTTCTTATGTGGCTTAACCACGTTATTCTCCTAATTATTCTAAGCACTTTTCATGTTGGACACAACTCCTAAAGGCCAACGAATGAAGAGTTACAACTAAACTAAAACTTATTATTTATAGTAAAAATGGAATTAAACATGGAATTTGACTGCTAAAGTAGCTCGTCCTACCCCAAAATCATATATGGTGGGCTGAGTAACTCATTCCAATTTGTGAGATATGCTTGTTTTAAGGTTCTGGCGGTCTTGATGATTTCTACCTCTGATCGAGCCTTCTTTGATCCATCTTGGACATGAAAGTGTCCGCGGCCCGCTCTACATCAATTTGTATTGCAAACAATGTAAAATTGCATCTAAAATCTTTAAGTTCACACTATGCAGCTTGCCTCGTAAGTTAACCTAGTGAGTTAGGCTTAATTAACGAGTCTGAATATATATATATATATATATATATATATATATATATATATATATATATATATATATATATATATATATATATCACAGGTTAGAAGTGAACTTTATTTAAAACATTTGATAATGAAATCAGCTATACTAATGGGCTGAGTGCGTCACCAGAAGTGAAGTAGGAAAGCCAAATCACCATACATGCTTGTGTTTGATATTGTTATTTGAGCACTTGTTTTATTATGAATATGTGATTAATTGATAAATTATATGTATGCATGATTAGATGAATGCTAGGAATTGATAGTTAACACATCCCCCACACACATATAACTATCATATAAGGACTAGTTACTTTATTGGAATATGATTTATACTCTATGTGATTGGACCCACTATTGACTTGAAAGCCTTAGTGTTAAATTGTTTCACTTAGTTTAAGCATTTGTAGATTTAAAAGGCATAAATTTTATTTAGTCATAATCACTTCCTCTAAAACATAGTCTCCATTCTATATATCCACCAAACTTCCACACGTATAGTTCGTAAGCCCACCACGCACAATTTCAAGATGTAATCCATATATTATGAAAATCAAACGGAAATCGAGGAAGGTGCATGTCTGAGCTCTGATACCGATGTTAGGAGATCATGTACCTGTAAGTAATTCATTCGATCTAACTGCAACGGAATATAGAGGTTCGAATGTTGGAATTTTGTAGATGTAGAAGTTGGTCACATTGCTTTCACTAGTATAAGAAAAGGTCTAAAGGAACACTTTTCTTCGTACAAGATCCACATCATAAATCATGTGGCAGTGACGAAACCCGGCTTCTTCTTTTTTTGTTTTGTTTTCTGAAGTCAAATCTCTTTGCAACCTAATTAATGCTTGAATTTTTATTTTATTTTTATCATATATTCTTGATGCATTTTACAGAAGATGCAGCCACAAGCGGAAAAGTAACGGGCAATCGATTACCCTGTAACCGCAACATCCTATGTCTCTGTCTCCAAGAGGGTAGGGCCCACTTGAACGACCCACCTTGGAGTTTCAGTTTGGATGGTTGCATGCCCATCATAAGAGCAAAGTTGATATTTACTCCAACAGAGCCCAGAAATCCATACACATTCACACTTTCTTTCAAGTACACGTGATATGAATGCAACTCAATTTAAACAGTCCAGATCATGGTGGCCCACTTATTTGGAATCCAAACATCATACTATCAAGCTTGGTCCATGGCAATTATTGGAGGATTAAATGAGAATACCCAATGGTCCAAATAGAAGAAAAACATGTACACTGATTGAATAATTCGATATGAATTTGAGAAGTACGCAACAGGTACAGTGCCACTTTTGTGTTGGACGGTTCGGATTGAGGTACATGCGTGCCAGTGTACACATGGACTTGTGTCATGCAGCCCACCCGATTAAAAGACCAATGCGTTTTCAGAACAAACCACTCACCAAGTGGGGCTCACCCATTGAACGTTCAGGATCTCTCACGCACATGGTATATTTGCTGGTGTGACGAAGATAGATGGTTACTTACCCTCTCGAACTCCGCACAGTGCGAACGAGGTGATAGATCCGTATATCCACATCCACGTGTCATATCCTCGACACTCCCAAGGCAACTACAGGAGCGGACTGGGTGTTACCGGCCGGGAAACACCTCAGTACCGTTTGGGGCCACCATGATGAATTTTATGTATATCCATGCCGTCCGTATGTTTTTCCAGCTCTTTTTAAGAAGTGGTAAAAAAAATAAAATTGAAGAGGTAACAGTAGTGCATGACCATTAAAAACGTTTTTGGGCCACAAAAGTTCTGGCTGAAGATGATTTTTGTACTTTCCCCGTTATCCAGGTCCGTTTGACCTTATCAATAAACATTATGTACCTTACAATGGGCGCTAGGACGTTTTTAATGGTGGAGTGTCCAATTGCCACAATTTCGGTGATGTGGTTTCCTTAATTTTTGAGGCCCCATCTGAAAATGGGTTGAAAAAAGACATAGATGATGCCTCCGTAACGCAACAAAAGCAATTTGTCTTCTCTATATTTACTAGTGATAAAACAACTGAGGAATTATTTAAGAGAATATGCTCTTTATAACCAAGAAATTGAAAAATCATCCAATGAATGAGTGCCTGGCATGAAGATGGCTCATATCACGGTGGCCTTACATGATGGACTATTCACATCAAAGGTCCACCTGTAACAATGAATAGTCCACATCCAAGGTGAGCCCCGCATGATTGGGCAACCCATATTGAAGGTGGAGCCCATACGATGCGGCAATTAATAATAGTGGCCCCACATGATGGATGATCCACATTAAGTTAGGCTTCACATGATAGACAATTCATGTCAAAGGTCAGTCTGATGATGAGAGACCTATATCCTAGGTGGGTCCCGGATGATGGATGACCCACATTGGATGTGTGCTCATATAGACAGTCCACATCAAAGGTGGGCTTCACATGATGGGCAATGAATATTGAAGATGATCCGTACATGATGGACAATTACATTGATAGCGGGCCCCACATGATGTATGGCTATCATTAAAGACGAGCCTTACCTAACGAACAATGCACATTAAAGGTCCGTCTTTAATGATAAACGATTTACAACCAAGGTGAGGTGATAAACGACCTACATTAAAGATGGAGCCCCACATAATGAATAATTCACATTAAAGGTTGGCCCCATATGATGGACTGTGAATGTAAGGGTAACCAAGTAAACTTTTATGATAAATACTCGTGATACCTTTTTACTTTTTAGATAATAAGGATGTTGTTTACTAACAACACACTTATCTGGTGATTAAGTAGTGATCAAAATAAGTTAGCTACCTATGGCATAAGTAACTTATAATCCAAACGCTCCCTTAACAAGTAAAAAATCAAGATAAGCAATTTACGGCACAAGTAGACTATCTCAAGTAACTTGTAATCCAAACACCCCTTATTGTGTTGAACAACTTCACCTATAAAGTTGATGCCAATAATAAAAAATTACAAAAAAAAAAAGGTCTAGATCCAAAAAAATCAAAAGCCAAACCAACTTAAACAGAAGAAATAAGAGATTTATAGATTCACATTGTTCAACCACATGTTTTTTTATTTTATTTTTATTTTATAAATAGTAAATTTAAATAGAAGAGATAAGAGACTTATAGATTCACGTTGTTCAACAACATTTCTTTTTCAAATTTTTTAAAAAATAATTTTTATAAATACTAATATAAAGGTAAGCCTTCACATTTAATTTCTCTCGATAAAGTTCTGTATTAATGCTTGTCGCATAAATATTTTATCAAATTTGGTAAATTTTTATACTTTTGTCTCTTGTGTTTGAATTAGCCTGGCATTATATATATATATATATATATATATATATATATATATATATATATATATATATACTGCGAAAACGGTTTTATACGTATTTCGAGAACTCATCATACGTGATGAATCTCGCAAATCTGAGAACTGCGTTGATGTGAAACGAAACCTGTAAACCCCCCAGACCAAGTCCTATCATCCATACCGTCCATGTTCGAATCAAGGAAAGAAATCATTTTTCACATCAAAAGTTTCTGATCAAAGTAAAATTCATGCTATGAGGTTTCATGAGGTTCTCGCTTCATGATGGGAGATTCATCCGTATGATGGGTTCTCAAATTATGGAACTGATATCCAAATATATAATATCTATATATATATATATATATATATATATATATAGGAAAAAGGTTTTATACCATCTAAAATTGAGCATGGGCCCTATCACATGTATGTCGAACATCAACACCTTGCATTTGATGGGTCCCCTTCAAATTATGGGATATCCAAAAATAAATCTTATACGTTACTAAGGTGGGCCATACCATCTAAAATCATGTGAAGACATGCTTAAAACATATAAAAGCACTTGGTGGGGTCCACTTGAAATTTGGATGCTTTTGAAACTTAGCATGACCCCTCATCCAAGTGGAACACACATATAGATGCGCTGTATTTGTGAACCACATCTCAGTGGCCCAACAAATGATTATGAATGTTTTAATGGAGGGTAACCCCTCTCAACTTTTGTATGAGGTGTGGTCTACACAAGTCATAGATTGACTTGATTTTTAAGACCTAGGCTCACTATGAAATGGTGCATCTGACTAATGGGTAGATGTTCGACATACATCATGGTGGGGCCACACAACTCGACCTCATAGAGAATTCTATATATATATATATATATATATATATATATATATATATATATATATATATATATATATATATATATATGTTGTTAACATTGAACGTGCGCATGCAGATGAAGCTGAGCAACAAGTTGGACGGTTTAAAATGAAAATATAGCGTCTAAAATGAAAAATATACAGTGATCATATCCTAACGGACAAGTCTCTGCGAATCAGAGGTTAGGATTTCTTGCTGAACTGTTACTTAGAAATGTAGGTTTCCTCGGCTTGGTAGATGTAATGTGAGTCAACATGACATGTGGATAGCTTGCAAAGTTCCTACGCATCAAGTGTCATTGGCAGCTAGAATCAAATACCTATCCCTTCCCTCTCTTGAAAGGAAAGTTAGATAATACTCAAAAAGCATATGATGTTTGATAGCTGAGAAATTATACATGTGGCACACATTAATTCAAATTAAACTGCCTAAATTATAGAATTCACTGCCTCTAAATCAGCCCCAAAATCAGATTGTATGACCATCCTAGCCTCTGATTAATGGACACTTGTTTGTTAAAATAGGACCGTTGGACGTTTTTCATTTTCAACTGTCCAATGAAAGCTACCAATCCAGAAAGAAGATAATCAAAGAAGCGTAGTTTTTGATTCACGTTCACAATTTGGACTGTTTCATCTGAGTTTCTGTACGCCACGTATGCGATTTCTAAGTGCGTGCGTATCGGCTATCACACTCCGCCAGAGTAGCGAAAGTTTTTCAGCTATCAAGAACCCTTCCAAATAATCTCCCCCGCTCCAAAACAAGAGCGGCAGCTGCAGCAGCAGAAGAAGCGGAAGCAGCCATGGATCTGGAACTTGCTTCCATGGCGTCAGCGATCGGAGTCTCTGTCCCAGTCGCTCGTTTCCTCCTCTGCTTTGTCGCGACCATACCCGTCAGCTTCATCTGGCGCCTCGTCCCAGGTGGGCCCCTCCTCAAGCACATCTACGCCGCCTTCTCGGGGGCCGTCCTTTCCTACCTCTCCTTCGGATTCTCCTTCAACCTTCATTTCCTCGTCCCCATGACCCTTGGATACGCGTCCATGCTCTTCTTCCGCCGCTACTGTGGCATCATCACCTTCTTCGCTGGTTTCGGATACCTCATCGGATGGTAAGTTAAACAGATACGAACGGTCCGGATCCGATTCATAAGCTCCGGCAGTGTTGGGATTATCTAATTGGCCTATTGTATCGTCGAGCGTCCCGGATCTCGATTTGGGTCCCGCTTTATTCAGCACGGCCTGACTCGTGTGTAATTTCTGTGTTTGTGCAGCCATGTGTACTACATGAGTGGGGATGCATGGAAGGAAGGAGGCATTGATGGAACTGGTAAACAAGCTTCTCTTTCAAGATCTCGTTGTGTGCATGTTTCCTATTTTCGTTCGAAAATTGAAATGGAAACTGGTTTAAGAAATGAGATGAAAATTGAAATTGAAACTGCTTTAAGAAACGAGAGATTGGTTGCTGGGCTTAGACCAAGACTGAGGCGCAGTTGCACATCCCGCACCAGTATGGATGGCGTGAGCCTTGAATCCAAACCACCCAAATCGTGGGACCCGCTGTTGATGGATTCTAACCAAAAAATGTCTCTAAAAGCACAATACTACTGGCCTATTGGTGGAAATTTAACGGATGGTGAAAATGAAAAGTAGTAAATGGTTCAAATTCAACAAATGGCCCAGTACTTGAAGGTCAGGTTGGTCTACTCAATTTTACCTAAATTGGCAAATCCCCTACGTTTTTTGTTCTGAACTGCGCAATTCAGATTTTGGGTAATTTGCAATCCAGGTCGCCATTTTTACCAACCTGAAATATGGTCCTATGCTGTTGTTAGTGTTGATTAAGTAATAGTGTGAATCCATATTTAGAAGCTGATATTTATGCTTCGATTTGTGCAACAGCATGCTTGTAATATAGTGGTGTGACTGTGCATGCGGGATCTATAATAATAACATTCATCATTTGTTATATAAATTACAATAAAAATTTGTATGTATAATCATATTGTATAGATTTAGTGTATGAACTGGAGCAACCCACATGATCCTACCCCTAAGGCTTGTTTATTTCGCCAATTACCCTAGTAATGTAAAGGAATGTGTCATCATTATGATTTTACCGCTGTCAAACCAAACATGGGAATTGTTGGCCAAATGCAGATATGCATTCAGGAGACAGCCAGGTAAAGGTATTGTAATTAGGGGTGTATACGGGTCGGGCCGAGTCGAACTGGCCTCAGCCTATCCAGGCCCGTTCAACAGCCACACAAGGCCCGAACCCGACCGGGCCTGGTCACCGGGCTAACATCTCCAGCCCGAACCGGGCCCGGCGCGAGTTCGGGCCGAGTTCGGGCCAGTTTCGAACCTTACAACAAGTTCATGGGAAGGGCTTTGGCATGTAATCCGCGTCCCATTACAAGGCCCTCAATCAACGGTTTAGATAGTTGAACTATAGACTCTACAAAAAATCTAACTAGTCAGGACATTTACATACATTTACATACATTTTTTAAAGCATAAAATAAAACATTTTATATAAATTAATACAGTCATACACGGGTCGGGCCGGGCCGGGTCGGGTCGGACCAGGGCGAGTCGGATTTCGGACCGAGTCGGGCCGAACTGGGAGATATCCGAACTTGGCTTGAACTCACTTTCGGGCCTAGAAAATTGGCCCGTCCTAGCCCGAACTCAGTTCCGGGTCAGGCCAAGTCGGGCTTTTTCAGGCCGGGTCGAGCGAGCTAACTGGGCTAGCCCGGTTTGTATACACCCCTAATTGTAATCATTGCACATTTCCTTGGAATTACAGTGAAAATCTCGAATCCAAATAGCGGCATCACAGTATTTCGGTGATGATTTGACACTAAATAAATGTAAAAATGCAATTGTTATGATTTTACCACTTATAAACCAAACATAGGAGTCGGCAATCAAATGCAGATGTCGTCAGTAGACAGGGAAGGTAACTTGTAATCATTGCACATTTCCTTTACATTACTGTGGTAATTGTTGAAACATGCGGGTATTGAGGTACAACCGTACGCACAACTGTTCCCATTCCATGAGCTAAAGCAATTCCCAATTCATAATCCATCTAATTTCGGGGATAATCTATAGTGGGTCCCATTGTTCCGGTGGTTCTGATTTGAGGTATGTGCCATGAGTGCAGCAGTGGAGAACCCCAGCACCATTGGCATGGTATGATTCCCAAAACCTTCCCATTCCTCTAGGAAAACGATCATTCTCCGCTTTCCTTGGGCCCATTATCTACCTAGCATATAGACCATGCCTAAGGTTTTCTCTATTTATAACTAATCTAACTTAAACATGAGGATGCTTTGACAAGTCGAGAAATGAACGAACGTAGCTCACGATTACATCTCATTTCCTTATTGCTCTGTGCCATGTACTCAAGGTAGTTTGCCTCGGGGACTAGGGGTAGGACCGCCACCTCAGATACCTCCAACTTTCATGGGTGCATGGTGGTCAGGTCCATTGATCTGGTGAGCTACTATGTGCATTGAGTTTTGGCCTAAATATTTCACTGATTGGATGATCCTCATGTTCTGACTATTCTGAGTTGTGCCCTGTTGAATGTTGACTGCTGCTCATTTTGTAACCAATAACCATCGATTTGCATGTCACCGATCAAAGGGCTAATATTGTCTGGCTGCCTTGATCTTTAGTCAGCAGCCCCATCCTCATGGTGGTCTACCGAATCTATGGTCCTGATCAACATAAATGTGCCATGCGTATGGCGGAGATGCTTCAGGTGTGATCTGTGAACTTCATGGAACTTCCATGAAGTGTGCTTCATAGTAGCAGATGTTGTACTTTATATTAATATAAATGATAATTGCACACTAATATATATTCATCAGTATGATTGTTGACGTACTTAATATGAAAGAAAATCTACTATTGTATGAAAGTGTGTATGCTATTTTGTGACTTGCTTATTTTTATTTTTATTTTTTGTTAGCTTGTTAGTACACCCCACTGTCAGTTGACACTACACTGTTAGCCACCCCCACTTGGGATCGATACCAAGACCTCAGTGTTGAAACGAGGTATCTGCACATTCTTATTTTGTGACCTGCTTATTACAACATTCTTCACATTCTCTGTACCTAGCTTCCTTCTCATTTTGATCAAACTAGCAACTCGAGCATGAGCCTTGACTAGAATATTGGAACAGTTGGTGCAAATGATATGCTTTGGCATGGACATTTCTTTGACATGTATGATGTTTTCTTCCTTGTCTTTTGCCACATCTTAAGTTCCCTTTGTTTGTTAGGGGCACCATGTTGAAACCCTCAATGGTAGAATGTATTCTCCAGCTGAATTACTTCAACCAGGCATGTCTGGTTATTACATGGTGCTTTCTTGCCTAATTCTTACCTTTGTATTGGTAATCTTCTCATTCCACAAGATTTGAAATTGAAATATCTGATGCATTCCACAAATTACTAATTAATGTGTAATATTAGCTCTTCTTTATTGCACCGTGTCCATTAGTCTGCAATGGTACTAAATAACATAACCATAGAAACTGAGCACCTGAATGAGAACTCACGTTTGAATTCTTCACTTGGTCAGTTTCTGACAACTAACCTATAATTTACTAAATTTTCAGCAAAAATGAAACATGTTTGATGCCATATTATAAATGCCTCTAATGCCTTGCTGAAAGCCTTTCTCATAATCTTACAGATTGTTTACTTTCTGAAATTTAGTTTTAGTTTGGGAAATCAACTAAATACTCATTGTAATTTAAAACCAACCATATTCAGGGAAAAAAGAGAAGGCCAAATCCGGGGGATGAGAGAGAAAGTGAGAATCTCTTAATGTCTTCTCGAGTTTCAGTTCCTCTAATTTGGACAGCAATCTCACAAGCTTGAGCTCTTAGGTCTTGACCACGTTGTTATTTTTTGGGGGGGATTTAGCACTTGTCACTCTCAAGGAGACTTCTTTTCTCGATGCATGCATTAGCAATTGGCAAAAGTCTTACTATTTCATCTTGTAAATAAAGTTTAATGGTGAATCACTGGTGTCATCTTTTTCAAATATAGGAGCTCTAATGGTGCTGACGCTGAAAGTCATTTCATGCTCAATAAATTACAATGATGGGTTATTGAAAGAAGAAGGCTTGCGCGTTGCACAAAAGAAAAATCGATTGCTTCGATGCCCTTCGTTAATTGAATATTTTGGTTACTGCCTCTGCTGTGGCAGCCACTTTGCCGGGCCAGTTTATGAAATGAAGGATTATCTTGAATGGACAGAAAAGAAAGGGGTGGGTGTATGAGCTTTTATCGCAACCTTTTGTATACATGTGATGTGAAGTTAAGGACTCCTGATTAATAATTTTCTTCACTTGTGCAGATTTGGAGCCCTTCTCAGAAAGGACCATCACCATCACCTTATGGAGCTACCTTGCGTGCTGTTGTTCAAGCTGCAATATGCATGGGCTTCTACCTGTATCTGGTACCTCATTTTACACTGTCTGTGTTTACAGATCCAATATACCAAGAATGGGGATTCTGGAAACGGCTGGGCTACCAGTACATGGCTGGATTTACGGCGCGTTGGAAGTACTATTTTGTCTGGTCAATCTCGGAGGCTTCCATCATCATATCTGGTTTGGGGTTCAGTGGATGGTCTGATACTGTTCCTCCTAGTCCCAAATGGGACCATGCGAAAAATGTTGATATTCTTGGTGTTGAGTTTGCAAAGAGTGCGGTCGAGCTACCGCTTGTGTGGAACATACAAGTCAGCACCTGGCTACGTTATTGTGAGTTTCTACTCTTCCCTGCCAAGATAAATACTATACTCTTTAACAGAGTGACAGACAATTTTGGCTTTTACTCTTTCAAAAAAAAAAAGAAAAAAAAGTTTGGGCTTTTACACTGTTAAAACTTCTATTTCTATGATTTGATACCAACATGTATAAATGCTATAAATGCTCAAGTAGCATGTCCTGAGGGGAAGCTAAACTCCAGCCCTACATATTGTGCAGCCACACATTCTACTTGGACAGTTGTCCTATTTGGGGATTGCCAACAGAAGCCGATCAGGCATGGGACCCAGACTTTGGCAAATGGTGGTCCCTGCACATGACAACCTTCCAATAAAAGACCTGATGGTTTTTTAGTTCATTTCCCCAGAAATTCAGTGCAAAGGGTTTCCTCATCTCTATCAGGATAGAAAAATATGAAACTTCTGAATTGGAAGATGAATAATAGCATGGCCTACAACATGATAACATAGTGGTCTTGATCATACTGTAAGTGGTACATATGCTTGCCATTCCAGGCCATCCAGTTGAGAAAGCCACCCCTTGGATTCACCATCACTTGGAACATTGCTCCAATTGGTGATCCTAGCTCTCTGATTGGTGATCTAGTAGTGGACAAACTGAAAAGAAAATGGACAATGCGCCACGTTCAATGTGCTACAGTCAGTGATTGGATGGTTAGGATTTGTCAGTCACTGTGATTGTTGGGCTATAGCCCAAGAGGTGACCCTTTCATGGTTCAGTCTGGATTGAGGGTTTTTTCCTCGTCTTATTGCTGCGACAATGCATATTTTGATTAATCTTTGCATTAACAAATTGCCTGCATCTCAGTACTAAGTGTTTGAAGCAGCAATTTAAAGGAAACTGAAGTAAACTATGAGGCAGTTGCAATCCAATGTATGATGACTTTGTTTGTAGTGCTAATAAAGTAGTGTCTATTCTGTTTTACGATCAATACCGCTGACTTCGCGAATATCTATCTAAATACGAGGATGCAAGTATCCAGAAATCTTGTAGTCTGTAGTTACTCCTTGCAATCTTACCTTTTTGTGGTGTTTAGATGTGTATGAAAGGCTCATTCAGAAAGGGAAGAAACCTGGATTTCTTCAGTTGCTGGCGACACAGACTGTTAGCGCTGTTTGGCATGTGAGTATAGCCTTTATGCCTATCTGGGGATTGCTTTGTTAACTTGATGAGTGAACCCACCAATGTTTCTGCTTTCTTTCTTTACTATGGCATCTTGCAAAATCTGATCTATATCTTGGACGATAGAATTTCAGGAGAAAATGGAGAAAAAAATACCTTATTTTGTCCACAACTTACATCAACGCATTCTTTTCCCCTTTTGTTATAGAAGTAACAACATGCTGATGTCTGTTGAGAATCTTGAGGTTCCCAGTCAGTTTGTGTCTATTCTCTGAAACTATATAGTTTGCAGATGTGACGTTCACCATTTTCTGCAATGAGGACTGATCACATACAACCAACTGTAGGTTAATTCTTACAAGTTGCAACCATCCTGCCCCTGGCAATATCACATATTTTTGAGGGAAAATTCAAAACAAAATTTCTGAAGGCATAAAAAGTGAATTGTAGCGTACAACCGGTTGTAGGTGATTAGCGCTCTTTTGCATTTAAAGGGTATGAGTAGAGTTCAAAATCTGAAGATTTCACATGCTTCATTAGCAAGTAGCAACCAAACGGACTTGACAGTTCTGAGTGCCTGCTGCATCTTATTTAGTTTCTTGAAAAATATCACCTAATTTTTACCTTTGGAAATTCCTGATTTCTGTTATCATGACTATCCCTAGTTCTACCTTTTTCCTTGCCATGTAATTCCAGATTTCTATTATCATGATCATCCCTTTGAAGCCCCTTCGAACTCATCACCTCCAATCCCCAATTTCTCTAGTTCATGAAGTATGAGAGAGCAGATTGTTGGTGGTGATATCAGGAGGCTCAATACAATGAAAATAACCATTATTATCTTTTATAGCACTGAGCCCATTAATTCATTCTCTCTTGTCATCTTTACTAATTTGCAGGGATTATACCCTGGATATCTCATATTCTTCGTTCAATCAGCACTAATGATTGCTGGTTCAAGAGGTATCTTGCTCTCCTCTATTCATACTTGAGGGAGGTTGTTGAACAATTCTCTAGTTGAGGGTTGCTTCATGAATGTTTTTTTGATTGATTTTGCCATTGTTATCTTTAACTTATTTAATTCTGTCTATGAGCAGCTATATACAGATGGCAGCAAGCTGTTCCCTCGAAGTTGGGTTTTCTTCGGACAATACTGGCATTTTCAAACTTTGCATATACATTACTGGTCTTGAACTATTCCTGCGTTGGTTTCATGGTAAGTTCTTATTCTGCGGTCTTCTCCTTTCTACTTCAAATCCCCTTCTGAAAATCAAAACTGAAATTATACTAGCAGAAATATGATATTGCCTTTCTTTTCTTTTCTCTTCGTTTTTGCCATTTTCATAACTAATTTTTTACTGAATTGATTGCGAAGTACCGATCGTCTAGGGATTTTGGGATTGTGAAAATCAAACCTCTCTCTGTGTGTTTTTCGTTTATATCTTTTTCTTTTTTCCCTGCACAAGTAAAATGAAAGCATTTCACAATTTAAAGTCAGCTATTTTTTTTTTTGAGCATGATATTCACACTGGGAGTCTGGTCCACCCATCTTTAAAAATGGTTGGCACTTGGCAGGAATTTAGAAACCATTTCAAAATCCGAATTTTCAAGTCTAGTTTGAAATGTCTGTTGAGATTCCCACTCACCAGTTGGATGGTGGATGGTGGAAAATATGCTTGCTCCTGATCACTGCATGTTATGCACATTCGTACTTTTCCCTATTAATTTCAATATATGTGCCTCCTCGGCCATGCAGCTAACCTAGTCCCTTGAAAAAAAGATCATCTATTTGCTTGCATTAGTTTTAATTCCATACTTATTTTTGAAGGTGTTGAGCTTGCACGAAACACTTGCTTCATATGGGAGTGTGTATTACATTGGAACCATTGTTCCGATTGCATTGATCCTTCTGGGTTATATAATCAAACCAGCAAAGGCTGGCCGGCCCAAAGCTCGGAAGGAACAATAAGGGGAAGACAGGTGAAGACCGCGTTAGAGCGATGGAGAAAGAAATGGAAATGGCAAAGCGGTCTTTGTATTTTTCCCCATATTTTTGAGAAATTGTTATACCTTTTCTTCTTTTGTAGGTGGCAGTAATTTCTGTTTCCACCCCTTTCTCGTAGGTCTGCCCAGATTGTAAACTATACATTTAACTGAGGCATTGCTTCTATCTTTGACAGCCTTTGTGGCCTTTCATCCTCTGCTTGTTTATTTTTTATTTTTACGGATAGACTACCGTGGACAAGATCAGGATTTATTATGAGGTAGGCTCTATCTTGGATGGGTCACTCCCCAATGTTCATGTTGCAGAGATCCTAACCATTCGATTAGATTACTCTTGGGGGGGAAAATGGATGGTTATAACAAAAGCTCCACCAAAATTCCTTGAACCATCATATTTTTCTGAAGAACCTCCAAATGGTGTGAATTTTTGGAAATGACCCACCCAAGGTAAGGCCTACTTGATGATTGGTTTGGATCTCCGACACATCAGCTGTTTGAATGAAAATCAGTCAAGTTGGTGCAACGATCACAGGGAACAGGCTGCACACTGGAGGCATGTCCATCCAACTGTGGGACATAACAGAGCATTGGTCTAGATCATTGAAACATGGGCCCCATTTACCAAAATTGAGAACCTCTGCTGTATATCATTCAATTCAATTCCTCCCATTTGCAAGTCGGTCTTATGAACTTGCAGGATGCTAAATAGGAAATAAACTATACCTGATCCGTATGATATGGTTCGTATAGGCGGGGGCTGTGGTTCAGTCATCCAGACCATTGGTCTGTTGGGTTCAACCCTACATGGACCACGCCTCAAAAATGTCATCGGTGGTCATAGCTGCTGTTGTTTGGCCTTTTTCAGTTGAATATGTACCGATGGTGTATCTTCTTGACTATCTAAGCCAGAAATTGAATGGTCAGTATTATGGGAAAAATAGGATGGTCCATGAGGCATGACCCTCGACGAACTTCTCGAAATAACGGCTTAGGCTTGACAAAGGAAGCTAAGAGTTACTCAACATTGAGACGATGCTGATCTACTGGTAGTTCAGTACCACCTCCTGCCTCTAAGGCTGATTTACTATCTAGTCTTGCCTAAAGAGGTCGGATGGGCCTATCAATGGCCTGGAGATCTCAAAAAAATAAGGTCAAGATCCCGGAGATCACGGACATCCATGATTTAAGGAGGATCCTTGGTATATTAGGACTCCCAAACGGGGAAGATCTCCAATGGTGTGATCTTCCTTCCAATAGAGAAGGTCTTTCAACTGGTTGATCTTCCCTCTTGTACAAATAGGAAAGGCCTTAGACGGTGAAAGGTATATAACTCATAAACCTAAAAAAAGATTCAGATCCCTGACTTTTTTACTTGAATTTGCCATTTTTTTGTTTTTTGTTTCTTGTGTGTACAAAGATTCATTATGGGTGTTCCTTTTGTTTTTTGTTTCTCGTGTGTAGGTGTCCCAAGGGTCCGAGGAAGGTCTATGTTCCTTTTGTTTTTTGTTTCTTGTGTGTAGGTGTCCCAAGGGTCAGGGTACTTGCATTAGCCTGTGTTCCTTTTGTTTTTTGTTTCTCCTGTGTAGGTGTCCCAAGGGTCCGAGGAAGGTCCATCGGAAAATTGCATCAACAGTCAGGATTGGTTTAATCTAGTCAGGGACAATAGAGTAGTGGTCTGGGTCATTATACAAACTGAAAACCCAAGTATATCTTGAGTACTCTCTGGTCGTCAGATTATGTAATTCCTGGCCACAAGATTGGTCCCTTTTCTTTGGAATGTAGTACCAGACCAGGGAATGCACAAAATTACTCGGGTCCTCGGTTTGTGTCTGAAAGGTGGTGCTGATGGTTCGATGATCCAGGTCTGTTTTCTGGTGGGCCTCACAGTACGGCCCATGCCAGAAAAAAAAAAACCTTTCAGGTGGTCCGGGGTCCTCAGACTATGGCAGAGAAGAAAGACATCAGCGGTCTATATTCAATGGAGAAAAGGGCAAAAATAGGAGAGAACAGTGAAATCTCCTTGATGTGAGAATCCTAAAGCTGGAATTTGTGGCCTGCAGATGGACGGTTAGGATGAGAAATACAGAAGCTGCCAGCAATTAACATAAAAAAGCCCAAACACTGATTGGCCAGTACCTTCCTATTTGGGAGGTCTTTGTGAAATGGTCCACCCACTTTCTGACCCAATGTATAAATGTGGGCCCACCAGTACAAACTGGAAATAGATGCGGTTAAGGATCATATAATTTTTGGATGGCTACGAAATTACAGTCACGGAGCATGGTCCGTTGGAGCACAGGGCCCATCAGATGAACAGTCTGGATTACTTGGTTCATGGGCCAAGCAAGTAAAGTAGAGGTGGGCTACAGTCTAGCATAACGTCCCACCTTCGGCCTAAGCTAGCTGCGAGGGGTCATGATGAGGCACACGTGCATGATATCTGAGCTGCTCATCATGCTTTCTCGACCGTACTGACCATCAGGTGGCCACACGTGTACACGAAATGTGGAGATGCGTCATTTTCGTTTAAACGCCGTCTTTTGACAAATATGGTCCGCTTCATGACCATATCAACTAGATTTTCGAGCCAGAGGCTCTAAATTCTCACACGTATCCCTAGCTGCCACGTGTCATAATTGCTTAGCATTTCTCCTACGTATGATACACTTGGACTCGGATTCGGCGCTAGAAAAGCTCTGTGGGTCCCACCATGATGCATGTGTTTTATCCACACCGTCCATTCATTTTTTTTTTCAGCTCATTTTAGAGCATGGACCCAAAAACGAGGCAGATCCGTATCTCAGGTGACCACACCATAGGAAACGGTGGTGATTGAACTCCCACCATTAAAAACTTCTTAAGGGCCACGAAAGTTTTGGATCAAGCTGATATTTGTGTTTAGCCTTCATCCAGAGATCTTTGTAAACTTATCAACAGGTTGGATGACAAATAAACAACAGTGTGGCCGTACGGCGGTTTCAATGGTGGATGTTAATATCCAGGTTGTTTCCTGTGGTGTGGTCCATCGGATATTTAGATCTTCCTCATTTTTTAGCATATGCACTTAAATGAGCTGAAAAAATAAATGGACGGCGTGGATAAAACACATACATCATAGTAGGGTGAAGGATTTCCAGGACCATACCGAGCTGGGTACTAGAGAAGTCACTACCGAATCCGAGTCAGATCCAACTACATCGATTTCGACTTTCGAGGCCCACTGTAATCAAAGCCTTTTAATGCACGTGTGTGCCGTAACTATCTGATGGCTACACAAGTTGTGACCACCACAGCTTACAACGCATCAGACAGGCCTTTGATGGACACGTATGCCCTTTTAAAAACCAAGCCCAAGCTGGCTAATGGACTAAGACACGTTTGGATGCACAAGTGAATAGATTCATGATTGAACTTACCGATGTTTTGTTCTAGTGTTACCTACAAGGACACTTGAAGATCTTAATTAAGGGAGGCAATGGACTAGGCTACGGCCCGGGTTTGCCCTAGCTCAGCCCTAGTGCTAGAAAGGCTTGGCTTATCATTATAAAAGAACCGGTGAAATGATCAAAGGTTTGAAATAAGTATAATTTAAAATTTCTTTTTAATTAAGTCCCAAAATATAAATGGTTTTGAGCATTGAAACATGATAAAATGAAAAAATGCTTTGACTTGGGCCACTTGATGGTTGGTGTCTCAACTGGTCAGTCATCTACAATTGACTTCGGTCCAACCCTCGGGCCAAGTTGAAGGGCCGGGGTAGACCACTTGGCTCATTCACACCCCTATTTTTAAGAGGTGTTTGGTTTTCCAATTGTAACGGTGAATGGCTTGAAATAGGTAATAACTTTATGTTATTTTGTGATAACATCACTTACATTTGGTTATGAGAATGGATATGTTATCATTTTTTATTCCACCTAGTGTGTTTGGTTTTCTAATTGCAACCATAAATTATTTATGGTAAATATGTAATGATAATTTACTCTTGTGATTGTGTAATGACATCACTTGCATTTAATTGCAATGATGATTTTGTTATATTGTTTGTTCGTTTGTTTTTGTTTTGTTTTTTTTTTTTTTTCCACCTAGAAATCACTATAGAAATGATATTTTTATGATGTAAAAATATTATGATTATAATTTATTCTACCTATTTAATTTAAAAGTGTATTAGACTCTTGATTGAGAGGGCCAGGAATAAGATCAAGAGTATAAAAGTATAAAAAGCAACTAGGAACTAGGCAAGCAAGAGATGTAAGGCTTCGCTGATTGAGAACATAGCCCCTTAGCGATTGAGGGGAAGGCAGCTCTAAAACACATGCATGGAGATTCTTTCTGTCAGAGGTTCGAGAATCTATGAAATGACATCTAAGGTTAAGGAAGAATTCAAGGAAGTCCATTATTGAGAAGTGGTGATCTCATCTCGTCTTGCTTACTGGGAGAGAGGAAGCTCCCGAACCGCCTTTTCCAACCAGATAGCATGCGATCACTCAGCAATGATACCACTGGTCTTGAATGAGTACCTATCCCTTACGGGAATTGAACCTACGATAATTTCTCTTTAAACAAACACCTGAAAATGATAATAACAACTCATTTACACTATATTTTGTAGTAAATTAAAAAACCAAACCGGCTCCTAGCACATCTTTAAAATGGCTCATTTACATTTGTACTTGTAAAATATAAAGATGTGCAATCCACAGGAAATTGAAAGCCGAACATGCCAATGTAATTGCCAATTGGACCTAGATTTTAATATCAATGAATATACATGCATTGTTTACTCGCATAAGACCAACGATCACAATCTAATCCTATGGCGCATCCAAACATGCTATTAAGATCTACATGTAGACCACAATCAACTCCAGGTGCAGTAGGCCTCTCTCTTTTAATGATCTTTTGTTTCTGTATGAAGACAATACTGGACATGGATATAGACAGGTCAGGCATTTACTTTGATTTGTCATTAGCTACCTCAGATGAATGCTGTTGGTTGGCCAAAATGAGAGGTGCCATATGAGATAATACCATTGCACAAATCCACACGCAAAAACTTCATCTGAACTGTCCAAATAGTGGGTGAGATGCGTTTAGAGAGTGTCTGTGTTTTATGTGAAGTACTGAAGCCTACCTACATCCACATTTACACTAGGGCTGAAAGTCGGGCGGGTTGGGTCGGGTTGGTACTCAACCCTAACCCAACCAAAGGTTCCTATACCTCAACCCTAACCCAACCCAACCTCGGGTTGGGAATTCTCAACCCTAGCTCAACCCAAGCGGGCTCGGTCGGGTATACTGTTAATATTTTCGTTATTACATTAGTTTATTATATTTCAATATATGATTTATTTTTGGTATCTATGATTTTATTAATTATATATGTGATTATTTGTCATAAAGAACTTCATTTTTTTTTCCTTTAAAAAAACAAACTAAAATATAGGACAATTACTCCGTTAAAAGTCATGTAGCATAGCAAGCAATCTATTTGGGAGAGAGAAAGTTGGCATATCTTGTTAGCTTGAGTCATTGGAAATGACGTGGACAAATGAGACCCGACATCACTAGAGTGCCTTCGACGCAAACGATCCACACTCAATTATAATTTATAAGTAACTTATATATTGATCGGGTTTGGGTTGGGTTGGGCAACCCGAGACCTTAACCCGAGCCCAACCCAACTTTTATCGGGTTGGTGTTTGTATAACCCAAGCTTGAGATCGGACCTGGTATATCTTACCCGAGCCCAACCCAATGTCGGGTCGGTCACGAACTTTCAGCCCTAATTTACACACCGCACAAGCTCCATTATGGCACATGCGTTGGACGTCTAAACCACATGGTGGACCCAGTTAGCAAATGGTCTACATCAAAAATAGGTGGGTCCGCCCTAGACGGTTCAAAACAAACTTGCCAGTTGTCCACATTCTGCATACACGTGTGGCCCCATGATCATAAATTGGATTGGCCTTTCACCTGATCATGTTCATGAATAGGCCCACATTATATGCAGAGATTGGATGTCACACTTGCATACATGTCATCTTAATTAGCACGTGTGAATCTTAAAGGTACGTGTGGGGGCTTATATTTGGAATATTCCATTTGTGGATGGGATGTGCCCCAAAATTCTCCCTGTGGAAGTTTGTGATTTGGAATCCACTGAATAACTTGTATTCACAATGGAAATATAAAAGATTGAGATTTACACGCCAACCGTGAAACTGTTACATCAAGCTTAAGAAAAGTCCATCGTAGGGTGATCTCTCTACATCCTCCTGTAAAAGGTGGGCCCCACAAGGTTGAATGGTTGGTTTCTTAGGTAATAAGAGAAATCTATTTGCAGAGAAACCCTTCATAAAGATGTGCCTAGTGCAAGCATGTAGAACTGGATTAGAAGCAAGATATAGAAATGACCATATCTAGAAGCAGAAATAGTAGATGCAAGAATGCAATATTTTTGCTTTCACAATAAAATTTCGACATTATGAGTTGTTTTGGTTGTTTTTATGTTAAAATATGAGGTTAAAAAAATAATCGAGTGTTGAAGTAGAGTGATGGGTGTTATGACACTGGAGCGATGAAATATAGTTCAAAATATAGAGTCCTCTCATATAATGTGTAGTGCGCAGCTATTGTGAGAATTGACAAACTTGATTGACCACATAAGTAATGTTAATTAATTAATTAATTAATTAATTTATTTTACACACGCACACACCCCCCCACATACTCACACTGTAGTGGGATTTCACCACATATGAATACACGAACCCTTGACTGGGTGTTGAAACTCCTAAGAGTCTACCATTGGATCAAGAGTAAGGATCCGGTAATGTTAGGTTACGTTATCTGCATTGTGACATGACAAGAGGTGAGAGTTTCGACTAGCGCTTCAATAGATCAAGAGCATATTAGGTTTTGATTTAAGGTTAGTCTCAATGACAATCATGTAGTTTGAATGCATGCCAACAAAGTAATGTAGATCACTAAGATCTTTAATTTCAAATCGACTACTAAGTTTAGTAATAAGAGGATCCATGAATTTTTGATTAGACCCTGTTGAGAATCATGTCATCAATGTATAAAACAAGTACATTAATACCATGAGACCGCCCAACGATCGATGAAACAAAGTATCTTTTGGGCAGTTGAGTCGTAGATGAAATCAAGCTCAAGTACATATGAGCCAAAGCTAGTGAACCATGTCCTAGAGGCATGTTTTGTTGGGATGCTTTGCACAAACCTTAGGATCTAGCCTCCCGAAACAAACCAGAATTATAAATAATAAAGCAATGAAATAAATCAAAGCATCAATCACACACCACACAAGAGATTTTTACGTGGAAAACCCTCAAAGAGGTAAAAACCACGGGACCTCATCCAGATCAACAATCCACTATGAAGTAGAACGTTACAATCTTCTTCACTCATGCAGGAGTGGATAAACAATAAGAGAAATAGAGAAAACAGAGAGATCTAACCGATTACGAGGACATAGAAGCGCTGAGATATAAATTGCAAAGTAGAAAACCTCCACGAGCAGAACCTCCCTTCTATAAGCTTCCTCTCTCTCTTTCTTTCACCTTTATAGCCCTAAACCCTTTAGCAAATCCTTAGTAAAGCTTTAGAAAACCCTCTCTTACTATCCCTAGAAAAATCCTAGGCAACCCCTTTTATAGTTTAGGAAACTCCTTTCCGCATCCCTGTTGCGAAAGGACTCAAATCCGCAGTTTCGCGCAAAATCGCGGAACAAACTGCGTAACCTTCGACTAGTTGAACCTAGTCTTCGACTAGTTGAACCTAGTCTTCGACTAGTTGAACCTAGTCTTCAACTAGTCGTAGGACCCCTTCGACTAGTCGAGACATCCCTTCGACCAGTCGTAGCTACAGTAAAAAACAACATAAATACTCGCTGGACTTTGAGTCGAAGTCCTTGACTCGAACTTTCGATTGGTCGACCACCAGCCTTTGACCAATCGAGCAGGGCTCTCGACTGGTCGAAGATGGGTCAAAAAAACCCATCATGTTTAATGCCATGGATAGTCCTGTGTAAGCTACAAACATGATGATGATAACTTAGATTGACAAATCTTAATGGTTGTTACTATAAACAAACCCATGCATTAGCATTTTGTGAAGAATTACATTCTTGAGTGAGCTAAATGCTTCCTTGTGAGACCTTTTTAACCTAGGATTAAATGCTTCCTTGTATTTCAAAACATGTTGTTGTTTAAGCCTTTGGCTATCAAGCAAGCTTTGTATTGTGCGATTGATTAATCAATTTATTGTTTTATTTTATAAACTCATTTGCAACCAACAATGTTAGAAACAAAGGAGTTGAGAAATAGCGACTATGTTTTGTTTTTAAATAAAGCATTTAAAATAATTATTGTAGCTTGCAATTAAAATCTTTTAGAACATTCGTGGGTTCTTATGGAGAGAGAGAGAGAGAGAGAGAGAGAGAGAGAGAGAGAGAGAGAGAGAGAGAGAGAGAGAGAGAGAGAGAGAGAGAGGTTGCTAAGCAAGCTTTGTACCATACAATTGATCAACTTATAGCCAACAACATTGAAGTAGAAGAGCTGGGAACTTACATCTCCTTAGGACTAATGTTTATAATTAGAGTTAGAAATATTTTTCTTATCTTTTTATAATCCTTTCTATTTTATTTCGGATTGTAGTTGTACTATTATCTAAATCCTTCATTTTTTTGCCAGTGAATAATTTATCCAATTCACATATCTAATTTGAATGATTAATTTATAGTTAATCTTATTACTATTAATAAAATCTTTTTATTTTTATTTTCATTAGGTTCATATACTTTCCTTAATCTAATTATGTTTTGTTTTCTATAAAGCATTCAACTCATTAATCATTGTAGCTTCATCCATAACAAGATCTTTTCCAACATTCATGTAACATGTCGGTTCTTATGGAGAGGGTGATGTAGAGTGGGTCAAGATGGATCAGAAAAGACCCGGTTGACAACAGAAGTGATCCGGATCGTCGGACCTTAGATCGGGCGTATCTCGCAATCCGGAATGAGTTAGCTGACGTAAAATATATGATTTTGGGGTAGAACGAGCTACTTTAGCCAACCAACCCTGCTACACCGGGTTACGCAGCCTGGAATTGCGAAAAACCCCTAGATCGACGGTCGTTTCCCTCTTTAATTTCGTTTTTACTATAAATAATAAGTTTTAGTTTGATTATAACTCTTCATCCGTTGGGCTTTAGGAGTTGTGCCCAATGTGAAAAGAGCTTAGAATAATTAGGAGAATGGTTTGGTGAAGCCAAATAGGACACTTACTATTTTTGGCCGAAAACCTTCCGCACTAGTAGACATCACGGCCGTCTATAAATTGTAAGTTTACTATTTATAGTAAGTCGCGATTTCTAAGAGTTTTAGTTATTGTTTGATTCTGATTTCTTTCCCATTACTTAGTACCCCTATTTAAAGGGTTGTGAACTCATTTTTAATCATCAATTAATCAATTTTGAATTTCTTAGAATTTATTTCTATTTTCTACTTTCTTTCCTCGTGGATTCGAGAAGTCTCTGTGAGGAGTCCAGAGAAGCTCCATCGATTCGGAGTAGTTATCCTCATCACGTTCATCCCTGCGTCAGAGGGAGTAGTGGTTTAAAGGCATAAAAGAAGTACTTACGAAGGTAAATGGGACTTTGGGTCGACAAGTCCTAGATCAGGTGTGAGTGATCAAGGGATGAGTAGAAGCAACGGGAAGACATTCATTGAGGAGACTATAAGATTGGAGAGGAAGCAAATGTAGTCGATCCTGATTGAGATGATTGATTTTGTTTCAAAGAAATTGGTTTTTTAGTAAAGATGCTATCATGCTTGAGGGCAATGCTAGAGAACGAGAAGAAAAGTAGAAAAAAAGGTGGTACAACCTGATGGTTAGGGCTTGTTTGGTCCGTAGAATTGAATGGTATCGAATTGTATTAGATGAGATTAACATTAATATTATTGCACAATGATTGCATGTCTGGAAATACCGTGGTATTGTAGCAATCCAATCCCATGCTTGGGATAACAATTTTGTTACGAGAAAATACCCGAGCAAGCAAAATCATGTTTGGTGGACCATGAAATTGTAATAAATGGACTAAATTCACAACGGATGTCGTTCACTTGTACACACACACACACACACACACACACACACATATATATATAACCAGAATGTCATGTGTAAATAGTATATATGGATGGATGGCATGGATAAACGCATGCATCAATGTGGGGCCCATATGTGTAGTGGATTTCAAAATCCACGGAAATCCAGCATAGGACTAAATGCAATTCCATGGGACTAAATGCAATTCCATCCCACCTAATCCCAACCTTTCCCATCATCTCCAAATGCTAGATGGAATTGCACGTGACCAAATGCAATAATTCTATCCTACCTAGAGGTGAGCATTTCATACCCGATTCGCTGGATCCGACCCAATCAAACCCGATCAGACCCGATTCGAACAGAACTGACGGTCAAGATCGGGCAGGATTGGGTAGCAGAAACCAGATCTGAAATATTTTCGAATCTCTTCCAGATAGACCATGTTCCGACCCGACCTGACTCGGAATCCGACCCGATAGGATTCGACCCGAACAGACTTGACCTGACCCGTGTATATATATATATATATATATATATATATATATATATATAACTTTTACCGCCTAAGAATTAAGGTTCGGTGCCAAAAAATCCCGCCCAATGTACTCTTTATTTCTCTCTATCTCCTTATATCCGTTATTCTCTCATTCTCTGAGGGATATATGTATAAATACCCTTTTTTTCACCAAACCTAAAACTCTTTTTACCTTACTCGTTTTTTTTCCCCAAAACTCTCCCGCCCAAGAGAGAGAGAGAGAGAGAGAGAGAGAGAGAGAGAGAGAGAGAGAGAGAGAGAGAGAGAGATGTGTTTGAAGTAGGGAAGCTGAGTGTAAAGGTTATAGAGGCTCCTGAAAGCTCATCACTTCCAAAGCCTCTATTAATCAGCACTCCAACAGAAGCAGGAGAATATCCAGCGGTGGTTTTCTTCCATGGCTTTTGTCTCACCAACAGCTGCTACTCTGTCATCCTTCAACACGTTGCTTCTCGTGGATACATTGCAGTGGTTCCTCAGGTATATTTAAATCTCTCTCTCTATCTCTCTCTGTCTCTCTGTCCCTGCAACTCTTCCTCTCCCTTTAATCGGGCGTGGATTAGCTACTGACAGGTTAGTAGCCAGAGTTGCTATCGAAGTGACGTCACTAAATTTTGTGGACCCCACCATGATGTATCTTTTGTATCCACGCCATTCATCCATTTAGAGAGATCATTTTAGGGCAAGATCCAAAGAATGAGTTAAATCCAAAGCTCCAGTGGACCCCAGTAGAGAAAACAGTGGGGCAGTAACTCCCGCCGGTGGGAATCACTCTCCCGAGTGTTTTCTGTGGTGGGTCCACTACAAATTTTTATCTGCTTCCATCTTTAGTTCATGTTCTAAAATGATATCTCAAAATGGATGGATGGTGTGGATACAACACATACATCATAGTGGGGCACACATAACTTGGTGACATCACGTCAGTAGCTAACCCGCGGCCCACCCGTTCTTACAACTCGGAGGAGCGCCAGTGCTCGTCTGCGCACGACACGTACCTAGACGGGCTTGTAGCGACGGTTTGGCTCCACTTTTTTTTTTTTTTTTGAAAACGGATCAACTACAGGCTACGTACCACAACTTGCGGTACCATACCATCTTTTTCGTCAAGATACTACCTGTGCAGATCATCCTTACCATGTAGAGGGTAGGCCCCACTATAAAAATTAATCAGCACAAAATTCATGCTGGTAGGCTCATCGGTTGGGTAACACCGTCTGAATAAATGGACAACCAACGGTCTAATTCAACGTATACATGTGGCCGACCTAGTGATCTGACCGATATGATTCCAGAGGATAGTGATTTTCATGGCCACTTCTATCTTTTCCATGGCCCTGATTTTATATACAGTTGTATTTTGGGCGAAAAGATGTTACGGTACCTGAAGTTGCGGTACGGTTGCCTTTAGGTGATCTATCATCTGTTATACAGAGAAAAACATTCTAGAATGCCAAGTGCAGTTCGTTTCCCAACGCATACAGCTAGCTGTAGGTGCTAGCTGTAGGTACCGTCGTGTCGAGACGAACGTCCTGCGAAAGGAAGTTCTTGCGCTGGGAACCCATGTGGGACCCACTACTATGTTTGTGCGAAATCCTCCTCGTTAATACGTTTTGTGAGTTCATTTCAGTGCATGAGGCTAAAAATGAACCGTATCCAATCGTAGGTGGGTTGAAAAATTGATAATTAAACCTCCACAGTTGAAATATTCGTGGGGCCACAAACGTTCTGAATCATGCTAATATTTGTTTTTTCAGTTCATCCCAGTAGGAATGACGTTATTAACGGTATGGATTTCATGTAAACATCACCGTTGAACCCAAGAACGTTTCAACGGTAGAAATTTACCTAACCACCTTTTCCTTTAATACGGCCCACTTAAATCTTCGATTCTTCTCACTTAAATGATCTCAAAAAACGGATGAATGGACTCGATTCCTGAAAATCAACACGGTGGGCCCCACATACGACTCAGCACAGTAACTTTTTGTGAAAGGCTTTCCTAAAAATCCCCGTCCCTGCTACTGCTAGCCTGCCGTGCACGTCAAGGCGAAAATGGATTGGCTACTCCCCCTCACACCAGACCCTGGGCTAGTGGTCGGTGCTCTGTGGGCCCCACCATGATGTATATGTTTCATCCATTCCGTTCATCCATTTTTACAGATCATTTTATAGCTTGATCCAAAATATGAGAGGTATATAAATCTCAGATGGACCACACCACATAAAAACAATAGTGGTTGGATATCCATCATTAAAATTTTCCTAAGGCCCACTGTAGTGTTTATTTGACATCTAATATATTTATTAGGTCATACAGGCCCAGATTAAGGGAAAAAACAAAAATCATCTTGATTCAAAACTTTTATGGTCACAAAATGTTTTTTAATGGTCGAAGCTCATTTAACACTGTTTCATGTAATGTGGTCTACTCAAGATTGGGATATAACTCATTTTTGGTCTCATGCCGTAAAAGGATCCGTAAAAATAGATGGACGCATGGATTAAACACATATATCATGGTGGTTCCCACAGAGCACCGACCACCAGCCTAGCCAATCCGTGTCCCGTCAAGGCTAGCTGTACCTTGAGCTCCGAGTTGTACGAATGGCTCAAATGAGTTCCATATTACATGGCCCCCACAATGATGTATTTACTATATCCATACCGTTTATCTAATTTTTGTTATCATTTTAAATAATTTTTTTTAAAAAAAGATTATATTTAAAGCTCAAATGGACCACACCGAAAATAGCAGCGAGGATGATGATTTTCACCGTTAAAAATTCCATCCTTATCTAATCCGATCCGACTCGGTTTCTTTGCCCGAGTCGGACAAGGTTCGGGTCCAGTCAAGCGTAAAATGGATCTGTTCGAATAAGGTGCCCTGTACTCGATCCCGATTCTGATCGGAGTCGGATAAGCCCCGACAGCTTTCGGACATAACCGAGTTGGACCAAATCCGATCTGACTCGGTCCGTTGCCCAACTCTAATCCTACCTAATCCCATCTAATACCCTGCGCCAAACCCCCCAGTAGAGTAACATGAGCCATTGGTTGCATCATCGATAGTAGACCAAAGGTGCCGTGAGAGAGATGCATTACTAACTCATATGTCAACGATGCTTGTGTTGTGACCTATAACCAAGAAATAATAAATTGATTTCAAGTCTAATTTATTTGAGGAATGAGAGACTAAAAAATGTATAACAATAGCATTCAAAGTTTAAACGTCGTAGTCAAACTTTTCACAAATAACATCTCAAATGATGACTTACATTCCAAGTTTGGAGTAGGTAGACAACTAATAAAAAAAAAAAACTTTTAGAGCAAGTCTCGATTAAATAATGCCTATGCATATCGACACGAGAATATTAGATGAATCTTAAGTAAATGGCATGCTTCAAGTTATACGTTCTTTAGGTTTAACAACTTCATTTTGTTGAAGAGTATTTATGCAAAACATGAAAAACAATTTACAAACATATCCACGGCCAAAAAAATTCTTGACCATGATACTAAGGTGGCATTTGGATCATAAGTCATATAAGCAACTTATGCTTTAAGTAGCTTATCCTGGTTTCTACTTATTAAGTTAAAATAATTAAGTAATTTTAAGTAAAAAAAATTACTTATAATTAATCTTAAACCAAACTTACTTATCTCAAATAAATTATTGTCCTAAATGAGTTTTTAACCATACTTTTGAATAGCTGAAAAGAAGTAACCCTTTTCAAAGTTTGATACCATGCATAAGTATGAGATTTAGAATCCACTCCAAATCCTAATCCTACTGCTGACACGCTAGCTACACAATTGTAGCCGTCAATTTATAGGCATCAAATGAGATGGGTAGGATAATCTGATCAGGGAGATCTTTCAACCCATCTCAATCGGTTGTTAGGGCCACTAAATGAACGGTTTGGATCTGTTGGTGGACTAAATAAATTGCTCTAATCATCATATGACTTATACAATGACATGTCCTACTGGTTTTCATGACACATGACAAAAATGGAGGGAATCAACTACTCCATGGAAGGGTCACGAAGACGTGGCAAGGTAATGATTTAGAGAGACCACCTTCCAATCCACCGTCCATTATAAGAAAATGATTTCCTTGAATTGGATAAAAAATCATTTTCTTAATCACACACACGATCTAAGAGTCGGTACCTTGTCTCTAATCAATTACTGACCCAACCACAATACATATATAATAAAGGTACAATACAACGACTGCCTAACCAATTTTTAAGTTGTGATGTCTCATCTACCGTAGATGTGAAGTGTATGCGTGCCAATCTAGACCGTTGAATTTGTAGGGCCCATGGTGGTGAGGAAGCATCCATCGGATCCTACCAATTGGATTGTTATAGATGAAATGGTTACCAGCTTGAATTCAATAAGTGATATCAACCGTAAATCATTATTTTTCTTTGGTTGAGTCATCCATTTGATGGGGAACGGTCAGGATTGTCCATCCTTTCGTGATCTATTACTATGGTCATTGTTTGTAAGCTTCATTTTGAAAGATGTTTGCCACGTGTACAATGGATGTCTGCATGTTTAGGGATAATCATGCTTTGCCGGCGTACCATATATAATTCCTGTTTTATATACGTCGGTTACGTTCAATCAGTCTATTTCCGCAGACGTATAATACCGGATGCACGGCAATGGTATTGCCACGTGTGCAAAGATCTGACTCGTGTTATCCTGTTCTGGAGTGTCGGTGGTTGGCGTTAGGTTTTAAGCGGTAAATCATAATTCGCCTTCGTTGATGGGGAACGGTCGGGATTGTCCATCCTTTCATGATCAATTACGATGGCCGTTTTTCGTAAGCTTCACTGTGAAAGCTGTTTGCCACGTGTACGTTGGATGTCTGCATGTTTAGAGATAGTCACGCTCTGGCAGCGTACCAGATAATTTCTGTTTTATACGTTTGGTTACGGTACACTGTCTATTTCCGCAGACGTATACTTCATCAACCAGCACGTGAAAATACCATTGCACGGCAAGGATATTGCCACGTGTGCAAATATCTGACTCGTGTTATCCTGTTGGTGGAGTGTCGGTGGATGGCATTAGGTTACAAGGGCCGGCAGGGCATTCCACGAAGGCGGGCGACAAAAGGTGTCAGACCTCGATTTTGTTCTGTTCCAGTACTGTGCTAGATTATCGACACGTGGCCTCGAGATATATTGTGAACCGTTCGATTTACTTGATTTTCACGTGGTTTGACATGGCTTGCTTTTTCCGGAGTGAAAAGGGATGCGGATTGCGTCCGACCCCGCCCGTACAAAAATCCATCCGACAAGGGCTACTGTGGGTCCCATCGTGATGTTTATTTTTATCTAAGCCGTCCATCCATTTTCTCATATCATTTTAAGGCATGAGACAAAAAACGAGGCAGATCCAACACTTAATTGGACCACACCAAAGATGGCTCTTGCATTTAATGCAACCTAAGCTCACTATTTGGTGTGGTCCACTTTAGCGGATAGACGGCGTGGATAAACAGATACATCACGGTGAGCCCCACGGGAGTACTGGTAGGAAGGCTTATTGTCCAGGCGGCGTCGGATGCAATCCGCTTCTAGTGAAAACAAACGGTACAGCTGTCAACAAATCTATCACTAATTAAGCCATTTTAGCCAATTTCTTTTTATAAATAATAATTTGGAAAGAGAAATGATCAGATACAGCGGGATGTTTCATAGCTTATAATACAGCCACCTTTTCCTGATCCTACATGCAGATCCAGCCACATTTTATCAATCCACACCACCCAAATTCCTGATCAAGTGCGGATGGACAAAACAAAAAAAAAAATAAAATTTACGGGTCGCTTAACAGCGTCCATTTGAATGTATTTGAGTGCATTTCACATCTAAAATTCGTTTCGTGGTATTTGGAATGGAAGGTGTTGGGGACCAAAATACTAAGTCCAGAGACTCGGATCTGGTGCCTCGGCTTGGGAAGCACTACGTCGGATCCGAGGCAAGGCACGTCGGATCCGAGGCAGGGTTAAGAGCTCTATAAACCGAGACGAAAGTTAATTCGCCTCGAACGAAGAATCAGTAATCCAAGGGTGCATAGAGCCGACCCTCTTAACGGAACTAGATTTCGTCCCGAACATTTTGGGATAAGATCCCCGATCCCGAAGCTCGCGGGATCAAACGAAGATCGCGGACGGACGCCACCCGATGTCCGTGATCCTAGGAAGAGAATCTCTTTCGATTACGCGAGATCAGGAGAAGAATCCTCCTACGATTAAACGCTCTAACAGCTATAAAAAGGAGGCCTTCATCATCTAAAAGGTACGCACAAAATTCTCACCCAGACTCCCTCAATACTGTAAGACCCAGATTCCTAACCTGACTTTGGCATCGGAGGGTCCCCTGCTCTAGCCAGGGTCTCCTTTGTCTTCTTCTTGTGCAGGTGTTCGAAGGTCTACAGAGGGTGAACCAGATTTTTGCATCAACAGTTTGGCGCCGTCTGTGGGACCCGTACAAACAAGCCATCCCAGATTCCTTTGTTGCATCCCATGGTGATGACTAGAAGGACGGTCCCAGAAGAAGATCTAAATGAGATCGCAGCTACGGGGCCAGCAGGTCCAGTTGCGATCCCCGCAGTCCAAAACCTACCTGCCAACCGCCAACGAGGAGCGACCAGAACAAGCAACAATCAGCGAGGTCGGAGCGATGGGCGGTTGGATCAGGAGGTCCAAGAAATCGATCGATATGAATATGATGAAGCAGATGTTAGAACGAATGTATCAGCGGCAAATGCACCACTCCCGCCTCCTCAAGGAGAAACGGCACACGTACCGACTGCCGGCGGCTGATCCTCAACTTTCGGCACCACAGTCTTTTCGGCCGAGCCAACACCAAGGCGTCCACCCTGAGCCGTGAGCCAACTCCGCCTTGCGGTCACGCCAATGCATCTACGCCCCCCCAGGCCTTCGGCACGAGATAGAGCGAAGAAGGCGCATCCGACCTCCCGAAGAAGGCACGGCAGAAAGTAGTGAACCATGGAAAGCCGATATTCAAAACTTTAAAAAAGAAGTGCGGGAAGAAATGGCGAAAGAAATGGCAGACATGAAGCATAGTCGAAATATGCATCCAACCAGATACGAGGCAAAGGTGTCCCCCTTTGTGGACTCGGTAATGGCGGCTCGGTTGCCCGAGAGGTTTCGGTTGCCTCAAATCACTCCCTTCACCGGCAAAACCGACCCAACGGAGCATATCGAATGCTTCAGAACATATATGGAGCTCCATGACGCCTCGGATGCAGTGATGTGTCGGGCCTTTTCTCTTACATTGACCGATGTGGCTAGACTGTGGTTCAAACAGTTGAAACCAAAGTCCATTAGCTCATTCGCTGAACTGACCGACGCCTTCCTTACTAACTTCATCGGCGGGAAAAAGAAATTGAAGCCCCCGCACATCGAACAACATAGTTCGGCGAGGAGAGAGCTGAAAGATTACATAAAGCGTTTCAATTTCGAGTCCCTTCGGGTTCGGAAACATTCGGAAGAAACGGCTCTCAATGTGCGCTCATGCAAGGAGTTAAAGATAAGCCATTCCCTGGCATCTTTAGACAAAACTCCGCCCGATACTCTGGCGAGTTTATGGCACGGTCGGATAAGTATGCCAGCAGCCAGAAGAAACGCGAATCCTGCGTGAAACTAAAACCTCGGTCAAAGAGTCGGTCAAAAAGGAAGCCGACTCGACCGGAGGAAGGAAACGTAAGGATGATCAAGCGCACAATGAGCGAAGATCAGGAAAACGACCAGACCGCAGCTTTTCCACATATACCCCCCTGAACAAAACTCAGGAGCAGGTATTGATGGAAATCAAAAGCGAAGGTTTCGTTCACTGGCCCAATAAGCTCAAAAGCAATCCTAATCGGCGGGACAAGGATAAATACTATCACTATCATCGTGACCATGGGCATAACACAAGTGATTGCCGTCATCTAAAAGAAGAAATCGAGCGACTCATAAAGGACGGCCGACTCAAAGAGCATGTGGTTAAAGCTGCGGAACTTGAGGGACGCCCGACCGAGAGTCAGCCGATGGAAGAAATCCGGACAATTATCGGTGGTCCGCGAGGTGGGGGCGACTCAAACAATGCCAGAAGGAACCATGCAAGAAAACTGAATCAGCCAGAGGCCGAGCTCATGATTATAGGGCGGCCACTAAAAGAGAAGAAAAGGGAAAAATATTGTCTTTCGTTCACAGAGGAAGACGCCCGAGGTATCTATCACCCCCACGATGACGCATTGATTATCACTCTGACTATCGCTAACCGGAAAGTGTTCCGGATACTCGTTGATACGGGGTCATCTGCTGATGTGTTATTTACTCAGGCGTTCGATAAAATGGGAATCGAACGAGCTATGTTACGTCCAGTTCGGACCCCGTTAATCGGGTTTTCCGGGGGACAAGTATTGCCTGAAGGAATTGTCTCGCTGCCACTCACTGCCGGCGCATTACCCCACATCAGAAGACGATGATGGTGGATTTCTTGGTCGTCGATCAACCTTCAGTATACAACGCCATACTCGGCCGACCTTCTCTAAGTCTCCTTCAGGCCGTGGTATCCACATACCATCTCTCGCTAAAATTCCCGACTGAGTCGGGAGTAGGAGTGGTCAAAGGAGACCAGCAAGATGCGAGGCGTTGTTACATGATAGCCGTGAAAGGATCAGCCGACAAAAATCCAATCGACATCTCAACGATCGAATCGTTGGACCCTCGGGGCGAGAGTAATGAATGGGGACAGCCGGTTGAAGATCTCATTTCAGTCCCCTTGGTTGAGACAGATGCATCAAAGACAGTACGAATTGGCTCGTCTCTACAGTCCCCCTTAAAAGATAAGCTGATAGCCCTGCTCCGTAGGTACGCCGATGTATTCGCCTGGTGCCATGACGATATGCCTGGGATTGACCCATCGGTGATGACCCATCGACTCAACGTCGACCCGTCGTTCGGCCGTCCGACAAGCGACGACGGCCGCTCGACCCCCGGCGATATGCCATCATTGAAGAAGAAGTCAAGAAACTTCTCCAGGCCAATTTCATAGAAGAAATACACTATCCCGAATGGGTCGCGAATGTCGTCTTTGGTAAAAAGTCCACCGGAAGTGGCGAGTCTGTATCGACTATCTTGACTGAATAAAGCTGCCCTTAGAAGGATAGTTTTCCGCAGAGGATAGATCGGCTAGTAGATAGTAGGGACATGAGCTTCGAGCTTCATGGATGCGTATTCGGGATATAATCAAATTGTAATGCATCAAAATGATAAATCAAAACTACCTTTGTCACCGAAAAGGCCTTTATTGTTACTGCAGTGATGCCATTTGGTTTGAAGAATGCGGTAGCAACTTATCAAAGATTAGTTAACAAAATCTTTGCTACATGATAGGTCGGACCATGGAAGTATACATCGACGACATGCTCGTCAAGAGTATACACGCGGCGGATCATGTAAATGATCTGGAAGAAATGTTCCTCATCCTACGAAAATTTCTGATGAAGTTAAATCCGAATAAATGTGCTTTTGGGGTGAGCTCCGGAAAGTTCCTCGGTTTCTTGGTTAGTCAGCGAGGAATAGAAGCAAACCCTGAGAAGATAAAGGCTTTGGTCGAAATGGAATCCCCCAAAACCATTAAGGACATCCAAAGGTTGACTGGAAGGGTCGCGACACTTAATCGGTTCTGTCCAGAGCCACTGATAAGTGTCTCCTTTCTTCAAGCAGTTGAAAGGACAACAAACAATGAGATGGACGGAAGAATGCGAAGCGGCATTTCAACAATTAAAATCATATCTCGGTTCCCGCCTCTCTTATCAAAGCCCGAATCGGTAATCCTCTTCTTGTATCTAGCGATGTCAGAAATCCGGCCAGTTAGCTCGGCCTTGATACGAGAATCAGAAGGAAAGCATTGGGTATATTACGTTAGCAAAGCGTTGTTGCCGCAGAAACAAGATACCCAAACTTGGAAAAAGTAGCCTTGGCACTAATAACTTCTTCTCGTCGACTCAGGCCGTATTTCCATGCCCATACTATCATCGTGATGACCGATCTACCTCTTCGACAAGTTTTGCAGAAACCAGAAGCTTCCGGCCGACTCACGAAATGGGCCATCGAACTGAGTGAGTTCGACATTCAATACAGACCAAAGGTAGCAATCAAAGGGCAAGCCATAGTTGATTTCATTGCCGAGGGAACACCACCAACTGAAATCCCCGACAACGGCATGCCAACGGATGCCGCAGTTCCAACAACAACCGCTTCACCGACCCTTCCCTGCCCTATTCCCTGGAAACTATTTGTCGACGGCTCTTCCACCTCGAAGGCAAGTGGGGCTGGGATCGTATTAGAAACCCCCGATCATACTTACATACAGTATGCCTTGCGACTTGGATTCCAAGCCTCGAACAATACAACGGAATATGAAGCATTGTTGCTCGGTCTCCGACTCGCAGCTAGCATGGGAGTCACGCATTTAAGTGTGTTCAGCGATTCCCAATTGGTCGTTAATCAAGTGACAGGAGTATATCAGATACGGAAAGACCAGTTAAAAGCGTACATGGAGAAAGCGACGGAGACTTATCAATGGATTTCAACTCACGGGTCACTCGGATCCCTCGTACGGAGGCTTGACGGCAAAGCCGACCTATTAGCAAAGCTCGCCTCTGCCGATGAAGATGACATACCCAGTCGTCCCGTCGAGTACGTCGATAAACCAAGCATTAATGAACCACTTACTAAGGCCGTCAATGCCATCGACTCGGGCCGTCTGGGGGTGGATCCAATCCGCCAATACTGACAAGGGGGAACTGCCGAAGATCGTGCCGGGCCCGGCGACTCAAGTTCCGAGCCTCCCGATACACCGTACTCAACGATACCCTCTATAAGAAAGGATACTACGCTCCGTTGCTTCGGTGCCTCACACCCTGTGAGGCGAATTACGTATTACGTGAAGTCCATGAAGGAATCTGCGGAAACCACTGGAGGAAGGTCTCTCGCCCACAGGTTCTACGACAGGATATTATTGGCCCACTATTCAACACGACGCCGCACGCCTGTCGTCCAAAGATGCGACAAATGTCAAAGATTCGCGACAAATCCCGAAACGGGCCCCAGAAGCGCTAACGCTAATGACCGGTCCCCGGCCCTTTGCACATGGGGTATTGACATCATAGGCCCACTCCCTATGGGAAAAGGTCAAACTAAGTTCGCCGTGGTAGCGGTGGATTATTTCACAAAGTGGGCCGAGGCGAGCCATTAGCCAAAATAACCGAGCGAGAAGATCACCGAGTTCGTCCGGAAAAACATTATCTGCTTGGGTTCGGAGTACCCCATACCATTATTACCGATAATGGAAGACAATTCGACAACGAAGCTTTCGCGATATGTGCAACAACCTCGAATCGAAACGTCTATTCCTCACCTCATCACCCTCAAACTAATGGGCAAGTCGGGCGGTTAATAAGATTGTCACAACATCTTCGGACGAAGCTCGACCGAACCAAAGGAGCGTGGGCGGAAGAGCTCCCTAAAATTCTTTGGGCCTACCGAACCACAAATTAACGCCACAGAGAAAACTCCCTTTTCACTCGCTTACGGTTCGGAAGCCGTCACTCCGTTGAAATCGGCCTACCTTCGGCCCGAGTCACTTCATTCGACGAGGATGAAAACGAAGAACTCCTCGCACTCGGACTCGACCTCTGGACGAGCAAAGGAAATGGCGCGACTACGTACGAAGCCCTAAGAACGACAAGTGGCACGGTTCTACAATGCCCGAATTAAGATCGACGATTTCGGATGAGAGATATGGTTCTCAGAAAGTATTCTAATACTAAGGAAATCGGGTCGGGCACATTAGGACCAAACTGGGAAGGACCTTACATTGTCTCGGTACCATCCGGCCAGAACATACCAATTGGAAGATCTAAACGGCAATCGTTTGCCTCATCCGTGGAACGCTGAACACTTAAAAATTTACTATCCTTAGCTCGGCACTTAAGATTCAAGGAATCCGAATCGAGAAAGCTGTAAAGCCAAAATTCTATAAGCAAAAACATGCTATCCTTTATTTATCTTCAATTGCTCTTACAAAAAAAAAAGAAAAATGTCTTTCTTGCCCGTCTGGCTTCATCCCCTGACGACTTCGATGCGGCGTCCCGGATTCTCGGATTCGAGGCTCCTCCACCTTCGATCTCCGAGAGATCGAGGTCGAGAAAGGACTTCTTGATGTCCTTGATACATTCCAGAATCCGCTTTGGAACAAGCGATCCCTTTCATCCTCGAACTCCGTAGATTCAAGGAATGCTTGGGCATGCTTTGGTCCCTAGCCTTCTCTGCCTCCCGAGTCTTATCGGTGGCTTTCTTGAATAAGTTCCGCCGCCTCAAGCTTAGCCCGAGCCAGGTCACTTGCACAGGAAGCGTGGACAGCAAGGATTCGCCTGTTCTCCTCTGACACTTGAGCAACTTCGGCCCTCGCTTCATCAAGGGCTCTCTTGGAAGAAGTCGCCTCAGCTTTGGCATCTTCGGCAGCTTTCCGGGCAAGGCCCGCCTCGCCCATCAGGACGCTAACTCGTATCTCGGCTCTCGCCGCCCTTCGGCCTCCGAGAGAAGGGCCCACACCGATGGGCCGAGGATAACTTTTACGAGTGCCTTAACCAAGCAAGGAGCAAGTTCAAAAGTACCCTTCTTTGCATGGCCATGTTTGAGACGAAGGAGCGTTATAGAGACTAACGAACTCCTTTTCGCTCCCATGGGCCAAGGCCCGAGGAACCATCCCCGACACCATCTTTTGCAAAATGGATGGCCCCTCTCCCGGCTCGTCTCTTCTTCCCCTCCGGGAAGACGCGGCCCTTGTCTCTTCCTCTGTAGTGTGGACTTCCGTCGCAACATGTCCCGAGTCGGTGCCGCCTGAGGTTCCAAGGTAGCGGCCTCCGTCGCTTCCACCCTCTCTTCCGGATCGGGATCCGGGATTACTACGACAGGAGGAGCAGAAGAACTCGCAGGCTCCTTCTCCTTTTGCGCTACCCTTTGTCTCTTCGGCGGACGGGGTTCCGACAGAAGGACTGATCGCGGAGGAGCCTTCAATCTCGAAACCATCCTAAGAGGAGGACGAGCCCCGGTCATCTTTGAAGGGACCGATCGGAAGGGGCTGGCTCGGAAGGGGCGCCTCGAGAGGGGCCGGCTCGGGAACAATCCGCAAATGAGGACGAGCTTCGTGCAAATCTGAAATAAAAGAAAAGAAAGAACTTCAAGTCGGGAAAATTCGAAGATACACAAAGGTACATTCTCACCACCCGTGACGGCCGAGTCTAGACTTGCGAGGTGAAGACGCTCCTACATTTGTAAAAGCACTTTCCAGGGACCTATCTCAGGATCCGGCGTCTCTCAACTCTTTGATCCGGCCGAAGCACTGAACCGAGCTTTTTGCTTCTTGGGGATGTCCATGTCATGACACAAGCCCGTCGGAGACTCGGTATATTACAAAAAAAATATAAAAGGGCAAGAAAGGAGAGCCGTCACCACTCTTTGGAACGACCGAGGGACACGAGCCTCGTAGACCGGATTCACCGACTCCCAACGGCCACATGCCCAAAACCAACGCTCTCTCCGGTGTTTGTTAGAAGTGGGAGGGTCGGTTATTAGGGAGCCGCCTCGCCCGCCAAGGCCGAAGACGTAAAGCCGGGGTAGTTCGGATTCACGCGCACTTGGTATAAATGAAGGAATTCGTCGATTGTTAACGGCGGTCGTTCCATCTCAGCCCACAGTACCGCACACCCGAGTAAGTTTCTCCACCCATTCGGAACTATTTGCCCCGGCGCAATCCGAATTCGAGACAAAACTCCCTGGACAATGGGTTGAAGGGGCAGACGCAAGCCGCATTGCATTGAGACTTGGTAAATCGCGACTGCCCCAGGAGGAGGATGATCCGGCAGCTGACTCGGACGAGGGAGATAAATGATAACTGATTCGGGGATATGATACCCGATTCGGATTCTGTCTAAATCCGCCTCAGTTAGGACCGAAGGAACCGGCCCGCTTAGGTCATCCCCCGATCCTTCTCCCTCAGACTCGGCACGTGCCGATTTATCAGCAGGAACCGATTTAGAGGTTCTCTCGGCAATCACTATCTCTTCTTCTTCCTCCTGTTCTTCCTCTTCTTCCTCCATGCCCCTTGGACAATTGGGCCTTCCCGGACGGGTTATCAAAGAGGATCCACCCCGAGAAGGGTTAACAGGAGCAGGGCGCTCTGCCGGAGCTTCGGTGACCCTCTCAGAGAGAAAAACAGCGTTAGCATCAACTGCCATCTCCGTTAATAAGGAAGGCGATTCCGCAACGTTCCAAAAACGTTGCGCTTCGCCTTCATCTCCGAAAACTCCTTCCTGGGGACTTTGAGAACCCCTAGTCGCCATTATCACTAAGTAAAGAGGAAGGAGAGACTCACCGGAAGGAGGGAGAAAAACGGAAATGGCGAAGATAGCCGCTGACAGTCAGCAAAGAGGAAGGGAAGGAAAGGAAAGACCGAAGACCGAAAAAGCTCCAAAAGAAATGAAAAGCGGGAACAGCAGTAGTAGTTTGAAATGCGGGACCCTTACCCTTTTATAAGATTGCCGTACGCCGGAAGCAATTAATGAGGAAATGATTCGACGCCTGCATCGACTCCCTGGCTCGACACGTGGCGCACGACAATAATGCCCTAGCTACGTGTCCAACCCTCATTGGCAGGATGAGCGACTTGACGGTTGCCGGCGCATGCGTTGTCAGAAACCGAATCGTCTCCTATCAAAGACAAAGACAGATGCATTAAATGCACTTATTGCCTCGGACCAGGTCATGAACCGACTCACAACTCGTTACTCCTGAGTGTCACGTGAGACACGCGGAGTAAGGGGGCTTACTGTTGGGGACCAAAATACTAAGTCCAGAGACTCGGATCTGGTGCCTCGGCTTGGGAAGCACTACGTCGGATCCGAGGCAAGGCACGTCGGATCCGAGGCAGGGTTAAGAGCTCTATAAACCGAGACGAAAGTTAATTCGCCTCGGACGAAGAATCAGTAATCCGAGGGTGCATAGAGCCGACCCTCTTAACGGAACTAGATTTCGTCCCGAACATTTTGGGATAAGATCCCCGATCCCGAAGCTCGCGGGATCAGACGAAGATCGCGGACGGACGCCACCCGATGTCCGTGATCCTAGGAAGAGAATCCTCTTTCGATTACGCGAGATCAGGAGAAGAATCCTCCTACGATTAAACGCTCTAACAGCTATAAAAAGGAGGCCTTCATCATCTAAAAGGTACGCACAAAATTCTCACCCAGACTCCCTCAATACTGTAAGACCCAGATTCCTAGCCTGACTTTGGCATCGGAGGGTCCCCTGCTCTAGCCAGGGTCTCCTTTGTCTTCTTCTTGTGCAGGTGTTCGAAGGTCTACAGAGGGTGAACCAGATTTTTGCATCAACAGAAGGTATTTGAAATACAGGGCAAACCGTGTGTATTGAACTACCTCCCTGTGATCCGGGCCTTTTATTTATTTATTTATTTTAAAGCATGTGGGGGCACAGGAAGTTCCTTAGTTGGAAGTTACGCGGGGCCACAGAGATGCTGGTGACAAATCCACTCCGTTCACCTGTTTTGCAAGGCTACAATAGCACAGGAATTTAAAAATCGGGCATATCCAAGAATCATGTCAGCCACATCACATGAAATAGTAATAACAGAAATGTCTACCGTTGAAACCTTCCTAGAAACAACCATGATTTTTATATGCTATCCAAACTGTTCACACCGTTATTACCACTCACATAAATTGTAGGCACATCGTTATTACCACTCAGATAAGTTGTAGGCACAAATATCATCCTAATAAAATACTTCTTTGCCCACATAAAGTTTCCAACGGTGCGCGTTCAATCCCTACTTTTCGTGTGGTGTGGCTCAATCCTTTGTGGTCTAGAAAAATTAATGAGCAGAGTGGATTTATCACGGCCATCTTTAGGGCTTTACATAACTATAAACTATAAACATCTTTCCCTCCATTTATATCTTATTTTGCTCTATTTCAAAGACTCCACTCAGGTAGGCTGTTAATTCATTGTACTCTGAAAGTAATTAAATTATCAACTGCATCGCTAAAATTATATTTATAAAATGATTCAACTAATTTGAACATTAGTTATGTAAATTGATACTTAAAAAATATTTTCAATGTGCTCATTCCTAATCTTATAGCTGTGACCCACCCGGGGCTCAAAATTTCAACATTTTCAGGTAAGTATATATTTCAATGGGTGTGTTATAATCATTCTCCCAATCTCATATATGTACATTAATTAGAGATATCAAGGTTGCTCAATTTTAATATTCATAATTAATGTACATATGTAATATCCTTAATTTATTAATGAAATTTAAATTTATGCAAATATGATATAATCGTCTATTTTTTAATTCCTAATATCCAAATACAAGCCCAAAACAACTGAGAAATTCAAATCACCTTAATTTATAATTTAGAATAAAATGCATTTCAAATACAAGCTCCCAAATAGCCTTTGGTCCATATCCTTGCTCCGGTGGTAGATTCCCAAGGAGTTTCAACACCTGGTCAAGGGTTCCAGTACCCATAGGTGGTGAAATCCTACTATAACATGAGTGTGGGGTGTGTAGGCGTGTCTAAAAAACAGAAAAAGAGAAAAAAGCTCTCAATTAGCCTGAGAAGATGAAAAGATGGTGACCATCTATTTTTACCTTAGAATTTTGTCTATTTATCATCATACTTTCAACCATCCATTTGATAGCCATTAGTTAGAAGGTATGGTTACTTGAACAGTAATTTTGGCAATATCATTACCAATGTGCCCAACGATTAGATGGTCCGGTAGCCATGCATGAATCCCATTAGTGAAAGCAGAGTCACCGCCATTTTCACAGTGGTTGAGCGGTCCAGATTTTTGTACGTGTGTGGTGGTGGGTCATGGACGACTCACCACCATAAAATGGTAGTTAATCACCACGACCGTCAATCCCATATGCGATCATTGGGAAGCGTGACTTGGCTGCGAACCAGCGATGCAGGTGAGACACTGACAGTAGGGGGGCCAATTCAAGGTATGAATTTGATATCCACATCGTTAATATGTCTTTTCAATTTATTTTAAGGCCATTTTCATAAAGTAATGCGGATACAAATTTGAGGTGGAATAGAATAGAAATAATTAGGTCTGTGTGACCTTATCAACGGATTAATGGTTAATAATTATTATGTTGGAAGCTAGTAAGGTTTTAATGGTAGGTATTCAATGACCATTATTTCCTATGGTGTGGTCCACCTGAAAATGTTGTCTTACTTTAATTTTTGGGACCATGGCTTAAAATAAGCTGGTAAAACAGATAATGGAGTAGATATAAAATGCATACATCGAGGTGGGCCCTATAGGCAGGGTGTCACCCACATTGCTGGTTCGGTGTCCAGTCAAGTCGTGCTCATCATTGGGCCACAGTTGCCGTGGACTAATGTGGTTGTTCACCACTCCTCAGATTGTCGGAAGCTCATCCCATACAAGTAAGAGATTCTGGACGGTCCAGAGACGCCGATGTGGATGAACCATAGCATCTGATTTGGCCCATTGAATTGGACTGCTGAAGGATTTAGTTTTAACCTCTGTTTGATTGCCACCAAAGGCACGGTCAGGATCAGTCAGTGTGATTTTTGGCTATGCACCAATTCAACTCAAACAATGCCATTTGGACGGTCCTGATTGTCTCACACGCAAGCCATGTGCATGTGATTGGATGGTGAGGAACTATCCAAAACCATTGTCATGCATGTAATGATTAATAGAGGACTGCCGTGTGCTACGGAAATTGGACGGATCCTCGCATTTTCCACAGTCGACTTGGACGCAATACGCTTTGGACGCGGAATGCCCACTGACACTGCCAGTAGCTGGATAGTGACCTCAGGGCGCCACCGTGATGTATGTGTTTTATCCATGCCGTTTATAATAATTTCACATCGTTTTAATTTAGGACATGAGAAAACAATTGAAGTAGACCAAAATCTCAGGTGGACCACATTGGAGGAAACCGTGGTGATTGAACGCTCACTGTTAAAAACTCCTAGGGGCTACGAAAGTTTCGGATCAAGCTGATATTTGTGTTTTCCTTTCATAGAAGGTCCCCGTGGCCTGGTCAAAAGGTTGGAGGGCAAATAAAAAATTACAAGGCCTAGGAAGTTTTTAATAGGGTGTTCAATTACACTATCTTCCCACGATGTGGTCTACTTGAGATTCAGATCTACCTCATCTTTTAGGCTCGTACCCTAAAATAATGATCCAAAATGGATAAACACCTCCAAGCTTTTACCGAAGCTAAGTGGGACTCATAAATCGGGCTATACACGAGTCAAGCTAGCTTGAAAAGCTCGCTCGACTCAGCTCGAATTGACTCGGCTTGAAAGGCAGACTCAAGGCGAGTCAAGCTTGTTTACTAAAACTCAAGTGGAGTTTAAGTCAAGTTCGACCATGATATATTTCAACTCGACTCAACTCAAAGCTCGAGCTCGAGCTTGACTCAACTCTAGTAATATATTTTAATAATATATATATATATATATATTATATTAAATATAATATATATATATAATATTAATATTAAATATAATATATATATATATATATATATATATATATATAAAAGTTACCATGGTATATTTCAACTCGACTCGACTCAAAGTTCGAGCTCGAGCTCGACTCAGCTCTAGTAATATATTTTAATAATATATATATATATATAAGTTAAAAAAAAGAAGTTAAAACTTAAAAGTTTTTACTAAAAAATCTTACCCGACCCTACCTGTCCCCATTCCTTCTTTTTCTTTCCCTTACCCTACCGAGGTAAACTTGACTCGACTCGAGATAAACTCAACTCGACTCGACTCGAACCACTAGCTCGACTCGAACTCAACTCGAAAGCTTTGGCAAACAAGCCAAGCTTCAATGTTAAGCTCGAGGGCGAGCTCGAGCTCGAACTCGAGTATAGCATGGACGAGTCAAGTCAAGCTTGGCCCACCTAGACTTGACTCGGCTCGATGTACAGCCCTGCCCATAAATCATTAATCTAGTCCATTGTTTAGTTGGGCCTCACCGTTGATTGACCATGATGAAAATATCTAAGATTTTACTATTTTGATCTTCAAAATTTGGCCTAGAATAAACGGACACCAATTACCTGGTGAACCTGACAAGGCAAAGCTAGTTAAGTGGTGTAAAGACTCTTTGGGGCCACCATGATCTCTGTGTTTTATCCATACTTCCATCTATCTTGTCAACTCGTTTTAATGCATGAGCCATGAAGTATTTCCAAAGGCTAAGGGACCACACCACATAAAACGGTGGGGATTCTTCCGTCCATCATGGAACCCTTCTTAGGACCTACAATAATGTTTATTTGTAATGGAACCTATTCATAAGGTCCGATGTACCTTAATGAGGGGCAAAACAGATATCTGCTTGATCCAAAACTTTGGAGGACTTTTAATAAAATTTTAATGGTAGACATTTAATGTCCATTGTTTTCTATAGTATGGTCCACTTGAGCTTTGGATATGCTTTAATTTTGATTCACACCTTAAAATAAGGGCACAAAATGGAAGGACATAATGGATAAAATAAATAAATTACTGGCCCACAATCCTTAGTTCTTACACCCCTCATAAGCTTTCATTGTTGGATTCTCCACGCAATCCGCATCCAAAATAGACGGTTAAGTTTAGAAAAGCCGCACTGTTCAGCGTTTAAAGTCGGTGTGAAGCAGAGGTACTGCAGATTAGGTGTGGCCGGGCCTCTCCCATCTAAATCTCAGGTGGAACATACCACAGGAAATAGTAGTGGTTGATTTAAAAAAAAAAAAACCTGATATTTGTTTTTTTGCCTTCATCCAAGTCTATGGAAACTTATCAACAAGGTATTACAAGGGCCCTAGTAAATTTTTAATGGTGCGCATTTAATCATCACTGTTTCCCATGGTGTGGTCCACCGGGGCTCATGCCCTAACATGAGCTGGCTACAATACATGCATCATGGTGCCCCCACTGTCAGGGCCACACCTACTTCGCTCCCATGAAGCAGCTGTAGCTGAAGCAAGGTCCTGCATGCATATGACAGGAAGTGGGCCCTGCTTGCATTGGAGACGAAATGGATGGTACTTCCCATCACCATCCCGGCCGGATTAAGGCGTCTGGATTCACAGACACATTTATAAAGGAGAGTCAGATGGTTGATAGAAAGACCTTGACATACAACTACTAGCTCATCATCTCCCAACTAGGTTAGTTGAACAATTTTAACCTTTTATCCGTGGCACACGCCTGTTGAATTCCAAGCAGTGGTCCCTCGGCAGGTTAGCTCACCAAAACAACTTAGTTTTATGTCTCATTAGGGCATGTTGGTTTCACCAATTAGTAGTATAATAGAAATGCATTTACAATTATTATAATTTAATTGATAGATTCGAGTACTGTTATCAACAGTATAATGTAAGATCTCTATTTTAGGTAGCCTTATCACCACCAAAAAGCCATCTATGTTGTCTTCCTTCCGCATCCCAAAAGGACTCAAATCCGTTGCGAAAATCGTGAATAAATCAAGCTAACTTAACCAGTGGTAGCCCCACGACCGTGTTGTGACACTTCCGGATTTCTACATAAAACAAGAAAATGCTTTGAGTCGTGTGATAAGCACATAACTATTTCAACAGACCTCAAAACCTTCCGATTTAAGATATTATTTGTCTTGTGGAGACTTTCTCTTATCTTTGCTTCACATCATATATAGCTCAAGATCACATTGGCCAACCAAAGTGCCAATCACGGATCCGATAGATACCTGCCATACCGGGAGAAGAGTTTTAATGGGTTTCAAACTCTTCTGCCTTGTGCTAGCATTTAACAGAGTTTGCATGTAACCTGGGTCCGCAAACCGCTCACCGCCCACCTCCACCAGCTCTATAGGAAACGAATCCATCAAGATAAAGAAGATCCAACATCCAATTCTAAAGCAATATTGGAGTCGTCCATGTACCTTGCCGATGTCCCGCAATCATGCCATGTGGTTCTTCTCACTACGTGGGCACTCCACCCGCTCAGTGTATCCCCGTCCGCACGTCTCGGCCTTTCCTACCCATTCATTGCATAATTCGCTACATCTAACATATAATAGTAATGATATCATTTTTCATATTATTTTAATGAGAAATTAAATCGCTCCACCCCATCAAACATCCCGTGCACCGTAAAATAAATTAATCCACTCGTCCTTACGATCATCGTATGTCACATCCACTATTTAAATTTGAATTTTACGATGACTACAAATTTTCTTATATATATCAACATTATTATTTAACCAATAATTCTTAGGTTTTGTTTGACAATGGTAAAAAATGCAGTGATAACACATTTACTTAGAGTAATTCATGAAATAAATATCCTTCACCACTGACATCTTATGGATGCGAGAGAGAATCAATTGACATACATACGTCTTGTTCTTCATCTTTCATCACTTCCTCCATATCCGACCAATAACTTTAGGTGATTCAACTCACCCTCCCGCCATCTTGAAGTTATACCAATGATGCGACGATTTTCGAGGATTTCTTCGATAAACATCCTCCAACTTCGATAAACGTGATTTCTCCTCATGACGTTGTAGAGAACCTCATCCGTAAGACATAAACATCGATGATAATGCTTTCTTATCAAGAGTATTCCAATCACCATCACATAGGACTTCTCCTCAATCACCATCCTCGCCTTGCTTGATTAAGGAACTCATCATCTTGATCTTCCAAACTCAAAATAAATTTTCCCCGAATATTCTCAAATCATGATTAATAATCCTCGATTCGACTGTGTCCCAACCGATTGCTTTGATACGTTGGGATTTTTCACAATCCCTTTAAATAGGGGCACCAAGCACACCTGAGAAAAGAAATCGTGGAAAACCCTCATGGGAAAAAAACCACAACTAAAACACCACTATGAAAGCATCAATTACTATAAAAGGACTTGCAGTAAAACTTCTCACCTATTTAGAAACCCCTGGAACCCTTTTAGAAAGCCTTGATGTCATCACCATACCCTAGAAAAGCCCTAGGATACCTATTTATAGTTTAGTTTTCCGCATCCCAAAATAGTAAGTGTCCTAACAAATTCTACGACTAGTCGTAGCTTCACGACCGGTCAAACCACCTTCTCCACCTACGATTATTCTAAATAGCAAAACTTTTTGGACTTTCAGTCGTGCCGTGGCTCGAACCTACGAACTCCAAAGCTTCCCACGGATGAAGAGTTATAATCAAATTAAAACTTTTCTATTTATAATAGAAAATTTACAAATTATAATTTAATTGATAGATTCGAGTACTGTTATCAACAGTATAATGTAAGATCTCTATAAGGTAGGCCTTATTGACCAACCATCTATGTTGTCCTAAAGGTTGGATAATGTGACCGGGTTAACCAGTGGGCCCCACTGTGTTGTGACACTTCCGGATTTCTACATAGGGGTAGAATGCTATAGCTGTGATAAGCACATAACTATTTCCCAAAAGCTCATATATTTTACAAACTCTTCCTTGTGCTAGCATTTACTCATCCGCAATCCTGTGTAAGGAAAGGAAGATAAAGAAGATCCAACATCCGAATTCTAAAGCAATGGCGACACAACAAAGCTCGGTCTTTCCGTCATTCTGCATAAATCTAACATATAATAGTAATAATATCATTTTTATATTATTTTAATGTTAAATCATTGTGAAAATAAATTAAAGTCACTATTTAAATTTGAATTTTATGATGACTACAAATTTTCTTATATATATCAACATTATTATTTAACCAATAATTCTTAGGTTTTGTTTGACAATGGTAAAAAATGCAGTGATAACACATTTACTTAGAGTAATTCATGAAATAAATATAACTTTAGGGATTTAACTCACGGGTCAATGATAGACGTAGTTGACGTATGGATGAACGTGATAAGGATAACTACTCCGAATCAACAGAGCTTCTCTGGACTCCTCACAGAGGCTTCTCGAATCCACGAGGAAAGAAAGCAGAAAATAGAAATAAATTCTAAGAAATTTGAAATTGATTAATTGATGACTAAAAACGAGTTCACAACCCTTTAAATAGGGGTACCAAGCAATGAGAAAAGAATCAAACTACAACTAAAACTCCTAAAAATTACTTACTTACTATAAATAGTAAACTTACTATTTGTAGGCAGATCGTGATGTCTACTAGTAAACAACTAAAAACTCCTTTTACGTCACTTCACCAAAGTGTCCGTTTGGCTCCCAATTCTAAGCTCTTTTCACGGTAACTTTAAAACTTACTATTTATAGTAAAACGAAATTAAAATGTGGAAACGACCGTCGATCCAGGGTTTTTCATAATTTCGGTCACAGACACTTCACCCAAGAATAGCTTTTCTACCCCAAAATCATATATTTTACATCTTAACTCATTCCTGATTGCGAGATACGCTCGATCTAAGGTCTCCCTTAAGATATCCATTGACCATGAAACTGTCCATGACTCGACCGCTTATTTGGGGGATGCACAATCGATTCCCTTTGAAGAGAAAATCATCCCGTATATGAAGGTCAAGTAACTTTCTTGTGATGCACTTCATCTTCTGCATACAGCTCCTTAAGATAATCGAAGCCGACCACCTTATTGCTCATCGTAACAAGTAGTGATGCACAACGGCTAAGTGCACCAGCCACCTTGTTCTGCTGCCATGACTTATGCTTCAAAACGAACGTGAATTTCTGTAAAAACGCAACCCATCTAGCATGCACACGATTCATGTTAGTCTGACTATTAATAAACTTTAATGCTTGATGGTCAGTGTACAGAACAAACTCTCTTTGAATCAGATAATGTCGTCAATGTCGCAGCGCCTAAATAACTGCGTACAACTCAAGCTTATAAGTCGACTACTTCTTTCGGACTTCGCTTAGCTTCTCGCTGTAGAAGGCTACCGGCCTGCCTTACTGTGATAATACTCCCTCAATTTCGACGTACGAAGCGTCACACTCAACCTCAAACAATTTGTTGAAATTAGGAAGCACCAAGACCGATGTTGTAGACAAAAGATGCTTGATCTCATGAAAGCTCTTGTCAGCTTTATCGATCCACTGGAACAGTCCTTTTTTCATGCAATCTGTTATAGGCGCGACTATGGTGCTAAAATCTCGCACAAATCGACGATAGAAAGTCGTCAACCCATGAAAACTCCTCACCTCATAAATGTTTATTGGGATTGGCCATTCCCTAATAGTTCGTACCTTTTCATCGTCCACACGAATGCCTGTGGACGTTACAAAAAATCTTAGAAACAACAGGCTGTCAGTTAAAAAATTATACTTCTTCAAGTTGAGGTACAACTTATTAATTTGTAGGACCTGTAACACTTGCTTGAGATGTTTCTTGTGCTCCGCCTCATCCTGGCTATATATCAATATGTCATCAAAATATACTACCACAAATCGACCAGTGAACGGTTTTAGAACTTGATTCATCAAACATATAAAAGTACTTGGTGGGTTCGATAGGCCGAAAGGCATGACTAGCCACTCATACAACCCTTCCTTGGTCTTGAATGCCGTTTTCCACTCATCACTGGGTCGGATACGAATCTGATGGTACCCGCTCCTTAGATCTAGTTTAGAGAACACCTTGGCCCCTTCTAGCATATCGAGCATGTCATTTAACCATGGTATTGGGAACCGATATTTGATGGTAATTTTATTGATTGCCTGTCGACAGACACACATGCGCTAGCATCCATCTTTTGTTGACATTAATAATGCTGGTACGACACATGGGCTCATGCTCTCTCTTAAGAGACCCTTATGGATCAATTTCTCTACTTGCCCCTGAAGTATCTCGCACTTCTTCGGACTCATCTGATAATGAGGGCGGTTGAGCAGGTTAGCCCTATGTGATGTTGGATATCCCTCATGGGGGGCAATCCATCAAGTAAATCCTCAGGCCAGACTTCTTTGAATTCGTTTAGCAATAGTCTTTAACTTGGAGGGATGTTTGAGGGTTCCTCTTCCTCACTCTTCACCACTACGGCGTATACCTCACTGGTTTCCTTCGATTCCTCCATGAAATCCTAAATGGTCAAGAGAGAACTCCCTTCCACTTTAGAAGCTTCAGGGTAGTTCTCTGGTGCCATAGGGGCAAGGATTATTTTTCGACTATCCTTGACGAATATGTAGACATTGTTTCGTCCCCGATGGGTCACTTCATGGTCCGACTGTCAGGGTCGACCGAGTAGCATGTGGCAAGTTTTCATGTCGACCACGTCACAAAGTATCTGATCCTTATAATTTTTACCAATTGAAAATGAGATAGTGCATTGTTCAGTTACCTTGGTCTCATTTACCTTTTTTATTCAGTCAATTGAGTACGGGGAAAGATGTTTCGTCGTTGTAGCCACAACTTGTCCACCATCACTCTTGAGACGATGTTCTCGCTACTATCACTGTCTATAATTATATCACTGTAACATCCCGAAAAATCGAGGGTCGAGTAGTAACTCAACTCTCGAGTTCCAGAACATCACTTATGCAACATAGATAATGATGATTAAATGTTGTTTGTGTTAGTACAATAAACACGAGTGAGATTCTACCAAAACAGTAATTCATACTCCAGATCCATGTATAAAATGTAAGCGGAAGGCTGAAAGGTGTATATAGATATATATAAAACAAAACATTCTCGATCTCCAGAGTATGAACACTAACTGAGTCACCGTATATATACATGTTGGTTCTAAATCAAAATGTCAAAATAGTACAACTGAAATTATCAACCCTAGAGTCCCGTAGCACTGGACAGCCTATGCGAAGCCTCCAGCGAACTGCATGTAGAGAACTCCTCCTGATCGTCATAAAAGTCTGCCTCGGTCTCCGTGCTCCAGTTGATACCCGCATCGATACGGTGGTCTAGTGGGTGTTTTAAAACACCGTCCCGTAACGTAGGAATGAGTGGCCAACTCAAAGTGGAACAATAAAGCATGTTAATATGTTATCAATTCAGTCAAGCAAGAATGATAAAGCAAGACAATTAAACAATTCTAACTACTCTTATTTAATGCAAGTATGAAATGACATGATGTATGCCCTCACCACACCCTCCCTCGTGCGACACCATCTTACGTTCGCGGCATGCTTTCATCCCTCAGTACTCCACATCTTCCAGGCATATGCAATACATGATGAGCATGATTACCGAGTTGTTATTAGTCCATTTCAAACAGCAGGATTGGGAAACTAAGGTACCTCCCTTGTATCATTCCCAAACATGATCCATTCTAGGGTCGTCAGTCCTAGTTAATCTCATACGATGGTGTGTTTCTAGGTCACTGCAAAGGCTGCCAGGGCTGTTATGCACAAAGGTTACACCACTCCCCCATCACCTCTTTAACGATTCATCACTATACAAAAACAGACCTAGTTCATACTCCATACACCGCAGCAAAACTCTAAGGCTCACTGCGATTTCAGAGTATGTTCGAGGTCACTACAAAGGGCTGTCAGGGCTGTTATGTACAAAGGTTACACCGATCCCCCATCACCTTATCAATGTAGGCCGACAACACGAATATAGTGTCCCATATTACCATAATCGGCTCACGAGTCTGGTTGCTCACTGGTCACTATGGGGAGGCACGTGGCTCAAAGATAGTAGACGACAAATTTCGACCACGGTGTCCCATACCACCATGCCCGGCTCATGAGTCTTAGCGGATCGAGGTATCATGGTTATCGGGATTCCACTGGTAAGTTTGGTACCCTAGGTTCAAGCAGTAGCGACCAAACATGATGAACATACATTAGACATATCGGGTTACTTAACGAGCCTGACTAGCTCGAGCGCACAATCAGCTGAACGACATGAAGTGCAATAAGCACTTCGAGTGACCTAACCACTGTCGCCAACTGACGTACGATTCGGGTTCGTCAAACACATCTCACGTGGTAAATGAATCACAGCCACAAATTCAATCCCTTTACCGATTGCCTGGACTATAATCATAGCCCCAATCACATTCAATTATAGATAGTTTAAGTAGTAATGGATCAAGATTCAAATCATACAATCAAAGTCTGATATTATCCGCTTAGGGCTCCTAGGGCTGTTGCACACACTCGTTGCACCGCTCCCCCATCACCCTTCACGGATTTTTATGGAAAACAACTTAAACATGTGAAGTAATCAGAGCAGAATTACATAAACAAGTAATTCAAACATGTTAACAAGCATGTTATAAAACACAATGCAAACAGGAAATTCAAACACATACGTTTCATAAGTAAGTGGTTAAACTAAACAAACAACATGGATGAAATTATACACATTATTAAGGTAGTTGAGAATCCTATCTCAACACCCTTATTCATTACAATTTACTAGCTACTACTCATACAGACATTCCAACAAACATTTTAGATTACATACATCAACATACTTGACGTATGTTGATCACACAGGTATTAGGCCAAATCCTTTCACTAGGGAGCTGCCCCATGGATAACACGCGAGCACCCACGACGGATAGTCATGGCAAGCAAGAACCCGAGTTCCATGTTCATTCAGTCATTTCCACAAATACTTGGGCTATACGTTTTAGTATATATAGTGTATATTGGCCGTGGTGTGATTTAGGGCAAATCTTTGCGTCAAAGGGGTATCGCTAACACAACAATCATATATCCATGACAATTAGTTATGGCGAGCACGAATGAGAATTCTATACTCATTCGGTCATTTTCACAAACACTTAGAATACACTATTTTAACATACATAGTGTATATCTGCAAAAACATGTATTAGGGCGAGTCCTTTCACCAAACAAGTATTTTACGCATATATAATATATTTATACAACGAATAATCATGGCAAACACATGTCCAAAATATATACGTATACGGTACTTTCTACAATACACTATTTCTACATACATAGTGTATATTAGTAAAACATGTATTATTTTATCTAAGTATCATATATTCATACAACAAAAAATCATGTCAAACACATTTCTAAAATATATACATATACGGTATTTTCTACGAATACCTAGAATATGTAAAATTCCATATTATACGTCTTTAATCGAAACAAAAATCAGAAAGCACTTTGTACATGTGCAATTGCATGCAGATCATGAATCTATCATTATCTGACATTGAAAGTGTTGAAAACTATAACCTATACACCTAAAGTCCTCACCTTTACGCCGTTGGAGCGTAAGAAACTCGATGGATTTGTCTAGCTTCCAGTATACGGCAACTAGGTAGCTTAGAGAATGAAATAGGTTAGCTATTTCATCACTTGAATCGAATCAAACCCTTAAACAGGTTAGGGTTAGGGTTTTCTTACCTAGAAAAGATGTTGAAATCGCCGGGAAAGCGATTAGATTGCAGCGGTGGAGCTCATAGAGTGGCAGGGTAGAGCGGCCGGGAGATTCTCCCACTTCTCTCTCACTTTCTCTCTCTTTTCTCTCTTCTCTCTCTAGGGTTTCTCTCAAATTCGTATGGCTGCAATGAGAGAGGGTTTAAAGTCCTTATATAGCCTAAAAATATTCCAAAATAGACTCCAGGTTAAGGTATACTTAGGTTATAGCCAAAGCGAGGCTGTTTCAGCTCAACAGAGGACTTCTGGCGGCCCCCCTTGAGCCAAAGGTCGGACTTAAACTCACAGACATTGGATCTATGTGGAGTTAAGTTTTCGTTTCAGTCGGATTCTCAGATCACACGTTGCGGACCAGTTTCAGTTCGACGGTCAGTAGATCTCGATCGGAGATTTCGAATACATGGATATGTTTATGAAATTTTTCCTGATCCGAGGGTAAAATTTGGTCTGATTCTGACGGTTTGGTCGCTTAAAACTGATCCGCAAGCGAGAGGTGCCAGATTACTATTTGAGATATTTATTTGTAAAGAAATTCAAGTGTTTTCACACTCCTCGCTCCGGACTCAAGAGAATTACACTGGGACACTATCTGGATTTGATTTCTGAGATGGTTGTCAAGCCCAGCAAGGCGGTCCTAATTCCTTAACTTCGTATTTTTCGGACTTCCGACGTACGGTCTAGACCTGATACAGAGTTTCAACGTGCTCCCGAGAGTAGTCGGGTAATGAGATTGATCCTAGATTTTAGGGTAACCTAGCGTCAATGATTCTACAAGTTTTGGGTCTTGCAGATCGTATTTAAAGTGGATCAAGCGGATTTCGTAGCTAATCTAGTTTAACGTTTAGTTATTTTGTCAAATTTCTAAAGGATTTAGTCCTGAGTGATTTCTGGTCTAGGTGGTACTCGGTCCTGTAAGATTTCTGTCTGAGGTGGTACTTAGGTCTTTGTAGTTTGTATATAAGATGATCTAAGTTATACTACTTAGCTAGTTTAAGATAGTGTCTAGGGTGAAAGTACTTAGGAAAAATTGAAAGATCAAGGTGGTGAAGGGTGGGATTTGTGAAGGAAAGGTGAGGTTTTTTCAGAAATAGTTGAAAGAAAGGATTTGAGACCTTTGATTGAGTGTTTGAGAAGTTAAACCGGTGTTAGGATTGACCCATCGCCTAAGGACGTCTAATTTCAGGTTGGAGAAAAATCCGGGCTGTTACAATCACAGACCTTTTCGTTGACAGTGCACTGAGTACGAAATATTTTGTGCCGCTGTGGATGTAATTTCTTTCGTGGGGTATACAGTAATCGCCTTACAATTAGAAATTCGCCACGATCCTTGCCTGTCACTTCATCGCCACTTGCTATTTTTTCAGTGGTTTGTTCATGTTCATCATAGCCATGACCTTCTTCTGCGACCTCATCTTCAGTGCCCCCTTGGTTTATAGTCAAGTGTGCTATGGGACGTTGAGGACACGTGTTTGATAAGTGACCTGGTTGGCCACAATGGTAACAATTGTTCGACCTTTGCCGAGCATAAGGATTTGGAATCCTACTCGGGCTCGCGTTGAGGTTTGGATGAGCTGCTCCCCATATCACGGTTTGCTGTTGTAGGAGGTTGAAGACGTTCTCCTACTGTATCTTTTCCTCGTGCCAATACTAGATCCCGTGTGGGACCCGTTATGGGAGGTCAAGTTGAAGGATATGGGCGAGCAAGAACTCTTGCAAGTTGTGTTTCTGCCTTATCCGTCAATTGAACCGCTTCATCCACGATCTCGACTGGGTACATCTGAACTCGATCTTGAATTGTCGGTCGCAACCCACCTATAAATCGTGCCACATCTGTGACTCAGATTCTGACAGATCGTTTTGTGTAGCCAACCGCTGGAGTTCTTTAGTGTAATCTGTGACGGTTCGATTTCCTTGTTGAGAATTTTGGTATTGCTGGAATAATATCTACTCATAATCACTGGGGAGAAATTGTGATCGAAGAAGACGTCTCATCCGTGGCCATGATGAGATGCGCCTTGTTCTGGCGGGCTCGTGAGAGTTGTAATTGTTCCCACCATACAGAAGTACTAAATTTTAACTTAAACGCTACCAATTTTACCCTTTTATGATCTGGCACGTCCATGTAATCAAAATATCTCTCTATTTTGGCTAGCCAATCGAGAAAATCTTCTATACGTAATAAACTATTAAAACTAGGAAGTTCAGCCTTACCTTGATAGTTTCTTTCAACACGATTTAGGTGATCGCCTCCATGGATTGGTCGTTGGGCAAAACTCTTATCAAGGTCCTCGTCGCTAGAACTTGAATCATCTGATGTAGCCCTACAGTTTGCCACTGGTAGTGTTCTACGAAATTCGAGGTTGTGTCGTACAGCAACCATAGGTGGTGGAGCAACCATAGGTGGTGGAGCATCGCCTAGGGCTCGGGGCAGAAGTAACGCATTCGCGAGACGGTCGAGGGTTACCTGCAGCCCTTGTATGGTCAACTGACTCTCCCGATGGAAAGCTTCCATTCTTTCCGAAAGATAATGAATCCCTGTATCACCGTCCATAGGATTTTTATTCATACCTTCATTGTTTGCCATCGGCCCGAGGGGAAACCTGGCTTTGATACTAATTAACGCAGGGATGAACGTGATGAGAATAACTACTCCGAATCTACGGAGCTTCTTTGGACTCCTCACAGAGGCTTCTCAAATCCACGAGGAAAGAAAGCAGAAAATAGAAATAAATTCTAAGAAATTCGAAATTGATTAATTGATGACTAAAAACGAGTTCACAACTCTTTAAATAGGGGTACCAAGCAATGAGAAAGAAATCAGAATCAAACTACAACTAAAACTCCTAGAAATCGCGACTTACTATAAATAGTAAACTTACTATTTATAGACGGTCGTGATGTCTACTAGTGCGCAAGGTTTTTGGCAAAAATAGTGTCCTATTTGGCTTCACCAAACCGTTCTTCTAATTATTCTAAGCTCTTTTCACATTGGGCGTGACTCCTACAGCCCGACAGATAAAGAGTTATAATCAAACTAAAACTTACTATTTATAGTAAAAACAAAATTAAAACAGGGAAACGACCATCGATCCAGGGGTTTTTCACAATTCTGGGCTATGCAACCTGCATAGCTAGGTTGGTTGGCTAAAGTAGCTCGTTCTACCCCAAAATCATATATTTTATGTTAGGTAACTCATTCCGGATTGCGAGATATGCTCGATCTAAGGTTCGACGGTCCGGATCACTTCTGCCGTCGACCGGGCCTTTTCTGATCCATCTTGGCCATGAAATTGTCCGCGACATGCTCTATATTAATAGTGCATTTCAACATTAAAGTCATGGGTTTGAGTGCCCATGTAGTGCATGCACGTGAGTGTGTGTAAAAACCAAAAAGCCCTTTAGTCAATTTCATTTATGTATATACCATACATGCCATTCATTTTATCAACTTATTTTAGGAATTTATCAATCAAATTACTTATTTTCCAGGCATCAAATATTGTAGTTTGTAATAATTTCACTTCTATAATACATTTAATGATGAAAACGGCTTTGAACCATGGGTGAAACCAAGATTTGATGGTTCATGCATGCTAGTGGACCCTGCAGGCTTTTGTAAGCCCATCATGAAGTCACGAGGGAATCAAGTTAAAAAAGGCTAAGGAAATGACACGTGTCGGTGTCGGGAGAGTAGAGGAGAGACATATACATGGAACAGAGAAAACCGTGGCAGTTCGATCTCGCTACCTGCCGCTGGCGGCCCCTGGTTTTGCGCTTCTCGTGGAAGCTTCTCGTTAGCTGATTTGCTGAGATTCTTTTCACGTGGTAAAACTGTAAGGAAGATGAAAGAAAATCTCGCTTTGATTTTTCTCGGGCCTTTCTTTCCTTCTTCCTATCTTTTTTCTCTCTTTCTTGAGTACGTTCTGTCTCTCTTGCCGACCCAAGTCCAGCGTGCGTCCCTGCGCACGTGTTGAGATGTTCGATGATTTGGACGGTTTATATTCTCGTTATTCCCATAAAATAAGGAATTGTACGATTATCATGCTTAGGTAATGATCGTAAGTTTCAAATTTTTTTTTTAAAGAGTTGAATGCTAGCCGTTGAAGATCGTCCGTTCATTGTTATAACTTCATCTAAAGACAATAATGGTTATATAATCATCGATTTAAGAGTAAGTCCCTTATATTGATAGTTACAGAATGGGTTCACAACATGGACGGCTCCGATCACGGGATCAATCAGCATAGAGTCCCGGTGAGAGTGACACGCTGACCAAACAAGCTCTTGTTGCTTTTGGAGATGCACGGTGGGTGGGGCCTATTGGAGATTTATGTGATTTATCCATACCGTTCATCTTTTTTATTATCTCATTTTAGGCATGAGCCTAAAATCGAAGCATATCCAAAGATTAAGTAGAACATAAAACAGGAAACTGTGGGGAGACGTCCACTGTTGAAACCTTCCTTGGGCCTACAGTGATGTTTAATCCAACCTGTTCATAAGTTTAAACAGACAAATATGAGCTTGATCCAAAACTGCTGTGACCCCTAAAGTTTTCAAATGTATGAATCTAATTTCCATTGGTCTACTTGAGCTTTGGATATGTTTAAATCTTGACCTCCGGCCCTAAAATAAGATGATAAAATGAATGGACGGCATGGATGGGACACATACCTCACGGTGGAGCCATAGAGTTTACTTGGGAGGGAGTTCTCATATCGTTTTAAGTTATGAGCTCAAAATAAAGCAGATAGAACGCTATAATAAGTGTAGCGTGGTCCACTTGAGCTCTGGATCTTCCAAAAGTATAAAATGATACAAGAAAAGGAACAGACGGCGTGTATAAACAGATACATCACGTTAGGGTGGCTCCCATAAATCTGACCGTTCGTGGTAGAGACAGGCAGGTAGAGCGCAATCCGCGTCCGTATGATTGCGTCTAAACCCCACCCGACAATAAACGGTCTCACCAGAGCTCCTATGCGGCTACCGTGATGTATTTATTTATCCACCCATGATGTATTCTTTTATCAGACCGTTTATCATTTTAAGTGGACCGCACCAGAGATGACTTTTGCGTTTAATACCTGATGCATTTAATGCAAACATCTGCTTAATTTTTGGGCTCATACTTTAGAATGATAAGAAAAAATAAATGTCCGTTGTAGAAAAACAGATACATACATCAAGAGGTCCCTACTCTTATTCCAATGGTAGACGCTAAGGAGTTTCAACACCTGGTTGAGGGTTCGAGTACCCATAGGTGGTGAAATCCCACCGTGGCTTGAGTGTGTGGTGGTGTGTGTACGTGTGTAAAAAAAAAAAAAGATACATACATCAAGGTGTGCCCCATAGAAAAGGGATTGGCTACTCCCCTTGCCACTAGCCTATGGCTAGTGGTCGGTGCTTTGCGGGCCTCAGCATGATGTATGTGTTTCGTCTATGCTGTTCATCTATTTTCCTAGATCATTTTATGATATGAGCCTAAAAATGAGATATATACTCATCTCAAGTGAAACACATTACGGATTTATTTTTTCCCTTCATTTAGGTCTGTATGACTTAATCAACAGGTTGGATGTCAAATAAATAGTACAATGGGCCTCGGGAGGATTTTAATGGTGGATATCCAATCACTGTTGTTTTCCTATGGTGTGGTTCATCTGAGATTTTTATCTGTCTCATTTTTGGGATCAAGCCCTAAAATGATCATTTTTTGGATGAACAGAATGGATAAAAGACATACTTCATGGTAGGGCCCGTAGATCACCTACCACTAGTCACCGGGCCAGTGTCAGGGGAGTAGCCAATCCGTTTCCCACGGGAGCTCTAGTGTCCAACTGGTTCCAATTTTATCCATCTTATAGGCGACTGTTAAAGTGATGGTGGAAAACAAAAATAATTTTACAATTGGATAAAGTGTAGAAAGCTAATGGATAGGATTCTCTTGTGGTTTTATAATAAAGAAGGCAGTCCTTGCATCGTTTTCGTGGGTTAGTCCGATCTATACATCATTCTGCCACGTGTCCTTTGCAAGATGAATCTATCATATTACAGATCTAGCAGCTCCAGCTTATCATCACCCTTCCGGATTGGCTGGTGGGTTGATGTCACCAAGTTTTGTGGGTCTCACCACGAGGTCTGTGTTACATATAAACAGTCTCCATTCGGGGAGATCGGTGTAAGACTTAGACCCAAAAATAAGTCAGATTCAAAGATCAAATGGGCCACACTGTAAAAAAATAGCGGGGATTGAGCGTTTATCATTGAAACCCTCTTGCCGGCACATAAGTTTTGGACCAATCAAAATATATATATATATATATATATATATATATATATATATATATATATATATATATATATATATATATATATATCCTATTCATCAACTTATCAGGTCCGTATGATCTTATGAACAAATTAGATGAAAAACAGCGTTACAGTGGGCCTATGAATGTTTTAACGGTGAGAATCGTTGTCCCCACTTCTATTTGTAGTGTGGTCCACTTGAGCTTTGGATATAACTCATTTTTAAGTTTATGCTATAAAATGATCTTACCAAATAGATAAACTGTATGGATATAATAAATACATCATTATATGGCCCACGTAACTTTGATATTTGATCTCCTTTGATCCTACAGCTCAAAGAACGTTAGTTACAACTGTATAAGCGGCTGTATGTTCGCACTGGTCGGAGTTCTTACCGTAGAATCCACTAAGTAGACTTGGGTGCGGATTAGGTAAGTGGTCTGGTGACATGGTGATGCAGGGCAGCTAGTGGATACTTTTATGTCCAGCATCAATCAGAGAAGGCCTGATCAAAGGCAGAAGTCATCAAGACCATTAGAACCTTAAAACAGCTATATCTTGCAGACCGGAATGAGTTAGTCGACATAAGATATATGATTTTAGGGTAGGACGATCTACTTTAGCCAACCAACTTGGCTTAGCCGGGTTGCCCACGCTGAATTTGCGAGATTCCATCATATCGACGGCAGAATTCCATGTTTAATTCCGTTTTTACAATAAATAGTAAGTTTTAGTTTGATTATAACTGTTCATCCGTGGAGCTTTAGGAGCTGTGCCCAACGAAAATTTAATTATAATTTAATTCTTGAATTTCTTCCTAGTCTTAATATCCATATTTAAAGGGTTGTAGACTAGTTTATTTCAGCTATCAATCAATCAATAAGTTTTTTCGTATATTTTAAAATTATTTCTATTTATTTTCTTTGTGGATTCGAGAAGTCTCTATGAGGAGTCCAGAGAAGCTCCGTGGATTCGGAGTAGTTATCTTTGAGGAAGACGGTGACAAACAACGAAGGCATGAACAAAAATCCTATGGACGGTGATACAAGGATTCGTTATATTTCGAAAAGAATGGAAGCTTTCCACCAGGAGAGTCATTTAACCATGCAAGAGCTGCAGACAACCCTAAACCGTATTTTGAATGCGCTAATTTCGACCTGAGCTCAAAGTGATGCTTAACTACCTGTGGTCGCTATACGACACAATCCCGATTTCTCCAAAACACTATAAAATGATAGTAAATCGCAGACCACCACTTTGATCGTGAGGAAGCTGTTATACATGCCAAAGGTAGAAATAAAATTACAATGACACAACATCTTTCGAACGAGGTGTACTGTAGGCCAAAAATTCTGTAATGTGATCATCGATGTCAGGAGTAGTGAGAATCTCGTATCAAAAATAATAGTAGAAAAGCTGCAACTGTAAATAGAAAAGCATCCATCTCCGTGCACGATTGGATGGATCAATGAGGTCAACAAAACAGAGGTAACCAAACAATGCACTATCAAATTTTCAATTGGTAAAAATTATAAGGATCAAGTAATTTATGACGTAGTCGACATGAAAGTTTGTCATATGTTACTTGGTCGACTTTGGGAAAATAATATTAATGCTATTGCTACGCATAGAGGTCGGGATAACATATTTACATTTACTAAAGATGATAGAAAGATTGACCTCATCTTTATGGGAACGGAGAACCAATCCAAGACTTCTAAAGTTGAGAAATAGTCTGTCACAACTGAACAAACTTTTGTTAAACAATATGAAGAAACAAGATATATATATATATATATATATATATATATATATATATATAAGTTGAAAAGAAAGAATATATGAAGCATGTGAACATCCTAGGGGATTTGAAACCAGTGTTGCAGGAGTTCAAGGCGATTGTGCTTGATGAACTCCCTAATAAATCGCCTCCCATATGAGATATACAAAACCACGTTGATCTTGTCACATGGATAAGTCTACCTAATTGTCCACATTATCAGAAGGAATGTGAGATCTTGAAGACAGAAGTGAAGAAATTGAGCCATACTTGTTAAGTCATGGAGAACATAAGTACATATATTGTGTCAACTCAAGAGCCTAATGCCAAGTACAAGAAAAATGGCTAATAAACATCGACATCAAAAGTTATTTCAGAATCATGAACCAAGTCTCTTAAGTAACTCGATGACGAGTTTTTTCTAAGTGGAGGGGTTTGATGTAGAATGCGTCACAGATACATTCCTCGCATGGTTGGACCAAAAGAAGGTGAATCATAAATTGATTATAACTTTTGATCCAGATATCGTTACAGCACACCAGACCGAGTATCATAAATCAAAGCAGCACGAGAACTCAAAGACGAGTTCGCAGACACTTTCATGTCCAAGATGAATCAGAGAAGGCCCAATCAAAGGCAGAATTCGTCAAGACTGTTAGAACCATAAAACAGACATATCTCGCAAACCAGAATGAGTTACTCGACGTACCATATATGATTTTAGGGTAGTGTAGGCACCCTACCCAAGCTAACATCTTGAGAAAGCTAAGATAATCCGGGAACCATGAGTATATCCTAAACCAAACCCTAATCCGAACCATGCCCTAATCCTAGCCTAAACCCTAACCCTAGTCAAGACCTTGATCCAAACCCTAATCAAACCTAAGCCATCACAAGTTATCATGTAAGCCAAAGCATACCTAAACCTTCACCCATAATCAACCCATTTCTCGGTCCATTTTTAGGTAATAATCGAGCCAGTTTTGAGCCATTTTAAAGGCAAATATCCAAAGTAGACTTTATTTCACTCTCAGGACCCAAAAAAAGACTCACCGGCCAAATTTTGGGAGAAACTGTACCCAAGGTGGTAGTTTGACTACTGCCGGCGGTAGTCAAACTATCGCTTCCTCTTAAAAAATATGCGCGGAGCCAGCCACACGAGTTTAAGACCAAACCCAACCTGGGCAGTACTCTGTGTGCCGCCACGTGCGGCCCGCGTGTGGACATCTGGGGACAGCTGTTCCAACGTCTAAAAGTCAACTTTCTCCTACAATTACCCCATATCCGAGCTTATTTACCATTTTACCAACCCCTTTAGCCAATGAGAGAACGCAACGTGGCGTCTCCCTCCCTTCAACCAATCACCACCTGCCACATCAGCATTTACCCTCCTCAAACCCAAAAATTATCAAAAGATCATTGGAGAAGGCTATAAATAACCCTCTCCTCTTCATATTTCAAGCCACTTCACATTTCCAAGGCTAAGTGAGAAAGAAAGGGAGAGAGTAAGGAAGAGAGTTAAGGAAAGGGAAGGAGCTCCCAAGCCTTCAACGATTCAAAATTTTCAGCCACCCCCTAGCCTTCCTCTCAACCTTTCCAATCCGTAAATCTAGCCCAGATTGATTATGGTTCAATCCATACCTTAGCTCACTCAAAGATCAAGCCAAAGATCCATTCATTTTATATACAAGCATTCATCATAACATATATTCCCTTCTTAACCTCCTGATCCTCTAGATCTCTAGCGAACATATGATCTGTGACTTGCCATACACCGGATCCTGTTACATCAGAAATTTCTAGTGATCTAGTCCATTCTTCTTTACCTTTTTTACATAAGCACCATTACACCCGCCTTCTAGATGCGCTGTTGACGTATGCTTTGTGGCTTACCGAAATCTCGGATCTTGCTACATCAGAAATCCATGTATGTGCCTAGTCCCATCTCGACCAAAACATACATCATCCCTTGAGATTGTTTTACTACACTGAGTAGAGACCGTACATTTGTACGGGCAGAGAGGGTGCCTAACACCTTCCCTCTTTGTAACCGAGGTCCCTTACTCGGAATCTCAGATCGCAGATTATGAGTCACTCTAAGGTAGGAGAGTCTTCGGGTTTCTCCAACCTTACATATTCCGTGGTTCTATCTGATCGCGGGATTTTGAAATCATTCGGCTAGTGGCGACTTCAACATCTACAAATCAGCTTAACCACCCCCACCACCATAACACACACAAACTAGCGTGGGCGCCGATTTTCAGTGTCTACAGGTAGGATGAGCTACTTTAGCCTTGCGGGGTTGCCCATGCCGATTTGCTAGATTCCATCGTATCGACGGCCGAATTCCATGTTTAATTCTATTTTTACTATAAATAGTAAGTTTTAGTTTGATTGTAACTCTTCATCCGTTGGGCTTTAAGAGTTGTCCCAACAAGAAAAGTGTTTAGAAAAATTAGGAGAATAACATGGTTAAGCCACGTAGAACACTTACTATAAATAGAATTATTTATAGTAAGTTACGAATTTTAGGGAGTTTTAGTTATAGTTTAATTCTTAAACTTCTTCCTAGTCTTAGTATCCTTATTTAAATGATTGTAGACTACTTTATTTCAGCTATCAATCAATCAACAAGTTTCTTTCATATATTTTAAAATTATTTATATTTCTTTTCCTCGTGGATTTGAGAAGTCTAGAGAAGCTCCATGGATTTAAAGTAGTTATCCTTAAAGAAGACGGTGATCGACCTCATCACATTCATCCCTATGTCACATGGCGAGATGTGATTTGGTGGGACTGTAAGGTGTTAGAGATGGGCCCTACTAATCACATCTCACCACATCTTCACATCACCGGTGAAGGTGGTGCAGGCCTTATTACGTAACCTCCATCCTTAGGTTTCTTGTATCAAATTTACACGGTTGGATAGTGTATTTGTGTGTACAATCTGGGTTATAGCTCATGTTGCGGCCTTTCCTCTTAATTGTCCCGGTTAAGTTAAAATTTCTCATCTTGATTTACAAGTTCTTTGATAGTGTAGACATGAGCTCATTTGAATTCCAAAAGTTGTTTGACAATATAAATTTATAGATAAATGACATTGAAGTAATTAAATATACAATTTTGTTATGTTTTGAAATCTATCTCTGATTTGATTGGGAGTGAAATGTCTTTTTAGCTTTTTTTAAAGACAAAAGGCCACAACATATGGGAGAACTTTTTAAAGATGTTCAGAGCTCCCGTAATGATTACGAAGATTTCATAGATATGAAGATTAAACTAATTTTTAAGTAGATATGCAATAATGGATTGGGGCCCGATGAAAATCTTGTGGATCTAGTCCCACCAATTTCACAAATATTCAAGGGCACAATAAGCGAAAGATAGAGAAGATAGCTTTGATTGAGCTAAATTTAGATACAATAGTGTCTTGAAATTTTTGACATACAAAACCATCTATATAAAAGTGGAGATCTGGAAATGGTTTCAGGTCTAGGGAGATCTTCTATGAGAAGGCTATAAAAATTGTACCTGCGAAGGATTTTAGACCAACGAGGAAACCCAATGAGAGTTTTGCCATGTCTAGAAGTGATAAAAGTAGCACATGATAAAAAGCTCTAGGCTACACGCTAACACAATTTATCTTCTTTATATTTACATTTATCTTAGTATATAGTCTAATCTAACTTTAGTCGTAACATATATCACTACCATTCAACGCTATCGCTATAATACCATAAAAATAATATAATTATCCACAACCTTCTGTTGTTAGATTTTGATTAACTGAGTTCTTAATTGAGAAATCAAATCTTTTGGTCACATTCCACTAACCATCCACCTGGACTGTCTGTTCATTTAGACAATTCAGATATTTATCTTTTGTATGTTTCTCTATTTATTTTTACTCTGCTAATTGTAATAAGTATTATCCGTAAATTAATAAATTGGCGTTCTTTTAACATTCTTTTATTTTATTTGTCCATTTTTATTCATTTGAAAAATATATTGACTACAATTATTGATAAAAGAAAAGTCTTGAACATAAGACAAAAAGACTTCATCAGGAAGGGGTAACCCTTATCCTTCTACAAATCACTTGATCGTTGTTACGATCGTTGGTTGAGACGGTAGTTGGATCCTAGAATATGGTCTTAATCGGTCAATCTCAATGTAGGGCACAAGCATTTAATCCGACATTAAGTTAAGTATAAATCTGACACACCCACACTTTTTAAACTCACACATAAATTGAAGACATGTTCCCATCCACACATGTGATCAAGTGGTTGATTGAATTGCACAAACAACCTTCACTTACCTTCCCATTGTGCGAAGGCTTTGGCAGGTAGGGTTGTACATCGAGTCGAGCTGGCCTCAGCTCGACTCAGCTCGGTCAGCGGGCACACCCAGCTCGGCTCGATGACCAAGCCATCATGTCCAGCTCGACTCGGCTCGGTCAGCAGATCGGATCAGTTTGAGCCAAGTTCGAGCTCGAGCTTTCGAGACGAGTTTGAGTTCGAGTGCTTATCGGCGGGCAGGGCAAGCGATGGGCGGACTGCCAAGTGGTGGCAGGAGGAGGGCGATCAATAGGTTGCGCAAGGCAGGAGGAGGGTGAGCAGAGCAGGTAAGCAGCAAAGCAGACGACCGGGCAAGGACCACCAGAGATTGGACAGCGCAGGGTGATGAACATGCAAACAATTGAGTAGGGCGACGACGAAGGGTCGGTCTCCAGTCGAGCGAGAGAGAGAGAGAGAGAGAGAGAGAGAGAGAGAGAGAGAGAGAGAGAGAGAGAGAGAGAGAGAGAGAGAGAGAGAGAGAGAGAGAGAGAGAGAGAGAGAGAGAGAGAGAGAGAGAGGGTAGGGTCGCCGGTCGAGCGGAGGCTAGGCCACTAGGATCGTTGGTCAAGCACGATGAGAGAGAGAGAGAGAGAGAGAGAGAGAGAGAGAGAGAGAGAGAGAGAGAGAGAGAGAGAGAGAGAGAGAGAGAGAGAGAGAGAGAGGGGCTAGGGTCGCTAGTCGAGGGATGAGCAGAGAGAGAGAGTAGAGAGCTAGGGTTGCTTTGGTCGGGCGGGATGAGTAGAGAGAGAGAGAGAGAGAGAGAGAGAGAGAGAGAGAGAGAGAGAGAGACAGAGAGCTTGGGGTCACTAGTCGGGTGGGCAGTTTTTTTTTTTTTTCAAATAAAAGGGAAATGGTTAAAGTGATTTAGGGTTTTTTTTTTTTTTTTTTTTTTTTTTTTTTTTTTAAATTTTATTTTAAATACAATCTGACTGAATCAATCCAAGTTCGAACTATATATTGAACTGACTCGAGCTCGGGCCAGCTTGAACTCGGCTCGAACTCATTTTCAAACTCTAAAAACCAACTCAATTAGGATTGAACTCAACTTCGAACCGAGCCGAGCCGAATCGAGCTTTTTCAATCCGAGTCGAGCGAGTTGACTGAGCTAGCCCGGTTAGTGTACACCCCTATTCACATGTCCATTGAGTTGAAAGTGTTATCACCATGAAATGTTGACGTGGGCATACCACAGCAACCATGTTAGAGTCAGGTTTTCACCATCAGACACACAGTGGGTATTAGATGATTTATTTGAGCCCACGTACTTAGATGGGCCCAAATAAATTACTCTGTTGGAAAGCTAGGTGGGCCACCATGATGTTTTTGACAAATCCATCATGTCCATAAAAAAAATGAGGTATATCCATAACTAAAGGGGGCCTGTGAGAGGGGAATTTGGGGGAAGGAAATGTCTACCATTGAAACCTTTTTAGGTCCACCTTGATGTTTATATACCATCCAAACCGTTTATGTGATCATTTTATCTTTTTAGGTCCACCTTAACGTTTACGAGCCATCCAAACGGTTTATGTGTTTGTTTCCACTTGGATGAACTCAAAAACTCAAAAAACGAAAAACTTATCCTAATGTGAAACTTATACGGCGCTGAACGATGTTTCAACGGTGGTCATTCAATCTCAACTCTTTCCTCCTGTGGCCCACTTGAGTTTTGGATCTACCTTATTTTTTATCTTATGTCCTAAATATGAGGAGTAAAAATCGGATGGACATTGCGGAGTTATCACAAGCATCAGTTGGGCCCCACTCAGCTTCCCAGCTCCCGGAACATTCTAGGAAAGGCCTTCCCAAGAAATCCGCTTCCATCCTTGTCCGTCGAATCTTTTGTAGTTTAGGGCTGCACTAATCAAATCTTGCCACGTCATCTGACAGTTGGTGTGAGGAGCTGGATTAGGGCTGGATTCGCTGAGGCCCACTCCTGTTGGTGGGTGGTGAGCTCCTCACCTTCCAATCCGCGTCCCCCGCCCTTACCCAACGCAGCCGATGGTGAATCGTGACAAATGATTATGGGTTCATCGCGACGAACTAGAGATGTTTTCGATCTATTATATGTAATCGTCTCTGGTCGAAGTCTCCTTCGCTGTCCATCCGTTTTCCCTCGTCTGTCTTCCTCCCCTTCGCGTTTCTTCCCGAAGATTAAAAAGAGGTGTCTTTTCCTGATCTTCGGCGATTCTCCTCCTAACCAATCTTCGATTTCTTCCCGTGTTTTCCTCTCTTTCAATCGCAAGATATTCCACGCCTCGAACCTTTCACGGGATTCTGGGGATTTGGAGACCGGAAGCTCCATTCTAAGAGAATCTGGGGTGTTTTTTCTGTCGAGATTGTCAAGAACGGTAGCCGATTTTGTCTTCAAAACATCTCTACTGGTTTTCAACGGGTCAGAAGCTTGAATCGTCGACTTTTTGCCCATTTTCGGCGGTCGATTCGTTTTGGAGGACGATCTGAGGTGTCTCTACCGAGTTTTTGTGCAATAGAAGGATTTTCCAGAGATCTAAGGGTGTTTCCTTCTGCTATTGGTGAGACGGAGAAGAACGGAAGACCGCCATTGGCGAAACGGAGAAGAACGGAAATTGTTCTCCATTCCTCTGACGGAATTGCAGCTCACTTCTTGTAGAGAAGAACGGAACGGCTGTCGATTTGCGTTTTCTAGAATCATCAACTTGATTCGACCCGTTTGGCGCTCAAATCATCGATTGTCGTCTGTTTTTCTGGCTTGGAAGTAAGAAATGCGTGCTTCCGTAGCTGACTCTTGAGAGATCTGAAAGATCGAATTCGGACGATTCAATACCTGCTGCAGAATCTGTTTTTTCGACCTAAAACAGAGGAGAAAGGGGAAGTGAGATGATGCGAATGAGGACGAAGACCGCATCAACGCCAATGAACGGAAGTTCGGAAAAAGGTAGTGGCGGCAAATCGCACGCTGTCGATTGGGAGCTCAGACCAGGCGGAATGCTGGTGCAGAAGCGGAATCCGAACTCGGATCGAACTCCCGTCGTTTCTCCCCCAATCAAAGTCAGAGTCAAGTACGGCTCTTCTCTGCACGAAATCTACATTAGCTCTCAAGCCAGTTTCGGTAATGTTCACATCCGCACTCGAAGATTCCAATTCCATTCCGGTAGAAAAAGATGCCTATCTCTCAACGCCGCTTATAACTGATGACATTGTGCTCTGATTGCAGGGGAATTGAAGAAAATGCTTGCCGGCCCAACCGGATTACATCCGCAGGACCAGAAGCTTCTCTTCAAAGACAAGGAGAGAGACTCGAAGGCTTACCTTGATACGTCAGGCGTGAAGGACAGGTCGAAGATCGTCCTGATGGAAGATCCAACGAGTCAGGAGAGACGGTACATTGAGATGCGGAAGAATGCGAAGATGGAGAGAGCGTCTAAATCCATCTCGGAAATAAGCTTGGAAGTCGACAAGCTCGCTGGTCAGGTATGAAACCGTTTGATCGAATCAACACCATTACTATTACAATGAAAAGGATACTAAATTCCTAATTTTCTCTCAGGTCTCCGCCCTTGATTCCGTAATCTCCAAAGGTGGGAAAGTCGCCGAGAAGGAAGTATTGAATCTGATTGAGCTGTTGATGATGCAGCTGATAAAATTGGACAGTATCATGGCTGATGGGGATGTGAAATTACAGAGGCGAATGCAGGTACTTAATCGAGAAGCTGATCAAGCTCATTGTAATCTAAATTCATTCGGTCTGTAATATGTGATTTTCTTCGGCAGGTGAAAAGAGTGCAGAACTATGTCGAAACACTTGATTCGATCAAGATCCGGAACGCCATGCCGATCGGTGTTGGTGATCGGCAACAAATGCCAGAGCGGAATCCGGCCGCCGCCCCTGTCATGATGACGACCAAATGGGAGACATTCGATTAGGGGTCCGCCCTTCGACGCCCACCATAGCCACTGCCATTGCTAAGCTTGATTGGGAGCATTTGAGTAAGTCTTTTTTCCTGATGTGAATCCATATTATTATCAGATAAGCTGTATCTGTATGGGTTGTGTTTTTGTTTGTTTGAGCGATCTCTATTTTCCATATTCTTTCCTGTATTTAGATTTTTAAGGTTGTTGTAGCTCTCTATCTCATTTGATCCATCAGAAATAAAATGGGTTAATGATGATTGTGATGATGTTTTATATACGTGGATTTCATATGTGGAACTAGGGCACATATATCAAGATCCGGACTGTTGATCTTCTTGCTCCTAAGCATGATGGGCCAGTGGTGATAAAACAAAGTTCGTTGATAGATGATCATAGGCCTTGTTATATCAGCCGAATTGTGATCCTCAAAAAGTTACCCAATCAATGGTTATGATTACCCTACTGGTTCTTCTCTGTGGAGGCTGCTGACTCACCTGCAGTGGGGCCAAGGAGTAAATGGTTCAGATTTATTTAATTTATATTTGTACCATGTATACCATGATTGAGTGCTTCATAACCTACTTGAATATTAGTGATTAACAGCTCTTAGTATAGCCTATTTGAATATTAGTGATTAACAGCTCTTATGAAGATATTAAGAGGAGAGGCTGGCTCGAACCATATGATACGTCTTTACTTTATCAATTGGAATTGGGTTTTTTTCAAAATCTTAAGCGTTCATGTGATGGGGATCCCCCCTTGGATGGGGAATTAGCTAAAAAAATATCAGATTAGATGAATTACTCAAACGACATCATGACCGTCCATTTTCAAAACAAAAGAGCCAAATTTCAAATGCTTTATATAATTTAAGATATATTATCTGTTGTCTGTCTACAATACAAGTTGAGATTCATTGTACAGACGGTTTGGATCATTGGTAGACGACCCAGATTCAAAAATTAAATTTCCGATGTATCGTATTTCAATGCGTCAGAATGTACTGGAGCAGACCTCTTAATCGGATTCTTTGCTTGCATGTCGGGAACTCGCAAGTTGCGGAACAAGGACAAACAATATTAAAAAATGCTCTCTGAGTTTGCAAGCTGACAATGACAGTAGGCAAGAAAAAGAGTTGTTTGACTGGTAGAAAAGGCTGTCCCGTACCATCTGGAAATTCACCCCATTGCCGAATAGAAGCAGCATACGTGCCGACACTGCACGTGTTTGTGGGGGTATGTGACCATGATTTGTTGGGGCCGGCCGACAGACATGCCCTAGCCGATGAATTAGGCCATTGGGCTCTTCTGTTGGGCCATACTTTTATTAGGGCTGTATTTGGAAAACGTCTGGCCCTCCTGATGAGTGGACCGACCTGAAGATTGGGAATGTTCATGTTGGGGCCCATCTGATGCACGGATCAAATCGTTCAAACGTGTGCTGCCACATCCTCGTGCGGATCTCTTTAATGTTAAAAGGGTTTCTTTATAAAATGGGTTATATAAATTCTATAAACGGTTTATGATATTCTTGCTGCTATGGAATAGGACTAGCAATACGCTGGGCTTGAAGAAGGGATGTACTGATTTTCATGCCAGCTGGTTGGTTAAAGATCTGTCTGAGCCTGGCCCAGGTTTGCCCACACTCAAACGCCAGGCTTGTGTCCGGGCGCATTGTAACCATTACAATGGGGGCCTGGACTAGAATATCAGGCCCAATTAATAACCGGTCCATGTTAGGGCTTGCATATCATTGGAAATGTTTGCTTTAGAACTGTAGAGTCTGATGTTTTACACGATTTCAGTAGGAAATTTCACATATAATGGCATGCCCGTCCAAATGGTGGGTCTAAGTTAATTGGGTCATGAATCAAAGGTTGAAGGTAAACTGTCTTCTAATTGACTGATTGCTTACTTCTAATGGTGGTTAAAAATAGAAAATAATAAAACACTCAATTCAACAAATAAATATCCATGATTTTGGATCGTGATGTAGTGTTTATAACCTATCTACAGAGAGTCCCATGATTTTTGCTAGTCTAATTTGTGTTTTATGCATGTGACGGATGCAATTTGTGACTTTCATGCATATGAACGACCATACTCTGCGAGAGTATTAAATAACTTCTCTCGGATATGCACCGATTCAGAATACACGTGGCATGGGTTAATTGAAACTAAACCGTCCAAATTGTGGGGCCTTCAAATGAAAAGAAGTGGATGGTTGTCAGCTTTGATTAATCCATATTTGTTTATTGAATTTTAGTTGTTGACTACTTTTCCGTAGAGCCGTCCATCAAATGTCAACCAGTTGGCCGGTTCAACTGTAAATTTGCATGTAAGTGTGGCCCACTTGATCAGTGATCGGTAAAGGACAATGTTATGTTGTGATGTAGAGTGGGTCGCGGGCAGTTTCATGGCTAAGATGGATCACAAAAGGCCTGGTTGACGACAGAAGTGATCCGGACTGTCGAACATTAGATTGGGCGTATCTTGCAATCCGGAATGAGTTAATTGACGTAAAATATATGATTTTGGGGTAGAACGAGCTACTTTATCCAACCAACCTTGCGCAGCCCGGAATTGCGAAAAACCCCTGGATCGACGGTCGTTTTCATGTTTTAATTTCGTTTTTGCTATAAATGGTAAGTTTTAGTTTGATTATAACTCTTCATCTGTCAGGCTTTAGGAGTTGCGCCCAACGTGAAAAGAGCTTAGAATAATTAGGAGAATGGTTTAGTGAAGCCAAATAGGACACTTACTATTTTTAACCAAGAACCTTGCGCACTAGTAGACATCACGACCGTCTATAAATAGTAAGTTTACTATTTATAGTAAGTCTCGATTTCTAGGAGTTTTAGTTCTAGTTTGATTCTAATTTCTTTCCCATTACTTGGTACCCCTATTTAAAGGGTTGTGAACTCATTTTTAGTCATCAATTAATCAGTTTCGAATTTCTTAGAATTTATTTCTATTTTCTGCTTCCTTTCCTCGTGGATTCGAGAAGTCTCTATGAGAAGTCCAGAGAAGCTCCGTGGATTCGGAGTAGTTATCCTCATCACGTTCATCCCTGCGTCAATTGGTATCAAAGCAAGGATTCCCCTCGGGCCGATGACAAATAATGAAGGTATGAATCAAAATCCTGTGAATAGCGATCCAGGGATTCGTTATCTTTCTGAAAGAATGGAAGCTTTCCACCTAGAGAGTCAGTTGACCATGCAAGGGCAGCAGGCAACCCTCGACCGTCTTGCAGATGCACTACTTCCGCCCCGAGCCCTAGGCGGTACTCCACCACCCATGGTTGCTGTACGACGTAACCCCGATTTCCGTAGAGCACTACCAGTGGCAAACCGTAGGGCTACACCTGATGATTCAAGTTCTAGCGACGAGGACCTTAATAAGGGTTTTGCCCGACGACCAATACATGGAGGTGATCATCTAGATCGTGCTGAAAGAGGCTATCGAGGTAAGACTGAATTTCCTAGTTTTAACGGTTTATTACGTATAAAAGATTTTTTCGATTGGCTAGCCGAAGTAGAAAGATATTTTGATTATATGGACGTGCCAGATCATAAAAGAGTAAAATTGGTAGCGTTTAAATTAAAATCTGGTGCTTCTGCATTGTGGGAACAAGTACAACTCTCACGAGCTCGCCAGAATAAGGCGCCCATCTTATCATGGCCACGGATGAGACGTTTTCGTCGATCACGATTTCTCCCCAGTAATTATGAACAGATACTATTCCAGCAATATCAAAATTGCCGACAAGGAAATCGAACTGTCACAAATTACGCTGAAGAATTTCAGCGGTTGGCTACACGAAACGATCTGTCAGAATCTGAGTCACAGAAGGTGGCACGATTTATAGGTGGGTTACGGCCGACAATTCAGGACCGAGTTTAGATGTACCCAGTCGGGATCGTAGATGAAGCGGTTCAATTGGCGGGTAGGGCAGAAACGCAACTTGCAAGAGCTCCCGCTCGTCCATATCTTTCAACTAGACCCTCCATGATGGGTCTCATGCAGGATCTAGTGTTGGCATGAGGAAAAGATCCAGTAGGAGAACGTCCTCAACCTCATACAACCGCAAACCGTGATGCGGGGAGCAACTCATCCAGACCTCAACATGCAGCACCCACAACAGCGGGCCCGAGTAGGATTCCAAATCCTTATGCTCTGCCAAGGTCGAACAATTGTTATCGCTGTGGCCAGCCAAGCTACTTATCAAACACTTGTCCTCAATGTCCCGCAATACACTTGATTATAAACGAAGGGGGCACTGAAGATGAGGCTGCAGAAGAAGGCCATGGCTTTAATGAACATGAACAAACCATTGGAGAAACAACAGGTGACGATGAAGTGACGGACGAGGATCGTGACGAATTTCTGGTTGTGAGACGATTACTGTATGCCCCACGAAATGAATTACATCCACAGCGACACAATATATTTCGTACTTGATGCACTGTCAACGGAAATGTCTGTGATGTGATCATAAACAGTGGTAGTAGCGAGAACATTGTCTCGAAAGTGATGGTGGACAAGTTGCAGCTAGTGACAGCGAAACATCCTTCCCCGTACTTAATTGGCTGGATAAAAAGGTGAATGAGACCAAGGTAACTGAACAATGCACTATCTCGTTTTCAATTGACAAATATTATAGGGATCAAATACTTTTTGTGGTGGTCGACATGGAAGCTTTTCATATGTTACTCAGTCGACTTTGACAATCGGACTGTGATGCAACCCATCAGAGACGAGATAATGTCTACATATTCGTCAAGGATAGTCGAAAAATAATCCTTGTCCCTATGGCACCAGAGAACCACCCTGAAGCTTTTAAGTGGAGGGGAGTTCCCTCTTGACCATTCGGGATTTCTTGGAGAAATTTAAGGAAACTGGCGAGGTATACGCTGTAGTGGTGAAAGACGAGGAAGAGGAACTCTTAAACATTCCTCCAAGTTTAAAACTGTTGCTAAACGAATTCAAAGAAGTTTGACCTGATGATTTACTTGATGGATTGCCCCTCATGAGGGACATCCAACATCACATATACCTCATCCCTGCGGCTAGCCTGCCCAACCGCCCTCATTATCGAATGAGTCCGAAGGAGTGCGAGATACTTCAGGGGCAAGTAGAGGAATTGATCCGTAAGGGTCTCTTGAGAAAGAGCATGAGCCCATATGCCGTACCAGCATTATTAACGCAAAAAAAAAAGATGGAAGCTGGCGCATATGTGTCGACGACCTGGCAATCAACAAAATTACCATCAAATATCGGTTCCTAATACCACGATTGGACGACATGCTCGATATGCTAGAAAAGGCCAAGGTATTTTCTAAACTACATCTAAGGAGCAGGTACCATCAGATTCGTATCCGATCCAGTGATGAGTGAAAAACGACATTCAAGACCAAGGAAGGGTTGTATGAGTGACTGGTCATGCCCTTCCGCCTATTGAACGCACCAAGTACTTTTATGCGTTTGATGAATCAAGTTCTAAAACTGTTCACTGGCTGATTTGTGGTAGTATAATTTGATGACATATTGATATATAGTCAGGATGAAGCGAAGCACAGAAAACATCTCAAGAAGGTGCTGTAGATCCTACAAATTAACAAGTTGTACCTCAACTTGAAGAAGTGTAGTTTTTTAACTGACAACCTATGGTTTTTAGGATTTTTTATAACGTCCACAGATATTCGTATGGACGATGAAAATGTGTGAGCTATTAGAGAATGACCGATCTTGACAAACATTCATAAGGTGAGGAGTTTTCACGGGTTGACGACTTTCTATCGTCGATTTGTGCGAGATTTTAGTACTATAGTCGCACCTATAATAGATTGTATGAAAAAAGGACCGTTCCAGTGGACCGATAAAGCTGACGAGAGCTTTCATGAGATTAAGCATCGTTTGTCTACAACACCGGTCTTGGTGTTACTAATTTCGACAAATTGTTTAAGGTTGAGTATGACGTTTCATACGTTAGAATTGAGGGAGTATTATCACAGGAAGGCAGGCCGGAAACCTTCTACATCGATAAGCTCAGCGAAGCCCGAAAGAAGTGGTCGACTTATGAGCTTGAGTTGTACACAGTTGTTCAGGCGTTGCGACATTGGCGGCATTATCTGATTCAAAGAGAGTTTGTTCTGTACACTGACCATCAAGCATTAAAGTTTATTAATAGTCAGACTAATGTGAATCATGAGCCAACATTTTCTGGGACTAGGTCAAGTTCGATCCAATCTGTCACCACCAGTCACCATTAAAAGTCGGATGACTTTGCTCGACTTGGCTGAGTCAAGACACGACTCAGGACCAAGCAATTTGGTCTGAGTCTTAAAACGATGACCAGTTTGAAGAGTGTTCATCTTTACGTCTTTAGATGATAGCAGATGTAGCTGAACGTCTTGATGGAATCATTGCCATTCAAAATTTTCTTTGGTGGCCCACGAATTAGAAGAAAGTCATTTAGAGTAATATATATTTCTAAAATTTCTATGAGGTTTTTTTTTTTTTTCCTCCCGTCGACATGTGCATGTGATCATATGATCTTAATTTTCTTTTCTATAAAATAGTTGAAGGAATCTCATGCAACAACATGAGAGATTTGATCGTGCGGGAAAACAATTGAATGAGGGCGGATTCTCCAATTGATAATGAAAAAAAATTTCAAACGGTTAAAATTCCATGAACTTATAAATAGTTACAGCCATGGTGGTTCATAGATAGAGATGAGTAGATGTACTCACATAGACAGAAAATGGAGTTTCTGATTACCTATTTGAGGAGAGAAATGTTTGTTGCCGGCAATCCAACGCTCAATGACAATTTACATCAGGATCGACCCACAAATTATCACTAGGCACTTAGTCGATCAATCTACATTGGCATCAAAGCTAGGTTCAATAAAAGAAACTCCGTATCCGTCCCGGAGTGCTATTTCAAAAGGAGGCAGCTACTACTTCCGCAAATTGAACAAGCCTTGATGTGGAGTTTTCAATCAACAGATCACCAAACTCATTACAGTCATCGCTCCTTATGTATAACAGCCCTGCATTATGACAGCAAGGTTAGCCACCTATTGAGTTTTATTTTTATCAATAAACAAGAGACGAACTACCTCCATTAGCGATGACAGATCAATACTCATGTGAATAATCGCAGTTGGGGTTGCATTCAAAACCCCCACACTATAAACCCTTCGCAATCATTCTCATAATGTTTTTAATTGTTTTTCCAACAACTCAAACCAGAGTACATCAGTTGTAACATGATAGTTGCTAAAGCTGTATGGATTAAAGGATTAATACTGACTTAAAATTAAAGAAAAACCCTTAAAAACCAACACATATTTACTGTGATAATCAGGCTGCAAAAACTATAATATAAAATGGAGTTATAAGTTCAAAAGAAAATAGATAAAAATGCAATATTACTACATATATAATGTTATGAAAAAAATAATATAATTGTAAATATTTTAATCACGTAAGGAATTGATAGCAGACCCATTTACAAAAGCTGCGATTAATGTAAATTTCAGAAGACGTGTTTGCTATGAGTTTGAAAATTCAATAATTGATTAGTTAAATCAAATTTGTTAGTGGGAGTGTCGCCATGGATGATAAAAAAAAAGATCCTCGTATCATGGGATAAATTAAATCAAGTAGCAATAACTGTCAGAAGACATGTTTACTATGAGCTTGAAAATTCAATAATTAATTAGTTAAATCAAATTTGTTAGCAACTGTAGTCACGGATGATTAAAAAAAGATCTCACAACGTAGGATAAATTAAATCAAGTAGCAATTACTATCACGAATGATGAAAAATTGATCATCATACTGTTGGATAAAAGGAAATGTGGTATTAAAGCTGCCATTGTTTTGGGTGCACAATAAAATTTGTAAAACTAATATTGTCAAGATAAATTAACAAACATGTTGAACCAATTTTGGTAGAAGAAAACTTTATATATATAAGCGATATCGGCTATGATGGCTAAGTGGGATATATTGACATACAATTGTGTATGGATGTGTGTGTGACCATATGACCCTATTCTATCCCTCCAAAATAGTTGAAAGACTCCAATAACAATAGGGAAAGAACTGATCGTGCAAAAAAAAAAAAAATCAAATGAGAATAGTTTCTTCGATTGGCAACAGGAAAGGAAAGAATAAATTATCTCAAATAGCTAAAAAAACTATGAGCCTATAAAATTTGAAATGGCTGAAAACACCATGGGTCTATAAAATGATTGCAGCCATGGTAGGATTATACACACAGATGTAAGCAAAAGTAATCACAGAGAGAGGAGAGTTTTTGAGTCTCTTTGAGGAGAGAGTCGTTTGTTGCCGGCAATTTAGTTCCCAACGACAGTCAACACCTTATTCAACCCACAAATTATCACTATGCACTTGTTGATGATTGATCCGTAAGATTCCTATAAGGTGGGCCTTGTTGATCAAGGATCTAAATTGCCCTAGAGGTTGGACAATGTGATCGGATAAACCAGTGGGCTGCACTACCTTGTGATACATCTAGGGATTCGCTTCAGGGTGGAATGCTATAAATGTGATAAGCATGCGGTATTTCAAAAAAACTAGGATTACCAAATTTGTGTGGAGCCTTAGGGAGAGGAGTTTTGATGGGTTTCAAACTCCTCATCCCAATCCTTAAGGTGTAAAGGAAAGGAAGATCCCTACCTTATTTGCATCGCAGATACGTAAGCTATCTTGCTCCTTTGATCTCCATATCGAATGCACAGCAAAGTCCTTTGGCAATTTCGCAATATAAAATCTAACATGATCTTAACTTCATTCTTCTATTGCATGCTCTATTTTACGGATATAATCCTTGATGATTAAGAAGCATTTAAGCGTGGAATTCTAGTGTCATGCCCTGATTCATCCATTAGGCCTGCCCACATGGGCTTGCTTAGTATATTTAATATTTCTTTAACTCTATGATAACCTCCTAAGTGGGGATTAGCTCCCATGTTCCATGCCGTGCAACTATATTTGGGCCATTTCTCATAGGCCTCAGATGCCACTGTTTTGTGGTTGAGATTTGATGGTCCTAACACGGAGTGATTGTAGCCCACAAAGGAGTAACATACATAGGCTCGATTGTATTTTCTTTTCATCTCTTCTGCTAGGGCATGCAGACCTAATTACCCATGCCTATATAAGATAAGCACACATCACATGATGATCAATATAGATTGACGCTTTGTTAAGCGGGTCCCACAAAGCATTCCGCAATCCACTTCGGAAAGTGGGGCTCACAAGTGTCAATCTCTTAATCTATCACATTCATCAGGAAATAAAAAACACACCAATAAAAATAAATAAAATATATCAATGGTTTATGTTCTTTAGGTGGGCCTGACATGGATTCTACAATTAATTTTAGGCCAGGCTCACCATACATTAGAAACATTCGACCTTTAATGTATCACATTGGTCAGCATGAATCACATAAGCATCACATTGCTGTCTGTCGCTTCCAGGATTTGCGCCAGTGTGGGTCCCATCTACACAATTACCACAATGGACATTTCTATAGGGCTTAAAAAAAAAAAGGCCTTTTTGTTAAGACACAAATAATCCAAAATGTAGACATGAAAAATTTCCATAGAATCTAAGAAAAAGAAAAATTACGGAAATCCCACAGTAATTTCATTGTTTTCATGTTGTTTTCTACTAAAATGTTAAAAGGTAATTTCGTTGTGTGTGAATTGTGGATTTGGAAATTCCCATTTCTTGATTTGGATGTTGTTTTCCACATTTCCTGATTTTCTTGAATTAATTTTTGATTTGGATGTTGTTTTCCACTAAAATGTAAAAAAGTTAATGGCCAGACAGCAAAAAGACATGTCACTCATAATTGTAAAAATTAAATTTAAAGTACTTTTTTTTTTTTTTTCCAATACAAATAAATTTCTATGTTATTTAGGAAAACCTTAGAAATGGAATATAATGTCACGCCTACTCTTCTATTTTAATTTTATTTTTTTCTAACAGGAGAAAGTATATTTACATGGATATTAATTTCTTTCCCAAGGTTTTCCACCTTTGCAGATTCACATGACTTCATTGGCCCAGAAATGGTCAATCCAGACCATATATTATTTCTAACCATGATAACTCAGTGGGCCTTGATTAAAAAAGAGTATTTTATTACTGCCTTAGTGGGCCATTGTACTGTACAAAGAGCTATTCCATATCTCTTAGGACATTGTGTACTGCACATCATTTTACCGGTAAACAGAACATGTAACAGGATTTCAGTTCCTGGCCCACTGGCCCATAGACCCAAAACCGAGTCACGAATGTAGACAATGAACTGATCAGGTGGTTGATCAGTAGAATAATGTGGGCCATCTTGGTCTTGGCCCTGGGTGGCCTATGGGTCAGCCCCTAACCTCTCAAACAGGTTGGTGTTGAAGGCCCCACAGAGATTGGACAGGACCATGGCTGATAAAAGCTTAAGGCATGACCTCAGTTGGGCCTGAGATCGTTAAACAAAGGGACGACTTGGGTGTTGCCCATCAATGGCCATGGCTAATCTTGGGGTGGCATAAGCTCGGACTATGGCTCGGCCATGGCTATTCACCAACTCATCACAAAACAAAGCCCGTTAATTGATCTAGACAGTCTAACAGGGAAATGACCAAGGGTGGGTCCCTTGAAAGACATCATCGCTATTGTGTGGGCCCCACCTAAGTGCTGGCTCACCAAATAATGGGTCCTACTCGTACATCTTTACATGATATAACAGATAAATGTAAGATGAATATAGAGGGAGAAGATACACGTAATTACGATTGATCAATGGTGGAGATCAATTCAGGAAGACCGGTTTTCATTGATAAAAGTCTTTGTGGTTCCGTCCAACTTTATTAAAAAAAAGGAAGACTAGAGAACCACAGATGGAGGTTCTAAAATCAATTGAAAGGCTTTGATATAAGTGGTCCCATCGAAAATGATCATGATAGTGATGTAGAGCGGGTCACAGGCAATTTCATGGTAAAGATAGACTAGAGAAGGGTTGATCGGAGGCAAAAATGATCCAAACCGCTGGTACCTTAAAACAGTTGTATCTCACAATCTGTGATGAATTTTCCTATGTATCATATGTGATTTTGGGGTAGGATAAGCTACGTTAGACAACTAACCCATTACATAGGATTGTGTACTACCTTACCAAGATCTACCTAAATATGGACAATTAAGGGCTTTGTGGGCACACCATGATATATATGTTTTATCCATACTATCCATTCATTTTTTTTCATATTATTTTAAAAATTAAGACAAAAAACAAGGTAAATATAAGGCTTAAGTGGACCACGCTACAAGAAACCGTGGGAATTATGTGCTTATCATTGAAAACTTCTCGGGGCCACATAAGGCTTTGATCAAGCTTATTTTTATATTTTTCCTTCATTTAGGTCTGTGTGACCTTATAAAGAGATTTGATGGCAAAGAAGCTTCACGGTGGACATCAGAAAAGTTTTAACAGTAGTCATTCCTGTCCCACTACTTTATATGGTGTGGTTGACTTGAGCTTTGGATGTACATCTTTTTTAGATCATGCTTTAGAATGATATAAAAAAACTTGATAGAGGGAGTAGATCTAATACATAAATCATGGTGGGCTCAGAGAAGTGCCCCGTATTAAAAGTTGGGATGTGTATAATGCAAGGGAGATAATTTTTGACGCAAATGACCATTTTGGATTTTAAAAAATATAATCTTGGAATGCATTCTTTATTTTCCATTAAGCTAGAATCCTGTCACGGATAAATTTCAGGCATAAAATGATAGAGTTTCTGTGTTAACAAACACCACTAAACATGAAATATTTTTCAAATTCTGTGTTAAGTGCAAAAATTCAGCGTTAACAAACAGGCCCTAAAACTCCATCCTAAGCTGGAGCTCATTATTTAAAAGATCCTAATTTCGTTATTTTTTTATATATCATCAGTCAGTTTACTTTAAAATTATTAGAAATTATTTTTACCTTTTATCCCGTGTGAAGTCGAGGAAAGCTCTGCAAGGATTCCAGATAGCTTTATGGACTCAGAGTAGTTATTACCAAAGGAAGAAGGTGATCGACCTCATCACATCCCTCCCTTACAAGGTCCACACACATGTAGTGACATGGCCGAAACAAAAGGTTGGCCTGCTGATCTGGCAATCAGACCGCTAGGGAATGATTGTAACGTTTCACACCACAAATCTAATGGCTTAGATGGTTCCCAATAAAGGGACATTGGTCGAACCAGTAAATGAATGGTTGACAAGCTTTGATCCCGCAAACTGATATCCACGGGAGCCGTAGAAAGAGAATTCGTGGAGTTGGCTGGCCAGGCAACAATATCTTTCCATGGATCCATTCCTAGTCGGCTACCGTGACAAGGCACCAAAGACTCGGTCAGACCGACTCGTTTGCTCCTGAGTCATCGTCTATTTCCAGTTCTAATAGATGGGGCCCATATTTCCATAATCCAGACCGTTCGTCCATTGATTTGAATCTTGGATGGAGCACGCCCCAAAATAATTTCCAAATTGAAATAATTCAGCCACTCATATTAGGAACTTGTCATTTCAATGCGTTTTGTGATTATTGTTGTCATTTCTGTCTTATTAATCATTAGGCCACATGTTTTATTAAGAAAAATAATGAGGAATAGCCTATCCATGTGACACATCGTTCCGGTGGTTTGAATTTCTGAACCATGGCCCCCACTTGCCCCATTACACTGTACAAATTTTCGGATGAGTCACTCAGATCAACTCCGCCTGACTCAGCAATATGCCTGAGTTATCAAACCCCACTTGTTGAAGTCGGTCTATCTCACTGGCAAGACAAATCCCTAAGGAAGTCGGGACTGGGTACTCATCTCGCTTCCGTGGACCGTGTTACGGTGGATTTTATTGGCTGGCGGGTTATGGTCAAAGATAGAGGTGGGCATCATGTCAAGTCGGCCCGAGTTAGGTCCAACTCGACTCATTTTAGTTTTGCCAATTTCTTGACCCGAACTCGTTCCAACCTGGGGCTGAGTCCAGTAGTCTTGACTCGATTAAAACCGAGTCTGACTCGGTTAGAGAAACTGAGACGGACCGAGATGGGTACTATTCGGATTGGGCCACCAGCGAGGTCGAGCCAGGGTGGGCCACCATGCCCTAAAATGATTCTCCAAATGGTTGGATGGTGTGTATACAAAACACACATTATAGTGGGGCTTGGAGAACATGATGACATCACTTGAGTAGCTAATTTGCGCCTGTTCAGAGCCAGGGTGGGCCATGACCGAGGTCCCAATCTCAGTTGGACCACCAGTGGCCTGCACTCAAGGTCCCGAGTGAGGCCGGACCAGCAACGGCCTGTACCCAAGATCCCGAGCCCGAAAAAATACGGAAAAAAAAACATAAAAAAAAGCATACCTGATGAATGGATGAGGATGATAGGTAAAGATCGAGTGCTATGCTGCTGTCTAGCCTGGATTTCGATCGGGTTTGGAGCGGGGGCCGGTGCAAAAAATAAAAAGTTTAATTTATACTACCTGATTCTGGTCTAAGTCGGGTTTCAGATCGGATCGGATTCGATCAGATTGAATTTTGGATCAGGTTACTATGTAACCCGAACTCAACTCGGTCGGGATTCAGATCAAGGTGGGTATACTCGATCGGAACCTGACCTTGGCATTCGGTTCAGGGAGTCGAATCCAACCGACTCGGATAAGTGGCCAAGACATAGTCGCATTCAAACTCAAATGAACAACCATCAAATCTACTTTCCGTGGATACTGTAGCAAGCATTGTCATACCAAACAATTTTCAAATATGCTCATGGGCTATATCTTTGAAAGTTACCTCTACAAAATCAAATCATGCCCATGGTCATGTTTGACTAAACAACTTTCAAATATAATCTGCGGGACCCTATCTTTGACAGCAACCACTCCACCAATCAAATCCTGCGGTGTCATAACCGTGCCAATGTCGGCACCAACATGCTTGACCCACATGCTGAAAGTCATCTCCTGGTTGTTAAGCTAAAAGGAGTTGATCTGCACGGGCCTACTGATGAACACCTTACCTATCACACACGTGTGCCATGTTGGCACGCATGAGTTGCTCCCTGTGGAAACTGACCCGACAATCTTAACCATGTATTTCCACACGTTGAAATTGAGCCGCTGATCATTCTAACGCGAATGCATTCCAACCCATGGTAAGCCACTGTGAGTTCAATCTTTGTGGGGCCCACTGCATGTTGTGCACAACCTCATATTCACCGTACATTACCAGAATCGTACTGATCCATAGTTCAGATGGGGACACACCACAAGAAGAAATGTACAACAAAACCAAGATGTATGTTTATTCATTTGTTGTGGCCCACCTGAGGTTTTGAATGGCCTGCCTTTCCAACATCGTGGTTCTCACTTGACTAATGATTTGAATGGTATATACTTTGGTGTGGGCCACCTGATTAATGTATTAGGCTGGATTTTGGAATCTATGAAGAGCATAGCTGGCTGCACCAGATACACGGTTTGGATTCCACATACACATCACAGTGGATCCCACAAACACACAATAGCTTTGCATGGGTTGGACCGACTTCTAATTTTAAGCATTGGTTTGGTAAGCCAGTAACTAGGGCCAGGCCTCAAATTCAAGCCCAAAAAACAAATGGACTTGACAGCCTTACAAGAAATCTACTCTCTCATCTTCATGTCCATGCACGCATTTGGTACTACTGGGATTTCTACGGTATGCATAGGTTTTAGTTTCTACAAGTGGGGCCGATTTTTCAACGATTAGAAGCGTTAATATGATGGGTGTTCACTTTGGATGGACCATATGCCAAAAGTCTGGCACATTGGAAATCCTAGCCATTGAATCATTCACCATTTTCAGGTTGCACGTACACTAAAATCTCCTGCTCTTTGTTTGGGAACCTAATGTTTTTTACGTTGCCGAAAAACACTCACAACATAGATACATGCAAAGCAAAAATCAGAAGAAAAGAGTCAAAGAAAGAACTCAAAAGCTAAAGTAAACATAAAATACAAGAGGTAGAGAGATTTATGCAGGGATCCCTACTCTTGTTCTGGTGGTAGACTCTCAGGGAATTCAACACCCGGCCGGATCAAGGGTTCAAGTATCCATAGGTGGTGAAATCTCACTATGGCGTGAGTGTGTGTGTGCGTGTGTAATAAATAAAAAAAAAAAGAAAAAAAAGAAAAAAAAGAGAGATTTATGCAGTTGGCAATGTACTTAAAATAAATTAAAAATACAAAGATTATTTCTCCCACTCTTCTCTAGTATAATAATTCTCACATCAAAGAATACTTCAGAAGAATAGATTCTCTGTACTTGTACTCTTCATTACATAAACTATACAAGAGAGAGTACATTAGAAGACCTAGATTACCTCTTTCCTGAGGTTTTCCACCTTTGCCGACATGAGGTGACTTTTTAGGTCTACCTTGGAATTGGCTCAAAAATGGTAAATCCAGACCATATGTTATTTCCAACTAAGATAACTTAAGAGGGTTTGGGTCAGTGGGACTTCATTAAAAAAAATAGTATTTAATTATTTCCCTAGTGGGCCATTATACTGTGTGATGAGCTGGTCTACATCTCTTCAAAGATTGTATACTGCACATCATTTTACCCACAGTAATCGTAATAAGATATTAATTCCTAATACAGTACTAGCCCATAGACCCAAAACCAAGTCACAAAAGTCAGATGAGTGGGGGCCAATGAAGTGATCACTTGGTTAATCAGTATACCAACCTAGGCAGTCCTTTGGCTGGCCCTCGGTGGGCTATGGATCAGCCCCAAACATGTCAAACAGGTTGGTGTGGACATGTTTGGAACTTGTCATTTCAATGCATTTTGTGATTATTGTTATCATTTCTGTCTTCTTAGTCATTAGGCCACATTTCTCATTCAGAGAAATAATGAGGCCATAGACTATCCGTGGGATACATTATACCAGCCGTCTGAATTGCTGAACTATGGGCCCAATTGCCAAAGTACATGGTCCAAATTTTCAGATGAGACACTCAGATAAGCTCGGCCCAAGTCCACCTATAGTTTTAAGATTCAGTGGTCCAACAACGAATCCCACTTGTACAAGTGGGGCGATCTCACTGACAAGACAAATACCTAAGGGCCTGTTTTAAAGCACCATATGAGAGTGCCTTTAATGTCTAAAATCATTTGATCTAAATCATTGTTATGTCGTGCGTTTGGATGTACTTTATAAACACTCATTTCGTCTTCCATTCGTAAAAATGGCACAAAAAATACCAGGCTTGGCAAAATCAATCAAAGTGGTTTTTAGTTTTTAGCCATGTAAACCAAAATGCAGGCTTGAAACCTTTTTTCATTTTATGGAACTCCCCTTTAAGAAAGTGCATCCAAGTGGGCCTCAGGGGTCTTTTGGAATTTAACCTCTGCCAAAGCCTTCTTCTGCAGCTTTCTTTGTTATCTCGTTAGTTGGTTTTTGATGAGTGGGATTTTTAAAATGAGATGAAATTATCATCTAAAAAGTACATTCAAACGCACTTCATAAATTGATGTTTGGCTCAAAATGGAATTTAACATTTGAAGGCTTGTTTCGACAGTGTATCTAAATCATCAATAGTAGCCTCAGCCACATTAAGGTACAGGTTAGGTATCAAAATCCACTAACTTCAAAGTGCAACATGGAAAAGTATGAACATGTTCCGATATGTGGGACCTGCACGGCCAAAAAAAGGAGGGGGGGTTGAGGACTGGGTACTCCTCTCACCTTTACCAACACATGTCAGTGTGGGATCCAATTCACTGGCATGATTACGTGCAATCTAGCTGTGATTGACCGAATGACTTTCAAATATGTTTTGCTTGAGACTTGTAGGGCCCTATAAAGGAATGGGGTTGACGACTGGGTACTCCTCTCACCTGTACCAACACATGTCATTGTGGGATATAATTCACTGACATGATTACGTGCAATCTAGCTGTGATTGACCGAACCACTTTCAATTATGTTTTGCGTGAGACCTGTGCCAACACGTGTTGGATATAATTCACTCGCATGATTACGTGTAATCTAGCTGTGATTGACCTAACAACTTTCGAATATGTTTTGTGTGGGACTTGTACGACCCAAAAAGGGAGGGTTTGAGGAATGGGTACTCATCTCACCTGTCCCAACCCGTCATTAAGGGATATAAGTTAGGTGGCATAATTACGTGGTGTGTTTGACCGAACAACTTTCAAATATGTCGGCTGTTTCTACAGCCCTTCGACTGAACAACTTTCCATTCATACACCGTCCTGTTGTAACGGCGCCAATGTCGGCACAAGCTGGGGCAGTGTACCCAATCTGTGTCTAGGAAAAGCTGAAGGTGGGCCCGACAACTAACACCGTTGATCCACTTGCTGAAGAACATCTTAAAAGGAGTTCATCTATCATGGGAAAAATGGTGGTGAATCATAGCAATACACTTGCAGTTTATGGATGAAAAATACACTGACCGGACAATCTTAGCCATGTATTTTTCCACATGTTGAAATTGAGCCGCTTAGCATTTTAACGCGCGCGCATGCATTCCAACGCGTGCTAAGCTACTGTGAGTTCGAGCTTTGTGGGGCCCACCAGTAATGTGCATGCGGAATCCAAAAGGCATCTGGTGCACCACCTCAGGTTCACCGTACATTGCAAGATTCGTCCTGATCCATAGTTCAGGTGGGACACACCACGAGGAGACATGTACAATCATGAACTAAGACCTGCATGTTCATGTGTTCTTGCCCCACCTGAGGTTTTGAATGAGACCTGCGTTTTGGTTTGTCTCTTCATCCTGGTGGTTCTCACCTGATGAATGGTACATACGAAACTCGGTGGATCCATCCTGAAGTTTCCACCATGGGCATCACCTTCCCTACTGTCCTCCGTAGTTACCTTTGGTGTGGGTTGCCTGTATTATATATTAGGCTGGATTTTGGAATTTATGACCATCATGGCTGGCTGCACCAGATGCACGGTTTGGATTCCATATACAAATCACAGTGGATCCCTCACAACTCAATCGCACAGTGGCTTAGTGTGTTGGAAGGCATGTAAACAAATCCCACTTCTAATTTTAAGCATACTTTTGGTAGCCCATAATAAGACTGGGCCAAGGCCTCAAAATTGAGGCCCATAAAACAAATGGACCAGATAGCCTTATAAAAACTACCTCTTTTTGGGTCATTAGTCTTGCCGGGGTGCTAGACTCAGAAGAGTTTCATGAACACCAGGTAAATGGTTGAGAACCCGTAAGGGTGAAATCCTACTAAAGTTTGTCTGCGTGTGAAAAAAAAAGAAAGAAAAAATTGACGCTTTTATCTCCCACTCTTCTTCTTGTCTCCACAAATAACTATGCCTGAGATAATCAAAGTCCGCTCTTCTTTCTATCTCTACGAATATCTATGCCAAGAACTTTCTTTGCAGCCCCAGATCTTTCATCTCGAATGTTCTTAATAATCGACTTTTCAGTCATCGATTTTAGACATGTTATGACTGGCGATCAACATATCATCAATATACAATACGAAGATGATGAATTTGCCATCACCCAGTATCTTGTAATAGACACAGTAATCATATTCACTCTTAGTAAATTTCTAGCTCAACATAAAAGAATCAAATTCTTTTATACCATTGCCTAGGCGATTATTTTAGGTCGAACAATGACCTCATTAACCTGTAAACATTGTTCTCTGCCCCTTTAACTTTGTGGCATTTTGATTATTTCATGTAGATCTACTCTTTCAATTATCCGTACAGGAATGCAGTCTTCATATTAATCTATCCCAGCTCGAGATCGTATTGGGCAACCAGCGTCAACACGAATTTAATAGACACATGCTTAACCACTAGCACAAATATCTCTATGAAGTCAATGCCTTTTCTTTGAGCGTAACCTTTCGCTACTAACCTCGCTTTGTATCTATTTTATTGTCTTTTTAATAATCACTTGCATCCAATCGATTTTCAGCCCACTGAAAGCTCCATCAGCTCTCATATGTTTTTCTTGTATAAAGAGTCTATCTTATTGTCCATTACTGCCTCACACTTTTATGTATGAGGCTTGTTAAGAGCCTCCTGAATAATAGTCAGATTCCCTTATCTGTAATGAGGGTATATGCGATATTAGAATCATTCCGGTATCTTGTCGGTAACTTGTATTCTCGCGATGGATTTATTCTCACAAGTGGTTGCTCCATCTGTTCCTGTACCTCTATACGCGTATCTGTCTCTGCCTGAGTATCATCTGTATCAATCTGGACTTCTACAACGAACCTTTCATGTTCCTTCTGCTCCTCCTGATCATTGTTATGGAATAAGGAGCTTTCGTTGAATTTGATGTCACATCTAGTGATGACCTTGCACGTGAACTAATTGTATAACCTATGACATTTCACACCAACACCATAGGGAATAAAGATATACTTTTTGTCTCTGTGATCTAGCTTATCTCTCTCAACTGACGGTATATAAAAGTAAGCCTCACAACCAAATACGTGCAAATCTGAGTAGTCCATCTTAGGACTACTCCATACTTCCTCTAGGATCTTACATTCAATTACTGTAAAAGGGGACCGGTTAGCCAAATAACAAGCTGTGTTAACGGTCTTAGTCCATAGGTTCTTACTTAAAACAACATTATTTAACATGCATTTGGCCCTTTCCAAGAGAGTCTGATTCATCTGGTTAGCCACACCGTTTTGTTCGAGCGTGTGATGTATTGTGTTGTGTTTAATGATCCTTTCATGTTTGCGATATTTATTAAACTTAGTGGAAGTAAACTCACCACCATTGTTAGTCCTTAAAACCTTTATTTTTCGGCCTCACTGTTTTTTCACCATTGCATTCTATTGTTTGAATGTAGCGAAAACTTCGAATTTACATTTCACGAAGTAAACCCAAACTTTTCAGGAGTAATCGTCAATGAATGAGATAAACCATGACGACTCTCTGATAGAAACCTTTGGCGATGGCCCCCATGTGTTAGAGTGCACCTAATCAAGTACTCCCTTACATACATGTTTTTCAGATTTAAAAGATAATCTATATTGTTTACCATATATACAATGCTTGCATATATCTAAATCAAAATTCTTAAAGCTAGAATTAAACAAGGATCAAAAAGTACTTTCATGCCCCGCTTGCTCATATAGCCTAGACGAGCATGCTACATACGTGCAAATATGGAATCCACAACAGTTGTTGCCGCTCCACCTACCGAAGTTTTCTCGATTAACCTGTAAAGGTTTCAGTGCTTCTGCGCTCTTATAACCATGAGTGCCCCTTTTGAAACTTTAAGGACACCATTAAGACTGGTGAACTTGCACCCTATTGCTTCGAGTACACCGAGAGAAATCAAACTTTTCTTAATATCAGGAGCGTGCCTGACATAAGTCAAGTTATGCTTCATCCCGTCAAACATCTTGATGCGAACCGTACCAACAACCACAACTTTAAAATATTGTCATTGCCCATAAAGACCGGTCCACTATCGCACTCTCTGTAATTGGTGAACCAATTCTGATGAAGATTTATGTGATATGACTCTCCTGTGTCAAGAATTCATTCGTCTCTACGATCATCGTAAAATGTCTGATCATAAACATAGACAAAACATCACCTGTGCTTGTCTCTTCATCATATATGACAATATTGGCCTCCTTCTAAGAAGCCTTTGAGTTTTATTTTTTTGACTTAGGGTTTGTATAATCCTTCTTCATATGTCCAGTCATCTCATATTTCCAGCAATTTAACTTAACTTTGCCTTGCCCTACCCTTGGATTTGGATCTAGATATAGAAGATCCCGTATCTCGCCCAGCATTCCTGCCTCTCGTAAGCAATGCATCAGAAGAGATCTCTATGCTACCGTTTATTTTTCTTATGGTCTTACCCTGAAGGGATGAGATAATGGTGTCCCCCCTCAGGGATGAATTTTTAGTGCATAACGAGTCTCTGAATGACTCATATGATGCTAAAAGATAATTTAGCAAAATACTTGTATGATCTTCATCCTTGACCACTTTTTTTTTTGGTTAGCTTGTTAGTACACCCCAGATCCATAGCTCAAGTGGTAGACTGAGTGAAAGATACCTCGTTTCAACACCGAGGTCTTGGCATTGATTCCTTAGTGGGGGGATCCTTGACCACTTACTTCATGTCTAAAAACTTGCAAATTAACTTATTAAAATTACTGATGTGTGCTTCCACATCTCCGCCTTTTGTCATTCTGAAGTTTAATAATTGCAATTTTAAGTGTAAGCGATTTTCAAGGTACTTTTTAACATAAACGTCCTCTAACTTCTCCCTCATATCCGCTGTGGTTTTCTCTCTCATAACATTGTTGAGAACATCATCCATTAGACACAATTGGATAGAGGATTTGACCTTCGTATCAAGGGTCTTCTAATCATTGTCACTCATAGACAGTTGTCACTCCTTAAAAGCCCCATCTTCCCCTTCCTTAGTTAATAGGATAATCATCTTAACCTTCCATAACTCAAAATTATTTTTATCTGAGTACTTTTCAATATCATACTTTAGTGTTTCCCATTGATACTTATCATTCAGATTCAAGCCTATGCCCCAACATTTGCTCTAATATCACTTATGGGGGGGGGGGGGATCGCGGATGCACACAGAGATGAATCTAGGATAGTAAGTGTACTAAGCAAACATGAAAGGAACATGGAGATTTTAACGTGGAAAAACTCTTTCGAAAAAAAAAAACCACGACACAAAACGACAGATGAGCACTATGAAAATAGAAATTACAAAGAGAAAGAGTTTACCCGATTCAAACAACCTCGAATCTCACTGTTGCTACACCCTTTAAAACCCTTGGACGAATTAGAAATCTTAGAATACTCTCCTATTCCCGTTTACACCCATATATATAGCCTTGGGAAGAATTCCAAACGAAATCGGAAATAAATTTCGCAGATCCGACGGATTTGTGAAAATCTACGTGAAATAGTTTGACGTCATCGACACTTATCCTTTGATGTCATTGAAAAACCACTAAAACTGTGCAGAGACAAAACATGAATTTTTCAAAAATCTTTGATTACTCAACCCAGCTTTGATGGCATCGAACACATCTTTGATATCATTAGAAAATGACACCGATATGTCCAGCAACCAACTGAGGAAATTCTGAAATACTTAATGGCATTGAGCTGACTTCAATGGTATCAAAGCCTGCTCCATGGCATTGAAACTGTCATTGATAGACTGTTGATTTTACAAATTTAAGACATCTATCAACAACAATGTCAACTAATCTATCACTCTTGCTAAGAAATGACCAAAGAAGAATTAAATCCATTGAATTTCAACATCCTAAATTTTGGTTGAAATCCAACCATATAAAATACAATTGCAACATAGACGCCAACACTTATTTTGTGCTAAAAGCCTTCTCAACTTTAGCTCTGACACCAATTGTTATAGAAAAACACCCACATATGGTCCATGCAAGCAAAAGCAAAAAACCATAAAACAAAAAATCTAAACAAAATATTTAAAAGGCAAAGTAAAAAACAAGACAAAACATAAAGATTTAATTAGTTAACCATTGTGCCAACATCCATAATCTAAATAACATAGAGTTTAATTCTTTATCAGAGAAAGAAAAACAAAAAAAAATAGAACACTTATCTCTATCCCATTCTTCATATATAAGAACACTGGTGTCAAACGATTCTAAAATATATATATATATATATATATATATATATATATATATATATATATATATATATATATATATATATATATATATATATATTCTCTTTACTTGTGCTTATCCTCATGTAGAGTTATGTAATACAATACACAAATTTTTTAAAAATAAACTACAGTTTACACGTACATATATACGTGGGTAAGTTCGCACCCGGCATGGAGAAGGGGGGAGGAGGCGTCTCCACCTCATGCCATCACTTCAACACTTGGGGCATGCATCACGCGTGCTTATAACTTAGTTGAAGCCCCAGCATGCGTACGTGTGCGTCAGTCTAAAAAGCATTCTACATGTGCCACATGTGTTAATGTGAAGGTAGATAATACTACGCTGCCGTTACGTTTAATCTTTCCACATGCGCCACATGCCAGCAGCCACTGTCCGTCCGTCACGCGAGAAGCTGTCTCTTGTGGTGAACATCCAAAATGTTCATCAGGTGGGGTCCACCGTGTAAACACCATGCTCGAAATGTCAAAGCCATCCAGCCATTGGGTGGGTCGCTGTGTTGAAACAAATGGATGGCTAGAATACTTATCAGATTATCTCAGCCCTCCATCTATTTGGTGAACTGTGACCCTCCCCGATGAGATGAGCGGTCCTGATCTTTGGGCCAGGATATCGACAAAGCAAGGCCCACGTAATGTAGAGGGTAGATGCTCACCACATGTAAGGCTGTGTGGCAGGTGTGCTCATGGGAGAAACATGCCAATATAATTATTAACTTACCATTAGGTGAGACCAATTTTGAAAAATGTAAGGCATATATGGACGTACGTGATGAGGTTGATCACCGTCTTTATTAAGGCGATAATTATTCTGAATCTATGGAGCTCTATTGGACTCTTCATAGAGATTCCTTGAACCCACAAGGGAAAAATAAAAAAAATTCTACAAAATTCAAAATTAATTAATTAATTATAAAAAATGAATTTACAATCCTTTAAATATATATATTCATATCAAATCTGGGAAGAAGTTTTCAGAATCAAACTCCAACTAAAACTCCCTAAAATTTGTAACTTACTATAAATATTAATAAACTTATGGTCATGATTTCTATTAAACTTCATACTTTTCTGCCAAAAATAGTAAGTGCCCAATTTGGCCTAATCATCTCATTCTCCTAAATTTTCTAAGCACTTTTCATATTGGGCACGACTCCTAGAGCTCAACCCATCAAGAGTTATGATCAAATTAAAACTTACTATAACTTGTAAAGACAAAATTAAAATTACTTTCGGCAGTTGATCTAATGGAATCTCACAAATTCCACGTGGGCAACTTGACGTATAAGGTCGGGTGGCTAAAATAACTTTTATCCAAAATTATAAATGATACGATGAATAACTCATTTTGGTTTACGAGATATGCCTGTTTTAAGGTTCTGATGGTCATGATCACTTGCACCTTCGGTCGGGCCTTCTCCGATCCATCTTGGTCATGAAAGTGTCCATGAGTGGTGACCCACTCTACATCAAAATGTCACACCGTATTATTATAAACTATGTTTTGGGTTGACAGTTGTATCAGTCATGGAGATACCGGTATGTGACAGACGTTATGTAATTACATCAAAACATGTTATAAACGCACAAATAAGGTTGTGAAAGACTGGGGCTCCAAACCATGAACAAGGAACCCAAGTCCAGGGCAAGCTGAGCCCAGTCCATCTAGTTGGGTGAATAAGTCCGGTTGGTCTTGGTCTAGTCGTCGGGCCATTAGACAGGTGGGGGCCTACATCAAGCCCAGGTAATTCTCTCCTAAAACTCAACAAGGGTCCAAAATATCCTTCCAATCCTAACCCAAAATGGTCAGATCTTGGACTGGGCTGGGTCATGGCGGCCAACGAGACTGAGTCCAGATTGGACCCAGGCAAATGCACCGTGCGCATTATCCAGACTTTGGAGTATTTTGAAAAGGAGAGAACGAGTAACAATTCCAGTCTAAGATATTGAAATCTCCAATACGTAAGAAGCTTCTATAAGTTACCAAATCATCAGAACCGTTCAACTTTATAGTTGGCCAACCACTCAAGCATCTTGATTAGATCAAAGAAAGGGTCTAATCCTGATCATTTTCAATAAAATCTAGAAGTTGTATTTAATCAAAACAATGAATTGGAATTTCCTACAATGCGGCAAATGAAGTCGTGTTTCCACGCCAGGTTTTAATTCATACTCAGGCAGATTGAAGAGGTGGGGTCCAACATCTACATTTCCTGGCCCAAAACTGGCTGGTGGGGCCCATCGTACCAACATTAATTTCGATCCCTGCATCATGGGCCTCAACTTCATAACATAAAGCTACATCATACTATACAAACTTGATGAGTGGACTAACCTGATTGTTGTATCAGTTTCGTTGTGGGGCCCACTTTTGTACGTGTTAGATGTCCCACACATGTGCCACATTGACCACTGTTTTGTGCCAAAGAGTAAGGAAGAGGAGTCCTTCAGCTAGATGCATGTACTCCTTTGATAGTTTACCACCATTTTAGCAACGGTAGCAAGTCTTTGTACGTTTTCACATTATAGTACCTTTTCAAAAATATTTACAATAAGCTTCCTCGTTAATCTAAGAAATTTTCATCTAAATAGCTTGGGTTATATTTCCCTTAAGGATACCTTTAAGAGGATATGAGGTGTCTGCTTGGGTAGGTTATGTGAATTGGAAACAATGTATATGATGATGATCACCTTCTAAACTGTTACCCTTGATGGGGCTCACTTGAATCACAGATAAGACTAACTTTTGAGTCCAAGCCTAAATTTTGATGTGCCATCTAATAATTAGAGTTGATTTTATATAATCACTGCAACAAAGGCCTTGTAAAAAATCAAGGGCGATCAATGTCTCTCTTCCAAGTTAGCTTGATTTTTTTTATTTTATTTCTCTCTATAAGCCTAATGTGAGATTGCATATCTAATGATCGGAATGGATCGCACATACACATTATAGTGGGCCTCAAAAAAAAAAATCATCAATAAAATTCTTTTTTTATTTATAAATCTTTATGTTTTTTAAATGGTTAGTGGAGCGGCTACCCTTAATTTTTCGTGGGGCCGACCGTGATGTGTATGTAAAATCAACTCTAACCATTAAATGTGTAATCTTAGACAAGGGCATGCATACAAAAAACAAAAGGTGGGCTTCTGATTCAAGTAATAAAAAAGAAGGACAAAATGGTTGGGAAAGAGACCTCCACCTTTGATTTTTATAGGATATGATGTGATGATTTTATGAAATCCACTCAGCCTTAAGATGCCGTACAAAAATTTAAGATTGAAGCCTAAAAAAAGGCCCATTTATGATTCAAGTAGATCACACTAAGGGAAACAGTTAGAAAGGTTAGCATTACTTTATGCATATTTCCAATTGTTTGGTCCATCTAAATAATGTGATGAAGTTTGAAAATATGGACCCTACATTTTTTTATTGTTATCTTTGAAGAATATATACGAGGAAAGCTAAAAATAAGTGTAACTGTTACAAAAACTTTAACTCGTGATTTACCATGTTCAGCCTAATAATCAGGTAACTGTTATAAGTCAGCCTAATAATCGGCTAAGAGTGATCTTTTCCTTGATTTGAGGAGTCCTCCGTTGTATAATGGATAGAGCTGATTTTTGAGCCATAGGCCTAACATTGGGTGAGGCACCTAGGTTGATGGGGTGGAATACATATAGACATAACGGTGTGGCCTACCCTTGCTGTCAGCCCGTTTAGTAGCACGGCTGGTAGCACCTAGTGGAGATGGGGTGGAATTCAATGGAATGTAATTTAATTACATATTAGCTAGGTAGCTTTTTTGTATTTTTTGTTTTAATTCCCTTAAAAGAATAAGATAAAATGATCAGTGTAAAAGTTCATCTAAGTGCTTCTAAGCGTGCTATGCACTTACAATCAGTACTTTGACACAGACAATCTTAGCTGTGATGAACTTGTGCACTTACGAAGCTTTGTATTTGTCTATTTCTTGTTATAAACATGCCGACATAAAGTGAATATATAGTGCACATAAACATCTGACTTACAAACATGCATATAATGATGGGGGCTTGAAAAATCTAGCCAAGTTCCAAGGACTTTCGCTAAATTCATGTGCGTTAACAGCCCAACACGCATCACAAGTGGGTTGGAAAGGCAGTGAAGCTTCTACTACCTTTGACTTAATCGCTCGCTATGATGACTTTATTTCCTTTGAATCAAAAAAAGATTAGTGGAGAGGAATTTGATTATCTTTGAATTTAGGGTTATCTCCGCGCCTTAGAATCCTCAACTAAGACTATGGAATCTATGTGTACCTTCGAATCCTCAACTAAGACTATGGAATCTAAGAGTAACAGCTCATTACTTATTATAAGTCGATCAATCGTTTCTTCATCTTTTTTTTTTTTTTCCTGGACATTTTTAACCTAGGAGTAATGATCCGATGCGAATTCTTCATGCCTTGGATAGCGAATTTACATGGGTCCAAGGGGGTAACCTATGACCACACATTTAAATGATGTCATGCATTATAGTAAAAGTGGTCTTATCTAAAATTGGGGCAATATGGTCATCCTGCAAGCAAATAAGCATGATGAAAGAAAAAAAAAAAAATCAAAATCAAAATTCTAGGAATAATTGAGCCATCTTTCTCTATTGTATTGAGCTATCTCTCTCTATTAGAGCAAACTCATAATATTACTTTACCAATGAGAATAAGCTCTAAATCTCTCAAATAATTGATACAAAGGTAGCAACTACGAAAAATATGTAAAAATGTACTAATTAAATATGCTATTTTTAGGTTATATTTATATTTACAAATTTTCTTTTATAATTGTTTACTAAAGCTGTCATAACTTTTTATATGATGTTGGATTTAAGCATTAAAAAGATAACTTGATAAGCTTTCAAACGAGACTAATTTCACATTATTTCAATATAGCTTTATTTTCCAAAAGTGGCTTGCATGTTACTATATGAGATCTACATAGTTAGTTGGTCCGAGGGTCCATCATTCTAATGTGCAATTCAGTAGAGATGAAATTCAATCACAAGATACGTAAAATGATGACCCATTTCAATATGCTCTCTATTGTTGGATCTAAGCTTGTAAAATGCAAAAGGTACCTGTCCTTGGCCTGATCTAAATAGTGGCCCTTCGGGTCAATAACGACAATCAGCATACGATGCGTTAGAAGGAAAAAGGCTTAAAGCAACAAGATTACGGACTGTTTGAAGATTAATTGTGGAGATTGACTTGGCGTCGATGTGGCCTACATCTGATTCCTAATGTTAGAAAAAATCATCCTTGGTTTATGTTTCCATGAGAATCCTCAAACACGATTCACTTGAAGCGTTAGATCAGATCACATAGTCTCAATCAAATCAAATACGAATATTGATTGGTTGCTCCATTGATGACACTCATGATGCAGTTGGGTTGCTTAGCAGATGGAGGTGAAAGATGCAATGGTGGTAATGGTGGATTAGAGAGTGGCAAAACAATGGTGGATGTTGATGTGGATGATTTGCTTGGGGCAATGGTCAGCTGTGATCGAGACAATATCTTAGGCTTCCTAGTTAAGGACCAATCCTTTGTTAAAGTTTAATTTTCTATTTAGATATCGGGGCAATGGTTTACTTCTCTACTTAAATTCCACTTATCTTAAATCTGTTGTGATGCTTATATCATGTTATCTTTGCATCATCCATTATTGAATTACTAGCAAGATTCATCAACAGCTAAAATCAAGAACTTTTTGGGTAGAATGTGGACAGCTGTTATATTTTTTGTTTTGATCATTGTACACAAGTAAAAAGGTTATATATGATAATCCTATTATTGAGGCATGGTTAGGGAAAACGAACAAATTGCCTGGGATTACTACACCATGACCCAACTTATACCATCAAAGAATATGAGTAGCCTATGATATGTTACTACTAATCAATGAATAATGATTGATAGAGAGTTTTATTTATTTATTTTATTTTTCATACTCAAGTAAACAGCTAAATCTATGAAGTGCTTTAGTATCTAAAGAACGTTAAATTAATCAAATTAACATATAGCATTTGTAATGTAATTTTAGTAATAATAGGAGTGCAAATATTAAATTAGTTAAGATTTTAGTGAAAATAAGTGTCCCAAAATGACCACTTTCCACACCTAAGGTTAATAATTCATGAGAATTAATGGAGAGAGAGAAAAGGATGCCACCCATATAATTTAACTTGAGTGAAAGAAATGGAGATGTGCTTTTAGTCCTATGTCATGTGCCACTCAAATAGAAAGAAAAATTCCATAAGATTGCTATATGACTAATCATGCTTAGTTAATAGAACAAACTATTAAGTTGTTAGAAAACATGTCAGAAGATGAGGGTAGTCGAAATGAAGATATTGAATTAGAAATAAATGCTTTCAAAGAAACTGATGACCAGCACCACTAAGTAATAAAATGAAGTAAACTTAAATGATATGGTCACATGAAAAAGATCAAGAATTTCAGAGGTCAAGAATGAATGAATAAATGCCGAAGAATCTAGAGTCACGGTCGGGTCCTTACTCTTGCTCCGGCAGTAGACTCTTAGGAGTTTCAACGCCTGGTCAAGGGTTTGAGTACCCATAGGTGGTGAAATCACACTATGGCATGAGTGTGTGGGGGTGTGTGTGCGTGTGTAAATATATAATAATAATAATAATAATAATAATAATAATAATAATAATAATGAGTCCCAGAAAAAGGGCTCAAAATGATGTGAGCATGGGCGGTAAAAAAAGACTAAATGATATATAATTTAACTAAAGTTAGGCACATGTTAAAGTGGAATCACTAAACAAAATTCATGTAAGTGATAGGATATAAGACTTTGATGATAACGACAAATTAATAATCAAGCACATTGAGATGCAGGTGTGCGGAAATTTTACTCTCTTTTACGTTGCAACAAATGTCTACTAATTCGACTTATCAAATAAGATTAGTTTCGGTTTAAGAAAAATCTAAATTGGTACCAATGATAAATTTAAACGTTTTAATTTGAGTAACTTGTATATCACGCGTGCAATTTCTTGGTTCCAGAGTAACAATCTCATTAACAATCGAATAATCGGGAGCAACCGTGTCATGTGGGACCCACTTTCATACAAGGTGGCGTAAAACGCACTCCGGACAGAGTAGAAGACTGGTGGGGTATAGCTTGGGTAAAATCGGAGATGTGAGAACGTGCTAGGGACCTTCAGGTAGGTTGGTAGCGACTCGGTTTCGGTGGTGAACCCTGCGGTGCCGACCCAGGTGCTGAAAAAGTTCTTTGGGACCCACCATGATGTATGTGTTTTATCCACGCCGTCATTCATGTTTTCAGCTCATTACAGGGCACGAGCCTAAAAAGAACGGATACCCAGTTCTTAAGTAAACCACACCAAAGAAAACAGTGATGATTTAACTTCCACCATTAACAACTTCCTATGATCTACGTTAATGTTTATCTGCCATCCAACATTTTGAATAGGTCACACAGATCTGTATGAAGGGAAACCATAAATACCAGCTCGCTCCTAAACTTCCGTGTCACCCAGGAAGTTTTTAACGGTGGGCATTCAATCACCATTTTTTCCCATGGTGTGGTCCACCAGATAATTGAATCTACCCTTCTTTTTTGTTCACATACCTTAAAATGAGCTTCCAAAAGGGATGAACGGCATGGATAAAACACATACACACACCATGGTGGGCCAACAGAGCTCTTCCACCACCGACTAGCACCCCGTCGGCCATGAAGAGAGACTCAAGAGTCCGGTTGGTAGGAGCAGTGAGAGGTGAGATGATGTCTGATTCGGAAAGATGGAGAGATTTCACAAGATCAACCTCGAGAAAACACGTGTACCATCTTTTGGGGACGCGGATGACCTGATAACCCTCACGCATGCTCCCTCGTCTTCGATTGAATGAATGCTAGCTGCGTCATCCTCTCGTCACGTGCTGCGTGCGCACGAACCCAGACATTCTCTTTTCGGAAATATAGGGTTACATCGTACCGTGCAATTTTTAAGGATTGCTATCAATAGAAAGAGGCGCCACTTGCCAAAGGCAACGAGGAGTTTCTTGGTATGGTACACATCGGGACTTCGATTCTATCGCACATGGCGGCAACAAGCGCACGTGATCTCGCATGGGGTCCAAGATGAATATCTCGACCGGCGGTTAGTCGCACGAGCCCTTGGGTTCGTGTCCTGCGCGGTCTTGTCTCCTTCAAGGGCACAGTTTGGAAGGAAAATGACGGGGATTGCCCTGGACTGGACGTCCTTGATTTTTCACTTCTTTTTCTGTCCGTCGCTATGTAGTCTTGTTTCCATTCGTCGCCTGATACAAGTGTTGGTTGGGTGATCACAACCGTTGGTCTTATGAAAGCTGATAGGACACGGCGCTGTAATCTAAGACAATTTTCAACTCACTTCATTATTAAAGTTGAAATTGAGCCATTGGGAGTTAAACTTCTTCCGGTCCATGTTTAATTATAATAATTTCCCTTCTAGAAATTTATATGGCCAGTTAAAAACGGCCGCAAGTAGATGAATGATTCAGATTTAGAAGACGATCTCGTCGGCACTGTTGGGGGCCTTGCACAAAACCTTAGGATCTAGCCCTCCAGAACAAACCAGAATTATGGATAAAGCAATGAAATAAATCAAAGCAACAATCACACACCACACAAGAGATTTTTACGTGGAAAACCCTCAAAGAGGTAAAAACCACTTCGACCTCGTCTTATCAACAATCCACTATAAAGTAGAACGTTACAATCTTCTTCACTCACGCAGGAGTGGATAAACAATAAGAGAAATAGAGAAAACGGAGAGATCTAACCGATTATGAGAACATAGAAGCGCTGAGATATAAATTGCAAAGTAGAAAAACCTCCTCGAGCAGAACCTCCCTTCTATAAGCTTCCTCTCTCTTATTCTTCTCTCTCACCTTTGATAGCCCTCTTGTATTTTCTCATCAACACAATATCCATAGAAAAATCCTAGGACCCCTTTTATAGTTTTAGAAAACTCCTTTCTCGCATCCTAGTTGCGAAAGGACTTTATGCATCCTAGTTGCGAAAGGACAACGGTCAAAAAAAAAAACCCATCAAATCTCCCCTTTTTGACCCAGAGGGATTCACCTTCTTTAAGCCACCAGGTTTCTACAAACCTCAAACTTGCCCTTGAGCAAAGCCTTGGTCATCATGTCTGACCCATTATCGTCCGTGTGGACTTTCTCAAGTTGTGACACCTTCTGTTCCAAAGTATCCCTGATCTAGTGATACCGAATCTCTATGCGCTTCGACTTAGAATACTGACTTGGATTCTTGCTCAAGTGTATAGCACTCTGACTATCGCAATAGACCACGTGCTCCTCCCGCTTCAGGCTAAGTTCTGTAGGAACCTTTTCATCCAAAGCATCTCTTTACATGCTTCAGTGATCTGCAATGTACTCGCTTCAGTAGTTGACAATGCTACGACCTTCTGTAACTTGCTCGCCAAGAAATTATGCAAATGTGAACATGAACCCCGATGTAGACTTCCTGAGTCTATGTCACCCGCCATATCTCATCTCGTGTAGCCCTCTAACACAGTTTACCATTACCATAGCATAGGCTCAACTCCGGATGAGCCTCTTAGATACCGTAGAGATCCATTTTACCGCCCAATGTTCTTTGCCAGATTGGCAAGGTACCGGGCCGACAACACCAACCGCATATGCTATATCCGGGCGTGTACACACCATAGCATACATCAAACTTCCTACACCGACGCGTAGGGTATCTTCTATCTCTTCCACCTCCGCCTTCGTCTTGGGACACCGCCTGCGTCGCTCAATCTGAAGTGACCATCTAGTGGAGTATCGACCGCCGCAGCATTCATATTGAACCGCTCTAGGACTTTCTCAATATACGCTCTTGTATTAAAGCTTCCTGTCATTACGTCACGGGTTATCTCCATTCCTAGGATCTGTCTAGCCGGGCCCAAGTCTTTCATCGCAAAAAGACTTGCCCAACTCCTCTGTTTCAAATTGCAAATCTTCTTGATGTTTTTTCCCATGATGAGCATGTCATCAACGTATAATAGCAGAACTAAGAAATCACCATCCGAGAACTTCGCGTTGGTCCGACCGTGCTGTCATACCCATGTCAGTAACATGAACGAATCGAACTTCTTGTACCATTGCCGTGGAGCTTGTTTCAATACATCATACAAGCTCTTCCTCGCCTACACACCATATGTTCCTTGCCCTTGACTTGGTTGGTGCATGTAGATCTCTTCTTCCAGTCACCATGGAGAAAGGCGCTTTAACATCTAACCGCTCTATCTCCAGATCCATGCTAGCCGCCAACCCAAGCAACACCCGTATGGATGTCATCTTCACCACCGGTGAGAATATCTCCTCGAAGTCTATACCTTTCCTCCGACCAAACCCTTTCACCACAAGTCCGGCCTTAAACCTCGTCTCGTGAATTCTTCTTCGCTCAATCTTCTTTCAACACCCACTTGTTGCTCGAGCTTTCTTGCCCTTAGCGGTTTCACCATATCATAGTGTGGTTCTTATGCAAGGATTCCATCTCCTCTTGCATAGCTTTCAACCACTCCTCCTTATGCTCGTCGGCCAGTGGCCTCGAATAATCTTCCCGCTCTCCCCATCGGTTAGCATAATGTACTCGTGCGGCAAAGAGTACCTCTTGACGGTTGTCACGTCCCTGATGACCTCCTCACCCGTGGCTCAACAGTGGATCAAGTGGGGCCGCCGCCCCTGGTCCATCTTCCGAAGGAACTCCATCGTTCTCTCGCACCTTGTCATACTCCCCCGTCATCGCACCACGGAGGAGTAATCGGATCCATGTCCTCTAGCTCACCCGAACTAGGTCACGGTTCTTTTCTAGCTTACCAATGTCTTCGATACACCGATCTTCAAAGAAACCACATCTCTCGCTCCCGACGAGCTTCTTCTCGGATCCCATAACCTCGTAACCGAATTTTTCATCACCGCACCCTAAGAACACACACTGCTGATCTTCATATCGAGCTTGACCTCTCGTCCTTTGGTACGTGAACGGATGTCTTCCAAACACTTCAGAGATGACCGTACGATGGATCCTGTCCCGGGCCCACACCTTCTCGGTACTTCTCCATTCAACGGGGCGATGGAGACCTCGTTTATCAAATACACCGTGCGCACGTTTCTTCTCCCAAACGTCTTGGGCAACTTCGCATGGGATAACATACATCCGATTCTCTCAACAATGGTGCGATTCATTCGCTCGCCTACACCATTATGTCGGGGGTCTTGGGAACCGTCTGTTCATGCCGTATACCCCAGGACTTGCAGCACTCGTGAAAGTCGCCAATGTATTCACCACCATTGTCGGTGCGATGCACTTCAATGGTCTACCTGCTCTCTCTCGACCATAGCATGAAACAACTTAAACACACCAAAGACCTCGTCCTTGGATTTCAAAGCATAAACCCAAACCCTCCTAGATGCATCATCTATAAAAGTGACAAAATACAATGCCCCACCCAAGGTTTTTGTCCTCATAGGACCACAAACATCGAATAAACCAAATCTAATGCATGCACTTTATTAACATGAGAAGCGCTTTTAACGAATGAAACTCTATGTTGTTTCCCGATAAACAATCAAGACAGGTTTTGAGAGGCATACCACGTCTGGAAGGAGCTGCTTCCTCGCTAGTAGTCAAGCCCTTTTTCACTTATGTGGCCTAGACGCCCGTGCCACATGTCAATAATCGAATCTTCCGCCGCGTTCAACCCACCCTTTGCACATACCGACACTTGCCTTGTAAAGGGTGCAACACTTCTTTCCTCTAGCCACGATCAATGAACCCTTGATGAGCTTCCATCGCCCATCGCCAAACCGGCTTTCATAGCCATCATCATCCAACCTTCCCGTCGACATCAAGTGAGGCGAAGGTCCGGGATATGCCTCACATCCCTAAGAACCAATGTGCCCCACATCGCTTTTCACACAAATATCACCAACTCCCACGATCTTTGATACGCCAATTTCCCATCTTCACAAATCCCATAGTCACCGACTTGTAGCTTGTGAAGGAGTCCCCGTGTGGAGTCGCATGAAAAGAAGCTCCCGAGTCTATCACCCGGTCGGTGCTCCGACTCGTAAATTGTGAGACATACATCGTGATCCGTAGAAAGAATAACTACCATGTCGCCATCCGAAGCGACCATGCATGAATCCGATTCATCTTCCTTCCCTTTTCCTTTCTTGTCATTTTTCTTACCACGACATTCATGCTCAGTAGTGGCCCTTCTTTGCCACAGCCCAAAGATTCAACCTCTTTTCTCGTTACTCGACTTGCCTCTTGATTTATCTCGGCCTTTCGGCCCTTCCCATTCTTTCCTCTCCCCCGTTCCTCGCGTCACAAGAGCCTCTTGCTTGAGTAGAACGAGACTTCCTCCTTGTCTCCTCATTGAAGAGACAACCGGTTACCCGTTCCATGGATATCTTTCCGTCCGGCGCGGAGTTACTTAGAGACACCACCAATGTCTCCCAACCGTCAGCAATGAACTAAGCAATAGTAAAGCCTGCAATTCATCATCCAGACCATCTTCATAGAGGTGAGTTGGTTCACTATATTACCGACCTCATTCATATGCTCGGCCACAGAACCACCATCCTCAACTTGAGATTTACAAGTCGCCTTATCGTAAATATCTTATTACCTACTGTCTTCCTCTCATACAAATTTTTGTAATTTTAGCCATAGTTTATGGGCCGAGGTTTCCAACACATGGTGGAACACAGAATCATCCAACCATTGTCTAATAAACCCCACCGCCTTTCTGGCCCATCTTCTTCCAATCATCATCACCATATCCTTGGATTTTGCTTTGATATGCTCGAGATTGGAGAATATAGGTCCTCGCAATAAAGCAAGTCCTCCATCTTACCTTCCATATGGTCCAAGCTTAGAACCATTGAGGTCCGATCATCCTCGAGCCACCTTCCATAATTCAAAACCGATCCTACCCGTTCAATGAACTTAGCTCGATACCACTTTGTTGGGGCCTTGCACAAAACCTTAGGATCTAGCCCTCCGTAAAAAACCGAATTATGGATAAAGCAATGAAATAAATCAAAGCAACAATCACACACCACACAAGAGATTTTTACGTGGAAAACCCTCAAAGAGGTAAAACCACGGGACCTCGTCCAGATCAACAATCCACTATAAAGTAGAACGTTACAATCTTCTTCACTCACGCAGGAGTGGATAAACAATAAGAGAAATAGAGAAAACGGAGAGATCTAACCGATTATGAGAACATAGAAGCGCTGAGATATAAATTGCAAAGTAGAAAAACCTCCTCGAGCAGAACCTCCCTTCTATAAGCTTCCTCTCTCTTATTCTCCCTCTCTCTCACCTTTGATAGCCCTCTTGTATTTTTCTCATCAACACAATATCCATAGAAAAATCCTAGGGACCCCTTTTTATAGTTTTAGGAAACTCCTTTCTGCATCCTAGTTGCGAAAGGACTTTGCGCATCCTAGTTGCGAAAGGACAACGGGTCAAAAAAAAACCCATCAGGCACACCGACTGAATTATTTGACAACGAAGCCATGATGTCATAATCACGCTTTTAATTTTTTTTTAAAGTAAAATGTAGGCGTTTGAATTGTAAATTATATCATCTTAAAGTAATGTAAAAGTGCAATGATTATAAGTTCTTTTAGCTATCTTCAATAGTAATCAATAGTTTTTTTTTAATATTTCTTTTATTATTGTCAAATCACAATCATAAATCTTTCCTATCAACCATTTGATTTTTCAATTACAATTATAAGAATTGTAAATGAGTTGTACTTACACTCTTATAAACGTGAGGTCACATCACTTATATCTTACTACAGTGATAATTTGGCTTCACTATCTTTTATCTTGAAATTGTAAAAATATAATTTTATAATATATATTAAAAATATAATTATTGCATTTGACTTTCTCTAAACTTATGAATTATAATTCTTATTTTAAAAATAATAATCATAGCTCATTTACTTCACATTTGGTAAGAAAATAGAAAATCAAATAGAAATACAATATCATATTTGTTTGAATTCAAGATTTTTTCTTTAAAGCAATGTAAAATTTCAATGATTGCAAATTTTTAATCTCTTACAAATACTGATCTACTTATCACAATTCTTGCATTCAAATTCTTATGTTTACTTTAACCATAATAAAATCATAATGATGATAATTTTACATAATGTTTATGAAGTAATTTGGAATAAAACCAAGCTTTTAAAATCATTTATGAGAGTTTGGATGCACAAGTCCACGCAAAATGTAAATTATTTTTCGTAAAGAAAAGTAAAAGAGTTTTGTTCTTTGGATATAACCAATCAACACTTTTCTCTAGAGTTGGGCACGAGATAACTCAACTCGCTTATATCTGACTTGATTCGATCCGAGTGGGTGAGTCAATCTGAATTGAGTCGACTTCATCTAATCCAAATTCAAACCGAGTCAAGTTTGAGTCGCCCAATAACTCAACTCGACCTGCCCCTAAATCCGACTCGGTACTGATTGAACTCAATTCAAAACTCAATTGGTACATAAATATATTTTTTAAAAAAATTCAAATATAACATTTCAAATATGATGCCATGTAATTGATGGAGTGGTAGCAATTTTGGCAAGTGAATGTAAGATTTGAGTTGTGATTTTAGCCTGTGCATGCATACTTGTTGCACCCAATTAACCCGACTTGGTATTTGTGATCAGTTCAAAATTGATTTGAATTAGTCCAGATCAGTTCGGACTCGAATTAGGTCAGGTATGCTGAACTTGGTACCGAGTTAGGTTGAGGCCGGGTCAGGCCTATTTCAAAACTGAATCGAGTTAGGTCAATCTTAACTTGGTCTAACTTAACTCGATGCCAAGCTCTACCATTACCAATTGCTGAAAATCTCTGGCAAAAGAAAAGATGTGATTGTTGTGACACTGTTTAATACGCAAATAATTATACAAAAAGAAACTAAAAAATTATTATTTTATTTTTATTTGGTTTGTAAATGGAATGATCAATTTCAAACTTTTTATAATCGTCAAGCACAAAACTTAAAAGACTCCTTATAAAATAAAAAAGAGATTTTCATTTCAAATAAAATATTTCACTTAAAAATAAAATCCATTCTTCAATAATATACTGAAAAATAATGATTACGAATTATTTTGTTTAACCTTGAATTTTCGCTTATCAAATCATTCCAATGAATTTGAGACTTCCTCTTACTATTTAAACAGTCACCAAATTTGGATGTCTATTTCCATTGCTATCGCAACCGCAAAAATTGACTTGGATTACGGGTGTAATTTTACTGCATTTTATAAATTACAATTAAATAATCATTACATTATCCTTAAAATTCAAACGAATCCATGTATACAGACACATCCCATGTACCGTTCTTACAATGGCATGTGTCCCATGGAATCTAGCAAGTGGACGGTTCTAGTCATGTAAGAATGCCGTATGTGGAACTCCATCAGAGGATGCATGTTGTATCCTGAGCCGCATGAGTCATTTAGATCTATTTTTGAAAAAGAGAAGTAATGAAAGAAAAGAACCACAAAAGGAAAGGAATCAAATTCAATACAACAGACGAGTTGGACACGTTACAGTGGTCTAAGATGGTTGACTAGGCCGACTCAACCCATTTGATTAGCTGGGTCAACTTTTCCGACCCAAAGGATTTTCTAAAGAGTGTGGGATAACAATGACAAAGAAAACGAGGTGTGAGAAGGACATTAACGACGCGTTTGAGCAACCTCCCAAATGAAGTGAGGGATTATGATGGAAAATGCCATCATGATTCATTATTAGCTAAGGTAGACACGTGGCGTGCCTATGGCTCACGAGTACTTCCTGTCCATCAATTTCCCCACGCGTCTTGGAGGGGAACGACAAAATTTTGGTGTGGCCCACCTTAATTTTGGAATGAAGTAGTTTTTGTCGTATCTACTCATCCTGGTGAAAATCATCAGATGAATGGATTTGATGGAATGTATTTATCACAATGGTCCCCAAACACAACCAATGGTGGACATGCCATCCCAACTTCTTCTTCTTCTTCTTCTTTTTTCTCCGGTGTGGCCTCCTTGAGTTTTGGACCGTCATAATTTTTGGTTTCCAAGGTGAGGATGAAATAACTAACCTGATTGATGGAGGGATCTGATTAACGTTCTCCCCACGTCGTGATTGGTTAGAGGTGGGTATTCGTGGACGGATTGCGTCCTACCCCCACCCGTCTCCAGCTGGGAACGGGCAGCAGCTTTGAGTGGCCACCTTGATGTATAGTTACTATCCACATTGTCCATCCATTTTTTCGTATCATTTTTTAGGGTATTAAACCAAAAATGAGGAAAATCCAAGGCTCAAGTTTACTACACAATAGAGATTAAACTCTTACAGTTGAAAACTTACTGGGGGCCACATAATTTTTGGATGGAGCTGATATTTTTTCCTTCTCTTCATTCAGGTCTATGTAACTTTATAAATAGGTTGGATGGCAAATAAACATTACTCTGGGCCATAGAAAAATTTCAACGGTGAGAATCATTATCACCGCTGCAAAAAAATGTATGGACGGAGTGGATAAGACCCATACATCACGGTGGCCACACAAAGCTGCTGCTCGTCCCAGCTGGAGACGGGAGGGGTTAGGACGCAATCCGCGTCCCCAATTCCTACCCGAGCTACGCTAGTGCCGTGCAATTATAAGATCTTTGACCCGAATATATTCAATGGGTATTGGGTTTGTGGTCTGGACAAGAGGAGCCAGTGGTGTAATGATCGAGACCGGTAGTGTGTTGGGCCCCACCCTGATGGAGACCATGAACAGAAAAAGACCTAGGCTGGATGATCCTATACTCCAATCCACAGCTAGCTTCTTTTCAGTTGTACGTGGATGTTCTTGTATTTTCTTCCTGACCAGTCAAAGGTTAAGATATTTGAAGGAGAAATTTGGCTCAACGGAGACTAATAAAAGAACGGCATTGACAAATCATTGTCGTTCATTGCAGCTACTATACCGAATCAAGGCCATTCATCGTGGGGGTCAAAATTGGAACCTTAGACAATCCAATCCATTGTCCAATTAATGAATTTCACGACCATCAATAGGTACAACTTCAGTTTTGTAATAATCTCCTCTACATTACTCGTGAACGTTCCAAAAATGATATTGACCGTCTATCGGATGGACTTCGCTGTGGATGATCTATGATAAATCAAGTTGGGTCCTTAGAATTTTGGTCCATCCATTCTATTGAAGAGTTGAACACGGCAAGTAAATATAATTTTATTTATTACAAATACTTATACACAACGAAGGTATGCTTTACAACACTAACAAACTATCACTCTTGAACGACAACTCTCACACACAAGGAAAAACTCTTTGAACTCTTAATACTTGGACACCTTGCTTTCACTCTTTTGTTCATGTTTGTGTGTATACATATTGAGACTCTCCCCATATTTATAGGGAGCTGTGGAAGGTTCTAGAATCAATATAACTCTAAAAAGTTTTAGAAGCTTTCAAATATCCTATAAAGTTCTATTATATTCCAAAACATTCAAAGAGAATACGGAAGGTTCTAGCATAGTCCGGAATGTTCTAGCATAATCCGGAACATTCCAGAAGAGTAAAAAAAACTCCATCAAACTTTAGAAGTTTCCGGAAGATTTTAGAGAATTCTAGAATTTTTCAGAAATGTCTGGAAGTTTCCGGAAGACTCCGGAATATTCAAGAGAGGTGGTGATGACATTTAACACTCCCCCTCAGCACCAACTCTCACAATTCTGCCTTGTTTATCATACCAAGTTGCTTTTTTTTTTAAAAAAAATTTGGTGAACTTAACATTGCTAAGTCCTTTCGTGAGTATGTCTGCAACTTGGTTGTCGGTCTTCACATCCTTGGATTTTAAAACTCGTTTCCAAGTCTGATTTTGGTTCAATGCCTTAATCTCTTCCTCCATCGCCTTCTGTCATTCTATGTCTCGGGATGCTTCTTCAAATGTCGTTGGCTCCTTCACAGTCTCTTTTTCTGCTAAGGCAGCATCCACGTATCTTGGGTTAGGCTTTCTCTGTTTAGTCGACCTCCTAAGTGGTGGGTTGTCTACCGCAACCTCTTGTTGACTCGGGCGAAGCTCTTCTGGACTACTTTGATGTACTCCAGTTTGCCATGGACTCATCGATTTATCTGGTGTTCCAAACAGATTAGGCACTTGCTCATCATCTCCTGCTATAGGCGTCAACTCCTTAGTTGAATTAGGAGATTCTTCTCTTTCCCTTGTCTCCCCCATCTTCTCATGCAGTTCATCTTCCAAGTCTTGAGAGTTTGACAACTCCTCCTTCAGTGGCGACCACCATGATGAGGCTTCATCAAAGACAACATTCCTTGATGTGTAGCACCAACCAGTTGTAGGGTTACAACATTTCTACCTTTTTTTTCTCTGCTATAGCCCAAAAAGATGCAACGAATTATCTTCTTATCGAACTTGCTACGCAAGTGATCAGGCACAAACATATAGCATACACTTCCGAAGACTCGGAAGTAACTCACCTTGGACTTTATGTTCCATAGCTTCTCGAAGGGTGAGACAAAGCCTAGTTTTGCTTGTGGTAGTCTATTGATTATATGAGTTGCCATTTGCATGCACTCTGCCCAGAATCGGCTGGACACATTCTTAACATATAGCATGTTGCGACATATCTCTGCAAGGTGACAATTTTTTCTTTCAGCAACACCGTTTTGTTGTGGAGTGCCCGAACAAGTCAATTGTCGTCGGATTCTATACTCTTTTAGATAATTTGAGAACTCCTTCGACGTATACTCTCTGCCATTATCCGTTCGCAAGCATCGGATCCTTCTATTGAACTCACTTTCGACCTTCTCCCGAAATTCTTTAAATTTTAATAAAGTTTCTGACTTCTCTTTCATGAAGTAAACCCAAACGTACCTTGAGAAGTCGTCAATGAAGGTCACCATGTAATGCATGCCACTAACTGATGCCTGTTTTACCCGTCCAAACACGTCTGAGTGGACAAACTCCAATGGTTCTTTAGCTTTAAACTTTGATTCTTCATATGGCAATTGGTGTGCTTTGCCATATTGACATCCTGCACAAATTATATCTTCTCGAATATCTAGCTGGGGAAGACCTTTGAGCATAGCCTTCTTCATCATTATCTTCAGCTTATGATAACTTACGTGCTCTAAACATGCATGCCAGAGATCTGCAGTGTCATTTTTCCGAGTCTTATCTACATAAGTTGATTCAGCTGACACTATGTAGATTGACTCCAAGCGTTGTCCTTCCATAATGGGTGTACCTAACGGTTTAAGGTTTCAGTACACCTTAACATCCTCCGGTCCAAATACCACATAATTACTAAAAGATGTTAATTGTAATACTGACAATAGATTTTTCTTCATCTCTGGCACGTGATAAACATCTTGCAACTTTACTTGATTATGACTAAATCGAGGTGTGATAGTAGTCGTACCTACGTGAGTTATCTAGAACCTTGAATTACTAGCTGTTACCACCACCCAATCTCCTTTGTAGGCGGATAAACTTGACAGGTTCTTCTCATCACTTGTTATGTGATTTGAGCACCCTTAATCAACGATCCAATCGTCACTATAGTTGATAGCTGCTTGATTAGAAACTGCGGCAAGGGCTATTTCACCAGTCTCTGTCATTATTGAAGAAGCAGTTACTTCGTCAATGACTGTGTTAGACTGCTTGAGTGGTTCATCAAAATCTATCTCCTTCTCTGAACAATCTCCTTTGATGGATTTAGACACTGATAAGGATGCCTGAAAGTCTCAGTCATCTTCACTGTCTTCTTGATGATTTCTAAAAGTCACCAAGTTACTTTCGGCTGATTTTTTCTTGAACCAACAATTTTTTGCAAAGTGACCTTTCTTGCCGCAATTGAAACACTCTATATCATACCTTCGATATACGGAGGATCGTTGTTTATTTGTGTTGTTGTCGGATTAAACTCTCTCTGTCCGAGGCTTCTTCCTTGCTCTTCTCTCTTCTTGGACTTTCCAAAGTTCTGCTGACTTTGTTCGCCCTTTCTGTTCTGCTGTCGATGTCCGCCTTTTTTATTATTGCAGTAGAGTGCTTCCTCTTCCTTGTTTATCAACACTCCAGCCATTTGTTTACATAAACTTTCTTGATTGGCCAACAAATTCTCCAATTCTATGAGAGTAGGTTGAGTAGGCCAACCTCGTATTGCTATGATAAAAGCATTATACTCGGACTTCAACCCGTGTATAATGATCCTCCTCATTCTTTCCTCATGAATATTTGCTTTAGGATCCAATTCTGAAATTTCTCGTCATAAATCCTTTACTTTTGTAAAGTATTCGCTTATAGACTTTTCTCTTTGGGTGGTGGACATTAACTCATTCTCTAAATATTGAAATCGAACATCATTTGTTTTTGAAAATAATGATGCAAAGGTGTCCCATGCCATCCTGGGTGTGTCGTCATCCTTGATTCACCTGAGCAACTCATCCTCAATGGTTGACTTGAGCACGTACATTGCCTTCCCGGCCTTAATCTTTCACGTTTGGAGTGCTTCGACATTTTCCTTAGGAGGTGAGATAATCTCATCCCCATTAACAACCTCCCACAAGTCCTGCCCTTCAAGGTAAGACTTAATGTGACTCCTCCAACTTTGATAGTTGTGGTTGTTAAGCCTTGTAACTCCACTCGTTGTGTTCACAAGATCCGCCATCGTGACTTGGTGTGATTATCACTCCCTTTACCAAGCAAGCCATCAAACTTCACAGTCTCCAAACTGTGCACGATCACCTTAGAAAACGGATCCCGACCAAACCTCGCTCTGATACCAAATTGAAGAGTTGAACACGACAAGTAAATGTAATTTTATTTATTACAAATACTTGTACACAACAAGGGTATGCTTTACAACACCAACAAACTATCACTTTTAAATGACAACTCTCACACACAAGGAAAAACTCTTTGAACTCTTAATACTTGGACACCTTGCTTTCACTCTTGAACTCACTCCTTTGTTCATGTTTGTGTGTATACATAATGAAGCTTGTTGGGGACAAAAATACCAAGTCCGAAGACTCGGATCTGGTGCCTCGGCTTAGAAGGCACTACGTCGGATCCGAGGCACGGAGCGTCAGATCCGAGGCAGGGTCAATAACTTTATGAACCGAGACAAAAAAAAGTTAACTCGCCTCGGACGAAGAACCAGTAACCCGAGGCTGCATCGGGCCGACCCTCTTAACAGAACTAGCCGAAGGACAGCGTGAAACCGGATTTCGTCCCGAACATTTTGGGATAAGATCCCCGATCCCGAAGCTTGCGGGATCAGACGAAGATCGCGGACGAATGCCACCCGATGTCCGTGATCCTAGGAGGAGAATCCTCTCACGATTAAACGAGATCAGGAGAAGAATCCTCCTACGATTAAACGCTCTAGCAGCTATAAAAAGGAAGCTTCCATCATCTAAAAGGTACGCACAAATTTCTCATCCAAGCTCCCTCAATACTGTAAGACCCTGATTCCTAGCCTGACTTTGGCATCGGAGGGTCCCCTGCTCTAGCCAGGGTCTCCATTGCCTTCTTCTTGTGCAGGTGCTCGAAGGTCTCCAGAGGGTCAACCAGATTTTTGCATCAACGTTTGGCGCACCTGTGGGAACCGTACAAGAAAGCCATCCCATATTCCTTTGTTGCATCCCATGGTGATGACTAGAAGGACGGTCCCAGAAGAAGATCTAAATGAGATCGCGACTACGGGGCCAACAGGTCCAGTCGCGGTCCCCGCAGTCCAAAACCTACCTGCCAACCGCCAACGAGGAGCGACCAGAACAAGCAACAATCAGCGAGGTCGGAACGATGGGCGGTTGGATCAGGAGGTCCAAGAAATCCGATCTGATATGAATATGATGAAGCAGATGTTAGAACGAATGTATCAGCGGCAAATGCACCACTCCCGCCTCCTCAAGGAGAAACGACACACGTACCGACTGCAGCGGCTGATCCTCAACTTTCTGCACCACAGTCTTTTCGGCCGAGCCAACACCAAGGCGTCCCTGAACCGGCCGAGCCAACTCCAGCGCAGTCGGCTAACGCATCTCTGCCCCTAACCGACCTTCGGCACGAAATCGAACGAAGAAGGCGCATCCGACCTCCCGAAGAAGGCACGGCGGAAAGTAGTGAACCGTGGAAAGCCGATATTCAAAACTTTAAAAGAGAAGTGCGGGAAGAAATGGCGAAAGAAATGGCGGATATGAAGCATAGTCGAAATATGCATCCAACCAGATACGAGGCAAAGGCGTCCCCCTTTGTGGACTCGATAATGGCGGCTCGGTTGCCCGAGAGGTTTCGGTTACCTCAAATCACTCCCTTCACCTAAAAAACCGACCCAACGGAGCATATCGAATGCTTCGAACATATATGGAGCTCCATGACGCCTCGGATGCGGTGATGTGTCGGGCCTTTTCTCTTACATTGACCGATGTAGCCGACTGTGGTTCAAACAATTGAAGCCAAAGTCCATTAGTTCATTCGCTGAGCTGAGCGACGCCTTCCTTACGAACTTCATCGGCGGGAAAAAGAAATTGAAGCCCCCGCACATCCGAACAACATAGTTCAAGCGAGGAGAGCTGCCGAAAGATTACATAAAGCGCTTCAATTTCGAATCCCTTCGTGTTCGGAAACATTCGGAAGAAACGGCTCTCAATGCGCTCATGCAAGGAGTTAAAGATAAGCCATTCTGGCATCTTTAGACAAAACTCCACCCGACACTGGGCAGAGTTTATGGCACGGTCGGACAAGTATGCCAACGCCGAAGAAACGCGAATCTGCGTGAAACTAAAACCTCGGTCAAAGAGTTGGTCAAAAGGAAGCCGACTCGACCGGGGAAAGAAACGCAAGGATGATCAAGCGCATAATGAGCGAAGATCAGAAAACGACCGATCGCGGTTTTCCACATATACCCCCCAACAAAACTCGGGAGCGGTATTGATGGAAATCAAAAGCGAAGGTTTCGTTCAACGGCCCAATAAGCTCAAAGGCAATCCTAATCGGCGGGATAAGGATAAATCATCACTATCATCGTGATCATGGGCATAACACGAGTGATTGCCGTCATCTAAAAGAAGAAATCGAGCGACTCATAAAGGACGGCCGACTCAAAGAGCATGTGGTTAAAGTCATGAAATCGAGGGACGCCCGACCGAGAATCAGCCGATGGAAGAAATCCGGACAATTATCGGTGGTCCGCGAGGTGGGGGCGACTCAAACAACGCCAGAAAGAACCATGCAAGAAAACTTAGTCAGCCAGATACCGAGCTTATGGTTATAGGGCGGCCGCTGAAAGAGAAGAAAAGGGAAAAATATTGTCTTTCGTTCACAGAGGAAGACGCCCGAGGTATCTATCACCCCCACGATGACGCACTGATTATCACTCTGACTATCGCCAATCGGAAAGTGTTCCGGATACTCGTTGATACGGGGTCATCTGCTGACGTGTTGTTTACTCAGGCGTTCAATAAAATGGGAATCGAACGATCTATGTTACGTCCAGTTCGGACCCCGCTAATCGGATTTTCCGGGGGACAAGTATTGCCTGAAGGAATTGTCTCGCTGCCACTCACTGCCGGCAGTACCCCACATCAGAAGACGATGATGGTGGATTTCTTGTCGTCGATCAACCTTCAGTATACAACGCCATACTCGGCCGACCCTCTCTAAGTCTCCTTCAGGCCGTGGTATCCACATATCATCTCTCACTAAAATTCCCGACCGAGTCGGGAGTAGGAGTTGTCAAAGGAGATCAGCAAGATGCAAGGCGTTGTTACATGATAGCCGTGAAAGGATCGGCCGACAAAAATCCAATCGACGTCTCAACGATTGAATCGTTGGACCCTCGGGCGAGAGTCATGAACGAGGACAAATGGGGTTGAAGACCTCGTCCCAGTCCCCTTGGTCGAGACAGATGCATCAAAGACAAGATGCGAATTGGCTCGTCTCTACAGTCCCCCTTGAAAGATAAGCTGATAGCCCTACTCCGTAGGTACGCCGATGTATTCGCCTGGTGCCATGACGATATGCCGGGGATTGACTCATCGGTGATGACCCACCGACTTAACGTCGACCCGTCATTCCGACCGATCCGACAGAAGCGACGACCGCTCGGCCCCGAACGATATGCCATCATTGAAGAAGAAGTCAGCAAACTCCGTCAGGCCAATTTCATAGAAGAAATACACTATCCGAGAATGGGTGGCGAATGTCGTCTTTGGTAAAAAGTCCAACGGGAAGTGGCGAGTCTAGTATCGACTATACTGACCTAAATAAAGCCTCGCCCAAAGGATAGCTTTCCGCTTCCGAGGATAGATCAGCTAGTAGATAGTACGGCCGGACATGAGCTTCTGAGCTTCATGGATGCGTATTCGGGATATAATCAAATTGTAATGCACCAAAATGATAAATCAAAAACTACCTTTGTCACCGACAAAGGTCTTTATTGTTACCGAGTGATGCCATTTGGTTTGAAGAATGCCGGTGCAACTTATCAAAGATTAGTTAACAAAATCTTTGCTCGGCTTATAGGTCGAACCATGGAAGTATACATCGACGACATGCTTGTCAAAAGTATACACGCGACAGATCATGTAAATGATCTGGAAGAAATGTTTCTCATCCTACGGAAGTATCGGATGAAGTTAAATCCGAATAAATGCGCTTTCGGGGTGAGCTCCGGAAAGTTCCTCGGCTTCTTGGTTAGTCAACGAGGAATAGAAGCAAACCCTGAGAAGATAAAGGCTTTGGTCGAAATGGAATCCCCTAAAACCATTAAGGACATCCAAAGGCTGACAGGAAGGGTCGCGGCACTTAATCGGTTCCTATCCAGAGCCACGGATAAGTGTCTCCCTTTCTTCAAGCAGTTGAAAGGACAACAAACAATAAGATGGACGGAAGAATGCGAAGAGGCGTTTCAACAATTAAAATCATATCTCGGTTCCCCGCCTCTCTTATCAAAACCAGAGTCAGGCGAATCCCTGCTCCTGTATCTAGCAGTATCCGACGCAGCAGTTAGCTCGGCTTTGATACGAGAATCCGAAGGAAAGCAGCTGCCGGTATATTACGTTAGCAAAGCATTATTGCCAGCAGAAACAAGATACCCAAACTTGGAAAAAGTAGCCTTGGCACTAATAACTTCCTCTCGCCGACTCAGGCCGTATTTCCATGCCCATACTATAATCGTGATGACCGATCTACCTCTTCGCCAAGTTTTGCGAAACCAGAAGCTTCCGGCCGACTCACGAAATGGGCTATCGAGTGAGTGAGTTCGATATTCGATCAAGCCGAAGCGGCAATCAAAGGGCAAGCCGTTGCTTGATTTCATTGTCGATGGAACCCCACCAAATGATCTCCCGGTCGATGATATGCGACAGATGTCATCGCCCAAGAATGGCCGCCACGCCGCCTCCCCTACCCCGCCCCAATTCCACCCTGGAAACTATTTGTCGACGGCTCTTCCAACTCGAAGGCAAGTGGGCTGGGATTGTACTAGAAACCCCGATCATACTTACATACAATATGCCTTGCGACTTGGATTCCAAGCCTCGAACAACACAGATGAATATGAAGCATTGTTGCTCGGTCTCCGACTCGCAGCTAGCATGGGAGTCACGCATCTAAGTGTGTTCAGCGATTCTCAATTGGTCGTTAATCAAGTGACAGGAGTATATCAGACACGGAAAGACCAGTTAAAAGCGTACATGGAGAAAGCGACAGAACTTATCAATGGATTTCAACTTTGTCAGGTCACTCGATCCCTCGTACGGAGAATGGCAAAGCCGACCTATTAGCAAAGCTCGCCTCTGCCGATGAAGATGACATACCCAGTCCGTCCCCGTCGAATACGTCGATAAACCAAGCATTAATGAAGGGATTACTAAGGCGTCAATGCCATCGACTCGGAACCATCCTGGATGGATCCAATCCGCCAATACCTAGACAAGGGGGAACTGCCTGAAGATCGTGCCGAGGCCCGACGACTCAAGTTCCGAGCTTCCCGTTACACCATACTCAACGATACCCTCTATAAGAAAGGATACTACGCTCCGTTGCTTCGGTGCCTCACACCCGGTGAGGCGAATTACGTATTACGAGAAGTCCATGAAGGAATCTGCGGAAACCATTCTGGAGGAAGGTCTCTCGCCCACAAGGTTTTACGACAGGGATACTACTGGCCCACTATTCAACACGACGCTCGCACGCTCGTCCGAAAATGCGACAAATGTCAACGATTCGCTGCAATCCCGAGACGAGCCCCCGAAGCGCTAACACCAATGACTGGTCCCTGGCCCTTTGCACAATGGGGTATTGACATCATCGGTCCACTCCCGATGGGAAAAGGTCAAACCAAGTTCGCCGTGGTAGCAGTGGATTATTTCACGAAATGGGCCGAGGCCGAGCCATTAGCCAAAATAACCGAGCAGAAGATCACCGAGTTCGTCTGGAAAAACATTATCTGTCGGTTCGGAGTACCCCATACCATTATTACGGATAATGGAAAACAATTCGACAACAGGAGTTTTCGCGAAATGTGCAACAACCTCAGAATCAGAAACGTCTATTCCTCACCTCATCACCCTCAAACTAATGGGCAAGTCGAGGCGGTTAATAAGATTGTCAAGCAGCATCTTCGGACAAAGCTTGACCGAGCCAAAGGAGCGTGGGCGGAAGAGCTCCCGAAAATTCTTTGGGCCTACCGAACCACAGCCCGAACCGCCACAGGAGAAACCCCCTTTTCACTCGCTTATGGTTCGGAAGCCGTCACTCCCGTTGAAATCGGCCTGCCTTCGGCCCGAATCACTTCATTCGACGAGGATGAAAACGAAGAACTCCTCGCACTCGGACTCGACCTCCTGGACGAGCGAAGGGAATTAGCACGACTGCGTACAGAAGCCCGACAACGACAAGTGGCACGGTTTTACAATGCCCGAGTTAAGATCAGACGATTTCGGATGGGAGATATGGTTCTCCGAAAAGTATTTCTGAATACTAAGGACATTGGGTCGGGCACATTAGGACCAAACTAGGAAGGACCTTACATTGTCTCGGGTACCATCCGGCCAGGAACATACCAATTGGAAGATCTAAACGGGCAATCGCTGCCTCATCCGTGGAACGCTGAACATCTCAAGATTTACTATCCTTAAACTCAATGTAAAATCTCTGAATGAAGCAAGATCAATGCCGAGTCAAATAAGACTAAAAAGTGTTTTCTATTCATTCATCTACCACATCCGAGTACAAAAAAAAAAAAAAAAAAAAAAAAAACTTATAAGGGGCCCCGGCTACTTTCCGCCGGACGGAGCGGTCCCTGAAGCATTCTCACAAATGCCGACCTCTTCCCCACCAGTGATTTCGGCAGTGGCATCCAGATTCTCAGATTCCAAGGCTCCACCCTCAATTTCCGAGAGATCAAGGTCGGGAAAAGATTTCTTTATCTCCTTAATGCATTCAAGAAATCCGCTTTGAAACAAGCGATCCCTCTCATCCTCGAACTCCTCGGATTCAAGAAATGCTTGGACGGCTTGATCCCTCGCTTTCTCGGCCTCCTGAGTCTTCTCGTTGGCCTGCTGGATAAGCCCCGCCGCCTCATGCTTGGCTCGAGCTAAGTCGTCCGCGCAAGCAGCATGGACTGTGAGAACTCGTCGGGTTTCCTCTTCAGCCCTGGAAAGAAGAACCGATACCCGACTAACTTCAGCTTGCGTTTCTTCAAGGGCTCTCCTGGAGAAAGCCGCCTCTGCTTTCGCGTCCTCAGCAGCTTTTCGGGCGAGGGCCGCCTCCGCCATCAAAATACCGGCCCGAGTTTCGGCCTCTTCACGACGCCCTTCAGCTTCCGACAGAAGGGTCTGCAGCCGATGGGTCGAAGACAATTCCTTGCTGGCCTTGACCAAGCAAGGAGCGAGTTCAAAAAGCACCCGTGCCGCATGACCAACGGTTTGCGACGAAGGGGCGTTGTAGAGGCCGATGAACTCTTTCTCGCTCCCATGGGCTAAGGCCCAGGGAACCATCCCCGATACCACCTTCTGCAATACGGACGGCCCCTCTTGACTCGTCTCCTCCCCTCTCGAGGATGCAGTCCTCGTCTCTTCCTCCCCCCTGGAAGATGCGGCCCTAACTTCTTCCTCCTGCCTCGGGACCTCCGTCGAAATGTGTTCCGAGTCGGGTGCCGCCTGAGGTTCCGAGGCCGTGGTCACCGTCACTTCCACCCTTTCCTCCGGGTCAGAAATTACGACAACAGGGGGAGCAGAAGAACCCACAGGTTCTTTTTCCTTCCGTACCATTCTCTGTCTCTTCAGCGGCCGAGGCTCTGACAGGAGAACTGATCGTGGAGGAGCCTTCAACTTTGAAATCATCCTAGGAGGAGGACGAGCCCCGGTCATCTTTGAAGGGACCGGTTCGGAGGGGGTTGGCTCGGAAGGGGCTGCCTCAGAGGGGGCTGACTCGGGAACAATCCGCAAATGAGGACGAGCTTCAGGCAAATCTGAAATAAAAGAAAAAGAAAGGATTTCAAGTCAGGGAAAAGTCAGAAGATACACAAAGGTACATTCTCAATTACCTGTGACGGCCGAGTCTAGACCTGCGAGGTGAAGACGCTCCGGCTGTAAAAGCACTTTCCAGGACCTATCTGCCGGATCAAGCTTCCTCAACTCTTTGATCCGGGCCGAAGCACCGGCACCGAGCTTTTGCCGCTTCTTGGGGATGTCTGTCAGACACAAGCTCGTCAGACTCAGTATAGTATAAAAAAAAATAGAAGGGCAAGAAAGGAGAGCCAGGTCACCTGCTCTTTGAAACGACCGAGGGACACGAGCCTCGTAGGACCCGGATTCGGCCGACTCCCAACGGCCACAGGCCCAAAACCAACGCTCTCTCCAGTGTTTGTTAGAAGTGGGAGGGTCAGTTATTAGGGAGCCGCCTCCGCCCCGCCAAGCAGCGAAGACGTAAAAGCCGGGATAGTTTGGATTCACGCGCACTTGGTATAAATGAAGGAATTCGTCGACTGATAACGGCGGCTGTTCCATCTCAGCCCACAGTACCGCACACCCGAGTAAGTTCCTCCACCCATTCGGAACTATTTGCCCCGGTGCAATCCGAATCGGGATAAAACTCCCTGGACAATGGGTTGAAGGGGCAGACGCAAGCCACATTGCATCGAGACTTGGTAAATCGCGACCGCCCCCCAGGAGGAGGATGATCCGCACGGTGCTCGGACGAGGGAGATAAGTGATAACCGATTCGGGATATGATACCCGATTCGGATTCTGTCTAAATCCGCCTCGATGGAACCGAAGGAACCGGCCCGCTTAGGTCATCCCCCGATCCTTCTCCCTCAGACTCGGCACCCGCCGACTTATCAGCAGGAACCGACTTAGAGGTTCTCTCGGCCGTCACTATCTCTTCTTCTTCCCCCTCTTCTTCCTCTTCTTCCTCCATGCCCCTTGGACAATTGGGCCTTCCCGGACGGGTTATCAAAGAAGATCCACCCCGAGAAGGGTTAACAGGAGCAGGGCGCTCTGCCGTAGCCTCGGTGACCCGCTCGAGAAGAAATGCGGCATTAGCATCAATGCCATCTCCGTTAATAAAGAAGGCGATTCAACGTTCCAAAAACGTTGCGCTTCGCTTCATCTCCGAAACTCCTTCTGGGGACTTTGGGAACCCCTAGTCGCCATTATCACTAAGTAAAAGGAAGGAGAGACTCACCTAAGGAGGGAGAAAAACGGAAATGGCGAAGGGTGCCGCAGAGACGGTCGAAAGAGGAAGGGAAGGAAAGGAAAGACCGAAGGCCGGAAAAGCTCCAAAAGAAATGAAAAGCGAGAACGATAATAGTAGTTTGAAATGCGGGGCCCTTACCCTTTTATAAGATTGCCGTCTGCAGGAAGTAATTAATGAGGAAATGATTCGACGCTGCGTCGACTCCACGGCTCGACACGTGGCGCACGTCGGCGACGACAATAACGCCCTAGCTACGTGTCCAACCCTTATTGGCGGGATGAGCGACTTGACGGTTGCGGCGCATGCGTTGTCAGAAACCGAATCGTCTCCTATCAAAGACAGCACAGGATGCATTAAATGTACTTAGTGCCTCGGACCAGGTCATGAACCGACTCACAACTCGTTACTCCTGAGTGTCACGTGAGACACACGGAGTAAGGGGGCTTACTGTTGGGGACAAAAATACCAAGTCCGAAGACTCGGATCTGGTGCCTCGGCTTAGAAGGCACTACGTCGGATCCGAGGCACGGAGCGTCAGATCCGAGGCAGGGTCAATAACTTTATGAACCGAGACAAAAAAGTTAACTCGCCTCGGACGAAGAACCAGTAACCCGAGGCTGCATCGGGCCGACCCTCTTAACAGAACTAGCCGAAGGACAGCGTGAAACCGGATTTCGTCCCGAACATTTTGGGATAAGATCCCCGATCCCGAAGCTTGCGGGATCAGACGAAGATCGCGGACGAATGCCACCCGATGTCCGTGATCCTAGGAGGAGAATCCTCTCACGATTAAACGAGATCAGGAGAAGAATCCTCCTACGATTAAACGCTCTAGCAGCTATAAAAAGGAAGCTTCCATCATCTAAAAGGTACGCACAAATTTCTCATCCAAGCTCCTCAATACTGTAAGACCGATTCCTAGCCTGACTTTGGCATCGGAGGGTCCCCTGCTCTAGCCAGGGTCTCCATTGCCTTCTTCTTGTGCAGGTGCTCGAAGGTCTCCAGAGGGTCAACCAGATTTTTGCATCAACAAAGCTCTCCCCATATTTATAGGGAGCTATGGAAGGTTCTAGAATCAATATAACTCTAAAGAGTTTTAGAAGCTTCCAAATATCCTATAAAGTTCTATTATATTCCAGAACATTCAAAGAGAATCCGGAAGGTTCTAGCATAGTCCAGAATGTTCTAGCATAATCCGAAACATTCCAGAAGAGTAAAGAAAACTCCATCAAACTCTAAAAGTTTTCGAAAGATTCTAAAGAATTCTAGAATTTTCCAGAAATATGTGGAAGTTTCCTAAAGACTCCAGAATATTCAAGAGAGGTGGTGATGACATTTAACATCTATCAATGGATCATTTAGGTGATCTAAACCTTGCAATCACGTGGGGTCCATCAAGTTGCACATGATCAAAGAGCATGTGCCACGAAATATATATATATATATATATATATATATATATATATATATATATATATATATATATATATATATATATATATATATATATATGTCATGAACTAGCCATTTGCAAGCCAAGCATAAAATGTTTACGATTTAGAGGCAACTGGCAATAATGCAAGGCTACAGCCAGGTTGTTGGAATGGGGAGTTATTTGATACTCTGGCTGGGTATAGTTCTTGATACTCAGGAACCTAGAAATGGTAGACGTGTTATATACTAACTCATATTAAACCGACTCAATTTTTTCATCCCTGGCTGCTGAGTTACAATTAAAAGAAAAATCAAATTTAGTGGACGCTTGTTGAAGCAAGATCATTGGATCTTTTCATTTTAACCGTCCAATAAATTTCCACCAATCTAATATTTAGATGATCAACTAAGCATAATTGGTAATACATCTAAGCTGGAATCAATAACTTGGACGGTTTAATCAGAATTAGTTGCGTGCCACTATGCAATTTCTAAGTGCGGGATGTGTAATTCATCCGTGCACTGCACAATGTTTTTTTTTTTTTTTTTTGTTAGCTTGTACACTCCACTGTTAGTTCACACTTCGCTGTTAGCCACCCCCACTAGGGATCGATACCCTAATTGACTATACATAAAATCATATTTTTGACTGTTCCACTCAACAGGTGGTCCACGTTGTATGAAAGCAATGGATGGCCAAATGGGTATTTTTTGCCGTAACTTGTGGCCTCCCTGATTACCGGATCCGCCCGACTTTTGCATGAGGTTAACTTTCATGGTGGGACGCACCTTTTAGACGGCTGGATGCCGTAAAAATCTAACATTGTCGATTATGTTATTGGAAATGAGACGGTGTAACAAACCATTCAAGAAGGGAAGCGGAGTGCGTATTAGCTTGGTATGCTAAGCGTTGTGTGTGAACTCTACGGGATCTACTCCATCTATCCACCTCAAAAATTAAGCATATCTAAAGCTAATGTGAACTAGGCCATAGAAAATAGTGTGAATTAAAGGTCTGCATTTGAAAACTTCTTGGGATATGCAGAAATTTTAGACCGAGTTGATATTTTGTATTTTACTTTCATCAATGTTTGTGTCATCCCAGGAAGAGGTTGGATGACAAATTAACATCATTGTGGGCCCTAGCAAGTTTTCAACTGTGGAAATTATTATTCTCATTGTTTCCTAATGTGTAATCCACTTAAGCTTTGGGATATGCTTCGATTTTGGACTCAACCCTTAGAATGAGCTAAAAATAAGGATATACATATACATAGCAAGGATAAACTATATAAATTCATGGTGGGCCTATCAGAATAACACCATGAAATATATCCACTTTGTCCATCCATTTTAGCAGGTAAATTTGGGGCTTGAGTCCAAAAATGAAATATATCTAAAGATCAAGTGGACTATCGTTGGAAACATATCGGGGGTTGCAAAAGCTGTGAATCAAGTTGATATTTGTGTTCTCACTTCATCATGTTTGTGTTATCTTATGAACAGGTTGGATGACAAATAAACATCTATGTGAGCCTTAGCAAGTTTTCAACGGTGGAAATCATTATTCTGACTGTTTCATGTAGTGTGGTCCAATTGAACTTTGGATATACTTCAATTTTGGATTGAACTCCTACAATGAGCTGGAAAAACGGATGGATGGCATGGATAAACCACATACATTCTCCGTGGTCCCAACAGAGTTTACTCAATATAATAAAAGCATATGGAGTAACTCAGTATTTATTCGAGAAGGAAGCGGATTGCGAGCTGAGTAACTCAGTACGGTTATGCGTATCGTACACAGTTCCAGTTACCAGCAGTTATTATAAACACCTACAAGTAATTGCATCACATGCAACCAGCTCTCATGCTAGCATTTCACTTTTATTACATCCAAACCGTTAGTAACGTGGAGATAACCGTGACGAGCACCATTCATGAAAATCAGGTTGTCCATTCATCAAGCAGGCCCCACGTTTATTTTGAATCAGAGGGTGGCAGATCTGATTGTTTTCAGGCTAGCTCCAGCTCCTGAAGAGTCAACCTGCTTTTCCACCTAATATACGGTTCGTATGTATGTCTTGCACATCTTATAGCTTGCCACTCAGGGCTGAGTGTCACACAACCACAAGTGCCAACGTGAAAGATCCAAACCGCTCATCAGGTGGGTTACCAATACACAAAAGAAGTGGACGGCTAAAGCTATTGACCAACAGTCCTCATTCAACGTAATCATCTGGATAGCTGAGTAGGTGAGCAGACCGGCTTCTCCCTCATGAACGGCTAGGATCTCGCAAAATGGAATGCCGCGTCGGTGAGTGCTCATTGTCCAAATGCCTTACTGTCAAGACAATTTAGTTGATTTGCTCCACTAAGCAATGGTATAAAGGATGGACCCACCTTTCCATAATCTATTCCATTGATTTGGTTGACCTCATTTTGGAATGAGCCATGCCCCACCAACGTTCCACGTTCAATGCCAGCCCAAGTCATTGAATTAGCACCATCCAGCGGCGGAGATTTCTTGGATGGCTCCACTCAGCTAAGGGGCCCACCATATGTACTTTTTGGACCACCAAAAGCTCATGTGTTGTCTCTGTGGCAAGCAAATGGAGTGAAGATTTTCCACACCATTATCTTACAATTATATATATATATATATATATATATATATATATATATATATATATATATATATATATATAATGAATATTTAATATTTTTAGGGTGTGATTCTGTAGTTGGGTGATGAAGACTGCAAGGGGTGGTTGAGCCTTCTGAAATAGTCACCCGTCAACCCTAGCGGCACGTCCCGTGCCGGCGGCATGCGCGACCGACCGTCACCGGCCCATGAGACACGCATGCGATTCTACGTCGCTGTTCATCAGCTGGGCCCCACTCCCTCACCACGCGTCCTTTTTTGTCCTGATGCTGTATCATGTGCATAATGCATTACGGTATGAGATATTATAAGGTCCGCGGTTGACTGCGTGAAAGATACCTCGTTTCAACGCTAAGGTCTTGGCAACGATTCCTTGTAGTGGGGTGGCTAACAGTGATGTGTGAACTGACAATAGGGGTGTACTAACAAGCTAACGAATATATTTATATATATATATATATAATCAAGTCTGTCCGTGACTTGTGTGGGCAACACCACATACAGAAGTGGAGGGGGGCCGTGCACCATTAAAATATTCATAATCATTTTTGAGGGCCCACCGAGATGTGGTTTGGAAATCCAGCCCATCCATTACGTGTGTCCCACTTGAATGAGGGTTCAGACCAAGTTTTAGGCGCATGCAAAACTCAGGTGGGCCCCACCAAGTGCTTTTATATATTTTAACGGTGTCTTCACATAAATTTAGATGGTGTATACTGCTCATTTTTGGGATATCCTGTAACTTAAAGGGGACCCATCAAATGCAAGGTGTTGATGGTCGAAACGCATCATGGTGGGGCCCACACAGCTCGACCTCACGGGAGCTTATGGTCAGCTCAAGCGCATTGTACCTTTTCCCTATATATATATATATATATATATATATATATATATATATATATATATATATATATATATATATATATATAGGTCCTGATGTATCTATTTTGTACAAATGAGGTCCCTGTTACCATGATCTAGACCGTTGATATGGTCTAGCCCGACATGGATGAAGTATATGGCCCAAACGGTTTTCGGCATAGGCGATTCTTAAAGTAACATCCAACCAATGTTGTGTCTTCTCAATAACCGTTAATTCTTAGGCATGTGATCCAAGCGTGAGAATGGCTTGTTCACCAAGAAATAGTTCGAATCACCCATCCATTATGGTCTCCACGGCTCCGATCCCGTAATCATGAGATGATACAATGTTAGAATATCTACTGTTTTGGTGGCCCACATGCACGCACGCACGAGTGCACATCTGTGTGGGCCTTATCCTTTAAAGAAAATGTGGGGTCAAAATTTTCTAGCCAATCATTTTAAAAAAAGCATTTTAGTTCAAATATAAAAGAAAATTGCAAGTTGACTTATAGAAAAAAGAAAAAAAAAAAAAAAAAAAAAGCACTTATAAACATCTCAATGTATATATGACTTCCTCGTACTAGTATACATCTAATGAGAGAAATTTGGAGAAGGTGAGCTAAGAGTGATCTACATCATCTGATAAATAAGCCACAAATCAAGACCATTTCATTGCCATGTATACCGTTGAATCACGTAATTCAAAGTAGGTTCTAAATCGTTAATTAATAGTGTAATTTTTAATTGATAAAATTATATATGTACATATTTCATAATCTTAAATTTCAAATCTTAATCGTTGACTGTGATCCGATTATGTCTCATATGCAACTCCTTACATGATTTGGAAGAGGCGAGTATTAGCGATGTATGATAATTCAAACGACTGGACGTCATGGGCCAATGGATGAATTGTGCCTTAAAATTAGTTGAATGGAACCATCTTGCTGATTCATGGGAACCTTGTTATGGCATGGATTCTGCAATACCTATATGCCATGTATGCTTCCTCTTTTGATGAAGAAAACGAAAATGTGACAGCATTGGAAAAATATAGGTTTGAATTCGATACAAACCTGAATTACTTGGCCACCTTATTATAGCCTGAAGTTCACACAATTCAATACTCAGGTAGGCCACAATACTCAAAACTGTTGCGCAGCATGCCAACAACGCAGTGAGTCTAGATCCAATTTCAAGCCTCACCCACAAACGATAAATATGAAGAAATATAAACTAGAAAGGAATAAAAACACTCAAACAAACCATAAGACAAGATATACGTGGAAAAACTCCAAACTAGGGTAAAAAACAAGGGATGTAAAATTCCACTATGAAGAGAAACGAAGATCACAAGGCAATATACTAACCTCTCCCTTGAAAGTACAGAGAAAATTTCTTGCCCACACCTTAGAATAATTTTCTAATATTCACCTTTTAACCCTAGAATAGCCCTAGGGTCCCCAATTTATAGTTTTGACAACTTTCCTTTCGCATCCCAATTGCGAAACGACTTGCGACACGAAATCTGTGAAACTCCTTTCGCATCCTAGTTGCGAAAGGACTTGCGACACGAAATCTATGAAACTCCTTTTGCATCCCAGTTGCGAAAGACACGAAATCCACGCATGTGACTTCACTTCTCAACAATCTCCCACTTGGAGACACATTGCCATAAACCTTTGTCTTCTTCATCCGGAGTGCACCACCTTCCCGTCTTCAAGCCTGAAGATCAATCAAAGTTGAACAGAGCTTCAGCTTCTCCCTTGTGACTGCTTTGGTCAGCATATCCGCAGGATTCTCAATTGTATGAATCTTCTCCAGAGCAATCGATCCATCTTCCAGTAACGAACGTATGAAGTGATATCTAATGGCAATATGCTTTGTCCTTGAATGAAAGACTGAATTCTTAGTCAAGTGTATTGCACTCTGACTGTCACTGTACAGCTTGCAATCTTCTTGCTTCTCACCCAACTCTTCCATAAAACCTTGCATCCACACCATCTCCTTACATGCTTCTATAGCTGCAACATATTTTACTTCTGTCGTACTGATAGATACTATCTTTTGTAACTGAGAGACCCAATTGACTGCAGCACTACCCAGAGTAAAAACATAACCTGTATTGCTTCTTCTGCTGTCGATATCTTCTGCCAAATCTAAATCCACGTAGCCTTGTAACTTGATTTCTGATCCACCATAACACAGCCCTACGTCCTTAGTACCTACCAAGTACCTAAGGATCCACTTCATAGCTTCCCAATGTTCCTTCCCGAGGTTGTTCATGAACCTACTAACAACTCTCACTGCTTGAGCAATGTCTGACATCGTGTTCACTATAGCATACATGAGACTCCCAATAGCTGACGCGTATGAAACTTTAGCCATGTAGTCCTGTTCCTCCTGCGTCTTTGCACCTTGCTCCTTAAATAGCTTGAAGTGGTTAGTTAATGGAGTGTTAACCGGCTTAGACCTCCCATATTGAATCGATCAAGTACCTTGGCTATGTACTCTGCCTGTGACAAAACTAGTTTTTTATTTTCCCCTTCACGTTTTATCCTCATGCCTAGGATTTGTTTTGCAGCTCCTAAATCCTTCATGGCAAATTCTCTAGACAATTGTCTTTTGAGATCTGAGATATCCTTCATGCTTGAACCGGCCACAAGCATATCATCAACGTACAGAAGAAGGATAATGTAAGACGTATCAAACTTCTTCAAGTAACAACAGTGGTCTGCATGACATCTCCTAAAACCGTTTCCCGACATGAAACTGTCGAACTTCTTGTACCACTACCACGGGGCTTGCTTCAGGCCATATAAACTCTTCTTCAGTCTGCACACCTTGTTCTCATTACCTGGTGCCACGTATCCTGTGGGCTGATGCATATATATCTCTTCTTCAAGGTCTCCATAAAGAAAGGTTGTCTTAACATCTAGCTGTTCTAGATGTAAGTCCTCTGAAGCCACTATACTCAAGACCATGCGAATCGTAGACATTTTCACTACCGGTGAAAATATTTCAGTGAAATCGATACCTGCCTTTTGTTGAAACCCTTTCACAACCAATCTGGCCTTGTACCATTTCGAACCATCGTGCTCCTCCTTCAGTTTGTAAATCCACTTATTATGAAGAGCTTTCTTACCCTTGGGTAGAGTGACTAGCTCCCATATACGATTAGATTCAAGAGAGTCCATCTCATCATCCATGGCCTGCTCCCACTTAACCTGTATATCTGACTGTAACGCCTCTTCAAAACACTCTGGCTCACTATTATCTGTCAGTAGTAGATAATGTAAGGAGGGTGAGTATCGGACCGTGGTTCTCCTCTCCCGAGTAGACCTCCTCACAACCGGTGTATGCGGCTCTTCCTCATCCTGTGGCGCTGTAACACCCATGTCCGATAACTCTTCCAACTCTATGAATTCCTTTTTCTCGGTCTTATTTTCCTGTATACTGTCCTTATGCATCACTTTTTCATTGAAGAGTATGTCATTGCTTCTGATGATTTTTCTGTTTTCTACATCCCAAAACCTGTAGCCAAAATCATGCTGCCCGTAGCCTATAAACGTGCACCTCCTAGACTTCGCATCCAGCTTGTTTCTGTGCTCTGCATCAATGTGAACATATGAAGTGCAACCGAACACTCTGAGATGTGCAAGGTTCACTTCCTTCCCAGTCCACGCTTCTTCTGATAGCCCACCATCTAATGGTGCTGAGGGACTTCTATTGATGAGATATGCGGCAGTATTCACAGCATCTACCCAAAAGGTCTTGGGCAACCCTGCATGTAACCTCATGCTCCTGGCGCGCTCAAGGATGGTCCTGTTAATTCGTTCAGCCACACCATTCTGTTGTGGTGTCCCCGAAATCGTTTTCTCGATGTTTGATTCCATTTCTTTGCACAATACTCCTCAAACCTCTTATCACAATACTCTCCCCATTGTCGATCCGAGACACTTTCTTGTTTTACTGTCTCATTTTCTACCATAACTTTCCACTTCTTAAATACATCAAATACATTAGATTTATGTTTTAAAAGTAGACCTGACGCTTTCTACTAGCATCATCAATAAAAGTAACAAAATAACGTGAGCCACCAAGAGATAATACCTGTGCCGGTCCCCACACATCAGTGTGTACAAGCTCCAACAGACGTGTCTTTGGAGCGCGTCCCGTCTTCTTGAAGCTTATCCTCTTCTGCTTGCCATACACGCAGTCCTCGCAGAATTTCAAGTCAATAGACTTCAGCCCTGGTAGCTTCCCTTTTGACAATAGCACTTTCATCCATTTCTCACTCATATGTCCCAGCCTTTGATGCCATAACTGCCCATTCACTCCAGTTGATGCGACTGCGAGTGAACTATACGATCCTGAAGTCACGTACAAAGTACCTTCCTTTTTGCCTCGAGATATTACCAAGGCACCCTTTGTGATCTTCCAGGAGTCACTGGTGAATGTCGTCACATAACCGGTATCGGGCAACTGTCCCACTGAGATCAGATTACGTTTCAAGCTCGGTACATGTCTGACATCCTTCAATTTCAACACTGTTTCGTCTTTCTGATTTATATGAACATCCCCCTTTCTAACAATGTTGCACGGCTCATCATCACTCAGGTAGACTCTCCCAAAGTCACCTGAGACATAATCACGCAGAACTTCCTTACACGAAGTGGTATGAAACGAAGCACCCGAGTCTATAATCTAAGACTCATTCCTCGCATCAAGAGACAAGATTAACGCCTCTATGTCGCTCTCCTCAGACAGATTTACTAAATCCTTCTCGCCTTAAGAGATTTCTTCTTATTTCTTGAGCACCCTGCAATCACGTTTCATGTGCCCCTTCTTGCCGCAATGCCAACACCCGTCTTTGTCTTTCGGTCCCTTGGACTTCTTCCTTGACTTAGAACGCCCGTGTTTATTGCCTCCTTTGTTCAGCGATCTTCCTCTTCTTTCAACGTTTAGAGCATTCCCTGAGTTCCCTGAAATTCCTGATGCCTTCCTTTTAGATTCTTCTCTGAGAATTAGATTGGCCACATCATCAAATTTCAACTTTGTCGACCCTGAAGAATTGCTCACAGCAATCACCAAACCATCCCAACTGTCTGGCAAACCGGATAAGATCAATAATGCCCTGACCTCATCCTCAAAAGCAATGTCAACGGATTCCAACTGGCTCGTGATTGTATTGAACTCGTTTAGATGTTCTGCCACGCTCCCACCATCTGACATCTTCATGTTGAATAGCTGTTTCATAAGATGAACCTTGTTGGATGCTAAGGGCTTTTTATACATGGTAGCTAGGGCTTCCATTAATTCTTTTTTCGTTTTTACTTTGGATATATTGAAGGTGACGCTCTTAGACAAAGAGAGTCGGATCGTTCCTAAAGCCTTCCTATCCAGTAAAAACCATTCATCATCTGTCATCTTTTCTGGTCTCTTCTCTTTTCCTCTTAGAGGAATATAGAAGTCCTTCTAATACAGATAATCCTCCATCTGCATCTTCCAGAAGGTAAAGTTTGAACCATCAAACTTCTCAATTCTAGTTTTTCCATCTTCCGCCATCGCTCCCAATAGAACTAAACCAATAGCTTTGATACCCCAGTTGTTACGCAGTACGCCAACAACGCAGTGAGCCTAGATCCAATCTCAGGCCTCACCCACAAACGATAAACAGGAAGAAATATAAACTAAAAAGGAATAAAAGCATTCAAATAAACTATAAGACAAGATATACATGGAAAAACTCCAAACTATGGTAAAAAACCACGAATGCAAAATTCCACTATGAAGAGAAACGAAGATTACAAGGCAATATACTAATTTCTCCCTTGGAAGTACAGAGAAAATTCCTTGCCCACACCTTAGAATAATTTTTTAATATTCACCTTTTAACCCTAGAATAGCCCTAGGGACCCCAATTTATAGTTTTGACAACTTCCCTTTCACATCCTAGTTGCGAAAGGACTTGCGACACGAAATCTGCTAAACTCCTTTTGCATCCCAATTGCGAAAGGACTTGCGACACGAAATCCGCTAAACTCCTTTTGCATCCCAATTGCGAAAGGACTTGCGACACGAAATCCGCGAAACTCCTTTTGCATCCCAGTTGCGAAAGGACTTGTGACACGAAATCCGCGCATGTGGCTCCAGTTCTCAACAAAAACAATGAAAAATCACTCCAAAAATGTCTAAGCTTGGATGGTGTGGCTAAATGAGTTGGATGGTTATGGTCCATAAGCATCATGGCAAGTACACATTGAAATTTTAAATGGTTTTTAAATTTTTGGGGGTTTCAAAACTCCTTACCAAATCACTGGCCTTTAAATTTTAACAAACCTCTTTGGAATTTCTTTATTTTAAAATTTTAAAGTGTTTATAGTGAGAGCTGTCATAAAAGGCTTGGGCCTTTAAGGAATATGGTCGTGCGGGTGTTAGATCGATCATTTTTCTACAATACAGACATGTGCCTGTTAAAAAAGTGTTAGACCAATAGCTATAACCCTTCTAAAAAGGTGCCTTCAGGTGTTAAACCAATAGTTTTAACCCCTTTGAATAAGTGACTTTAAACTCTTAAGAGCATCCACTCAAAGATCTTCTCATTTCTTTTTTAGATATCAATTAATCAAACAGTACTCTCAGCTCTCTAGTTTAAAATGATTTCTTATTCTGATTAAGGCTGCAATTGATTCAATCTTGTGTGTTAAGCACCGTTATAATCAGATTATAGTTATTGTATCTTGGATGTTAATCGTTTAAGACTGTTATTGCACTTGAGACCTAGTATGAGGATTGTTATGGGAAGATCTGAGTCCCTTGCGATTCTGAAGTTTGAGGCCATGTTGATCCGATCCGAAGGATACATCCTCCGAGCTAACAGATTGACTCGAATTACAAGGCATTCCAAGAGTAGACGGTATCCAATGAAGATCTACTATTCCGAGCGGTACCTGCTTGAAGGTTTGAGCTGATTGCATACTCCGAGGCGGGCACTTCTCCGGCCAAATTTAGAAACTGCCATAAGTGAACATAGCTGGTTACTTTACTCGCGGATATGCACGATGCGAAGAATGTGGAGAATGGATCCTTGGATTGTGCGCAGTATCTCCATGATCCCAAAATCTCCCTGATTGAGCAGATCGTGCCATGATTGACAGATCCAGACCATCCTACAGTCAGGTGTAAATACATGAGGACACCATCGCTACAGGTACGCAATTTCTCGCATTCTCCCTCCACCTTACAGCTAAGACCCCGATTCCCTTAACTTGACTTAGGCATTGGAGGGTCCCCCGACTTAACCAAGGTCTCATTTGTTCACCCTTTGTGCAGGACCAGGGTCCTCTGGAGGAACATTGCACGAAGTGGAGGGCAATCTAGATTTTGACCTCAACAAGGATAAATTCAACTTCAAGATAAATAAATCCAAATCATGCCTCAACTCAAATTCTATAAATGCTCGGCACTGCTTCTTCTTTATTTTTCATTTTCAAACTGTGTTGTACACATGGTATATATTAATTTAGACTATCAAACCCAACAAACCTCATTATATGGTTGGTGTTCCCTCACTATTATTACTAGTGGTATGCCGGCCTACCTCGGCTGTGGATGAGGTGCCATAGATATAGAATATAAGAAGAGAAATACAAGAAAGGGGTATTGACTGTTGGCAGAGCTGAATTCCCGTCTGACTCGGGAGCTGCCGTTAGAAAAATCATGCAGTCGCAAACTGTTTGTCTTCCCTTCTTCTGATGTAATACTTAGAAACTTGGGCGCTTACAGATACTGAGTATGAATGAATAGTCAAAGGGGGTAGTAAGAATGAAGGTAGCCTCTTTTTTGTACTTTGCTTCTCAAAAGCCGTGCAATTGGAATTCCAGGAGAAGCAAACTCCTTATTTTGACCCACCATCCACGATTCTCCGCCTTCCATCTCTCCAGGGCTCTCAAAGGTCAACCTTGATTAGTTTAATTTCTACTGCTATAGGTGGTGTTGCATGTGGGCCCGTCGCAGATGGTCAATGGCTTCAATAGCAGACTGATAGAATCATCTCATCCATTGATCTTGCCCATTCAATGTGGACCGCTGACTATTTTACTTTCACCAATCTGGTTGATAGCGGTCAATGGTTGGGTTGTCTGAAAATCTTAGTTTTTGGGCTATTCCCCTGGCCCCACTTGCCTGTGAAAAAAGAAGAAGTCTGTGGGGTCCACCGTAGATTTTTTGCAACATCCACTCCATTCATCATTTGTGCCAGTTAGTTTTAGTCTGTTACCAAAAAATTCAGGCAGATCCGAATCTCCAGTGAGCTACGTCACAGGTTAAAGTGGGCAAGACATGCCGACCATTGAAATCTTCTTTGGGTACACCAAGTTTAATTTGGATCAGGCCGATATATATTTTTCCTTCGTCATGGTGGGACGCACCTTATGCTTACAAACATCAACGGTGGGGATAAGAAAGTTTCAACGGTGGATGTTTCTTGTGTTGTGGTTCACTTAAGTACCCTGACTTTTCTCTTCATATCGTAACATGAGATGATAGCGTTGATGTCAGATACACATCACGATGGCCTCACATAGCCTTTTCGTTCCATAGACAAGTTCCTGGTTGTCGCGGGAATTTTGTAACCCACGACTAAAAACTCTTCAGAGATCAAGCTCATATATCACTTTCATTGGTCAATAGCATGTGGGTCCCTTTCATCGGACAGGTGAAGTCTACTCTTTGGTACAGGTGGAGTCTACCTTTCATAGGACGGTACCAGACATCCTATTTTTAGTTTTGTATATGAACTACTTACCAGCTATTTATTTATTTATTTTTTACCATTTGCTTTGCAAGCCTCAATTTGTTCAGTGGGAAAATTACCCACGGACGAACAATATGGATCAGTAATAGGTGGGCCCAGCTGTATATAATGCTTACCAAATGAGAACACCAATCTTCCTCTCTCTCTCTTTTTTTTGTTTTTTTTTTTCTTTTCTTTTCTTTTTTAATTACTAAGATAAGAATAACCCCTTTCCTTTCTTTAATACTCTTAAGAAAGTGTAATGGTTGATATACAAATACTTACAAGCATGTTTTCATTGCTCATGCTATGTACAAGATTGTAGCTTATGTTACTAGCGTAGTTTAGATTTGATGCTATATAATTTATGAAAATAGATTTAAGTCATATGTTAGAGCATACACTGACCTAGATTACACAATACTAGCTTGCATTAAAATTATATGGTTATATATATATATATATATATATATACCCACAGGTTTGATTTATGACATGTAACTGCCATTATACTTATGTAAGACTCAAGGTGACGTACCTTCATATACACTGCATTACATTATATAGTAAGATGATTTTTTCGTCATTTAATGCACAGCTAGTTGGACCAATTTAAATGGTCCAACTAGTTGTGTGTGAGCATTTATCATATATATATATATATATATATATATATATATATATATATATATATATATATATATATATATATATATATATATGGGAAAAGGTACAATGCGCTCTAGCTGATGTTAATGCCTCATGAGTTCGAGCTGTGTGGGCCCCACCGTGATGCGTTTTGAAAATCTACCCCATCAGTCAGATACACCATTCCATCGTGAGCTTATGTCTCAAAATTCAAGTCAATCCGTGACTTGTGTGGGCCACACCACATACAGAAGTGGGGAGGGGCCGTGCACAATTAAAACATTCATAACCATTTTTGAGGGCCCACCGAGATGTAGTTTGCAAATCCAGCCCATCCATTATGTGTGTCCCACTTGAATGAGGGTTCAGACCAAGTTTCAAGTGCATGCAAAACTCAGGTGGGCCCCACCAAGTGCTTTTATATGTTTTAACGGTGTCTTCATATAATTTTAGATGGTATGGCCCACCTGAGTTCCGTATACGGCTGATTTTTGGGATATCCCATAATTTAAAGGGTACCCATCAAATGCACGGTGTTGATGGTCGAAACACATCATGGTGGGGCCCACACAGCTCGACCTCACGGGAGCTTATTGTCAGCCCGAGCGCATTGTACCTTTTCCCATATACATATATATATATATATATATATATATATATATATATATATATATATATATATATATATATATATATATATATATATATATATATAAGTAATTGTATTAAAGCAATGTCATTGCCCTTTCTTTATATTTATACTTGATGAAAAGGTAGCTTCGGGGCTATTTTCCAATCAAGATGGCCACGGTGATTTGAGACTCTAATTTGGAGCTGGCTGAGAAAAAATAAAGTCTATGGGGCCCACCGTAATGTGTGTTCTACATCCACTCCATTCATCATTTATGCCAGTTCATTTTAGTATGCTAGCAAAAAATTCAGGCTGTTCTTAATCTCAAGTGAACCACACCACAGGGAAAAGTGGGCAAGGGATGCCTACCATTGATACATGTATGTTTTAGGTCCACGTGAAGGTTTGGATCAGGATGATATATATTTTTATTTCATCATGGTGGGACACACCTTATAAACGGGCTGGATGTCATACAAATATCAATGGTGGGTATATGAATTTTCCAATGGTAGATGTTCCCTGTAGTGGGGTTCATATGTGGTTTTTGTTAGCTTGATTTTTTGGCTTACATCTTAATATGAGGTGATGTAAATGATGGATGTTGTGGATGTTAGATACATATGTCGGTGGGCCTCACATAGCTTTTCGTTGTGCATACAAGCTCCCTAGTTGTTATGGGTAAAAATGGATTGACTAAGAGAAAAGGTCAGCTCAGACATATGTGCTCTTTCGCATGGTCAGTTAGTGCCGGACGTGACCAAGCAGCTCTTCAACGGCCAGAAAGCAACAATTCACTGCTGGGAAACTTGTCTATTCATCGAGCTCAACCATTAGAAGATAAGATGTCTATGCTTCAATTAGACACTTAGCTCTTCCACGGTCTCATCCATTTCTGAGCTATTGCTCGAATCATCTCTTGGTAAGAACTCCTGAAGTATGACCCAGTACGGAACAAGACTCCGAGCTGCTACACTCAGGGAAGCCCTGCACCATACGATAAGACGAAGATGATGGTCATCCCTGATTTTCCCTATATATGATCTACCAAAGAATGAAGCTTGGTCTCGGTGCTCGGATGCGACGTCCAAGGGCATGTCGACAAGTCGACGATCCACTCAATGTTAAGAGAAAACTCGATCTTGGCTCACTAGAGAATCTAGATCAGCAAACTACTCATTGAGATAGCCATGTAAGCCACCTCGGATGCTCGACCTCAGCCTCTTACTACATGTTTCCTTTGATTTCAACTGCTCAAATCTTATCGAAGAGATCTGTCCGAGATCTCAACCGAGTATTTCAGAAGATAGCCGCGACACGTATCTGCCCAAGATTTCAGTCGAAGATTGGAAGATAATTGCAACACACTCGGGATCTGATTCCCTATACAATACACACCTACTAAAAAGGGAGATTGCCATTTACTCCACCGTCCATTTCAGTTATAAATAACAGCATTTCCAATGGTGAAAAGTATACACAATCTAATGCAAAAACCACACTTAAAAATCATATGTTCTACTAGACCTAGCTTACATATCTGACTTTGGCATCAGAGGGTCCCCTGCTGCAGCCAAGGTTTCCATCTTTATATTCTCTTGCAGGTCTCAAGTGGTCTAAGGAGGACGTTCAGAGTTTTACATCAACACATCGCATCCACTCTTTTGCCATATTATTTCAGGACATGAAACAAAAAATTAAGTGGATCCAAAATTCATGAAGGCCAGACGAGAGGACAAACTAAGGAAAGAATTAATGCTCACCACCCTTTTTGCTCAATCATTTTAGGACGTGAGACCAAAAATTAGGTGGATCCAAAATTCAAGGAGGCCAGACGTGAGGGCAAACTGCGGAAAGAAATGCCCAATGTTGAAACCTTCCCTGCATCACCCGCACCTTGTGGTCCTCTCTTCTTCCTAGTCCAGTCTTCCCGAGTCATCACTCTATTGATGGAGGATGTGTGTATTGCTCTACAGATGATAGTGTGTTGAAATATTCTATAATTATTCTAGGTTTTTTTTTTTTTTTTTTTAAATTTTTATTTACGGTGATCCTCGATATGCAAGGTCTGGCTGTTTGTGGTGTTCACTATAATCAATGTATAGTTGGTGTGAATCAACAAAATTACATGTGGTGTATTCTTATCAAAAAAATAATTAAAAAAAACAATATATATATATATATATATATATATATATATATATATATATATATATATATATATATATATATATATATATATATATATATATATACTGCATTGAAAACCTAACCACTATCAGCATCCTTATAGTAGCACCACTCTAGACAACTGGTAATACATTAAAGGCCTGGTTGGATACATGACTCCAAGCAAAAATTGAAAATCATTCTCACATACAAAATAGGTAGGTTGCTTGGCGATGTGAATTCCACACAGTAATCAGTAATCATTATTTTTGTACACCATTAGAATTCTTTGACATAAGAAACCAGGTGAATTTGAGTACTCCACTTGCTATTCCAATGAAAATTATCATTTGAGAGCACCTCATTTAGTCTACGGAATCCAAACAAACTCCATAATTCCAAATATACCCAACATCTCTTTAGATGCAAAAATTTTAAACCTAGTTCATGTCTTAAACCTAAGTGGATGCAATGAAAATCTCCTAAATGGAAAATTTTCCTGACCATGTAACAGGTGGCCCGATAGATAAATGGTTAAGGAAGAAAACACAACAGCACATTGTATATTCTTTAACTGCAGAATGCATGGACCATCCACGTGATGCCCATCATATGCTGACAGCTTGGATCACGGAACCATGTGTCTCATTTATAAAAAATGTAACCTAATCAAACTCTACAAACTCCTTAGGCTGGAGATTTATATAGTATTCTTTGGCTTTTCTGCTCAGCCTTATTTCTTCTTCTTAGGTGGTACTTTTAACTCAGTTGGAAGTTCTTTTTTATTTTAGAGTGATGTGTATATTTCTTGATTTGGATATACTCTTTGTGAGTGTTGTTCCTATCTACTATGATATATTTATATTTGAACCGAACTTTCAATTCTAACTCCATACATCGATCCAACACGAGTGCATGAATCTCAACCTCATGTCGCATCTTCGCCAGGTGGGACGCACGTGCCTACATGAAGCTACTGTTTTGCAACGGCACATACGGACGACAAATAAATTGGTTTCTAAAGCAATAAAATAAAATAACGTTGAAGATGAAATGGATTTTATTATAATCATCATTACAAAAATCGAAATTGACTCCACGGGAAAGAATCGCAATAAAAACATAATAGATTCGACAGTTGAAAATTATTATAAGATAAAAAATAATAATAAAATCATTTAAAAAATGCACAAATTTCATGGTGGCCCTTCAAGGAGGTTGGGAACATTTTATCTTCTATGAGATACATGCTCTTGGGAGATGCGAAATGCTATTGTTATTTGTTTAATTAAGGGAAAGAGGTAGGTAATCCTTGTGCAACTGTAGTGAAATGGTAGCCCACCAGCTGGGCCATGTGGATCAAGTGCAAGACCTACTCAAGGATTTATGCCCGACCATGGATAGGCCTTAGATGGTCCTCTTTTCAGTAAAGACGATCGTCACCGTTCAAAAGATGGACTTGAACGTAAGCAATTGATGGCTCTATGATTCTATCTTTCCATAGATCAAATGGCTATGATCGTTTGTCACAAATCATACTTTTCCGATCGTCAATTCATGACAGGATCTTCCTCTTGAACGGTTCTGAACATTCGATACGCAGATCACAACTAGAGGGACTAGGAATCCACCATAGCAGTGATATGGGCCTCTTTGTTTACTACTTAAAACTAAGTATTTGTTTTTATGCAGCCTTTGATGTATTTGTTTTTATGCAAGTTGTGGAGGCTTCCAACCATATCTCAGATCTATTAAAAGAATATACAGTGCCATTAACTAGGATGGGTTTCCTAGAACGCATCCACATAATATATTATGATACGTCCTTTGAATTTGGGTCATTTGCAAGCAATCTAAACCGTTTATGTTATATACCAAGAGCCACTTTGTATAGCCAAAGGATAATAAAATAGAATTGTCAATTGAATTATTTCAACCCTTCGAATAATTTTGCTTTCTGCTTTGAATATATGTAGTCGCTATAAACTATCGATTCCCTATAAGGGGTGGCTAACAGTGAAGTGTGAACTGACAGGGCTTGTACTAACAAGCTAACGTAAAAAAGTAAAAATAAAAAAATAAAAAAACGTAGTCGCTATAACCTTTTGATAATTGAAGGGTTGAAATATTAAATTCAAAAGCTATTTTTGAAGTGCTGATCGCACGGGTGGTAGACTCTTGCTCGGGTGGTAGACTCTCCGTGTGAAATATTAAATCCAAAAGCTATTTCACTATAACCTTTGGATAATTGAAGGGTCCTTACTCTTGGTCGGTGGTAGACTCTCGGGAGTTTCAACTCCCGGTCAAGGAATCGAGTACCCATAGGTGGTGAAATTCCACTAGCGTGAGTGTGTGGAGGTGTGTAAAAATTAAAAAAAAATAAAAAATAAAAAATAAAAAAAGAAGCGCCAATCGCTCTCACATAAATGGTTTAGATCAATGAAAATTTTCCAAATCAAATGGTTAGAATCCCTGTGGATTGTATTCCAATATGTCAAATGTATTTTACAAACCTCTTACTTAGAAGTGCGGGAAATCGACGAAGTGTGTTTTAAATTAATAAATAAAAATTAAAAAATTGGGAAGTGCCATACATACCCACTCTGTTTGATAGATGTATTTTTATTTTCTAATTTTAGCTGGTGAGCATAAGGGGGCCGGCCTCTACAGTTCCTTGTATAATAAGCTTATTCTGCAACTGCTGCACGTGGAGCCCATTGGGTGTGTGTACGGCATCCAAACAGTCCAATAAGTTCACCTCAGCATGGAAGTTGGATGTCTAAAAAATCAAACTATCCAACCACCATGTGCGTCAACTCGTGAATCTTGGATGGTTTTTGGTGCATACCATTATCGTAGTGGGGCTCACCTAATGCACGGATTCTACGTCATATAAACGACAGGGTCCACCATGGAAAACCATCCACAATCATCGAAAATCTTCCAAATTGTCGAGGTGGCCTACACTATATGGTTGAAAATGCCTGTTTCTTTCTTACTTCAAAAATAATTTTTTTTTTTTTTTAAAGGCTGAGCCGGTCTCAAGCTAAAGTAGATTCACATGCTTGATGGGACTTGCCAGTTAATCTTTTCTATGCTTAGCTTTCACCAGCAAGGCATTGCCAGTTAATTAGATACCTCCATCAGTCGGCCAAGCAGGTCCGTAAATCAAGCAGGTCAAACTCAGGTCGGCCAGTCCATGGAGCATATAGTGGGATGAAGAATATCGAACCAGTCATTTTAGGGCTCCATCGCTTTCATGCACTGGACCACCTGATGAATTGACCACTATGGTTCTTGGTCAAATAGGTCTACATAGATGGCCCGCCTCAATGAATGGTTTTGTGGTCCACATAGGTGCACGTATGACCGCATCTAGGGAAGTTGGGCTAGACCAGATGGACCCACATCTGGGCAGGATCAAATGAAGATTCCCCCATCTTTTGTGTTACAATAGTAGAAAGACAATATTGCATATGTTAAAAAGGCCTAAATATAGGTCAGCATTAGATGGAATCTATTGAGTATTGCGCCTAGTACTCACGGGGATTACTCTCTCTCCAACGTGGGGGAGACAACCTAACGTGGATGAAGTCCACCTCGTCTATCAGTTACTCCAACCTTTGTTTGGCCTAATTAAAACCTCAGGTGGGCCACCTAATAAAATTATATCTCAAACCTTTAAACAGACATCGTATGGCCCACATGAGTTTTTGAATATCGTGACTCATGCATGATTATTTTGTCCCAATGAGGCACACTAGATGAATGGATTGAATGGATTGGAGGGCAGATAACTTCCTACTGTCCTTATGTAAAACTAATAGTGGATATCCCAACCCACTTAGATACATTTTTCGTTTCCTTGATTAGCATTAGGCATCATGCGCGTGGATCTTATTTTAGTTCCACCCATGTGACACTAGTTGTTGAAAGTAACTGAGGGTGAGGTATGTTTAGGCAGTCCAATTAATGGTCCCCTCTTATGCTTTGAAAACCGTGTGAGAAAAATTTAACTAAGTAATGTATGATAAGTGTTGTTGACGAAATCTTGACAAACATATATAAACGGTTATGGAGTTGCATCACTAATGGACTTGCAAAGAAGTGGAAAGATGTAGACAATGGGGAGAGCTAATGATAAATCTGGATTCTCCAATGCTTAAGTTAGACGGGTAGACTCGCATCAAAGCTTGAGTTCATATTTGTTCCCTTACCTCTTCTCATTTGAAGCAGTTGTATTTATAAAGTCCTTAAGCGGTTTTAAAATATTCGTATATTTTTAATATATGCCGGATATACTAGTAAGTTCTTATTTGGATAGGAATATACTATCGAAAATGTCACCGAGCTCACCTATGTCAGCGTGATCTTTGGCAACGACCGGTCCAAATCTTTCCCTTCTAGGTCCGAGGTGGGATTTTCTTTGGATTTCTTATCCCACCTCTTGTTATGGTTGATCTGGTCAGCTCGAGATGCTAGGAAACTTGCAGCCTGAGCTCCTTATCTTGAGGATCCTTTACCCATGCCCATAGGCATACTCGGTGAGATGATTCTTCCCCCACCGAGCTCTATCCTTAGGCAACTCAACTTGGAGGCTCATCTCTTTATCGAGATAGTTGCTCATTTTGCCTTCAAGTCCTGTGCTATAAATAGCTTAGCTCAGAAACCCATCTTGGGCCATCAACCATCTAAGTTTAGATTCTCTTTTAGTAAGTTGATTGTTCTTTCTGTATGAGGAACCAGTTCGATTTTCCCCATAACAATTAAAAACAAAAAGTACTTAAAAATTATTTAGAAATTAAGTTGCAACAAATTAAATCAAATTAAATTGTTTAGCTTACCAGACTAGTTGGATGGATTATGAATTGAAAATTATACTTATTTTATCATCTATCTATCAAATTGGTGGACGTATATATAATGGCAAAAAATGGAAAAATAAAATAAAATCGATCAAATTAATTATATGCTCTTAAATTAGAGATATTGGTTTTTCACAATTTAATCTATATAATTCGAGTTAATATATGTCATCTGTACAATCCTAAAATACCTCTATATCAAGAGTCATACACTATTAGAGTATCAAATAATTTGCCGTTAAAAGTAGAAATCCGTTATGTCAGCTCTTACTCACAAGTTATCCATCCTAGGTAGCATATAAATAACTTTCCATGCTCATTTAAACCAAGATTAGTACATCATGTATATCAAAATTAATATAACATTTAAGCAAGTGTGGGATACCTTAACCGTGGTACAACATGTAAGAAGATAATGTTCCAGACATGTGCCTCACATGTGCAACCATCCAATATGTTTTATATCAATATGTGTTACCATCTCTCTTCAAGCACCTCACATGCACTATATATGTTCCTATATCGTATCGTCGTGACATAAATACCATGCATACCACCAATTATCTTAAGCTACACACACATACTATAATACTAATAATTAAAGACAACATGACTTACCCTAAAGTAGATAGCTTTGTGAGAATGCAGAGAATTAGTATATTTGCCTAATTGTGAGATAGACCGGCAATTTGAGTTGTCCATGTTCTCATATCTACGTGTATAAATAACTTAAGGTCATATAATCATTTTTCAATGATGATCCTACCCTTCAATTTTTGGATTTTGATGAGATCTAACAAAAAATTACTTTTCAACGAAAAACCATGTCGGCATGGCTTATATGGTCAACTGAAGCAACTAAGTCGCTGGAAGCAGGAGATTAGACTTTTCAATGAGAGCACCAACAAGTTTCGAAGTCATCTAACGGCTCCAATCCACCAATCAATACCAGCCCATGAGGCATTATATGTTGGAATCCTCAATTGCGACAAACAGAATCAGTTCAAGTTCGTCTACCCACGTCGCATATTGCAACCTTTGGGGCCACATTTTAAATAGATGATTTGAACCGTCCATCTTATTGGTAGAACCATATCTAATCAATATTATAACAATCAAACTTCATGATCGATGATTATAACCATTGAATCTAAAAACTGGCAATAGTTTGAATTTTTGTTCAGCCTAAGTTTTTTAGGGTTGACCATATTTCGTAGCATCTATAACGTGGACGGTTCAGATCATCAGACCATCTAAGTAGGTAGGCCCCAATAAATAATCAAATACCCACTGTGGGTCTGATGGTGAAAACCTGACTGTAACATGGTTGCTGTGATACGCCGACGTCACTTACAACTCAATGGACACGTGAATAGTTCAACAACCAATCCTAACCATCCACTTGTTAATCAGTCACAACGGACAAGTCCAGTCAACCTACCAAAAATACGTTTGAATGTAAACAGTTGCTTATCCCTTCCAACAGTTAAAAGACTGTCCAACCAAATTATGGACGGTGGAGTGCAACGCCCTTTCGGCTGCACGGAAGTTTCATAAAACACGCGTTAAAACCCCTTCCAACCGCAACTAACAGACAACCGAGTCGTTTACTCAGCCGGCCCGTTGCCGAAAGCCATTGCGCGTGGTCTATCTTAGACTCCATCCAAAAAGACAATCCTCATATTTAAAAGCCAAAAAAGACGTTGAAAATTCAAAAAAAGAAAATATTTCTATTCTATTCTTCTTCTTTTTTTTTTTTAATTGAGGACGTTCGCAGCTCTTTCTTCCGTATAACCATGTCCTCTAATTCTCTATGTACAAGATCCAAAAAGAAAATTTAAAAAAAAAAAAAAAAAAAAAAAAAAAAGAAAAGAACAGCACATACACCAAAGTCCTGTGTTAAACCTCTGTTTCCTCTTTTTTTAAACTATCTGAATTCAAATTTTCCTCTTCTTCAACTCCAGCACTAACATAAGCTCCTGTCAGCTCCTTGGCCCTCTCAGCTTGCAATTTCCAATCAGTGCGGGCCAGCACAATCAACATCAGCACCACACACGTAAATTGGGCAGCCATGAGCCCAAACCAAAGCCCCTTAAAATCATATCCAGCCCAAAAGCCCAAGCCAACAGCCACCGGCATTCCGACGAAATAAAACGATCCAAGATTGATATTAGCTCCCATCTTTGGTTGTGCAGTGCCTCGTAGCACGCCGCACATAGTCGTCTGTGGACAGTTGCCGAGCTCGCAAAGTCCAATTATCGGCAATACCATCGACGTCAATGAAAGAATTTCAGTATCATTTGAAAACATACTAGCCCATGTTTTCCTCACCATAAGAGCAAATAGCATTGCAGAAAGTCCAAGAACGAAGCTGCATGCAAGTCCAACGTTAGCCGCCTGCTTTGCCTTTTCAGGCCTGTTTGCGCCCAATTCATTGCCGACTCGAGTCGATACGCCAGTACTCAGAGACGATGGGAAAATGTATATGAGTGAAGTAGTCTGAATTAGAATCCCCATGGAAGCAACGGTAGCCTTGGGATTGAGAAGCAACCCGCATAGCAGAATAATGATCTCGTACCACCACCATTCCAAACAGACGGAAATGCAGCTTGGAATGGAAAGATTCAAAAGAGAAGTCCAACCTTTCAAGCATTCAGTTGAGACGCCATCCCATGTCTTCTTGTATATGCCGGATAATGAAATGAAGATTATCAAGAAGACAACGAGATTGACGTTTGTCAAGACGCTTCCAAGAGCAACACCTCTAATGCCAAAGCCGAAAACGGAAACAAGACAGTAATTAATTGGGAGGTGGAGAAGGAGAGAGAGCACAGCACAGTAAGTTAATGGGAGAGTAATAGACTGAGTTCGGAGATATATGCGGAGAGGGTGGAGGAGGGATTGAGCAAGGAGGTCTGGAAGGGAGAAGAGAATGTAGGACTGGGCTTCTTGGGCAATATCTTCATTTTGGCCGACAAAGAGTAGAATTCTCTTCATGTTCAACCAGAGAAGAGCTACTGGGAGAGAGGTAGAGAGTAGTAAGAGGACTGTTCTTTGGAGAGAAAGGCCGAGGAGAGTGTATTTCTTGGCGCCAAAGGCCTGACCACAGATGGGTTCCATGCCCATTGCAAGGCCAGAGAGAATGGAGTAACCGGTAATGTTGGCAAAGCCAATGGCGAGGGCACCACCAGCGAGAGAGAGCTCGCCGAGGTGGCCGAGGAAGAGCATGGAGATCATGGAGCGAGAGTAGAGGACTAGGCCTGTTAGGATCATGGGAAAAGAGATGTTAATAATGGCTTTGGCTTCTGAGATAGCAAGGGAGAGGTGGGTCTTTTGGATGGGCTTTGTCGAATGGGCCGTGGACTTTTGGGTGTCAGGCTTTTGTTGCGGGTGTTGGGTTGTTGGGGTTTTGGGGATGAAGGGAGTAAGGATGTTGGGTTGTTGGGATACGTCATTGGGAGAAGGAAGCGAAGGTTGGTGGGTGTTGTCGCTTTTGCCGGGGAGAGGAGAGGAAGTAGTTACCCTACACATGGTTTTTTGGTCTTTGAGAGAGAGAGAGAGAGAGAGAGAGAGAGAGAGAGAGAGAGAGAGAGAGAGAGAGAGAGAGGGAGGGAGGGAGGGAGGGAGAGGGGGGAGGGAGGGAAGGAGGAATTTAAAACTGTTGGAGAGAGAGAGAGAGAGAGAGAGAGAGAGAGAGAGGTGTGGGGGTGTAATGAATGGGAGGGAGAGGGTGGGATTTAAATGGGAGTTTGGGTCTCCGCGGACGGTTTTGATGACAACTTTCGATCTGACATTCGCACCCTACCTTTGGATCTTTCGATCGTCGTATTCGACCAAAAACCCTATTTCGCCTGCAGCAGGATACTCTCTCTCTCTCGCGATCCCACGACTGAATATCTCGGTTGTGAGGATTTAAATCGTCGCATAAGGGAATACAGAGCATGGAATACCGAAAATGCCCTCATGTCTCTGTATGGACTGTGGTACTTTTGAATCCTTTTAGAGGAGGCTCGCCTTTGACCATTCTTGTCGTATATCAAAAGACTTATAAAACCCCAAATAGGTACGATCCTCAACACGTGGATATCTCTACAGTGCTCGGGTTTTTGTTAGCTGCACGTGTACTCGGCCCTACCGTTGATGCAACGGCCGAATAACCCTTCCATCAAAGGCCTGCAAATAGACGGATTAGAAAAAAGATAGATATAAAACTTGCAACTTCACCCGTAGTTAGAATCTCCCAACACAAAAGACATTCTTGAAGCCATGCGCCCAATGGGGCCCACTACATCAATGACCCAGATCATCCAACCACTAGCCCCACTTATACCAACTTAAAAGCACGAGGGTATTATACATACGATAACATATTATATAGTCGGCCGTTGAAAATAACTGTACATATCTCGGTCGGTTTCGCTTACTCACCTGAGCTTGGAATTTTCTCACCTTTCCTATCCACCTTAGCTTGGAATTTTCGCACCTTTCCTATCCACACCGTACAAACTACAGTTTAATGGCCCTCTCTCTCTCTCTCTCTCTCTCTCTCTCTCTCTCTCTCTCTCTCTCTCTCTCTCTATATATATATATATATATATATATATTAGTCAAACAGAGATATAGAAACGTTTTCGGATACGCATGCATGTTTGTGACGGACAAAACGTAAGTTTGGATTTTTGTGTATGGAGGGATGTGGGAATGAACCCAAAGAGAGTTCTGACCGCATGTAGGCTCTTTGCTGTGCATATGTCTAAGTAGATGTGGTTAAAAGGTATGGTGCGATTCAGCTGGCACATAAACAAGGTGTTTGTGTTATATTATAATTAGGTTTTGTTGGTTTTGTTATTATTATTTTTGGTGGCTGGACGGCCCTTGATTGTGCCACTTAAATTTTGAAAACCCTAGTAAACGGATCCATCATGTAGGGTGGGGATTGCGTGTCCATGACCAACCTCAACCTTAAAAGTCATGGTCTTTGTATAAGAATGGTTGAGGAAAATTCTACTGGTTCATGTATATGCATGTATGGATTGGAGGGTTGGTAGTGTTGAACTTGAATTTGATGACTGAGGGTTCACATGCATAACATGTTTGTGATGGGACACATACGGCCTTTGGGTAGTTGGGAGTCATTTGAAACGCCCGGATCATGTAACGGAGTGTTTATATGGCCCTGAATGATACGTGTGTACATGCGTTTTAGCCATGTGAGGCTTAGCGTTGTAACGCCGTGGTTTTTAATAAAATAAAATAACAATAAAAATAATAATTATTATTTTAAATTTAACATTTAGAGAGAATGTGTGAGATTTGGTATCTCAACTCTCCCTCTTATCCAAAATCATATATTTAGTATCTAATCTAACCCTAATCTCCTATCTTATCTTTATCCTTAATTCATCTTTCTTCTCTCTCTCTCTCTCTCTCTCTCTCTCTCTCTCTCTCTCTCTCTCAACTTCCCAACAAGTTTTTTCTTTTAAAGAGGGTGTTGTAAGAGGAGTTCTATTCCAACTTAAATATTAATCAAAAGACACTCTGCATACAATTGTGAAAAAGAGAGAAAAAACTGTGGAGAACTCAAATCCGGTAAGTCTGTTGTTATTCTTTCATTAATTTTTATACATTTAGCTTATTTTTGTTGCATTTATGCAATAATCGGGGTAGGTCGACCGCTCGATCATCACATTGATATATGGGTTGATTCGATGAAAAGACTTAGATTTCATAAGAAAATCTCTTGGTTATAAAGATTGGTATGGGCCCATCTATATCTGTCAGATCATATCTGAATGGATCATAAGATACTTAAGGCCAAAATATACAAGGGTCTCAATTTCTAGATCGATATAACCATCGAATGAGCTACACTAGTAAGATGTAATTGTATACACTAATTTATATTTTTTATTCTAAGATAGGTGATCAGACGTATTGGATATAATCCCTACCATTCATATACATTTTCGAACGAATGTATCATGAAATTTAGAACTACAGATGGATCCGGTCGTCTGGTGGACCACAATGATCGTAAGAATGGTTAAACGTGGTCTTAAGGGAAATGAGAATCCTAGATGATCTAGATCTGGATAATTAATAAGTTTTTCCTTAAATCGATCAAGTGGAAGCCAATTGACTATTTGAATCTAATCCAAAGATATAAATAACCCCTTAATTTAAGAATAAAGGAAAAACTTATACAATATTAAATTAATATTCAATCAGGAACTTATTAAGAATGTATAAATTGTTTAGGATTTGTTAAATAGTGGTTAACCACCTAAGGTAATTAATCAAAGGTGGCCCCTACTATGTGATGAAATTAGATCAAACAATAATGTAGTGTATATTATTGTTAGGATTTCTAAATTCAAATCAATCTGATCATCTTGTAGATTTTTCATTTGTAGACCCAGGTAAGTAATCCCAACATGTCTCATGTTCATGAAAATTAAAATAAAATTGGTTGTGTGGTTGATTGATTGATGTATTGTTTTGTTGATTTAACTAATGTAATATATGAAATTGTGATACATGCCAATCTATGATCTCACATTTGATTACTGGAGCACGATGGAATCACATATGTATATTCCTAATAAGACAAGTATTTATGATCAATAGCTATGAAATGATGTAATCATACATTCTCCATCGCATAAGTACTTTGTATTGTCAATCATGGGGGATATCCTTAAAAAAAATGTCGATCCTGGAAAATCATAGGGGACCTCCCTTGAACGATTACTCCATCTGATGCATTCAAACATCATTTACATTCATGCTAAATTATTTCACTTAGACTAGATTACTTATATTTTATTTATGGAAAAACCCTATAGATGGAGATACATTTGATGAAGTTGATCAGGAAACAAAGCATGTAGTGGAACCTGAACATGACCCACGAGAAATATGGTTGTATCTATCATAAGAGGAACTGACTGCATTTGGACCGTTCCTAATTATTTAATTGAAAATTTACTTGTAAGGATGGTCTGATTTATATATAATGAATTGTGGTATTAGTTATAGTATTTTAAGCATTTGATTGGTTTTATTTAATTGAATTGTTATAGGTACGTAGAAAATATTCATTGGTAAGCTATATTAATTGATAAATGATGCATAATTTATGCTGATTAAATGTTTATGGCTGTTGAGTAGAGTTGGACAGGTGTAACGCCCCGGTTTTCAGAACCCGAGTACACAACTCAGATTCCAAGAACCTAGAAGTTAGCTATTAATAACGATGATCATCCAATAAATCAAAGTGCGATATAGCGGGAATGAAAATCATGCCATAAATATAGCCTCAAAACATGAATAATATTCGGGCCCACTCAGCTAGGGGCCACTTTCAAGACCTTAAGTTTCCCTAAAACCCAAGAGTGCTGAAATAAAATAAATAACTAAACTACTGATTTAGCCCGTAGTAGGCTGCCGCCTCCTGTTGTAGCTCCTCATCATATGGCTCCTCTTCGGCTGCCACCGCCTCCAGACCTGCCACGCCCTCGATGTCTCCCGTACCTGCGTCCTCTGTACGGTTGAACATTGATGAATGAGTGACTAACTCAGTGTAATCTCCCCTCAAGATTACACACCGTCGCCCTAAACAAGGAATAACACAAAACATACAGATAATCCAGAACATAGTAGATGCAGTCTTATTAGATGCGTGGATGTATGAATGCAATCATCGCCCCGGGGATGCTCATCCTTGCGGACAGTGGGCCGTCACCTATGCAATCATCGAACTTGGGAAACATCATCCAGTCGGAATAATACGTGTCATGTATGCATGATTAGCCAAGCCATTATTAGTCAATTTACAACCAGCCGATTTAGATAAGCTCAAAGGTCACTACGGGGAGCACATGGCCTAGTGTAGGCTGACGGCTCGGGCATTGTGTCCCATTCCCACCATCCTCGGCCCATGAGACTACTGTCTTAGGGTGTGTGCAGTACCCACTAACATGTGGTCAATCAATTCAACATAAAGGGGCCACCACCAATGCTGACTGAGAATGGAACGTTGAAATTTCCAAATGTGACAACTAAACATGACGGTATGAATGGTGCAAAGCCGAGTAGATAGCGGTATTTAGAAAGGTGATAAAGTTCTTCTCAAGTCCATTAGGTGAAACCCCACATGGATGGTAAACCCTAAGGTCAAATATCACAACCAAAACCTCCATGTCAGGGGCCTACTTAGATCACTACTAGTCTAGTTACACCCCAAGCATGGACTCTCCTTTGATAAGAATTTACATGGAGAGATTTTAGCAATATGTGTGTCACAGCAACATGTATCACAATTTTGAAGGGAGATAAGGAACAATAACTGAAATTGCATAAGGTACACAATATAAATGACTGAGTTATTCACTTAGGCAGTTCAAAGGGATAAGTATTCTAAACAATAGTAAGCATGAGGATTATCATGTTAAACCGATAAATCAAGTGAATACAATTTATTTCCATACATGATTCAACATTAGTCCAATTAGCCGTTTACACTACTAAACTACTATTTCTAGTCTAGTTAGGGATGAAAAGCTTAAGGGGAGGAAGTCATCACTAGACAAGTTGTAGAATGTTCCCTGAGGCGAGTTTCCTAGAGAAGGTGGTGCACTTACGCCGCTTACGTAACTCCCTGCACACATTTACTTTCATGAGTCAAGGCGTACTATGAGTTCTGGAAGGCCCCATCCCAAAGTTGTTCGGGTTGTGGCCAAGGGTGATCAGACCCGATCAACACCCACTAGCTACACAGTCGTCCAAAATCAGGCCATGACATAAATAAACTGTTTACATCAAGCTGGGACACACGGTGTAGGAAAACAACCGTCCCATGGTGGGATCTACTTGTACAGACCGCATGGATAAAATGCTTACCCTGGTGGGGTCCATGTACGTGGCCCACTAACATATGGACGAGCTCGTCACCTGGTATATATATGTATAGAGTGTACACATAACATATATGTATCACATAGTACACATGCACACACCATATACATTTATATATGAATCACTGTACCTAGCTACATATACATCCCATATATCGTATTGGTGTCACAGGGTATATATATACATGCATTATACATGTACCACATAATACATATGCACACATTATATACATCATATATGTATCTCAGTAAATACCACGCATACTATTTGTGTTACATGGTATATATGTATGCACTATATACATAGTATACATACCATGTCCAGACCCAACACCAGTGCTAGGTGGGACATGCAGCAGTCCTTCCATTCTTGCACGCCCATTGATGGACGGGTTGGATGCAATGCACACATCTAGGTGTGGCCCACTGGGATTTCAGCTAGAGGTCTTCAGCTGTGGCAGGGTGCGGCCCACTTGCTGATTCAAGGTGCGGCCCACCAGCAACCTGGAGGAGTCCAACGTCAGGCAGACCACCTGGGATTGATGAGGCCCACCTGCATTCTTGGTGAGGCCCAGAGCTACTACAGCCCACCAACTTCAAACGCAGAACAGTACTACTGCCGCATGCTGCAGGAGCTATCCCTGGCATCGGTTTTCAGATAAAAAATGGCCCGATCCTGACCGTTATTCAACCCCACGCTGGGACTATTTGGGTCTCGGATCGGCCCCAAGCAAGGCCTGATGGAAACCTTACCTGGAGTGCAGCTCGGCAGCAGTTGAAATAGCTGGTTTCAGTCCACCTTCACCGCCATTAACGAGCTTGATTGCTCGATTGGGAAGACAACCATTGCTTGGCTGTCTTCACACAACCATGGCTTCTGCTAGGCCTCATTCTCAACTGTCATTGGGGCCTGTTGCCTGTCGGAAACCCAACCATTATTTAGCCGTTTCCAGCCCAAGGCAGAGACCAATCCTACTATTTTTCTTAGTTGTTTCACAACCATTGATTGGTTGGTCTCAAGCTAGATTCAATGCTCTATGGAGAGCTCAAAAAAGAGCCCCAGAAGACCACCATTTAGTCCTGGTTTTAGCTCAGAACCAAGGCCGTTAATTGGCCTAGTCTAAACCTAGTTCCCGGTCATTGTTTGGCTTAGCCCTTAAGCTTGTCTTGGAGCTCTACTAAGAGTTCAAAACAACACTAGAATGACCTGCATTTAGCTATGAAACACGGCCTCCTCTTGGCTAGTTGACGGCCCGGGAAGACACTATCTAATGTTACAAGGAAAAGAAAGGGACAAAAGAAGAAGGGAAGAACTTTTCAGGGCAGTTGCTGCCTTCCTTACCTAGCTGAAACAGAGGGTCGGCCTCCCTGTTCCTTCATTTCTCTCACCATTCTCCTTCCTCAGAAATGGAGTTTCCCTGGCCTGAACTGACCCAACTTGTTCCCGAGTTCGGGTTGAGCTGGTGCAGTGCGGGCGTCAGGTGCTCACAGTCTTCACACTCCTTTGCTCTCTCTCTCTCTCTCTCTCTCTCTCTCTCTCTCTCTCTCTCTCTCTCTTTTCTAGACTCGACCGGACTGCACCGAGTCGTCTTAACCTGAATGGGCCAAGTCGACACAGTGCGACACCGACTGTCTTTCTCACTCTCACACTCTCTGCTCAAGCCAACACTCTCTTTTCTCTTCTCTTTCTCTTTCTTTTGGCATGAATCCCTAGGTCTACAGGGTCATTTATATAGAGGGAGAGGGAGGGTACCAATGGTTGGAAAATGCACTGACTGTGCACGGCTGAGATCGGGCATCACCCTCGCATGGGACCCATCCATTCGGTTGGATGGAAAGCTAGCCTCGAGGCCCACCAAAAAAGCACTCTTCCAGATCCGGTGGGGCCCATCTCGTTGTTGAGGTGTGGGTTTTCAACAAGGAAGACGATCCGTTCTTTATTGGCGGATCATCCTTTAACGTGCATGGGCACGATCTGACTCGTCCGGTCGGTCCAGATGGGACCCAGGATCAGTGTAGGGCCCACTTCTTGTGTCCCCAACGCCCATCTCCACGTATCTCACGAGAATCTCCAATTCTCGTGAGAGAGAGCTCGAGTTTTCATCTCCTTTTTGTCTCACCCCGAACCAGCGGCAGGGATTGAGCCACGTGTCCCCAGGAACGGCTGGGAGGAGTCAGTACCTCTTTCCCGAAGTGGAATGCCGCTCCTTGCTTTTTCTTACACAGCCCTTGCCCGGCCAATTCTGGAATAGAGAGAGCACGCCTCTCCTTAGAAGTTGGATGGCTGGGATGGCGCCATCGAGCCGATCCTGAACCGTCCAAGCAATTCCCGAATGGGCACCATACAGCTGATTCCCGCCACGTATAGTACAACGGATGGTGGTAACCCATCCATCTCATCCGTTTACAATGGACCAAAAGCTTATACGATTTGGGTTGTATGGGTCCCACAGAGAAATTGAATGGTTCAGATGGTTTCGAAAGTGGTCGTAGTGGGCCACCTAGGGGCTTGAAAATCCTCCGTTCAAAGGTAAAAATGGTGGGAGAACCATTTCTCTTGGTTTTTCGAATAGGGCTCAGTCAAAGGCCATTTGACCGAGCCAATGGTTCCAGCGCACATCGTGTCCAAACATTCTAGGGCACATGCATTGCACAGGGGTCCACTGTGATGCCATCATCATGATCCACTTCGTACATTCACATTGGGGGGCACTACACAGGGGGCCTGGCCTATTTTTGGGTCGATGGTAAGCCCTAGGTGGGCTGTTACACCCTTCTACGAGCTATTATTAGCCCATATAACATGATCTATCGAGCGGATGGGCCTGGTACTTGTTTTCAACGGTTAGTATGAGGTGCTGGTTGTGATGAAGGCTAGGATTGTCACTAACTAATTGTTGGGTGTGGGTGGCGGGTGTGTTGTAGTAGTATTCCATTAACATAGATGTTTTAGTTTAGAGTTTTAGGTAATCTCACCCTCTGTATGTTGTAAGGCGCGTACCGGCTCCTGGAGGACCTGGATGGATGGCTTTAATTTCGATTGGAACCTCCTTCCTACATGTGTACAGATTAAGTCAGTTGATTAATCTAACTTGGGCTCGAGCTAATGTGGGTTTACAAGGGTAACACCCGAGCACCAGAGGCACGGGGTGTTACAGCAGGACCCAACTCGATCCGGTGGATCCAACTTGTCCGACTCGGTCGGATCGACTGGACCCGAACCAAATGCCAGAGTTGGGTTCAGATCGAGTAGACGCAGCCGGATTCAAACCCCGACCGAGTCGAGTTCGGGTTACATAGTAACTCGGTCCGACTCAAACTAAAACTCAATCTGGTCGGATTCGAACCGATCCGAAACCTGACTCGATTCATGGTTGTTCACTCCCCAAGTATAGGGTTGTGATGTAGTAATAACTCGGTAAGACCGAGGTCGAATCCACAGGGACTGAAACTCGTACGTTGTCTAAAACTAAGTAGAAATAGAACTAGAATGAGATGAAATCTAAATCAATTATGATTGAGGAATAATGGTAAAATAATTATCTAAAACTTAAGAAAATTCAGAGAAGGAAAACTAGGGATTCAGAGGATCCACTTGTAGAGATCAGGGAGATCTTATGCCTGTATTACAAATTAGGAAAATTAACTGAACTGCCATTGATATAGGTTTTAAGAGATGAAAGGTGTATGAATTAGAATGGATTCCATCACCAAACTATGCCCAGGAGACAAAGTAAACAACAGAATTAATCTAATTACCAACCAATCAACATGCCATGCAGGTTAGGAAGGGTACTGACATCCAACCATGCCCAGGAGACGATGGTGAACAACAGAGCTTCCTGACGTCATAAACATAAAGAGGAAAAAAAACATGCTCAAAGCCATTGCAGACCCATTGTAATTACAGTCACAACAAACCATTAAAGACTAAAAACACATTCTCATAATAAAAATCTAAATCAACATCAAATTCAGTCTAAACAAAGGCACAAGCAAAGAGGCCTCCCATCACGCTACAAGCTTCACCTCTTAGCCCTAGCTAAGAGGTTTAGCCTATAAACATGTTTAGGCTAATCTCTTAAACAAATAAAAAGGAAAAGAAAACAAAACATAAAAATTAACAACTTAGAACTCCCTGTCTCTCTCTCTCTCTCTCTCTCTTCACGTCAGATCTCCAAGCTACAGCTCTCTCCATTCACGTCAGCCCCCAGACTCCAAAATCCAGATCCCCTTCCCCCCGTCCTCTCTTTCCCTTTTATAGATAACAAACGGCAGTCGAGAGGCTGGAGAAGTCCTCAGGCTGTTTACGCACCCCCTGCGAAAGTAGGCATGAACAGACTTACGCTCAACCGGACTTTTTGGACAGTGCACGTCTTCACCTTCATATCTTTCATCACATCTAGGGTTGGCCTGGTCTTGTGCTCCATATGGATGGTCCGGATTTTCCATCCCAGAAAAGTTGGTGGGCCACATCTTCCCGAACGTCCGAAAATCGTGGCCGTGCGTAACGAACGCACAGGAACTGCGCTGAATTCTTGGTGGGGCCCATGATTGGTGATAAAAGAGAAATCCAACCCGTCCATTAGAATCGTATTGAAAATTCCATCAAAATTGTGAAATTTTGGTCGAGTTTGGTGCTTCCAATCATGATTTTTACTTTACCGTCCATTCCTGCGTTTACATGAGATTTTCCTGTGCGGGCATGCATCGGAGCAAAAGAAGATCTTGGGTGGGGTTATTCCCACCCCCTGGACTGAATGGACGGTCCTGATTGGGACTTAGAATCAAGATGGTGGCCCACTGCAACGAATCGGAGGCTCTGTTCGCAGCCAAAAAAACGTCTGCTGAGCTGTTGGTGAGGCCCACAATTCGAATCAGATGAAAAATCCATGCCGTCCATTGTCTTCAGGGCGAAAAACCGTCCGGAAAGGGATGGTTTGGAGTAGTTTCAGTGTGGCCCACGAAAACCTTCATTCCGCCGTTCATCCTACGATTTCCATTGATCAACGTCCGTACACATGCATGGGACTAAAAAATCCCAATTTGTACGGTCGGTTTCGCCTCCCACGAACATTGGATGGAGCAGATCGGTAAAATGAACTAGGGGTGGGCCCCACTATCAACCCATCGATCGGACAGTTAAGACGCTGTTGCGTCTTTTGTAATTTGTAAAGAAATTCTCGGTCAGCCAGCGCTGACCGAGTTCTTGAAGACCGGTGTGCGGCCAGTGAAAAACAGACCATGTACACGCATGTCTACATGTGGGGTCCCTGTGACGTTTTTGAGAAATCCGTTCCGTCCATCTTTTCCCCCATCCACTTTAAGACACTGACAACAAAATTGAAGTATATCTGGATATCAGGCGGGCCCCAGATGAGTGATTTGTGAGCTGATCTATCTGTTGGAGTGCTTCCATAAGGATCCAATGGCCAAAATTCAACGTGTACGGTTAATTTATGGTCCTGAAGCCGTGTATGGAGTTTTGGGCCAAGCGGATGGTGGGAACACTGTGATCTTGCATTCTGGACCAATTCCGAGCCACTTGAGCTTCAGTTTCTCGATTTTCTCGGGTCTCTGGCGTGTAATTCCATTGATCTTAGTCCCTTGGGGTCCGTCCCTTACCTTGGTAGCTTCAGGGCATCAAATCCACGCTTTTACTATCAGTTTTCAGTCAACGCTCATGATTGAATCCTGCAACAAAACAGTATTAAAACCGGGCGTTTAAACAGTATCATACCCGTAAATCTAGGTAATAAATGGGGTCTAATATGCAATATCAGACCCTCAACAATGGTGAGGCCCACATTCTGCACTTTTATATGGTCCAGCAGACTACTGGCCACGTTTGGTTTTAAACCAGGCTGTTTGTTTTCTTATTTACAATGGTAAATGCTGGTAAATAGGTAATTATAATATATTCTCATTGTTTGGAAGAGAGGAAATACAAAGGTAATTACACCTCGATTTTCAAAATTTGCTTTTTGAAAAAATTGGTGGAAACGAGTGAGGGAAATTCATAGGTCCCACCATGATGTATGTGATCAATTCACACCGTCTATCTATTTTATAAGATCATTTTAGAGCTTGAGCCAAAAAATTAGGCAGATTATAAGCTTAAGTGGGTCACACCGCAAAAAACAAGGGGATATTGACATCCATCGTTGAAATGTGAAGCCATTCGTGGGTCCCATACTAATGTGTATTTGTGATCCAACATGTTCTTATGATTACATAGACATAGATGAAGGGGAAAAAATATCAGCTTAATGCAAAACTCCTATGGCCACAAGAATTTTTCAACTGCGGGTGTTTAATCCCCTATTTCTTGTGTTGTGGTCCACTTGCACTTTGGATTTGAATCTATTTTTGGTTCACGCCCTAAAATGAGTTGTTAAAATGAATGGATGGTTTGGATCATACACATATATCGTGGTGGCCCGACAAAATTTTAAACTTTTTCCTTAGTATTAGTGTAAGTCAAACCAAAGGTCACTGGATATGGGAGGCTAGCGTATATTTCTTATGGGAAATAGAAATATATGGGTGGCTGGCGTATATTTCTTATGGGAAATAGAAATTGGATTGCATACCGAGTTACTCAGTACGCTTTTATCGTACTAAGTAAACTTGGTTGGGCCTACCGTGAATGTGTGGGTTATCCACGCCATCCATCTGTTTTTCCAAATCATTTCAGTGGTTGACCCTCAAATTATCAGTTGAAATGGATGGATATAGTAGATAAAATATTTAAACCATGGTGGACTCCACAGAGTTTACTCAGTATGCTTAGCATGCTGAATTACTCAATAAGCAATTCGCGTCCTGGGAAATAACGATTATTTTTTTACTTTTATTTCCAACTGTAAATAAGAAAACAAACAGTCATTTGAAAGAAAAAACTGATTTATGGTGTAATTTCCTCGAAAACCATGGCGAAAATAGTGGGTAAAGGGATTGAAATTATGTCAATATACTTTTTGGGTCCTATTGTTATGCATGTGTTTGATCCACGTCGTCCATCTATTTTACGTGCCCAATTTAGGGCATGAGCAAAAGAATGAGGCAGTTACAACGTTCAAGTGGACCACATCATAGGAAACAAAGAGAATTGTGTTTGCCTACCATTGAAAGTAAAAATGACCAAGGGCCCACAGGGATGTGTACCTGTCATCCAACCCATTCATGGCATCACACTGACATGGATGAAGAGAAAACACAAATACCAACTTGATCCAAACCTTCCTTGGTCCCAAAGAAGAAATGAACGATAAACGTTCAATTTCTCCTATCTCATATGGAGTTGTCTACTTGAGTTTTGGATCTACCTCAATTTTGGCATCATGCCATAAAATGAGTGGGAAAAATGGATGGATGGCATGGATTAAACACAGAAATAACAGTGGGCCCCATAGATTTTAATGAGAAAAAGCTTTCTTTAACCCTTTCAAATGCAAAAGCTTTTCAAACAAGCTTCCCGTTAACATCACGTCAATGTCAAAGAAACTTTTCAAACAAGCTTCTTGTCAACATTAGTTAACATCTGGTGACTCGATCCGAATCGTAGCCAACTCGATCTGACTCAGTATCTCCTAACTGAGTTGGACTCACTTCGGATCAGCGCAGCTAAGATCCGGTTCGAATCGAGTACTTAGGCCTGCTGGACTCAATCCCGAGTTGGATCGAGTTCAGATCAGGATTTTCACAATACCGGGTCGAGTCAAGTTGGACCTAACTCGATCCGACTCAACTTGATGCTCACCTCTAATGTTGAGAATAGACGGAAGTTGGTGCTCAAATCATTTTGTGTGAATGATTGTAAATAGATATAGTTGGAATGTAAAATAAATATTACTTTTTCCTTTAAATAATCGTATAATGGAATGAATTAAGTACACATAGTGTACAAGTTATGAATCAAAACTCGAGTCTGAGGGTGCACACTTTGTTCTCAATTTTCGAGGTGTGACAAGTACCATCCACCCCATCAGTTAGATGTGACCCCTTAGTATTAGGCCTAAGTCTCAAACTCCTACTTGATCCATAACTAAGGTAGGCCACACCAAAGGGAGCTTTGAGAGACATATGAAGGGAGACACCTTTGTGAGGGCCCAAAAATATCATACTAAGTAAACTCGGTTGGGCCTACCATGAATGTGTGTGGGTTATCCACGCCGTCCATCTATTTTTCTAGATCATTTCAATGGTTGAGTTGAAAAATGAAGCATGCCCAAAGTTCGAGTGGACCACACCACAGGAAACAGTGGGAATAATGACTTCCATCGTTGAAACCTTGTTATGGCCGACAGTGATGTTTATTTGTCATCTAACTTGTTTATAAGATCCCATAAACATGGATGAAGGCAAAAAACAAATAACAGATTGATCCAAAAGTTATGTGGCCCGGCCCAAGAAATTTTTGGCGGTAGAATTTCAACTCACAGTGTTGTGGTGAGGTCCACTTGAGATTTGGATATACTTTGTTTTTGGACTAGAGCCCTCAAATTATCTGTTAAAATGGATGGACGGAGTGGATAAAATATGTAAATCATGGTGGACCCCACGGAGTTTACTCAGTACGCTTAGCATGTTGAGTTACTCAGTGCGCAATCTGCTTACTAAGAAATAAGGATTATTTGTTTACTTTTATTTCTAGCTATAATTAAGAAAACAAACAGTTGTTTGAAAAAAAAAAAGTGATTTTATGGTGTAATTTCCAAAAAAACTGTGGCAAAAATAATGGGTAAAGGGACTGAAATTATGGCAATATAATTTTTGGGTCCCATTGTTATGGTGTCTGATCTACGCCGTCCATCTATTTTGCGTGCCCATTTTAGGGTCTGAGCAAAAAAATGAGGCAGATACAACGTTCAAGTGGACCACACCATAGGAAACAAAGAGAATTGTGAATGCCTACCATTGAAAGTAAAAAATGAGCTAAGGGTCCATAGGGATGTGTACCTATCATCCAACCCGTTCATGGCATCACACAGACATGGATGAAGAGAAAACACAAATTCCAACTTGATCCAAAACTTCTGTGGCCCCAAAGAAGAAATGAATGATAAACGTTCGATTTCTTCTGTCTCATATGGAGTGATCCACTTGAGTTTTGGATCTACCTCATTTTTGGGATCATGCCATAAAACAAGTGGAAAAAAAATGGATAGATGGCAAGGATTAAACACATACATAAGAGTGGGCCCCATAGATTTTAACAAGAAAAAGCTTTCTTTACCCCTTTCAAATGTAAAAGCTTTTCAAACAAGCTTCTCGACAACATCATGTCAACGTCAAACAAACTTTTCAAACAAGCTTCCTGCCAACATCACATCAACATTTGGTGACCCGATCCGAACCATAGCCGACTCAATTTGACTCAGTATCTCTGACCGAGTCAAACTTGGCTCGGATCAGCGTAGCCAAGATTCGATTTAGATCGAGTTAGGCCTACTGAACTCGGTCCCGAGTCGGATCGAGTTCGGGTTAGACCTACTCAATCAAGTCGAGTTAGACCTACTCAATCCGACTCAACTCGATGCCCATCTCTAATGTTGAGAATAGACGAAAGTTGGCGCTTAAATCATTTTGTGTGAATGATTGTGAATAAATATAGTTGGAATGTAAAATGAATATTACTTTTGCCTTTGAATAATCGTATAATGGAATGAATTAAGTACACATAGTTTACAAGTTAGAATCAAAACTCAAGTCTAAGGGTACACACTCTGTACTTGAATTTCGAGGCGTGACAAGTACCATCCACCCCATCAGTTAGATGTGGCCCCTTAGTATTGGGCCTAGGTCTCAAACTCCAGCTTAATCGATAACCAAGGTGGGCCACACTAAAGGGGCTAAGAGAGACATCTGAGAGGGAGATGCCCATTGGATAAAGTTTTAGATGGAGTATTATTGTGCATATTTCATCCAATCCAATCATCAGTTTTGTCCCATCAAGATGAAGCAATATACCTAAACTTAATCAGTTTCAAATTATAAGTGGGTCACAACAAATGTGTGTGTAGAGTCATGCTCACCCAGGAGTGAGAACTTTTTGAGAACTCGTCTCGTGTCATGTATATATGCAATGTAGGCCATTTAAGCCCTTCGTAAAGGGTTGGGAAAAAGAACAAGTTATTTTGTACCTCAATTGGGACTCAATGAAAATTAATGGTGAAAATTCCTTCTCAATTTGCCATTACCCACCAAATTTTAGGATCATCCTAACTTTTGGGTGTTGGGGGCCTTGTACAAAACCTTAGGATCTAGCCTCCCGAAACAAACCAGAATTATGGAATAATAATTCAATGAAAAACAATCAAAGCATAGACCACAACACACAAGAGATTTTTACGTGGAAAACCCTCAAAGAAGTAAAAACCATGGGACCTCGTCCAGATCATCAATCCATTATGAAGTAGAACGTTACAACCTTCTTCACTCACTCAGGAGTGGATAAACAATAAGAGAAACAAAGAAAATGGAGAGATCTCACCGATTATGAGGACATAGAAGCGCAGAGATATAGATTGCGCAGTAGATAACCTCCACGAGCATAATCTCTCTTCTATAAGCTTCCTCTCTCTCTCACCTTTGATAGCCCTAAACCCTTTAATCAATCCCTTGTAAAGCTTTAGAAAACCCTCTTGTCATACCTAGAAAGCCCTAGGTACCTCGTATTTAAAGTTTTAGGAAACTCATTTCCGCATCCTAGTTGCGAAAGGACTTGCGACACGAAATCCGCGCAAAATCGCGGAACGAATCAGCGTAACTTCGACTGGTCGTATCGAATCTATGACCGGTCAAGCGCCACCCACGACCGGTTGAGATCCTCCTTCGACTGGTCGAGCACTTCGGAGAAAAATAGTCCATAGTCGCTGGACTTGAGTCGTGCCACGACTCGACTCCACGACTAATCGTGCACCAGCCCTCGAACAGTCGAGCAGGGCTCACGACCGGTCGAGCACGGGACAAAAATCCCATCATTGGGCTCTAAGGGTTTTACTATGCAGCCTATCTAATGGACCATTCAAATTTTGTGCTTATATCATGTGACATGAGTTGTCAAAAAGTTCTTGTGAAAACCGGTTTTAAGTAGAGCTGGGCCTCGGATGATTTGACTCAACTGACTTTACTCATTCTACTCATTCAAACTTAACTCAAACCGAACCGAATGGGTGAGTCAGTTTGAACCGAGTAGGCTTCACCCAGTCCGAACTCAAACCGAGTTGAGTCCGAGTTACCCAATAACTCGACCAAACTTGACCCGAAACTCAATCCAGTCAGACTCGACTCGATCCAAAACTCGACTTGGGTTTGTGTGTGTGTGTGTGTATAAACCTAATTTCTAAATATTTCTAACGCTATTTGCCGCCCCCAACCCCGACCTGATCCCAAACTCACTCTCTCTCTCTCTCTCTCTCTCTCTCTCTCTCTCTCTCTCTCTCTCTCTCTCTCTCTCTCTCTCTCTCCCTCGTTCATCCTCCTCTTCCAAGCCCGGCAGCTACCCACCACCACCCTCACCTCTCTCTCTCTCTCTCTCTCTCTCTCTCTCTCTCTCTCTCTCTCTCTCTCTCTCTCTCTCTCTCTCTCTCTCGATTCAATTTGATCCAACTCGACCTGGTCAGGCATGCTAGACTCGGTACTGAGTTGGATCGAGTTCGGATCAGGCTTATTTCAAAATTAGATCAAGTCAGGTCAGCCCTATCTCAGTCCAACTTGACTCGATGCCCAACTCTAGTCCTAGGTGAGCATTTATATATACACACACTTACCCGCACACCTTTTTAGGTAAGAACTCATCTACACCTTTGCACATGTGCCATGGGTAGAAAATTCCATGTGCTCAAATTTTAGCTTGATCCAAAACTTTCATGGGCCATAACGAAGGGAATCAGTTTCCTCCCTTGATTTGTCTCTCCTTTTCCTCTGACCCGCCAGAGTTTAGGATCGGGCTAAAATTGAGATTCCAAAGGTTTCATGGCTGCCGCATCATGTGCACCCTCCGAAATTTATGCTCATGACTCATATGGAAAGGTATACGGGAGTTCTCACCTAAAAAGGTGAGTAGGTGAGCATTTTTGTATACACACATAGATACATATACATATACCTATATGTATATAGATGTATGTATATACATGTACGTGCGTGGCTGATTATGTTGGGTGCCCATGAGGAGGCACTCCATATTCCTGATTTGGATTTCAATGCACATCATGGGTGGTCCCTACAAAACTCGCACATACGATAATTAATACCTCACGTTGGATGTGCATGCGGTGACCATTCCCCTTGCATGTCTAAACACAGGACCATGGCGTAGAACTGATGATTCCTGTAGTGTGAAAAAGCGTGCATGAAATCGGTTTAGTAATTAGACATTGCTAATATAAGCTTCTTTTGCTCGTTAATCACGCCGTGCTATTGAAGGACCCACGATCATGTTCTAGAAATCAATGCCAAGACCCACGTCCACATATCTCTGAATGGGACCATTGTCCAAATACTTTTATAAAAGATTTGGTTTTGTTCCTGCGGAAATTAAAGTAGACATTGATAGGGACTTTCTATTATTGTCAATGCGTCCATACGAGCCATTTGTGAAAAGAGATGTTGTCCATTCAATTAGTTGGGCTTGCTACAATCAAGGGATAGTGAAATCTTGATTGATTTACTTGAACAACGGTCTTATTGGATTAGAAATTTGTGTCGTGGCCCTTTTTTCTTTTTTTCTTTTTCTTTTTCTAGGTTATATGATACGTAGGCAGCTTTGGCACTTGATACGCATGCACTTACACAAAGTAAACATCGCATGCATTAGCTCAAATTACACCGACTAAATTGTGGAATCCACTATCACTAAGACATGGTCCAGAATTTAAATTAATCCAACAATTATGACCTTTGATTCATGGATGCTTATTTGTTGAAACAAGAGCATTGGATATTTTTAATTTCAAAATGTCTAATAAATGTCTAGCAATCCTAAAATCAAATAAGCTTAAGGGGGCGTTTAGGGCAGGGTATTATATGTGATTAGGTGGGATAAAATTGCATTTAGTCTCATGCAAACTCCATCTAGCATTTGGGGACGATGAGAAAGGTTGAGATTACATGGGATGGAATTGCATTTAGTCCCATGCGGGATTTCCATGGATTTTCATATCCACTATACATATAGGCCCCACATTGATGCATGCATTTATCCATATCGTCCATCCATATATATTGTTTACACATGACATTCTAGTTATAAATGTATACAAGTGAATGACATCTATTGTGAATTTGGTCCATTGATTACAATTCCATGGTCCACCAAACAGAATTTTGCTTAATCCAATGTTTCCCTGGAACAAGAATTTTATCTCAAACATGGGATTGGATGGCTAAAATTCCATGGCATTTCCATACATACAATCATTGTGCAATAACAATGTTAATCCCATCTAATACAATTCAATATCATTTTATTCCACAGACCAAACAAGCCCATGATACATCTAAACCAGGGATCATAATCAGGTTGCAATTTCTAAGCCATCTCTAAGGTTATCATCCATGGCAGATAAAGTAGCAAAGCCGTTCATGATTTTCTAATACTTTCAGTGTCAAATGATAATGGCAAGGGCCCCACATAAGGACCCATAGCCCCAAAGACCAATCTACGGTGCATTGGTCATGAAGGCGTACAAAAGCCGCTAAGAGTACAAATCAGTTGGCTTTGTCAATTTATGAACAGTTAATGAGTTCCCACAGTCATGTATGACCAAATTGTACTGTGGGCGCAGCGACCAATGATAGGTTGAAATGGATGGTTGAAAGCGATCTGGCCAGCTAGCCCATTCACCCATTTATGCAATCAAGCTGGACCCATTTGGGTCTTTGACAACGCATTTTTAAGTCGTTTTGGGTGCAGTCTTTCCAGAGCTTGTGGTCATTGGAGAAGTCAAACGCAACTCTATTTCTTCTTAGGGTTCGTTTGGCTTCTATCACAGCTGAGATTCATCGCACACTGGGGCCCACACGGTAAGTGGTCCAATTATTAGAACTATCTATATGTAGACTATTCTATAATGGTTTGTTAGAATTTCAACCCTAGGATGAGTCACACGTGACACTTGGGGTCTGACAAAAAAGATTTAGATGGTTTGGATTGAAGTGATAACTGTCTTGTGGGCCCCACATAAATATAGTTATACATAACCTTCATGAGGGCCCAAAGTAGAGAATCATATATTCTCCTAAATGAGAGATGTGGCTTGTTGGAAATTCAGCCTTAAGATGATACACACGTGATACTTGTGGTCCGTCCAATGAAAAGATTTAGATGGTTTGAATTGAAGTGATAAGTGTCTCATGGGCCCCACATAATTATAGTTAAATGTGACCTTTGTGATGGCCCAAACTACAGAATCATGCTCCTAAATTAAACGATGTGTACATAGTCGGGGTTTTCTCTCTTGAAAGGAAAAGCACGAGGACGATGGCAACAGGCGGGAATTTGTCAATGAGAAGGGTTAATTCTATCTTTGGGCGTGTCTATAAATTAGAAGCTTTCAATCCTCAGGCCAATCATGTTCTCGAACGTACAACAACCCCATCAATTTGAACTCAAAACCGTGTGGAAGAGCGGAAGATCGAAAGATATTGCTCACCGGTTTGATTTTTGGGCTCAACTTTAATTGCCATGTAAATAGGTAATAATTATTTGCTTAGGTAATTACCACGGCTTTCCCATGTGACAATTTACTTTTTTAACTCTTAAATTGAGGAATTTATAAAATCAATGTGGGGCCCAACGTGATGTACATGTGATGTATCCACACCGCTCATTTGTTATGCTAGCTGAATTTACCGTATGAGAAAAAAAATAGGGCAGATCCAAAGCTCAAGTGGACCACACCATTAGGAAAAAGTGGGAATCAAACATCTACCATTAAAACTTTTTGGGGTCCTTAAAAGTTTTGGATAAAGCTGATATTTGTGTTTTCCCCTTATTGTTGTCTGTGTGACCCTATGAATGGATTAAATGATGAAAAAACTTCAATGTGGGCTCAGTGAAGGAAATGACTTTCAGCGGTATACAAATTAAGGCTACCGTTTCCTTTCGTGTGGGCTATTTGAGTGTTGGATCTACCTCATTATTCGCATCATGCCCCAAAATGTTCTAATAAAATAGATGGCCAATGTAGATATATCATATAAATTATGGTGGGGTCCACATATTTAAGTCAACACTTTTGTATCGATTTTCAAGGTGGAATTACTTTCACATTTTCAAACGAGGTGAAAAAGGAATAATTACTTATTTACTAAGATTTACATGTATCATGAAAAATCAAACCAGCCCTTATTTGGGAGCGTGGATTTAAAACCCCTTGGATTTAGAACCCTCCTGTATTTGAAATCCTCTTGTTGTGTTTGACACCCTAAATTGAAAATCAACTTCAGTCCAAAAGTAGCTATTTATGGTATATTTGCAAGGGTTTGAATTTAATTACTAAATCAACTTTAATATCTCTAATTAGTGAACTTATGTAAATTTTGAGACAATGGTTGTAATAAGCCCCTTGAGGAAATATATAATTTGCTAAAAAATGATATAATTTAAAGTATCGGATAGGCCTCAATCACAAGATCACATCCGAGTGACTAACCAATAATTTTTAACTGTTGATTTACATGGACAATGTTTAGATGGTGTTGATCATCTTATTAAAGTAATTATAGTGATGAAATTGATAACCTAATTATTTTAAGATATCATTAGTGGGTCATGTGTCCACTAGATTAATAGTATAGTGATACACATGTTACACATGCAACTATGGGAAATATTTTAGATGTAATCCAAGTTCTCACATTGGATTTCAAACCCCCTGTTCGAGGGGATTTGAAACCCCCGATTACTTTACGGCCTATTTGGCCAGGCAGATCCCACAGTATTAAGAGGGATGGGATCGGCAATATCCTGGGATAAGCATGACGAGCCAAACAGATCCAGTGAACTCGTCCCGTGATATGAGCAATCCCATGGATATGAAGACGATCCACTGACATCACCATCATTACCTTAAAATTGATCATATCCCTTGGTTGGATGGATTGGAAGGTAAAATCCTGGGATATGCACGGCATGCCAAATAGACCCAGTGAACTTGTCCATGATATAAGCAATCCCATGGATCTTAAGACAATCTACTGACACCATCATCATTATCTTAAAAATGATCCCATCCCTCCTAATACCATGGGATCTACCCGGCCAAACGGGCCCTTACGGTGCCAAACAACCACAGAATTTGAAATCCCCCCAAATCCATGGTGCCAAACGACCCTTCAAATTTGTTATTTTGTACCTTAATAACTAGTTTGCATGAAAAACTTACATTAAACCCATAATTGTGATTATCATTGTTCGCAAATGAACAACAACAACGAATTTTCATTTTCTTATAGTCAACTCCAAAAAACCAAAGGCTCAATTCGTCATTGGATAACACTGATTAAAATATAATAATGAAACTATAGAATGTTCGAATCATTAGACCATCTCAGAATGTTGGCCTAATAGGTGGCTATACACATTAGATGCTAGAGGTGAAATATAACATTCATCTTGATATGGGAATATATCTAACCTCAGCTAGTTGGTTTCTATGCAATGAACTCGATGTAGAAAAAGGATTATGTGGATGGAATCCTTCTTTTCCAATGTTTGAAAAAGAATCCTCTTAATTTACTGACTTTTAAGAAAAGAAAAGAAAGATATTAATGCGTGTAGAAGAAAGTTTATATACCCACTTACAACCGCTAAAAGGAAATAAAGCGGCGATTTGATTGTTGACTTTGCACTATTTTAAAAATCTATCACATACTTTCTTTTGAAATACATAGTTTTCCATTTGCTAGGGATTCCATGTTTGTTTTCCATATCCATGAAATAGTTTCGAAAAAAACAAACACTCTTCAAAATCTTCTTAATCATATTGGATGATATGTCATCAAGTTAAAATTCTTGATTTTACTGATATTGAATTTGATTAGTGGCATGTTTGGATTTTCAATCTTAATATTTTAAGGTCATTAGATTGTGATTTTTAACTTCAACCTAAGAAATATGACCAAATACATTATCACCTATCATGTTAGGTTGTACACGTGGTAAGGAAAATAAACCCATATCTCTCATTGCTTACCGAAAGTGGGTGGTAAATCTAATACTTGCTGAAATTGGATTCGTAGATGCTGGGTGGGTCCCACCCCACATTTGGAAATTGGATTTGGAATCCTGATCTTGAGGATGAATGTACGGACCCTGTGTGGCCATGGACGGTGGATGATTTGTGAATAATGTGCAAAACGAAAGTGGGCACATTTCTTTGGTCGGTGTGTTTATCGTTTGTCTTTTTAGCTTTTGCACCAAAAGTGAAATCGGTTATACTCATCTGAAAGGAAAGAAGTGTGAAGATGAGTCAAGTAGTGAGAGATCCAAAGAGTCCATTCGCAGGACACGTGTATGGATGACATTCGTATCCGATATTCAGGAAGTACATCTGGTGGGTCCCACCATCAAGACCAGAAATAGGCCTGATAATCCATAAAGTGGACCAACATGAACACTGAATCCATTTTCAGCCTACGCATAAGGCTAAACCTGATGATTGGACCATCCTAGTTTTTTAGCTAAGGAGTATTCAAGGTGGGCCCACCTGATCACTGGCTAATATACTGTACACGTGTCACGTGAAGCACATTTTCAGTCGTCCTCGTGTGAAATGGCCTCATGCACTTTCATCCCACAGCACAGGTCGTAGGACGCGGATTTCCGGCGAAACAGGAAGTTCCTGCGCCGGGATGTTAGGTGGGGCCCACCGTGAGTTTTTTGAGAAATCCACACCGTCCATCCGCTTTTACAGATCATTTTAACACAAGATACCACAAATCAGGTGGATCCAATACTCAAGGAGGTCATACTAGAGGGAAAACCGGGGAAAGAGTTTCCTACCGTTGAAATCTTCTTGGGATCTACCTTGAGGTTTATATATCATCCAAACCGTTTATAAGGTCATTCCCACTAGGATAAAGTGAAAACATCAAAAAATTATCCTGATATGAAACTTAGTGGCCAGACGAATGTTTCAAACGGTGGTCACTTAATCCTCACTGTTTCCTCTCGTGCGTACTCGAGTTTTGTATCCATCTTATTTTTGCTAGCATGACCTAAAATGATCTTTCAAAACTGATGGACGGTGTGGATTTCTAACAAACATCACAGTGGGCCCACCTACATCCCAGCGCAAGAACTTCGTGCGGAAGGGCTTCCGCGGGAAATCCGCGTCCGAGGAAAAAGGATCACCAAAGTAACACGTTTGCTAGATTCTGGAATTGAATTACGCTGAAACTGACACGTCGGCTAATCCCACTTGTGTTTAAGAATGTGAAAAGTGTGTGAAAATTCTTGTAATTGGGTTGATTTTGGATTTGAAAGAATAGGATTCTCTTCCATCACACGTCTACCTTCCTCCTCTACGTACAACATTTTAGCTCCACTAATAGTTCACCACTATTTGGAAAATGGTGGTGACTTCATCATCCTCACACGTGGCACTCCTGTACACCTATCCACACCATCTGAATTGCGGGGCACTTAGTGGATGGATCACGTCTTTGAAACTACACTGACCAAAGAATCTTAACCGTCCAATTGGTGTCTGTAGAATGAACAGTTAAAAGTAAGATAATGAGTTGTCCATATTCCTAGGGCAAGATCAGATGGTTATCATCACATTGAAACTTTTAGGGTTATGCACCATTTGCAGTTGGGTAAGTGATTTTAACGGTCTAAATTTCCATAGTACTCATCTACGGTTGCAGAGTGGCGTCTGGCATGATTATAGAAATGAAGTTGTACGCTGTGAGTTTCTAGTCCCAGGTATTGCACCTACGGGAACGGATTAGGTGTTACCCGGGTGAAACCTTACTAGGAGTTACCCTTATCGTGTGCGGCTGACATTGATGAATATGTTTTATATCCACGCCGTCCATCCGATTTTACAGATCGTTTTAGTATGTTTTCTCAAAAAATTATCAGATCCAAATTTAATATGGACCACAACACTGGAAACAGTGGTATATGACCATTAAAAGTTTTTTGTGGGTTACAGAAGTATTTTATCAAGCCGATCTTTGTATTTTCACTCCATCCATATCGATTGACTTTATAAAAAGGTTGGATTGACCTTAAAATTTATGGTGGGACCCCTGAATGTTTTAACGATGATAATCATTATGTCCATTGCTATTTTTGGTGTGGTCCCCTTGAGCTTTGATTATAACTTAGTTTTGGGCTCATGCACTATAATGATCTCAAAAAGTGAATGAACAGTGTGGATTTAATAAATATATCATTATGGAGCCATGTAAGTTTGATATCATTTAAACCGTTGGTTCAACTCGGAGCTCATTTAATGCGGATTTGAGATAAATTACATGAAACGCATGTAATCACATCACACCAAACAAACCGTCACTTGCCTCTTTCCGTCGGAATCCCTGCGGCATCTGTCTTTCGGGTCGCGTACAACAATCGAGCTCCGTAGGCCCACTGTATCGTGTGTGCGATATCCACTCAGAATATCGGATCTCCCATAGACTTTAAGTTCTGTGGTTAAAATTCATATCGTTCCACAACTAAAGTGGGCCCACCAAATGAAACAAAGGAGAGTGAACGTCAACCATAGGTTGTGTTGAGGTGCACTATGGCGTGTATAAATTATCCAATCCGAAGATCTGGTTTTTGGATCTTAATGTGAAAATGAGAAGACTCACCTGATGAACGGAGAGGATGTGAGATAATGGATAAGGTGGGCCCCACAGGACCTGGGTGTTTTACCACCTGCGTGCAAGTGCAACAAGCAGTGGAGAGGAATGCAGTTCCTCACTTTTACCATATGCGGAAAAATTCGATTTGAGAGCGGAACGGAGGACAGGAACTTTTTCTTTTGGTGGTCGATCGGATCTATGCCAAAGCTGATATGGACAAATCAACTCAACTCTCTTTGATCGATGTGAAGACACCCATCACCTTTTCCGATATACGGCATGCTTTTATCCTTTGGTTGTCCATGATAACTCACCTGTTAAATAAATAAACCCAGGTGAAATCCACAGTTCGGATCTCCCCTTCCTGTGGTATTTTGACTGTCCAATTCCACCTTTGGGATCTGATTCCTCTTTTTTAAAAAAATATGTGGTAATTTTTGAAAATTATGGTATTTTGACTGTCCAATTTCACCTTTGGGATAAAATATATGGTAGTTTTTTAACATGGAATTGCATCAGTAATCACACCTCTAAAATACCACCATAAAGCATGTAATTCAATAGGCTTCTGTATCGTCAAAATTTGAAGGTCATACAATGGTGTATATATGTGATTTATGTGGTAAATTCATTTTATCACCTCATTATAAGGCATGCAGCAAGATTTTAGGCAAATTAGAAGCTCAAGTGGACCACACTACAGGAAATAAGGAGAGTCAATGACATCCAATATTCCCTCCATTTCTTATGGTGTGGTCCACTTGAGTTTTGAATCTAATTCATTCTTGGACTCATGCCCTAAAATGAATTGGCAAATAGATAGGCAGTGTTGATAAGATATAAACATTATGGTGGGCCCCACATTTTTATAAGCAGAAATTGTATGAATTCAATGCTGTGAAATAGGAAGCTTAACAAACAAGCTCATGGTCAACATCAACTTCGAAACTAATGTGGTAATTATATGGATAAATAATCATTATCTATTTGCTGATGATTACATATGTAAATGAAAAAACGAACACCCTCAAATGTAATTAATTGATTATATTTTACAATTGATGTCTACACACATAGGACACAAATGGATGAATGGTATCACATGCATCAACTTGGGGCCTGCAGATGTACTGAATTTCAAAATCCTATAGTATCTACCGCTAACCATGACTATATGATACCGAATTAATGCAATCCATCCTGTCATTTCCCAATGTTCAATGAAACTAGCATGGACCAAATCCAATTCCATACCACATAATGCCACGTGCCAAAATTTGTGGAGAGCCCATTTATCCATGAAGTATGTGTTAGATTTGCATGCACGTAGAATTTATAAACCATCCATAGGATGGGCTTGACCATGTAAATACTCTTATTTGACCCGTACCTACCTTGAAACCTAAATTCATAGATAATCTAAACCGTCTATAAGATGAGCTGATCATGTAAATGCTCTTATTTGACCCATACCTGGCTCGAATCCCAAATTCACAGACGGGATGGGTACTCAACAAGTGCCGAACCTAATCAGACGCAGGTCCGGTTCTTCGAAAACAAGACCCGGAGCCAGGAGCAAAACAGAACCGGTTGGCATGCTATGGCTATTATAGGACCTAAACCTAAGCCTACTTAGCGTGCCATAATTGGCCCATGGTCCAGCGATCCGCACTATTAATATGATGGGGCACAGCGTGGATGGATCATGGAGCAAAAATCCAAAAGTTGCAAGGTTCTAGATATAGAATACTTGATTTTTTTATTTTTTTTTCAGGTTGAATGTAAACCCTTTGGGCTTTTCTTTTGAAATGAAGGAGCATGATTTTTCTTCATCTAGGCTGTTTTTGAGTGTGGACTATAAGTTCCAACCCATGCCTCTCCGGCGAACAGACCGCGGCTCAACACCAAGGTCATGGGTTGAGTCTCGATGTGGAGTGTGTGTTGGTTTGAATTATTGAAGGGTGGACCCTATCAACAGGTTAGATAGCAAGTAAACATTATGGTGGACCATAGGAAGGTTGGGGTGTGTGTTGATTTGAATTATCAAAGGGTGGGCCTTATCAATGAGTTAGATGGCAAATAAACATGATGGTGGGCCTCATTTTTTTTGCCCATACTCTAAAATGAGATGACAAAAATAGATATTGGGAGTGGATGTAAGCTTCATTTTTTGAATCATACTGATAAAACAGATAAATGAGGTGGATATAAAACACATGCATCGTTGTGGGCCTCCCATCCCAACACCAGCTAATCCGGTGGTGTGGTGGTCAACATCCAATCCCCTTCCGTGTTTCATTGCATCATTTCAGGACGCCGTTTGGCTAGTGATCCCAACAATAGCCAGCTAGCTGGAGTCAAAGCTGATCTGTGACCCCACATTGAATGGATGGACGGCGCGGATTAAACACATAAATCATGGCTAGTGACCCCAACACTAGCCAGCTAACTGGAGTCAAAGCTCTGTGGGCCTCACCATGAATGGGTGGACGGATGAACATATACATCATGGTGGGGCCCACAGAGCTTTGACACCAGCCATCGTTAGGGTCACTGGCCAAACCGGGTCCATCATCTCATGGGCCTCACCTGCCACTGTAACCCAGCTCGTTACCAGTGCCCATGAACTGGAATCCTCTACGACACCTGCTTCCAGCAGCAGGTAAAACACCCAACCTCTTTGGGCCCACCACCCATGTGGTTGGTATATGTGAATCAAACCATAGATGGGCCCACCTATCTTTCATCAACCCCATTCATCAGATCTGCCTCACCTGGAGGAAGGAATATATATATATATATATATATATATATATATATATATATATATATATATAGAAGAATCAACCCCATCCAAAATTAAGGCGGGCCACAGTGCGTGAACCCAAAAGTTATAACCGCAAATTTACATTTTTCTGATTGGTGTGGGCCATCTGAATTTTTGTTGGTGCTTATATGTATTAACGGTGAATTTCAGGGGAGCCGATTGCTTACTGAGTAAACTCTGTGGGGCCCACCGTGATTTATGAATATTATCCACTCGGGCCATCCATTTTATCAGATAATTTGAGGGCTTGAGACATAAAATGAAGCATATCCAAAGCTCAAGTGGACCACACAATAGAAAGTGTGAACTCAACATTTACCGATGAAAAATTCTTGGGGTCCACAGAAATTTTGGATCAAGCTAATATTTATGTTTTCCCTTCATCCATGTATGTGTCATCCTATGAACAGGTTGGATGACAAATAAACATCACTGTTGGCCTTAAGAAGGTTTCAACGGTAAAAATCATTATTTCCGGTGTTTCTTATGGTGTTGTTTACTTGAGCTTTGGATATGCTTAAATTTTGGGTACAACACTTAAAATGAGCTGAAAAAACGAATGGACGGACTGGATAAACGACGAACTTTCACTGTGGGGCCAACAGAGTTTACTCAGTACTGAGTGACTCAGTACGCAATCCGATTTCGAATTTCAGATGTACATAAATGCAGGCCCCAGGAGCTTGAGTTATTACAGCAGGATTACGGTGCGTTGCGTACACATCTTAACGGGAACGGATTAAAGTGCGCCTCGGCCTCACGGTCCAAGAAGGTTCGGCCCTTACGGTGGGACCTACCTTGACATATTTATTATATATCCACGCCGTCCATCCGTTTTGCCACGTCATTTTTTAATATTAGCCTAAAAATGACTTAGATACACATCTAAGTTAGATCTTACCGTAAGGAAACAGTGATGCTTAACTATTAAAGACTTCTTGTGGGGCACAAAAGTTTTGGATCAAGCTTATATTTGTTTTTTTTCCCTTTATTTAAGTTTTTGTGACCTAATCAACCGGCCGTATGGAAAATAAACATTAAGGAAACATTAAGGTGGCCTGGGAAGTTTTTAATGGTGGGACGTTCAATGACTACTGTTTTCTATGGTATGGTCCAATTGACATTTAGATCTTATTCATTTTAGGATTAATACTATGAAATGATCAGGAAAAACAGATGGACGGTGTGGATATACAATACATACATCACCGTGGGCCCCACGTTTTGGGCCGCACCTTATTGGGTCCCGAGACCGACACGAGTGCAGCTGTAAGCGTGGCACGTCCGTCGGTGATCTCCCGACATGAAAGTTGCCGGGCAAAGCATGACGTCATTGAAATGATGACGCGCGAGTGCCAGAAATCAATCCCAAGATCTTTCACAACACGTGTCTTCAAATGACGTCATACAAAGTCTTTTCGCAAAACTCGGAAACCAAGGCATGACATGAGGAATCCGTGGGTAGTAGATGCGAAGGCCGGACACGGATTTCCTGCGCGTTTGGATCCTAGGTGGGGTCCACCATGATGTTTGACAGAAATCCAATCCATCCATCCGTTTTGAAAGCTCACTTTAAGTACTTCAACCAAAAATAAGATGGATCTAAATCCGAGTAATCCACACGAGAGGAAACAATGTTTTTTAATCAGGGTAAACTTAAGTGTAATTTCACTTCTTCTAAACCGTTTGAAAGGCAATGGGGGCGAATTTCTAAGAAACCATCACCTGCCATCCCTGCTAAAGGCTTTGACGCGAAATCAGCGTCCGGCAGGAGCCCGATGACGTGTATCGATGGTAATTCGACGTTGAAGGCCTGACTCCTGCACGAGGGGCCAACCTCCATCGCTACAGCTGTCCTCTCAAATCCTCTGCCAGACTGCGGTGGATGATACGCAGGCACGTAAAAATTAGTCAGAAACTCCAGATGTCCATCGGTTCATATGTGCCGCTGCATTTTTTCTGTTCTCCCGATATTTACTGAACCGCTTAAATGTAAAATTTCTAACGATATTATTCAAAAATCATTGCTTACAAATCAAATGTTAGAATTGTATAATCAGTCAGAAGTATTGGTTCGATGGTTCGATTTTATCTGAGCCAATGAGTTCACATTTCGGGCGCGTTTGATTTTCCAATTTCCTCGGAAATGCCAAACTAAACATTTCTCTCATTAATTGCCACACTCTTTCTCGTAATTGGTTTGATAGCTTACTTTTTGAGTGTAAAAATTGACAAATATTGTGTAATATATGTGAGTCCTAATATGATGCATATCATATATCTACACCGTTCATCTATTATGTCAAATGAATTTATGATATAAGTCAAAAAATGAGACATATCCAAAGCTCAAAGGACCACATCATAGAAAAATGTGAATTAAATACTTACCATTAAAAACTTCTTGGGCCATTGTTTCTTTTGGTATGAGCCAATTGAGTGTTGGATCTAACTCATTTTTCTTCTTATATCTTAAAATGTTGTGATAAAATAGATGAACGGAACAGATATATCATATACATCAAGATGGGGTCATAAAATGGTCACTGCTACTTTTGAACCGATTTCCAAGAAATGAAATTTTCGTGAATATTCAAACAGGTGAAACGGTAACAATCACTCATTTTCGAGCTATTTACCATTTCCAGGTGAAATGATAAAAAAACAAACAGGCCCTTCATGTGTATGCATACTGATTTAACTTTGTAGAGCCTATTGTAGTGTATGTCCTTATCTAAGTTGTCCATGAGTTTTACCAACCAGCTTGCATGAGCCTAAAATTAAAGCATATCTAAAGCTCAAGTGGATCACTATATAGCATATAGTATGAATTAAATGCATACCATTGCAAACTTTTCGGTGCTACAAAGGTTTTAAATTAAGTTACAAAGGTTTTAAATTAAGCTAATATTTACCTTTATCCATGTACATGTGACCTTATAAATTAAATAAGTTAGATGGTAGATAAATATCATATAAGAAGGTTTTATTGGTGGATGTCCTTATCCCCACTGTTGCTAGTGTGGTCTGTTAGCTTAGATATGATTTAAATTTGGATTTAGTTAAAGAGGTTTTGAATCAAGTTGATATTTATCTTCGTTCGTGTCTACGTGACCTTATAAACAAGTTGGATGACATATAAGTATAGTTGTGATTTTAAGAAGATTTCATTAGCTTATGTCATTATCCTCAGTGTTTTTTATGTGGTCGGCTATGTTTATGCTCTAAATAGAGATCGAAAAATGAATCAATGGTGGATAAGACATACATCCATGATGGGCCCAACAAAGTTTACCAAACCACACCAAAAATAGTACATCCATAGGTGAAACCTTCGTGCGAACTGCATTAAGGGCCTGTTTGGCCAGACCGATCCCACAGTATTAGGAGGGATGGGATCGCGATATCCCGAAATATGCATGACGAGCCAAACAGACTCAGTGAACTTGTCCCAGGATATAAGCAATCCCATGGATCCTAAAACAATCCACTACATCACCATCATTACCTTAAAATTTATTCCATCCCTTGGTTGGACAGCTTGGAAGATAAAATCACGAGATATGTCAGGCGTGCCAAACAGACCCAGTGAACTTGTCTCGGGATATAGCAATCCCATGGATTTTAAACCAATCCACTGACACCACCATCATTACCTTAAAATCCATCACATCCCTCTTAATCCCATGGGATTCGCCCGACCAAACAGGCCCTAATATTTTCCAACTCACTAATAAAGTCGGTTGACGTGGATGAAAGTAACTATAAGCGTGATTTATAAACCTTGTTTTCAACAGTAGTCGTTCAATTCGCACTATTTACCGTGGGTAATCCACTCGAGCTTTGGATATACTTTAATTTTGATCTCATTACTGCGTAATCCGCATCCAATTGAAAGCGCCTGCGAATCAAGCGTCGCACTCAGCCGGAGTAGGAAATAAATCCCACAAAGAAAGACAGCTCGGTTCCCTGCGATGCACTGTACGTATGCACCAACAGTTTGTGCAACTGGCCATTATGGGTGACCCGTAACTCACGGCTCATACTCATAGTAATTGGATGGTTAAAGAAATCTAATGGATGGTTCCGATTTTAAAAAACAAAATAAAGATCCATTCGGCACTGAGGGACTGATGCAGGTGGGTCCTAAACCTGGGCAGGAAAAAATTAGCACTGTAGGCTCTTCCGTACAGTGCCTTACCTTTTTTTTTCCAACGCCTGAAAACTTACCCTATTAAGAGAGATTTTTAAGGTACGGGAATAAGGTCATGGACTAAAATACCTTTAGCCTTTAGATAAAGTAGCTGAAAAAAGTGGAGTTATTTTCATCCCTACAGGTTCTTCTGTATGGATAGAGGTCTACTTTTGTTTAGTAAGTTTTGGTGGGGTCCAGTAAAAAAATGTGAGTGCTTCATCGGTCCTATGATAAAAACTTACCGGGCAGGATATTCCCTGTGCACGGGTCACAGGAAGTTCTGTAGTGGGAGACGTGTGGGCCCGTAGATATGCCTGTAACAAATCCACTCAGTCCATCAAGTTTTTAAGACCATCTTATGACAAAATTATAAAAATCAGACCGATCCAAAACTGAGGTGAGCCGCACAAAAAGAAACAGTGGAAACGGAAAATGTCCAATGTTGAAACCTTCCTGGAGCCGAGCATGATGTTTATTTTCCCCCAAACCGTTCATAGGGTTACTATCACTCAAATAAACAGTAGGCACAGATATCAACCTCATACAATACTTCTGTGGCCCCCACAAAGTTTCTAATGGTGAGCGTTCAATCCCTCCTGTTTCGTGGGGTATGACCCACATGAGTTTTGTATCTGCCTGATTTTTAAATTCATATCCTACTATGGTCTTCCAAAACTGATGGCCGGAGTGGATTTATCACCGGCAGTGGACCCCACACAGCTTCCCACTACGAGAACTTATTTTGTCTGCCAAGCATCTAGCTCGTAGGAGGTATTACAGAATGGCGACGGAGGTGTCCGATCGGTCAGATGTATCTAGCCTAACTATGAAAATCGCACGTGATAAAGAAATTACACGGCGGATCGTGCGGTTCCATGTATCCAATCTTGCACCAGTCATATCATAAATTCGGTCTAGGAATGCGTAGGATAGACCTAGCACCAAAGTAGCGGGGGATTGAACGTCTACCATTGAAATCCTTTTTGCAGTCACAGAAGTTTTGGATCAATATAAATTTTGTTTTTCCTCTTCATTCAAGACTTTGGGACCTTATGGACAAGATGAAAAGTAAACGTTATGGTGGGCCTTACGAATTTTTTAACGGTGAAAATCATTATCTCCGCTGCTATTTGTGGTGTGGTTCAGATGATCTTTGGATATGATTCATTTTTCGGATAATGCTCTAAAATGATCTCTAGAGACAGATGAACGGTGTAGATATAATAAATACATCACTGTAGGGCCTCTGTAACTTTGATCTCCTTTGAACTGTTCGTACAACTGGGAGCTGGAGGAGGTCAGTGCTCGTCTTCGCGCTACCCGTACCTACAGCAGCTATATAGCTGGTGTGTGGTACACCAGCCAATCCGCCTCCCGTCGGTGCTGGAAAAACTCCCATCATAATGCATGCATTTTATCACACCATCCATCCATTTTTCCCGCTCATTTAAAAACATGAGCACGAAAACAAGGCATACCAAAATCTCAGATGGATAAACAGTAGAGGAACTAGTGGTGAGTGATCGGCTACGGTTAAAGTTTTGTATCAACCTGATATTTGTGTTTTACCTTCGTAGTTACAGTGGGCCCATCTCACTGTATAGGATGCACGCTAGGGAAAAGCTAAACATTAATACACGTGCCAATTAGCCAAGCTTAGCAAAATCCCAACCGTTCATGCTGGCAACTCTTTAGATGGGCCCAACATGCAAGTTGAATGAGAATGATTGCTTATCCTTCTTTCTAATTCTTCAAGCAAGTTTGCCTCAAATGAAAAGTGGACCGCTAATTTGTGGTCCAGAGGATAGTTGTCAAAATTTAATAATTTACCATTTAAGTTGAATCTGAAGTAAAATAATTTGGGTCACGTTGAGTCTTTTTTAATGAATTCCAAGATTTTATAATATGAATTCTATCATTTTGCAATTTAAATTTTAATTTAGGATTCATCTTATACTTGTTCGGTTCTATTTTAACTTCTATGTAACTTTTATTTTATATTTTTAAATTGGCGTGCAACTTTCAAGAATCATTTAAAAAAGGTTAATTATTTTATTTTATTCTTACAAGAGATGCCATTATAAATATTCTCTTCAACCTTAGTGGCATTGCATTATTTTTTTATGATTTCTTACTTTTTAATGGACTGAAATATTAAATTGATGTATAACTTACTTTTAAACATTTTTATGGATGGTTGCAATTATATTAACTTATATGTATTGTAATTATAATGGTTAGAAATCAAAATGTCTTTTTTGGTTGATCTGCATCATCAAATGCCACATGTTTAATTTCAATATGAGTGCGAACTATAAAAATAAATTATTTAAAAAAAAAAGATAAAAAGAATATAAATTATTAAAGAATTCTTGTATATTTACTATGGTAAATTTTTTGATGGACAAAAATAAGGTAAAGATTTAAAAAAGAAACTCCAATGCTTTCATATGACATGGTATTATCTTGTGCATGTTGATGTGAACCGTAGTTATTGGGAGAAGATTGCCATATATAGGTTTAGATATAGAACATGAAAAGACCATTCCGAAGATTTACGGCTATTCAATTAAAATGAATAAATCAAATTGACCACTGTGTAGGGTGAATTTTAGTTTTGCGTGGAGTTCACATCTCTTATTAAAAAGGACATTTTACTTTTCGAAACAAGAGCCCGCTGTATAAGGCACAATTGTAATAGAAGAGACATTTTCATCCTCTAAAAAATAAAAAGTTAGATACAAGGCCACAATTCCTTGAATCTGGTTCATATGTACTCCTACCACAACCACGTCACAATATGGTTCCATATGGACAAATAACCCACAAATCATGGACTTGAGGACTCCATGGTGATCCTCCACTACTGAGATCTCAGTACTGGCCAATGTTATGGGCCCCACCATGATGTATGTGTTTTATCCGCTTTGTCCATCCATTTTATCAGCTCATTTTGGAGCATGCACCCAAAAGTAAGGCACATCTAAATCTCAGGTGAACTATACCAAAGAAAATAGTGGTAATTGGACGCACTTCATTGAAAACTTCCAAAAGTTTATTGTAATATTGTATATTTGCCATCCAACCTGCTGAATAGGTCACAACCCTGTATGAATGGAAAAAAATTAATATCAACTTATCCAAAACCTTCATGGCCTAATAAGTTTTTAATTGCAAGGGTTCAATCACCTTTGTTTCTTGTGACATGGTTCACTTGTGATTTTTATTTGCTTCATTTTTTGGCTCTTACCCTAAAATGAGCTGGGTAAATGGATGGAAGGCAAGGATAAAACACATACATCATGGTGAGGCCATGGAGCTTTTTCAGAACTGACCAACACCGAACCACGAGGGGTCACTGCCAAAGTTAAATCTACAAATAACTCATCTACGGATGTGTCTGCTGGCTACTTGGCACATCTACATATACACACAAGCACCCCACCAATTTCCAATTGCCACATTCGGAACAGATCCTTACCGTTTACCAGTCCATGATGAATGCGCCCTTTTCAAAATTGTTAGGTATGGCAAATCATTATAAGAGTTGAATTGTATTGGGTTGCTATTAGTATCATAAATGATCAAAATTTTAATTTTTTAAAAAAAATAGAGAAAATAAAAAATCTAAAACATAAGATCACCCAAATCAAACATATAACGACAGAGTTATAATTGCTTTCGTAGAATAAGTACCCCATGGTGAATATCTGCGATCATGGTGAAAAGATCAGCAGTCCACAGTTAATATTAGCAATCTTCTCTTAATAACTACGATTCACAATAAATTTCAGTGGTTTGCTCTTAATATCAGCTGTCCACAACGACTCATATTGAACATGAGGCTCACATTAAGGTGGACCCACATAATAAACGGTTCACATCAAAGGTGGCCCCCACGTGATAGATGGCTTGCATCAAAGTGTGGCCCAACAAGACAGAACAAGCACTTCAAGTGGGTCCCATTTGATGGGCAGTCCACATCAAAGGTGGGACCCACATGATGGTCGGTTAACATCAAAGGTGGGCCTAGATGATAAACAACCCATATTGAAGGTGGGGCCCCACACAATGAATAGTCCACATCAAGATGGCCCCACATAATGGACGAAATAGGATTCACATGATGGATGGCCCACATCTAAGTGTGGCCCCTCAGCATGGACGATCCACATCCAAGGTCTTAAATGATGGATGACCCATATCCAAAGTGGGCCACATGATGGATTATCCACATAGAAGGTACATCTCACACGATGAATGGTGGATGTCAAAAGTGGATCCCATATGATGGATAATCAACTTCGAAGGCAGGGCCCGCACTATGGGCACATCGAATGTGGACCTCACGTGATGGGTGGTGACATTGAGGGGCCCACATAAAGGACAATTAGTATTGATGGTGGGCCCCACATTGTGGATGACATACATCAAAGTGGACCCCTAATGATGAATGGTCCACATCCAAGATGAGCCTTGTATGATGGACGGCCCACTTTAAAGGTTTGGCTTGCAAAACGGACAGTCCACATCAAAAGTGGTCTCCATATGATGTTTGATCCACATCTAATATATGACATAATGGATAGCCCAAATGTCTTAAAATATGAAGATTGTAGTCATCTATTCTTTTCTCATTTGGGGCATGGTTCATCCATGGTGAGACCTACAAAAAAAATTCATTTGGATTCCTATGACAATAGAGTTGTTATAATCTTTACAAATAATGTCAACTACTTATAGAAAACTCTTATTTGAAAGTTTTACCAAATGTGCTTATTTCAAAAAAAAAAAAAAAAAAAAAAAAAAACTTAAAAAAAAAGTGAATTTACCAAATGAGCTTATTTAAAACAAGAATTAGAACAAAAAGAGTTTATTAGATTAGCTCTTATTGAAAAAACTCTATTGAATTAGAGTATAGATGCCAAACGAGCCCCAAGAAAACAGGGAATAATGAAGTGAATTTATTTCTATAACCCAATCAGGTAGGGAAGAATAACACATTTTCAGAATTCAATTCCAGCACCATTTCCTTCCAAATTCGTTCTATCAGCATCCATCCAAGTGTGGTGTGGACTCAACTGTCAACGTGTGCATAAGGTAACCACAACCCTTTTTAACAAATCCACAGCATAGTCCTTAGCTAATAAAACCAATGGTGTAGAATAATTATAATTCATCTCCTGTAATCATGGCTCTAACCCACCTCTATTTATCTATTCCAGTTCCGCTAATTTTTCTTCTTAAAGTACTCAAGGACAAAAATACATGCAAATGCTCACCTTCCATCAGCAAATCCTCCTCTTTTATTATTATTATTATTATTATTATTATCATTATTATAATACAGGTGTCCCGGCCCCTTTTTTAGGAGCAACTATTCCATGTGGATGCACACAATCACCCACAACCACGTGCTTCGGGTAATGCCAGAGAGGGGAGTCGAATCCACGCATTCACCCCCAAGAAGTTTTCAATGTTAGGTTCCAATCCTCACTGTTTTCTGTGGCATGGTCCACTTGAGCTTCACATCTGCCTCATTTTTTAGCTCATGACCTAAAAGGATCTGAAAAAAAATGGATGGACAGTGTGGATATAATTCATACATCATAGTCAGGCCCACAGATCTTTCCCTCGTCAGCACGTTACACACCCTGCACCTTGTTATTAGCTACACAAGTTGGCCAATGTGGGCTGCTTTAGCATAAGTTCCTTTGTTGCGAAGCTAGGGGGGGCCCACCATGATGTTTGTAAGAAATCAACTCTGTCCATCCTTTTTTTTCCAGCTCATTTTGGGACACAGATAAAAATGAGGCATATCCAAAACTCAAGTGGATCATACACGATGGAAAAGTGGGGAAAGAAATGCCTACCATTCAACCATTATGCCTACCGTTGAGCTTTGATCCTACCTAAATTTCGGGCTTATGACCTAAAATGATCTGAAAAAATTGATGAATTGAGTGGATCTAACGCATCATGGTGGGGCCACAGAACTTTGCAACATTAGCAGGGTTAACAGATTGTGGTCACAGAGGATTGCGGGCGCCAATTGCCTACTTATACTGCCAGTAGTGAGCGGCTACTAAACGGTGCTGTGGACCCCACCATTTATGTGTTTTATACTTGCAATCCATCCATTTTGGATAATTATTTGAGGGAATGAGCACAAAAATGAGGCAGATCCAAACCTCCAATGGACCACACCTTAGGAAAAAAAAATGATAATTGAATGCTTACAATTAAAAACTTCGTAGAGCCCACTGTAATTTTCATTTGCCATCCAACTTGTTGATTAGATCACATGGACATGGATGAAGGGAAAACATAAATATCAGCTTCATTCAAAACTTTCGTGGCCCCAAGAAGTTTTTAAGGGCAGGGCATTCAACGTGGATTTCTCATACACATCAAGGTGGTCCCATCTTTCTTTCTTTTTAGATAGCCCAGGACGAATCTACAATCCTCAGCGAGCTTAATTCTAATTATTTTGTTCCAAAACAAAGATACCCAGGGGCCGGTTCATCCTATTAAGATATTCACGACCAAGAGGAACTGAATTCTCTTTTGGATAGGCTGAAAGGAGAAGGCAAGCTGCAATGCCAACAAACATCTATTATCTAATTCACCCGACCTGATAGTACCCATTTTGGGAACATCCAATGCCAGAGTCATTGAATGAGGAAGTCGCCAATCCCTAAAACGGACTATGTAACGTACTTTATCTGTTGGGTTACGGGCGGGTATTTTTCCATAGGTTTCTATTGTATTAATTTACCCTTGTGTGTGAGGGGATGCAAGGCAAACGATTTCAAAATGGACCAAAATGGACTCCTCATTCATTAAATAGAGGATTTCAAAATGGACTCCTCATTCATTAAATAGAGGAGATCACCAAGATTTTGTGATCCGCCTAATTCCAACAGCTCGGATTTAGATCGTGGGGATCGCCAACAGATACCAAGTATATCAATATCGATTAGATCCGAGATATGTTATTGAATTGCTCATAGGTTACATAGATTGTATATGGATGTGCTCCGTAGGTCCCACCATGATGTATGTGTTTATCCATGTCATCCATCCATTTTTCCAGCTTATTTTAGAGCATGAGACACAAAAAAAAAAAAAAAAAAAAAAAAAAAAAAAAAAACCAATCCAAATCACAAGTGGACCACGAAACATGATAAGTGGTGATTGAACGCCCATCGTTAAAAACTTCCTAAAGGCGTTCAATCCAAAAACATGCGCTCAATCCAAAAACTTTTGTGACCCCAAGAAGTTTTTAATGATGGGCGTTCAATTACCAGTCCACCTAAGATTTGGATCAGCCTCATTTTTGGGGTCATGCCCTAAAATAAGCTGGCTAAATGGTGGGATGGCACATATTACAAATAGACATCAAGGTGGGCCAACTCTCTTTATTATTATTATTTTTTGATGACCGAGGGATGGCATGCATACATAGGTTACATGGATTGTACAAGACTGTTCTATGGGCCCCACCATGATATGTGTGTTTCATCTATGTTGTCCATCCATTTTGCCAACTTATTTTAGGGCATGATAAAAAATAAAAAAATAAAATAAAATAAAAAGAGGCCGATCCAAATCTTAGGTGGACCACCACAAAGGAAAAGTGGTGATTGAACACCATGATGGGATGGTTGTGATTGCCTAACCTGGCAATTGTTGAAGATGAATGATAAAAAATTTGGTGGCATGGCACACCTATAAGATAAATTTGTGTATGTGTGGCTCATTTATTTGATGTAGCAAGATTTTTATTTTTTTGTTGAACCAAATCATGTTTTTTTTTTTTTCCCAGGTCATCGAACCAAAAGCATGCTATCGGTGGGACTCTAGAGATGAATGGCCCAATATCTGCTAGTGTGACATGTCATCGTGCATTGTGAATCATCTCTCGACAAGGGGAGTTATATGATGCTCCACCTGAATATGGACCATATTTCGAGTTTTGTTCGTACAAGTGGGCCCGTTGGTTTCATGATCAACAATACTTTCAACATGAGGCCCACTATGGATGGACCATGCAAAATTAATAATAATAAATAAATATCAGATGATCCTAACCTTCAAATTGGCCTTCATCAGTTAAATATGAGATGTTTAGTTGTGCAATTCAAGGATACCAATCGAAGGGTTATGATTAATCTATTAAGAAAAATATAGTATATCGGAAGATTATGTTTGAGAGATACATATGAATAGGGCATAGGTGTGTCAAATTTGGTGGCATGATAATAATAGGTTTTCTTTCATACTCTACAAAAGATAGAAATTGAGATAATAGGGATGTTCAGACATTTATGGTTTGTGTTTACCAAATGGATTTTTATGGAAAAAGTGTTTAATTTTCAGACAAATTACGAAACAGATTTTGCAGTACTTATAAGTACTAAAATTCAGCACTTCAAGTTTTCAGCATTTAAATTAATTTTCAAACCTTATTTTTCAGTTTACCCAATGGCACCTACCATGGACATCCCTACCAATCTGGACAATATTGATGGTGACACAAAAGCAATATCGACGGAAAACAGAAGTTCCTCCTTCATGGTGTCTTGGCCTTTGGTGGCGAAGGAAGCAGCTGCAAAACAGTTGGCAAAAAGAAAATAATGTCGCCAACCGAAAAATGAAACTGAAGTGTTCATCGCCTTTAGCTGTCTTAAATGAGACATTACCTGATAACAAGAGATGAGAGAGCTTATAAATCCAAAGCCTCCTGTTACACGGGGAGTTACTTTCTTGGGTGCCAGTTGAAGTAGCCCGACAGCAACCACTATATCCATCGACGCCTTCACCAGTGCTAACAACCTATCATTTGACTGCTTGAGCTTGTTAAGGTACTGTTCATCCTGCATATAAGAGCAGATGAGCAAGATATTTAAAATGAAATGAAGAAAGGAAGGAATCCCATCGGCAAACCCATTTACAATGTCATAGCATTTTAGCCAAACGTACTTGATGTTTATCTGATTCTTTTTTCTTAAGATCCTTCTCTAATTTCTTCATTGATGCAGATAGTCTTCCAAGCTCTGCAAGCTAAGCGAAAATAAGAACACACATTATATTTCAGGACCAGATAATTTATATCATGTAATAAGCTAAAGCACTGAGCATGGGTACGATTTCTGAAAAAAAGAAAAGAAAAGAAAAATAGCACTAAAAGAACAAACCTCAATCACGGTTGTGCAGGTTGAGGAACCCATCCAACAGAAAAGAGAGATTCTCCCAATTAGCTCTGCCCGTTCTTTGTTCTACAAAAGATAATTGAAGCAGATCAGTTGCTTCTTTCTAGTCACTCATGGAAAACATTGAGACTGCTTTTGGATGCACCATTGGATTGAATTGCAATGATTAGTTTGATAGACAAGATTATCAAATTGTACTTGCCTTGCTATTCATATTTAAGGACTATGCTCCAACACTCGCAGTTATATTACCTGCATTTTATTTATTTATTTATTTTCATTTTCGAGCAGGAATCCAACTGCAGTTTGAAGGCTATATCCTCATTGTGGATACTAGGAAAAACCATCGCAATTTCATTACTACGCCTTAGTGGAATTGAATTTTCATAATCAAATTGAATTGTGCATCCAAACATGCTCCTAGTCACATGTTAAAGTGAAAGAAAAAAGAAAAGGAAAGAAATTCCCTTTACCTTGTAAATGCCTGTTCTCCCAGCCCAGACAACTTGATCAAGAAGCAAGAAGGTGGATAACAATGCATTCTTGGACTGCAATGGACACCATGTACAAATGGGCAAACAAAACGACTAAAGCAGTTCAATCAGCAACAGCTGCTCATACCTTTCCAAGCAAGATGAGTGGAAGAGGAGTCCCTCGAGCAGGCGGACTAATAAGACCATGCAGATCGTTGACAAACTGCAATTTCAGTGAGATGCAAACATAAAAAAGTGTCAAATAAGTAACAAGCAGTGAGCATGTATTTTAATATTTTTTTTCCCAGATAGGAAACCAAAGAGAAAAAGAAAACAAAAATTCAAACCTTCAAAAGTCGAAAAACTTTCCGTGCCAAGCTGGTAGATTTATCAACATTTTGAGCTGTACCGGGCTCCCCATTGCTCAAGAACTTTGAACCATATTGTATAGCCCGGCATATCTTGTCCCTGGCTTCAGCTTTGTTCAGATATAGAACCAAAAGAGCAAGTTCTGATCTTGTTGCATCTAATGTAGTCATCTTCGACTGAGAAAACACCTGCTCTTTATCATGGGCATAAGCAACTTTTAGTGATATATCCTCAATGGGGAATGAGGCACCGTGTAAGTTTAGAAATGTTGCAATTTGAATGTTTGATTGCAGTGAACTGCTCAAGTTTGCATCATATGTTTGGACGATGCACTCATGCACCTAGAGATTTAGGGACATGTAGCAATGACTTTCCTCTGTTTTTTTTTTTGGAAGGGTATCTTGCAGCCACCACGAAACCAATTCAAACACTGAAGCTCGCAAACCATGGTGTTCAGTGTAATGCTTAAACAAGTTGATTTTACTCAGTACCTTGGTTTTTTTTTTTTCTTTTTTTCATTTTATGTTTTCTACTTCTATATTCATAAACTTCTTAGCTAGTTAGTAGTTAACCATCACAATAGCAATCTTAGAACAAAATATTAACACGAGAAGGGGGTATTGCACAAGCTAAGATGGCCAATTATCTATCAATCTGTGCAAGTCAGCACAACAGTTCAGAAAAACAGGAAAATTGAGTCAGTTTTAGTTCAAGATCAGAACGCTCATTAAAATATATCAGAAGAAAAGCAGAAACACGAGGCTGGGTAGCAAGGGGGGAGAAAGGCCATTGCTACACGAAAGGAAGAATTACTGCATCCAAACCCTTGATTTTAGATAAGAAACGCATTCAGGGCCTCATATGGGATTCGCCGGACATCCAGCAACTACCTAGCTCACCATCACCACCTCCCGATTAGATTCCGCAAAATAGCATCAGATTGGGTCTTGTTTCACAGTAGAAATTTGATCATATTTTCAGTGATAGATAGTTTATCTCCAAGTGAAGGAGGTTTTATGAAAGATGGAAAACAGTCAAGGCCCATATTGGGTTTTGTTTCACAGTATAGATTTGATCCTACATTCAGCAATAGATAGCTTATCTCCAAGTAGAGAAGCTTGGTCAAAAATGGGAGACAGTCAAGCACCAGATTACCAAGTCACTGTTGTGCCTTTGCACAGTGGTTTGTGTTTGAGTGCGATGAACTTCATGTGGCTATGAACTAGATTTCATTGCTACCGTTGTAGCAATACCCCATAACAACATTGTTGATGTTAAGAACGTAAGATACACCAAAAGCCCAAGGACTGATAAATTGTGTCAAGCTAGGCCCTTAAACCACTAGGGAGTGTAATACACTAATACATGATGGGGACATCACGCGCACGCGCACACGCACACGCACGCCGCCCCCCTTACGCACGTACGCAAGGAGAAGGAGGGCCCCGCCGTCGATCTGAATCAATGACGACATCCAGGGAGGGTCTCCTAGTTAGAAGACTGAGTTTTGGTTTGTTGGAGTGGGCCCGGTAGTCAAGTAAAGCCCATCATGGAATCTCATGATCGTGACCCAATAGTCTGATTAATCTCATATTTTAGGTTTTGCTTATTAATATTATTTAGAATATCATGGACGGTTTAGATTTCTTTAATTAGTTTTTATTTTTGTTTACTTCATCGCCAAGTAATAGGTTGCGCACATGGCGCAAGTTTTGGGGTATAGGGTTTTCTTATAAATAGACACCCCTTATAGCTTTTTTATTCATTGAAACTTAATAAAAAAAAAAAAAAAATCTATGTTTTTCTACTCCTCTGAGTTCTCGAGTTGTGGAAATCCAATTGGGTACGAATCCCTCCCTTCATCGAAGGGCTAACTACGGTGGTGCGAAGCCACATCGATCCCGATTCGCCTCCATCCTCTACCATCTCTATTTCTCATCTCCTACCACCATCCGTGCTTCAAATTTGCCCTTTATTGCAACAGTTTTCCTCTTTACAGCAGAATTTCAGATTCTGACCCTACAGGAGGGCTGAAACTTCGGCGGAGCACCACACACAGACCGGTCATCCGATTGACACGAAACTTGGGAGTTTTGAAGCCTCCCCTGGCCGACCAGAGCCAAGGAGACGCTATCCGCGTTCGGCACCCCCTCGCACGTGCGGCCAGGCCCCTACGTACGTGCGTCAGGCCTAGCCCGCTGTCCGCACACGGGAACTGTCTTCCGGTTCAGGTTTTCTTCTTATTTTACCCTCTCATACCTGTTTTTTATTTTTAATAAACCCTAACCCTAGATTGCATTATCCTTAATTTATTTTCCCATTTTCTCACCCTAAGGTTCCTTAAATTGAAATTGGTGAATCCCTTGGATTAGGGACTGATTGTTGTGCATGTGTGGATAATTATTACTTATCTTTGAGCATCGTTTGGTTTATAATTTTTTACAGATCCAGCCCTAGCCAGTGTAGGCCTAGACCCGTACCGATTCCCCTTGCTTGAATGTTTGAACTTTTATGTGGGATGTCGAAATTTTATGTGAATGTTTCTGAATTAGTTTGATTTAAAGCCTGAGATCTTGCATATCATAGTTAATTTTCATGTCCTGCATCAATACACCACCATGCTCTATAGCCAATTTCTGTGGCAGCCCACTTTGTGGTAGTATGCACTCTGGCCTATGTCCAGGTAGTGTTCATAGTATTGGTATCATTACATGTATCGCTAGTTGGGGATACAGAAACATGTATTGATATTGCCGATATTATCGTTGATACCCGGAAATGTATAGCTGACTGAAGGAAACATTGGGGAAACACAAAGAAATGGTGGAATTTCTCAATGGCACTTCTGGATAAGCTATAATACACATATTTGCATATTTAGGAATTAAAAAATTGCAAAAAAAAAAAAAAAAAAGACGCATACATAACAATTTTCTCTTTAATGGGGGAGTATAAAAGCACATAACGCTGATTCAGGGAAACTTTAGAATTTTTCAATGATACTTCAGGTGATGCTAAAATATACATATTTGCATATTTAAGAATCAAATAGTAGCAAAAAAGATGCAAATTTGCATATTTAGGAATCAAATAATAAGTTCCCTTTAATGGGGCATAAAAGCATGTATTGTTGACTGAAGGAAACATTGGGGAAAATGGTGGATCCATCCATGCATGCACATACATACATACAAACGCACATGCATGATCCATCCATCCATGCATGCATGTGTGCATACACGTGCGTGCGCGCACTCACACATCCATCCATCAATCCAACCATCCATCTATATATGCATACATCCATCAATCCAAGATTCATCCATCCATCCATCCATGCATACACATTCACACATATAGACATGTGTTTCATCATACAACCATGCGCCCATAAAAATTTTGAAATGAAAACTTTTTCAATAAATAGATTTTTGGCGATATCGATACATTGTGATATTATCAAAATATCGCACTGGTGATACAAGCAACACCCGGAATTTATACAGTCAAAAATATTGGTGACACATTGACGATATCGATACATTGGCAATACATGAGACACTTGGAATTTACACAGTCGAAAATAGTGGCAATACATTGGTGAAACTTAACGATATATCGCCAATACCTGGAATTTCCGATACTACCAGTGTTATCGATATCGCTACCAATGTTGTATCGCCGAACTAGGAATACGAATATTATCGGGGATATTTTAATAATATCAGGACTACTTTGAACAATGTGTCCAAGTAGTCAGTTCCACCTTGTGGTTGTTCTCATGTCCAAGCTTTGTTGCAAGTTCCTTCCAGCTAGGTGCAGCTCCCACTTCAAAGCGTGCTTTGGACCATCACTTCCACTCTCAATTCCTTCTAATTTATACTTGCTTGCATTTTGAAACAAACACTTCCTCACTCTTGCAACTGAAATTGCTGCCGCTTTGCATCACGCTCCGAGAAACTATACATTGAAATTGCTCTTTCCACAGGCTGCCCCCTCTTCGACTCGAACACGGGACATGGTGTTGGCTCTGACAACAAATGTTTACTCTTTGGCAGCATTCGTCTTTGAGTGCAACGAACCTTAAGTGGTTAGGAACCAGATTTCACTACCACCATCGAAGTGACACCCCCCAACAACGCTTTGTGATTGTGCTTCCATAGTAGACATGTGAAGCACAACCACCCTCACCAATTGTAGAAGAAAAGGAAAAAGAAATGAAGAGATGGAACATACGAAGGCAAATATAGATAGATAGATAGATAGAGAGAGAGAGAGGTGCACACACTCAGAGAGGGTAATGATCTCCTAGGAATCGGTCGCTAAATAACTGCCGTGATAACTCATCCCATGTGATGTGTGCACGACATCCAACCTATCCATCAGATGCATCACCCATGAAACCCTTATGGCTCAGAAATCAGCCTGATCCAAAAATTAGGTCGGCCACAGCAAAGGGAACATAGTGCGAGATGACGCCCACCCTTGGTTTTCACCAGGCCCACTTGAGTCGCAAAACAGACTGGTCTTTTGCATGACCCTTCATTCAAGCAAGGTGAAGGGTTTGTATCACCTGGATTGAATATACACAATATGGGGGATGATTTCTATAAGGGTTCTGATGGGAACCAGTTCCTCGGTGAAATTTTCTACATACACAGATGACAACCGGTTACTAGGTGAAATTTTCTATACACACACCGATGAGAACTAGTTCCAAGGTGAACTTTTCTACACACATTATGCTTAGTGCTAACTTTACCATGTTTTCACATACCATATAACATACTTAAGACAAAAGTTTCCTAATAAATAAGGCACTAGATTCCTTATACCACCCAACATACCACTAATAGAAAGCTTCAAGTTCAACACAACTCTTTAAAAAAATCTTAATTAGATTATACAATAACAATAACTCTTTAACTCTTAACAGTGATGACCTATACAACACCTCAGTCTAGGAAAAACTGACCAGGCTACTGGCTCTGAGATGTTTGACTCTGTTAGAGCAGCCAAAATATTAAGATAGGATCCAATCAGGAATCACATCTCTGAGTGGGTATGTGGAGTATTGAATTGCATCTAGGGTCCGAATCAAGGGAGCAATGCCGAAACTAAAGGATTGGTGGTAGCAGTCCCCTGAATTCTGACATGAAGCTAAATCAAAATCATATCCACATGAAAAGACATAATCGTGCACTAGATCACCGTCCAATCACCAATGGATAGAAAATATTTTGTGGTCAGACAGTTTCTTTGGAATTTTAAGGAAGGAACAAAACTGGGAGTGAAGTAGCATGAGATAATTAGACTTGGTGGTTGGGTCCCTCCAAATCTGATCTGTGAGGCATCATTGAGATCAAGCCCAATTCAAAAGCCTGGATCATTTATATTGTTCACATGGAAAAAGCCAGGAATAGCATCTTGACCATGTTTGCTGGGCTTTTCAAGTAACTAAGTTGGAATAGCCATGTCTCTCAGGGATTCAGCTGAAATCACAGAGACCCATACAAGAGAGTTTGACTCAAATATGTAACTCCCTTGTCCTGTCCCATAAAACACCAAATTAAGTAGTCTACAAAAGTCTAGACGATTTGAAGGCTCTAAAAGGGTGATGGGAAGGCCCAAAAGGACGTGGGTGGAAGTTGTGAGAAAAGACTTGATAACCTATGGTCTAACTGAAGTTGTGACCATTGATAGAGTGGAATGGTGGAAAGGGATTCATGTAGCCGACCCCAATTAGTTGGGAATATAAGGCTTAGATGATGATGACAAAAGTGTAGACAATGCAAGGCTTGATCCCAACAATTTAAATGACACTTTAATATTGGTTATGGGATGAGGTGGTGATCATATAACAAAAAATACAGACAGAATGAGGGTTTAGAGAAGCTAGAGTTGGTGAAGCAAATGTCTCATCTCTTTAACATTGCATCGACAAATAGTCTCAAATTTGCATCACAATCCATCCATCATTCTGCAGGCTTTCATGTCCACCAACACAACCAAATATAAGAGGAGAAGAAAACTGAAAATGGTGAGGAAGACTTCCTTCAAGCATAATTCAAGCTGGCACACCTAGACTCTGGGAGTTAGTAGGAAAGTTTATGAGTAAAAAGGTTCGAGTTGTCTGTTCCCCTGCATACTGCATTTGAGTTAAGGGAGGCAGCCAATGAAATCCCCATTTATTGGTAATGAGTGGAAGAAGCGGACTACAAAGACATTTTCAGGTCATGGCAGAGATAAACAATATAACTCTGGACATTCACAAAGATCTAATGTATGGCCGCACAAGCTTAGTTGAGTTGGATGGAGAAAAAAAAAATCTGTTTATAAACTGCATGTGCTGTGTATACCCTGTATACACAGAAATGCTGCTACCACTCTTGGCCCATGCAACACAGAGATTCGAAATGGTCGCTCAGTTGGAAAAGACAAGATCTCCTCACTGTAATTTCAAGTTCTCCTGTTCATGTTGTGAGCCTTAACAGGAAATCCTCCAATGGCAGTGGCTTTTGGAAAGCATTACATGAAGGGGTGAGCATCCTCGAACTGACAAAGCCATCTAAACACAAACTGCTGAAATTGCCAAGTAAATATATTCAAGCCTCCACGGTGAATCAACCAAGGGGCTTCAAAAGCAGGCGTCAAAATCCAGTCAAGGGAATAAGGAGAGCAGCACTGAGACTTGATTTGAAGGTTAGCTTATTTGACTCAAAATCTCACAACTACATCCTGTCAATCTGCCTGTCCATTTTGAATTCCGATCTTGTAATGGACAAATTTGATGTGATCGGATTCAATGTCCCCAGTGAAGTAGAACATGGAGAATCTGTCACCATAGTCCTGAACAGCCATAGGAAATTTCATATTCTTATCCAAATCCATTAAAGCATAATTACATGCACCCGAACCTCAATAAACATATAGTTCTATTCTTTCTTCTTCTTTTTTTCTTCTTTTCTTTTCTTTTTTTTTTTTTTGAATGGTAACACAAACATACAGATGGTTCAGTCACCCACACCATTGATCTTATAGGCATGGAAAAGGGATACCCAGAAAAATGTCCCAAACTAGACCCTAAATCTTGGGTGTTTAGCCTTTTGAATTGAATGTAGATCACTGCGATATTTTTCTTCACCATATCTTTATAGGACATGAATCCAGGGGTTCTGAGTAACCTGCGTCCACTGTGAGGCCCATCAGAAAATTGGTTTTGATGACCAAACACCATGTACCCCACCTAATCCCCTTCCACCAAAACTCCATGATATCTAACAACAAGACGGTCGCGAGTAGCCAATAGGCCACCAACCAAGCTGGCATAGTGATGCAGGCTCAATGCCCACCATAGAGCCAAAAATGTGCAGAATTTGGACTTACGTGCTGCTAGTTTTGGAAACTAAATCTTAGATACTACATTTGCTATTTTTGGAAGATAGAGTGTTGATTTTAAAGATATGGTTGTTGATTTTGAAGATTCTCTAAAAATTTTAGGGATAATCTTCTATATTTACTTTTATTATTTTTAGGCCATTACAAATTGGCCAAAAATCTTAGTAAGTTGTTATATAGATCAGAATGATTTGAAATCAATCCAATAGTTGGAAATCTTCTTCTTTGTTTTTTTAAAGATTCATAAGGAATTGTAAGGTGAGACTTTTAGGGTCCATAAAAGAGTGTGTTCTATGAGTTAGAAAGCACTATATTTTCTCAACTTTGTGAGGTTTATTTAAGCATTTGTACGAAGCTAGGAAGTTTTAATTTCAATAAAGTTGTTCACCCCTATGTGATTCGGTATCAAGGTTTCACTGGTTCAATTTTTCGAATTGCATCATTTGTTATCAGAGTGGATGATCATTGGCAGATTTTTACTTTACATCATCTCATAATGGCTTCATAAGGAGTGACCCAAGAAGGATCCACAAAAGTACCCCAACTGATCCAAGCACTCACAGAGCAAATCAATCACTCACAAACAAATCACTAATAAGTAAAAAAGCTCCCACACAAAAGGAATCTAGAAACCAAAGTTGAAGCATGAGAACGCATAGACATAGGTCCGCACCATAGTCCTATCCAATGATCTTACTTCCCACATAAAGGGACCACAGTACTACCCTAGGCCGAGAATTGTCAGACCATATCCAACAATCAAGTCAACCCCCCCCCCCCCAAAAAAAAACTTCTTTTGATATGCTTCAATATAAGCAAAGAGGACATGATTCTTTTAAATGTCCTCTGCATCGGTCTGCAATTGAAGTGAATTTGGTAGGAGTGGACAAAGAACACACTCACAAGAATATTAGAATAGAGATACAGGGGTAACAACTTTATTAAAATTAAAACTTCTTAAATAAACCTCAAAACATAGTGCTTTCCGCCTATTAGAACAACCTCCTTCATAGGCCCTAAAAGCCACCCTAAAAATCCCCATGAATCTTTGATTAAGATTTTTCAACTGTTGTATAGATTCAAAATTAGTTTAATCTAAATAAAATAGCAAAAACCCTACCTAGAAAGATTTAGCCATGGCCAAAAAAGGAAAAGTTAATCTAGAAAATCATCCCCAGGAAAGTGCAATGTATACTTAAGGCAGCAATCGGTCAGGTTTGGGTCAATGTCAAGGTCAGCCCAAGCCCAACAGGCTAGGAATTTTAGCTTAGCTCAACCAAAAACGTCACCTATCATCCAGCCCAACCTAACACAATTAAAACTCACTAAACCCAGGCCGCCCCAGCCCAACCCAACCCATTGAGTTGTAACTGGGTCACACTTGACCCAACATGAACAACCAACAATCATAACTAGGAGATCCTTTTTGGAGCACGGTCCTAGTCAATCCCTAGTGGATCCAGCAACCAAATTGCTTGGATTCCTAAACCATGAGAAGGTGTAGTTGTGCAAGGTCAATCCAACCCAACCTGCCTACTTAAATGGTAATGCAATCATCCTGCATCGCACACGTGCACGCTCTGCCTGTGTGTACAAGAAAAGGGCCACCTTCATTTTTTAACCATCCTCACTTTCCATTTTTTTTCAAATTTCTATATTAGGAAATCTGCTCTTTCTTTCATATTTTTATTTTTAGGCAGGGAATAATCTTAAATATTTTCTTATCTAAGTATCCTCTTATTTTACAAAACTTTGTTACTTAGGTGCTTTCCTATTTCATAGATTTTTAGGCTTCATATCTTTTATTACAGATGTAAGGTTGATTATAAATAGAACTTCTGTCCTATGGAATAAGACAACTTGATCAATATTCTCTTTATGAAATTTTCTTCTTTTCTCTACGGTGGCTGTTGAAGGGAGGGAAAGTGATCTCAAGTTTTAGACTAGAGGACTGTTGAGCTTGCTCAGAGTCTTGCATTTGTGATCTCTAGCATCCAGCTAGAGGATTGTTGGATCTTTTCCACAATCTCTTTGTTTTCTTATTGATTTATTCGCTTTTCCTTTCGAGTTTGCATTAAATGGGCCTAATTTTCTTACCCAAACGCAGCTCAGAAGCAGGTTGGACCAGTTGGCCCAGAAGTCCACCTGACTTGTTGGCCACCCCTATGTATCATCTGATGCATAGTTAAAGATTCTCCGCAACAATCAGCACCAGTCCAAATGCTCCCAGATGGAAGAAACCTTCATGGATCCAGTTTCCATATACAATTTTCACAACGATAGGATTGTCCAATCTTTATGATGTCCATTCCATGACGAGCCGTTTAGATCACATACACATGCCACGTGTACGGTATAGAAAGTGAAGGCACGAAATTTTATTGCATCGATGGCTAAAATGGATCGACGAGTGCTCGTAGATTTTCCTTTCTTTTTTTTATCTTTTTTTTAAAGATTTTGTAAGCGACATAGAGCAAATATAAATTGCAAGCACAAAATATTTGAATTTATGAAAAAACCAAATCACGGAAAAGAAGACAAGAAAGACGTAATACCAACAAAAAGAGGGGAAATCAGAGAAATTTGTTCGGAACGAAAAAAAAAAAATCCGCCCTCTTTCGAATCCAGAAAGAAAAAGGTCAGAGTATATGAATGAAAGGAAGATAAGGAGTTCTTGCCTGTGGATTAGTTAGGGTTTGACGGGAGGTCTTCTGCTCCGCCTTGCTAAAATCCCGACGGAAGCAGCTCTGTCTCTCTTGTTTGTTGGTTTTTTTTTTTTTTTTTTGTTTGGGTTTCTCCTAAGCGGATTAGGTGTGGCCCCGGCCTCACCCAAGACGGTGCATCCCTCACCGTGGGGCCTACCTTGATGTATTATTGTGTATCCACGCCGTCCATCCGTTTTTTCAGGTCATTTTAGGATATGATCACAAAAAAGGGCAGATACAAATCTCAGTTGGACCATACCTTAGGGAAAAGTGGTGATTAACTATTAAAATTTTCTTGTGGCCTAGAAATGTTTTAGATCAAGCTGATATTACTTATTTGGTTTTCTTCATCCAGGTTTTTGTGACCTTATCAACAGATTGGATGACTAATAAACATTACGGTGGGCCCTACGAAGTTTTTAACGGTGGGGTATTCAATCACCACCGTTTCTTCTCTTATAGCCCACTTGAATTTGGATCTTCTTAATTTTTGGGCTCATGCTGTAAAATAATACGGAAAAACGGATGGACGGCATGGATACACAGTACATACATCAATGTGGCACCATGGTAAGGGCCGCACCGTGTTTGGGAAGGCCGGGGCCGCACCTAATCCGCTCGCCTCGAGTACATGCACGGGTTTCCACTTTTGTCGCAATAGCTCTTTTCGGTCGTTGGTACGTTTGGCCCAGCTTTAGAAAGGTGTCCTTTATAAGTATTTTCAATCTCACGATCTTCACTTTTACATTGTAGTTTTCAATTGAACGGTTAAGGATAAAAATATAACGGCCTAAATTCGATTGAAAAGAGGCTCAAGATAAGTGGCTGTGCTCTTTTCATTTTTGAGAGCTTTCCGTGAATGATCAATCAGTTGTGGGGCCTAATAGTCAGACGGTTCAGATAAATAGGATATGGGTCCTACTTGTGTGAATGGAAAATAAAACTGTCATATGTACCTAAGCCCCGGTTCGACGAGAAGAATCCGGTGATCATTCATCATTATTTTGCTTTAAATGGTGCAACTAATTCGCCGTGCACGTGGCATACATGTATGAAAATCTGGACTAATTATTGTGCATGATCCCAGAACAAAAAGATCATGCTGATCAAACGATTTTAACCATTGAATTGCTGGCTACAAAATGGACGGCTAAGATTTAAATTTCCATTGTTCAAAACGATAGAAAAACCAAAGATAGTTCCTTCAGCATATATATTATTCATCCACATTGAGGATAGTTATTTGGACGGTCCTGATTGCGCCATTGTATGCCCAAAACGGATGAATCACCACCACGTTAGAAATGGTACTGAATTGTAGCGTAGTCTCGAAAGGATATTTACGGGAGAAATTGACCACTGCGAATGCCACCTTTTACCCAGCGTTTTTATCAAACGCTCTCAAACTTACTTTCCCCGTCTAAACCTTTCAGTTTCACGTACAGACTTGACTAATTGAGGACGAAAATACCCCCGCTTTAAAAGCTATTTCTTTGAAATCCGGGGTATTTTCGTCCACAATTAGTCTATCCGTACCTGAGAGGTTTAGACTGGAAATACAAGTTTGCGATGGTTCAGAAAAGATGCTAGGTAAAAGGTAGCTTTACAGTGGTCAATTTCTCTATTTTACGGGGAATCCGGAAGCGTCGCGATAGTAGGACAAGGAGTTACCGGATACTCTGGCAGCGTAAGATAGTTGATACGCATGCACATAGAAATTAAACAAGAGGCAAGTGCGTACCTCAAAATAAACAGTCCTACCAGTGGGTCTCGCTGTCTATATGACCAAACTTTGAATGTTTGGACGGATCTAATCTTTCATTGACGGAGGTTTGTCTGTCGAATCCAAGCCTTTGAATATTATCAGTTTTAACCGTCACTAGATGTCCATCAATCGTTCAAATAGAATTAACCGTTCAATATAATTTTTATGATATGACCCACTTATGGTCGGTTCCCACAATTTGGTTGGCCTGATTTGATGTAAAAGGTATTCAATGTGATCTTTTGGTGCATTTGTATGGAATATCACACTCTCCATGATATCGGTGTTGCTTAGTACCTTCGCCTCGAGAAAATGACCATTGTAGACAAAAGTTACATGGCCCCACAGCTATGTATTTATTATATCCTCAGCGTTCATCCATATTTCAAGATCATTTCGGAGCATTATCCAAAAAAAAAAAAAAAATCATATTCAAAGATCAATTGGACCACACCACAAAGAGCAGTGGGGAAACGTTAAAAATTTCGTAGGGCCCACCATAACATTTATTTTTCATCCAATCTATTCATAAGGTCACAAAGGCCTGGATGAAGAGGAAAAACAAATTTCATAATGATCCAAAACTTCCGTAACCCCTAAAAGGGTTTCAATGGTAGACGTTCTATTCCCCACTGCCTTTTACAGTGTAGTCCCCTTGATAGTTAGATCTATCTTATTTTTCGTCTCAAGCCTTAATATGAGCCCGCAAAATAGATGGACGGTTTGAATATAACACAGACCTAATGACAGGACCCACAAAAGCAATACAGCAAAAAAAAAAAAAAAAAAAAGACTGTGGTGCCAGTGCCACCTGTGCAGTCCAGCTACAGATATAGTTACGGTTATAATCCGTAGCCATAGATAACCGTAATTCGGCGATCGATCACGGCTCCCGTGATTCCACCGCAAGTCATTGTCCTGATCAGCGATCAATCGCGGATTCCGCGATTCCACCCCCGATCTATGGCTACGGATTATAACCGTAACTATAATTGTATCCCTGTGCAACTTTTTTTTTTTTTACATGGAGAATTTTATTCTATCTACATCTTTCTCTAACACATATTTATATAAATATGTATATATAAGCATATAAAGAATTTTATTCTACCTATATTTTTCTCTAACACATATTTATATGAAATGCATGGAAATTACCGTGAAATGAAATGAAATCATCGGAATTGACCGTGAAATGCATGGTAATGACCGTGAAGTAAATCGAATTGACTGTGAAATGCATGGAATTGACCGTGAAGTGAAGGGAATTGACAGTGAAATGCATGGAAATGACCGTGAAGTGAAGGGGAATCATCGTAATTGGCCGTGAAATGCATGGAATTGACCGTAAAGTGAAAGAAATTGACCATGAAGTGAAGGGGAATTGCCGGAATTGACCATGAAATGTATGAAATTGACCATGAAGTGAAGGGAATTGATCGTGAAATGCATGAAATTGACCGTGAAGTGAAGGGAATTGATCGTGAAATGTATGGAATTCATCGTGAAGTGAAGGGAATTGACCGTGAAATGAATTGAGTTGACCGCGAACTGATTGAAATTGACCGTGAAGTGAATGAAATGCGTGGAAATGACCGTGAATTGCATGGAAATGACCGTGAATCAACACAGAATCGCGGGAATGACCGTGAAATGCATAGAAATGACCGTGCGCATATATCGTATGATATATAGTGGGGTCCACAAAAAGTGAGGGATTTGAATATACCTGGCGTTCGAAGCTTCTTAGATGAGGGGACCATTTTCGTGGGGACCATTTTCGTGGGGACCATTTTCGTCCTTTCTTAGGTTCACAAAAGTCAAAAATGATGTGCGTGGGGTCTGTATTCTCGACTGGACAAAGGAGAAATACAAAATGAAGAAAAGGGAGGGTTTTACTGGAAGGTGGACAGTCACAGAGGGGGAGAAGTAATCAAAGAATCAGATTCGGTCGGCTAGGATGAAGGTGCAGGGAGAGAAAAGAAGAAAAATTGAGCGGGACAAACTGCAAATTGAGCTGGACAAACTCGAAATTGAGCGGGACAAACTGGAAATTGAGCGGGCCAAACTCGAAATTGAGCGAGCCAAACTCGAAATTGAGGAGGACAAACTCGAAATTGAGCGGGCCAAACTGGAAATTGAGGCTAGACGAGTTCATCACCTTAGATCTAGTTAAAATTGGTTGGGTTCAATTAAGTTGAGTCTAGGTTGAGCCTAATCTAGTTTATATATATATATATATATATATATATATATATATATATATATATATATATATATATATATATATATATATATATATATATATATATATATATAAAAATCCTATGGAAAAAAATAAATGAAAAGAGAGAGAACATATGAGAGGTGATCCTTATCTTCTTTGATGGATTCAAGCTGTATGTGCCATACCCAACTTTATATAATGAGAAGTTATATGGGTCTTGGAATAATGTTGGTAACAAATCCACCTTATCTATTAATATTATCATATTATGTTAGGACATGACTCTAAAAATGAGATAAATTCAAATCTCAAATAATCTATGTGAGACCCATATCCTAAACCGTACCATTCTGTGGGCTTTCGCAGTCCTCTCGGTCGAATTCTAGCTATCTGTGACCTATAATCGGCACTTGGACATGACCCTGAGTTGCATCATATCGATCCGAGTCGTCTTGGCCTAAGACTTATATCATTGCGATCGCGATGTCGCCGCGGTTCTGATGTTGCATCTCATGCGCCAAGACGATACCCGAACCAGGAGATGTAGGCCTGCATTCAGTTCGAGGAAAACGTCGCGTGTTGTAAATCCATAGAGAATCCATCACATCAATCACTTCACTTGTCAAAGTACACCCATCAAGTCAAGTACCCTATCCCATCCCCCAAGTACACTACACCATCCCCAAGTCAACCTTTCTATCCCATCTCTTACACACCACATCACTCCTCTCCCATCATCCCTCTCTCTTTCATTCTCTCTCATTTTTTTCCTCCCAAGCAACCCACGTCCAAGCTCCCCATGAGAGAGCTAGTGTGGCCCACCTTCCTACCTCCCATCTCCACCATTCAAAGTCCATCTCAACCGTCATAATCGTTTCCTTGGAGCTCTAAAGACTATAGGCGGATTAAGGATGAGAAGATCAAAGGTGGGTGCTTCTCTCTCTCTCTCCCTCTCTTTTTCATTTGTTTTGTGTGTGAAGATGTGATTGTGTGGCCCACTTAATGTGTTGTGAGATGTCCAAACCGTTCATCAAATAGACCTCACCTTGATGTGTGTCTTATGCACATCATCCAAACATTTGGTGGCCCACCCTAGTAGCACGTCTATGGGTGGGGCCCACTTTAAATGTGTTATATGCAGCCGTCCAGCATCCCTGGACGCTGGACGGGCTTCACAGTAAAGTGTGAGCTGACAGTGGATGCACTAACGCACAAAAAAAAAAAGGATTTGGGTGGGCCACTTGTGTAGGCCCCACCTTGATATATATTTTCAATCCAAGCCATCCATCCCCTTCCCTACCTCATTCTAGGCGTTGAGCCAAAAAATGGAGCCAATCCAAGGTTTTGGCGGCCCATAGCATAGCAAACAGTTCATTTACCATTGAAAATCACCCTGTTGTTTCTGTACCCCGAAACATGCTCGATATTGGGCTCGTTTAGTCTGTCTTGACCAGTAAGAATCAATGGGTGGGGTGGATTTTGTTGATGTGGGCCCCACCTGTGAAAAACCTCAAAAAGACAGGTTTAAAATAATAATAATAATATATATACGCAGCAGGCGCTACTGCTGCACGGACGCTGCAGCAGCGTCCTGCTGCTTCGTGGGCGGTGGGCATGGGTCCCATACGTGGGCCCACCATGGTGTGTGTTGGACATCCCCACCGTGCATAAAGTGGGGCCCTCTTTGCTGTGAGCCCCACCTCAAAAATCAACCTTATATGATACTCAGGTGGCCCACATCACAGGAAACAGCGAGATTGAACATCAGCCATTGTAACCCTGTTTGGGTATTACAGAAGTTTTGAATTAATATGAAATTTGTTTCTCCTTTTCATCCAGGCTCGTGTGATCCTATTAACGGGTTGGATTGCAAATAGACATTGCAGTGGGCCCCACGTGGAACCCACCATGAATTATGTGTTTTATTCACACCGTCAGCGGAACCTACATTGATGTATGTGTTTTATTTACACCGTCCATAGTTGTGGATGGTGGAACCCCACCTTGGCCCATGTGTTTTATCCACACCATCCAGTGGCACCCACACCATGATGCATGTGTTACATCTAAACTGTCCAACCATTTTGAAAGCCCGTCTTAAGGCTTGAGACTAAAAATGAGACAAATCCAGTTGTCAGGTTGACCACACTACAGAAAATAGTGGAGTGAATGCCTACCATTGAAACCCCCTTTGGGTTACAAAAGCTTTGGATCAATATGATATTTGTTTCTCCCCAGGTCCTTGTGACCATGGGAATAGTCTGGATGGAAATTAAAGTTGTGGTGGGCCCACTGGAATTTGAAAGTGGGAAATTAATATCACCACCGTTAGTTGTAGTATAGTCCACATGATCTTTGGATATGATTCATTTTATTTTTTTGGATATGATTCATTTTATCTATTTTTTTATTTATTTAATGCTCTATAATGATCTCTATTAACGGATGATTGATTCGGCTCATTCGAGTCGACCCATTTGACTCGACCCACTCGACTCAGCCCATTTGATTGGCCCATTTGCTCGGCCCACTTGTTATATATGAGGCCCACCTTGATATGTATAAGGCCCATTTGAGGAGGCCCATCTTGATATGGCCATGGCCCATCCATTGAGGCCCACCTTGATATGTATAAGGCCCACTTGAGGAGGCCCATCTTGATATAGTTATGGCCCATCCGTTGAGGCCCACCTTGATATGTATAAGGTCCATTTGAGGAGGCCCATCTTGATATAGTTATGGCCCATCCTATGAGGCTCACCTTGATATATATAAGGCCCATTATGATATGTATTAGGCCCATGATGCGTTGTATTCGCACTGTCTGTCCACTCGATGGACGTGTAGTCCGCCTTAATATATGATTTCATCCACGCTGTCTAAGGACAGGGGACCACCATGATATATGCCTTATCCACGCTGTCCGTGAGACGTGTGACCCACCTGATGTATGCATCCTATATCCACGTCGACCATCTGGTGGGGGCCCATTTGCTACATGTGCAGGGCCCACCTATTGTGCATTGGTGCGGCCATTAATGCGGCCCAACTGATGTATATTGAGGCTCATTGGTCGTAGCCCATTGCGATGTATATTTGAGGCCCAAATATGAGGCCTATTACGATGTAATTGTGACCTATATGATGAGGCCTGGGATGATGTATTTGAGACTCATTTGGTTAGGCCCAATGAGGTGCATTTTCGGCCCATAAGATGCGGGCCATTGTGATGTATATAATCCCAAGTATGTGGCCCGTTGTAAAGTATTTGTGGCCTATTTGGCGAGGCTCGATGTGGTGTATATGTGGCCCTTGTATGATGCCCATTCGATGTATATTAGGCCTTTATGTGAGGTCGCAGGCCTACTATACGTTTGGCTCTATGTGGGCCACTCAATGGGAGCAATGTTGGTTAAATGTCCACATTGATGGGCAGTAATGGTTAAATGTCCATATTGTGACCCTCCTTTAAGCTTGGATAGGCTCATTTTCGTCATCCTCTAGTGGGTTACCCCAAACGAATGGCCCCATATCGGCCATCCATCTATGAATCCCCGTCTTGAGGCCGATTCCGATTGATGTGGCCGATTTACTGATTTCTGATTATTGATTGCCGATAATCGATCAAGGTCGATTATCGATCGATTCCGATTGTCGTGGCCAATTGTTGATTAGCGATCGAGGCTGATTATCGTGATCGATTGCCGATTCCGATTGACATGGCCGATTTACCAATTTTCGAATCTCGATCGCCAATAATCGATCAAGGTCAATTATCGATCGATTCCGATTGTTGTGGCCGATTGTCGATTAGCGATCGAGGCCGGTTATCGTGACTGATTGCCGATTCCGATTGACATGGCCGATTTACTGATTTCCGATTGTCATGGCCCATTTGATGTATATGAGGTCGAGTATCGAGGCCGATTCCGATTGTTAAGGCTGATTTTAAATGTTGAGGCTGATTGTCAAGACCCATATAATATATATGCGACCCATAGTTGAGGCCTATTATGATGTGTATTCAGCTCGTGTTTAAGGCCTAATGTGAATAGGAGGTCTATGTAATAAGGCCTATTGTGATGTATTCGTAGCCCATGCGCAAGGCCCATTGTGATGTATTCGTAGCCCATGCGCAAGGCCCATTGTGATGTGTATTAGGCCCATGATGCCTGGCCTATTTGATGTATTCGAGACTCATGGGCAGGGCCCATATGTCATGTATTTGAGGCCCATGAGCAGGGCCTACCTATTGTGTATATGTGGCCCTTAAGTAATGCTCATTATGTTGTATATTAGGCCTTTATGTGAGGTCGTGGGCCCATTATATGTTTGGCTCTATGTGGGCCATTCCTTGGAGGTGATGTTGGTTAAATATCCACATTGTCGAGGCCGATTGCTGATACCAGTTGATGATACCGATTATGAGTATTTCAACATAACATCATGATACATGCCCATACACATCATTTACATGTTTGTTATGAGATATAGTTGACCATTGCATATGACATTGGGCAGGTTGTTATGAGACTCCCAAATAGGTGGAGGTTATCTCACATGAGCGCACGGTATGCGCAGGATTGATGCATGACTGTATTGTATGACTCATGCATCTTGCATTGTGATTATTGTACGTCCTAGTGACATCAGGGTCGTAGCCTCCACAGGCATATCGTGGATGGCAGGATGGGACACCAGAAATCTGTTACTAGCATCGGGCTGCCATAAATGGCCCTGGGTGAAAATTCCTACCAAGAACGCCCCAACGTCGAGACCGAGTGGATACATGAGTGCCCGAGTGTCGAATACCTGAAGGTCACGTCTCCCACTGTGTCGTGGTCGGTTGGGAGGGGGTGTGGCCTTACTTGCCCAAGCGTAGGGGGCATTGCTAGGCTGAGTTTGACCAGCTCGTGAATGGGTCCGCTATTGACGTGCTGAATAGGTATTGACAGACTATTGGCCAGGCGGATAGTGAGGTTTCTTACGCTCACTTGGACTGTGCTGTTGGGAGAGCGGCGGTGCCATTTGGAGTATACTAAACCCTGGTGATGATCCCAGAGATGAATATTACTGATATGTGAACTTATTGAGCAAGAGTTGCATACTCATTCATTCATTCTTTCACTATCCACTCGGGCTAGTGGTGTGCAACTATTTGTTACGTGTACCTTCCCAATGGCCAGGATTTCAGTCGGGGTGCGCGACTAATCTGAGATCTGGAGTTTACTACATTGAGTCTGACTATCCAAATTAGGTATATGACTAGTTTGGATAGAAGTTCCTTGTATAGTTGATCTGTATTGTGTATTCTGATATTGTTTGACTCATGGACCTGTCAGTATTTTTGCTTACTCTGATAACGTATGGTTCATGACCTTGCGCCTATTTCGATATTGTATGATTATGATATTGCGTTAAATACTTAGCACTTACCTTGTGCATACACTTTCACCACCCACTAAGCTTTCTATAAGCTTATGCACGATAGATGCGTGTAGGTGGTGTTAGGTTGCAGCAGCATCTGGAGCTTTGATTTTTGATTTATGTATTTCCCTTTCAGCACTATATTTAGATGTATTATATTAGTGGATATGTGATGATGATGTTGCCTTTGTGATTTGGATAAACTTGTGGTTATGCTTGTTACGAGTTAAATGTACAAAAAAAATTCTCATTGTAGGATCCCAGGATCGGAATCTGGTGTATGAGCGCTGGAAGCCGAGAATGGGGTACTATGAAGACTGTCGGCACCGGATTCGGCGACGGGATTCCTGTGAGTCCGATCTCTGGGTTTGGGGCGTGAAGAGATAGTGGAGATGGAAATAGATGCATTGTGATGCTTGAGTTCGAGTACGCTTGCCAACAAAGCAAGATTTTCTTGTTTGTTGTCATGTGATTGGGCTACATTATTACATTAATCAGGTTCAGGTTCGGGATCGGGTTTAGGTTTGGGTTTTCAAGTTTAGGTTTAGGTTTAGGTTTAGATTAGGGAGTTGAGATTAGGATTAGGTGTAGGTTTAGGTTTAGGGATTTGAGAATACATTTAGGTTTTAGATTTAGGTTTAGGTTATAGGTTATAGGTTTAGGGAATTGAGAATAGGTTAAGGTTTAGGTTTAGGAAATCGGGTTCGGGTTTAGGTTTGGGTTTTCAAGTTTAGGTTTAAGTTAAGGAGTTGAGATTAGGATTAGGTGTAGGTTTAGGTTTAAGGATTTGATAATACATTTAGATTTAGGTTTATGAAATCGGGTTCGGGTTCTGGATCGGGTTTAGGTTTAGGTTAGGGAGTTGAGATTAGGATTAGGTGTAGGTTTAGGTTTAGGATTTGAGTATACATTTAGGTTTTAGGTTATAGGTTTAGGTAATAGGTTTAGGTTTAGGTTTAAGTTAAGGTTAGGTTATAGGTTATAAGTTTAGGTTATAGGTTACAGGTTATAGGTTAAGGTTTAGGTTATAGGTTTTGGTTTAGGTTAAGGTTATAGGTTTAGGTTTAGGTTTTGGGATTTGAGAATAGGTTTAGGTTTAGGTTATAAGTGTAGGTTATAAGTGTAGGTTATAGGTTTAGGTTTAGGTTAGGTTATAGGTTAAGGTTTAGGGAATTGAGAATAGGTTAAGGTTTAGGTTTAAAAAATCGGGTTCGGGTTCCAGTTCGGGTTTAGGTTTGGGTTTTCAAGTTTAGGTTTAAGTTAAGAAGTTGAGATTAGGATTAGGTGTAGGTTTAGGTTTAGGGATTTGAGAATACATTTAGGTTTTAGGTTTTAGGTTTAGGTTAAGGTTATAGGATTAGGTTATAGGTTTAGGTTTAGGTTTAGGTTTAGGTTAAGGTTTAGGTTCTAGGTTATAGCTATAGGGAATTGAGAATAGGTTAAGGTTTAAGTTTAGGAAATTGGGTTCGGGTTCGGGATCGGGTTTAGGTTTGGGTTTTCAAGTTTATGTTTAGGTTAAGGAGTTGAGATTAGGATTAGGTGTAGGTTTTAGGTTTTAGGTTTAGGTTAAGGTTATAGATTTAGGTTAGGTTTAGGTTTAGGTTATAAGTGTAGGTTATAGGTTTAGGTTTATGTTAGGTTATAGGTTAAGGTTTAGGGAATTGAGAATAGGTTAAGGTTTAGGTCTAGGAAATCGGATTCGGGTTCAGGTTTGGGTTTTCAAGTTTAGGTTTAAGTTAAGGAGTTGATATTAGGATTAGGTGTAGGTTTAGGTTTAGGGATTTGAGAATACATTTAGGTTTTAAGGACACTGGAAATTGAGCGGGACAAACTGAAAATTGGAAATTGAGTGGGCCAAACAGGAAATTGAACGAGCCAAACTGAAAATCGAGCAGGACAAACTGGAAATTGAGTGGGTTAAATTGGAAATTGGAAATTAAGCGAGCCAAACTGGAAATTGATGGGCCAAACTGGAAATTGAGCAAGACAAACTGAAAATATAGTGTGACAAAGTATAAAGTTCATTTCATCAATTTCATTAACTGCTTGGTCAAATTCACCGAAGAGCAAATTGTTGGAGTCAAGTATTTAAAGCTTGTAATTCCACAATATACAAGATGTTTAGGCTAGTATGAGTAAAGTATTTAAAACTTGTAATCGACAACTTGAAGCCCTCTAGGATCTATTAAATTGTTTTTCTTGTCGATGCTCAATTTTCAGTTTATCCCGCTCAATTTCCAGTTAGGCCTGCTCAATTTCCAATTAGGCCTGGTCAATTTCCAGTTTGGCCCACTCAATTTCCAGTTTGGCCCGCTCAATTTCCAGTTTGGATTCATGTAAATATGATGAGATTGCATAGGATTTGGTCAATAATCCATTGAAAAATAAGGTAATGAGACATCAAATAAAGTCTTCTTAACTCTATCTGACTCATGTATGAACGGAACGATCGAGGTTTCATCATATTCCACAGGGATTATCCTATCCAATTTGATCAACTGCCCCCACCCAAATAGGTCGTATTTTTGGCATCAATGTGATTTTTCATTAAGTATCTAATTCCTTGTATGCAGGTACCGGCGATGGGTAGTTGAATACCAAGATAATCTGATCGGACTTGGTGTCGATGAGTCTTTAGCCCAAGTTTGTTCAGAGAGTGGTGTAATGGATCCTCTTATGAATGCATACGTTGAACGGATGTAAGCGACCACAAGGGTAAATTATTCACTATCTTGTGAATTGAATATAATATTAATTAACAAGAAGAAGAAAAGCACTTTGATTGCACTTCTCCATTTAATGTTTTCTGTTCCGTTCTTTATGCTTTCTATAGAAATGGTACATGAATATTGTAGAGGCTGATAAGGTACAACCACCAAAGAAAATAGCTGATGGGAAGCTATACACACCAGCTGCTGTTGATTTATTTAGGATTTTGGGGGAGCAGGTGCAAATTGTTCGTGAGAACTCGGACTGATGTCATGTTGTATCGAATTGCTCTAACCTTGCAATGGAAGTGAACAACAGTACTGTGGAGGCTCCTCCGCAGAAGTATGCCGAGCAGGTCATGCTTTACACCCTCCCCCTCCCCCCATCCCTCTCTTTGTTTGTTTTTTTCGGTTGCCTTCCATCTTCTATTTTCCTTTTTGCACAAACTTCATGAAGTTTTTTGGCATGCAGAGTGCTTGATTATGCTTCTTTTTTTTTTCACTTTTAGTGAATTTGTTTTTTGTTTGCAGATAAACTTTGAGGATACTCGCAAAGGTTTCCTTGAGGTTGCAAATGTTGGAAAAAGTTCATCTTTTTACCTACTCTACTGCAACGCCAACTGCACACTATCCTAATGTTCTTCATGCCTCATTTTGTGCATGAGGAGTTGTCTTTTGAGCTTAATAAAAGATTTTGTCAATTGATTTAACTAATTCCTCTGAAAGCTCAAGCCGTTGGAGGAGGGTGTATCAATGTATATCAAGGGACTGTAACACTCTCCCACACGTGTGGTGTGGAACTGTGCATGGGATCATACTGGGGAATATATTGGGGAGGCATGTCAAATAACCACTTTCTCTAAAAGCTCGAGCCGTTAGAGGATGGTGTATCGATGCATATCAATGGACTTTAAAACTAGTTTGTCCCGCTCAATTTCTAGTTTGGCCCGCTCAATTTTCAGTTTGGCCCGCTCAATTTCCAGTTTGTCCTGCTCAATTTCCAGTTTTCCAGTTTGGCCCGCTCAATTTCCAATTTGTCCCGCTCGATTTTCAGTTTTTCAATTTGACCCGCTCAATTTCCAGTTTGACCCGCTCAATTTTCAGTTTACCCCGCTCAATTTCCACTTTGGCCCACTCAATTTTTAGTTTAGCCCGCTCAATTTTCTGTTTGTCCTGCTTAATTTCCAGTTTAGTGTTGAGGGTCAAATATTGCATATTAGACCCCATGTATTACCTGGATTTACGGGCATAATAACTGTTTAACAGCTGTTTTAATCACATTTGTAATACAGGGTGTAATTACAAGCAGGGACTGAATAATGGTGCTGAAAGGATGGATTTAACGCTCTGATGACACCAAAGGCAAGGGATGGACCTCAATGAACCAAGATCAACGCCCGAGATCCAAGGAAATCAAGAAACTGAAGCTCAAGTGGCCCGAAAGATGCCCAGAATGCAAGAACACAGGGTTCCCGCCATCCGATTGACACGAGACTTCATACGTGGCCTGAACGCTCTATATTAACCGTACACATCAAATTTCAGCTGTCGGATCCCCCTAGAAGTGTCTTAACGGATAGATCAGCCCATGAATTTCTGATTTGGGGCCCACCTGGTTTCTGGATTCACTTCAATTTTGGACTCAACGCCTTAAATGAGGCGACAAAACGGATGGACTGGACAGATCTCTCATAAACATCATGACGGGACCCACCTAGAGGGCGTACGCGCGCACAATATACGTGCATATGTGGTGCACCAAGACCAGGAGACGGGTCAGCGGATGCTGACCCGTCCCTTCTTCTCTCCTCGGCAAGAACCAACAGTGGACGGCCCTGTCCGCTGGGTTTTTTTTAGTGGGGCCCACGCCTCATCCGAATCATTGATCTGGACCGTCCATCTGCTCCAGAGGAGGCGTATTAACGTCACCTAGGTGATCTTTTGACACATGCAATCTATTGCAACATCTTCAACCGTCCAATGCAGGATAGAAGGTGGAATGAAGGATCTTGTGGGCCACACCAAATCAAACCCAACTTCACATTCCTAGAGGGTTTTTTGTTGTGCAGACAATGGACGGCATGGATTTTAAATTCGACGTCATCCTGGGGGCCCACCAACATCACAGCAAGCTCACGCAAGCTCTGTTTCGCGTCCAAACCTGCAGAACGAATTTGTGAGCCCCACAAACTCTCCGGTTCAATGATCCGAACCGTTCAATGGTCTCCGAAGGAGGGTATTACTCTCACCTAGGCGTCACTTTTCTACCATGCACTCAAATAGGAAATATCTTGATCAAACGACGGACGGACGATGGACTAAAGCATCTTGTGGGCCACACTGAAATCAAACAAAAACTCTCCTTCCTGGACGGTTTTTCTTCCTGAAAATAATGGACGGGGTGGATTTCTCAATCAGTGGGGTATGTGGACCCCACTGATGCCACCGCAGGTTATTTCGTGTTTTGCTGTGCGCGAGCTGATTGGTTTTGTAAAGGAGTCTCGATCGACCTCCCCACCTGGTGCTTATATAAGAGAGAGAGAGAGCAACAGCAGAATGGGTGAATCGGCAGCCGTGGAGGCTTGGGACGTCAACAGCGAGAGAGAGGCAGGGAGATTGAGAGTTGGTTTTATTTTCTTTTTCTTTTATTTATTTATTTATTTATTTATTTTTATTTTTGTTTGAGAGATAGTCCATCTATGACAGGCTAAACCTCTTAGCTAGGGCTAAGAGGTGAAGCTTGTAGCGTGATGGGAGAATTTGTGCTTACGCCTTTTGTTTAGACTGACTTGATTTTGATTTAGTTTTATTATGGGAATGTTCTTAGTTTTTAATGGTCTGTTGTGACTGAAATTACAATGGGTCTGCAATGGCTTTGAGCATGTCCTTTTTCTTTTATGTTTATGACGTCAGGAAGCCCTGTTGTTCACCATCGTCTCCTGGGCATGGTTGGATGTCGGTACCCTTCCTAACCTTCATGACATGATTGATTGGTTGGTAATTAGTCTAATTCTGTTGTTTACTTTGTCTCCCGGGCATGGTTTGGTGATGGAATCCATTCTAATTCATACACCTTTCATCTCTTGAAAACTATATCAATGGCAGTTCAGTAAATTTCCATAATTCGTGATACTGGCATAAGATCTCCCTGATTTCTACAAGTGGATCCTCTGAATCCCTAGTTTTCCACTTCTGAATTCTCTTAAATTTTAGTTTAATTATTTCACCATTATTCCTCAAATCATAATTGGTTTAGATTTCATCTTAGCCTAGTTCTAGATCTGGTTATTTTTAGATAACGTACAGGTTTCAGTCCCTGTGGATTCGACCTCGGTCTTACCGAGATTATTACTACATCACAACCCTATACTTGGGGAGTGAACAAGTTTTTTGTGTCATGCATTGCTTGGGGACCGACGGCTACGATTTTCTGAAATTAATTGGATTTAGAGTTAGTTTAAGATTAGGATTTTACTAATTTTAATTTTTAATTTTGTTTTCTATTTTGGTTCATAGAACTAGCTTATTTTCTATTCTGTAGGTTGTTAAGATAAAACTTCTAATTTGGTAAACTCTTTCTGATTTTCTAGATTTTCTAACTCTTTAGATTTGGTTTGCTTTAGAAATTTCTTCTATCTAGAAACTAACTTATTTTGTTTTGTTTTGCAGGTCTTTAGCTTAGGGACTTCAAGTTAGTAATCTCCTTCCAACTTTTTCTTTATTTCTATATTTTCATTTTCTTTCTTAGGATTAGGTTTAGAATTTATTTGAGGGTTGCGAGTGTTTCATGCCCAAGTGGGCCCGTGACGACACTCGACGTCTCTTGACTGAAGGAGGATTAGTTGAGGGGTTGACTGTCCATCGCAGGACTAGACACCGCTCGAATTCCCCTGAGTTAATTGAGGTTATGGCTGCAAATCAACCTCAAGCACTACCTCAACAGATGGATGAGGAAGTACATGATGAGAATGAGGTGCTTCAAGCACCCCGCCTCGTACCTTACGAGATTATTTACAACCGGCGGGGGGGTGAGTACGCCCTCATGCATGATTTTTCCCGAAAACACAGACGTATGGACATCAAGCCGGAGTTATCCAACTCCTTCCTAAATTCCATGGGCTTGAATCAGAAAGTCCATACTTACATTTGAAAGAGTTCGATGAGATTATAGCCACCTTATACTTTTCCAATGTATCCGAGGATACAATCAGGCTGAAACTCTTTCCTTTTTCCTTGAAAGAAAAAGCTAAGACGTGGTTACATTCATCAGCGTCCTGATCCATTGGCACATGGAATGATTTGCAGAGGGAATTCATAAAGAAATTTTTCCCACACCATAAAACGATTACCCTCAGAAAAGCAATCATGAACTTCGCCCAAAAGGAAGATGAAACATTCTACCAATGTTTGGAAAGGTTCAAGGATCTTGTTAGTTCATGCCCACAACACGGTTTTGAAATGTGGCACATTACAAATTTTTTCTATGATGGACTGACATCTTCCATGCGCTAACTGGTCGAGACAATGTGTAATGGAGAATTCATGAATAAAGAAGTCGATGAGGTATGTGATTACCTCGATAGACTTGCCGAAAATGCACAATCATGGGACCATTACCCAAAATCAAACACCACGCCTAGGCCAACTCAATCTAAGGAGAAAGGTGGAGTATATCTCCTGAAAGAAGAGGACGAAGTAAATTTTAAAGTGACTAATCTCACTCGAAGAGTCGAGGCCATGGAAGGAAAGAAGGATAAGGTTAATGAAATTGTTTGCGGCATCTGTGATTGCAACATTCACACAACTAAAAATTGTCCTACCATATCTGCCTTTCGAGGAGTGTTGAATGAGCAAGTCAATGCCGTAAATAACTATCAAAGATCTTTCAATGGATCTACCTCCAATACATACAATCCTGGTTGGAGAAATCATCCAAATTTTAGTTGGAGGAATGGACAAACTGCTACCCCTCAAAGTTTCTTCAATCAAAATCCAAATCAGGGGAAACCTCAAGAAGAACCGGTTCAAAATTCCATACAAGAGCTGACTCAGGCAGTGCGTGGACTTACAAACTTTATGCAAAAAATATATTCACGTATGACGGTTATAGAAAAGGGGATGCTTCCTGCACAACCGCTCCCCAATCCTAAACCGCAATACGAGATAAATGATCCCACTCTTCAATCAAATGGGACACGCTTAAATCCATCACCACTCTTAGGAGTGGGAAGATCATTGATAAAACCCTTCCTTAGGCCCGAAAAGCCTCAAGAACCGAAGAGGACAATAATGATGGATCTCGTGATGTCCCACAAAATTTAGAACCTAACTTCTAGAGAAGCCAGGTTGCTGTTCGTTTCAACGGTTGATTGCACCAAAACGTCTTTCTAACTCTCAGATATTCTCGAGGTGTTGAAACAAGTGAAAGTCAACATTCCTCTACTTGATGTCGTAAAACAGGTTCCTCTATATGCAAAATTTCTGAAAGACCTATGCACGACCAAAAGACGGCAGAGTATTCAAAAGAAGATTTTCTTAACTGAGAAAGTGAGTGCCATCCTGAAGCAAGACGTGCCGCAGAAATTCAAGGATCCCGGTAGCCCAACCATATCATGTGTAATCGGGAACTATCGAATTGATCACGCACTTCTTGACTTAGGAGCAAGCGTCAATCTGATTCCCTACTCGGTATACAAACAGTTAGGATTGGGTGAGTTAAAACCTACCCTAACCGCACTACAACTTGCCGATCGAACTGTTCGTGTACCAAGAGGGATTATTGAGGAAGTGTTAGTCCAAGTCGATAGATTTTACTACCCTGTAGATTTTATCATCCTGGACACCGAACCCATCAACAACATGAGCGCTCAAATTCCCGTCATTCTTGGTCGCCCATTCCTTGCCACGTCAAATGCAATCATCAATTGCAGGAATGGTGTCATAACTATGTCTTTTGGAAATTTGACATTGGAGTCAAACATCTTTTTCAATAACGGCAGCAACGCAGAGGATGATGATGATGTCCACGACATTAACATGATCGATACTTTCGTAGAAGATAGGACACCCCTTACCTTATCCTCTGATCCTCTAGAGACGTGCTTGGCCCACTCCCATGAGTTTGATGATGATATGATTAGGGAGACGTGTGCCTTGCTTGATACATCGCACCGTACTTGAAGTTAACCATGGAGGCCACAATTTGAAGAATTGCCACAAACCGATGTAGTGCCTCTACCGCCTAACCTCAAGGCACCGAAGCTTGACCTAAAACCTTTGCCCTCTCGATTTGAAATATGCCTATTTAGGTCAAGATGAGACATACCCTGGTGATCTCGCCCACCTGGAGAAAGAACAGAGAGTATGCTCATATCTACTCTCATTGAGCATAAAGGAGCCCTAGGATGGACGATAGCGACCTCAAGGGAATCGATCCCTCGATTTGTACTCACCACATATATCTTGAGGAAAATGCGAAGACCGCCTCGGCAACCACAACGTAGGCTAAATCCAAACATGAAGGAAGTGGTTAAAGCCGAGGTTCTTAAACTATTGGATGTGGGTATCATATACCCTATATCCGATAGTCAATGGGTGAGTCCAACTCGTGTGGTTCCTAAGAAGTCCTGAATCACCATCGTAGCCAATGCTAATAATGAACTTGTGCCAACTAGAGTCACTACTGGTTGGAGAATGTGCATTGACTACGAAAAGTTGAATACCGTCACAAGGAAGGATCACTTTCCTTTGCCCTTCATCGATCAAATCTTGGAAAGGCTAGTGGTCATTCCTATTATCGTTTCCTCGACGGTATTCTAAGCTATAATCGATTGAAATCGCCCCGAGGACCAGAAAAGACCACATTTACATGTCCCTACGGCACACTTTGCTTACCGAAGGATGCCATTTGGACTATGTAATGCCCCGCCACCTTCAACATGTATGCTTTGAGTATCTTTTCGATATGGTGGGGCAATATCTAGAGGTCTTCATGGACGATTTCTCTGTTTATGGTTCATCTTTCAAAAAGTACTTGGAAAGTCTTAAATGTGTGTTTGAAAAGATGTGAAGAAAAGAATCAGTACTTAATTGGGAGAAGTGTCATTTCATGGTTCATAAGGGGATTGTCCTTGGACATATCATCTCGTCCAAGGGAATTGAGGTAGATAAGGCAAAAATCGATCTTATCTCTAACCTACCTCCACCCAAGAACATCAGAGACGTGCGATCCTTCTTAGGACACGCAGGATTTTACAGGCGATTCATAAAGGACTTTAGTCTCCTCTCTCGTCCTTTATGTAATCTTCTTCAAAAGGATGTTCCATACGAGTGGACTGAGCAATGCCAGGAAGCTTTCACCAAGCTTAAAGGCATGTTAACCACTGCACCCATCATGCATCCACCCGACTGGAGCCTTCCTTTTGAGCTTATGTGCGACGCTTCTGATTATGCTCTTGGAGCGGTGCTAGGCCAGAGAAAAGATAAGAGGCCCTACGTCATCCATTATGCGAGTAGGACTTTAAATCCTGCCCAAGTGAACTACTCGACTACGGAAAAGGAACTCTTAGCCGTAGTGTTCGCCTTGGACAAATTTAGGTCCTACCTGATCGGATCCAAGATCATTATCTATACAGATCATGCGGCACTGAAGTATCTTCTTTCTAAGAATGATTCTAAGCCCCGCTTGATACGATGGATCCTTCTACTCCAAGAATTTGATTTGGAAATAAAAGATAAAAAGGGAGTAGAGAACGTAGTGGCCGATCACCTTTCTCGCCTTAATACCTCTGATTCCCTTGAGGCGACACATATCAATGACATGTTCCCTGATGAACAACTGGTCAGAGTCTCCCATTCACCTTGGTTCGCTGATATTGCTAATTATCTTGCTGTGTTCCATACCGACACATTGAACTCAGCAAGATAAGAAGAAATTCTTCACCGAGGTGCGCAAATTCTTCTGGGATGATCCATACTTGTTTAAATATTGCTCAGACCAAATCTTGAGGAGATGTGTGCCAAACGATGAGCATCAGAGTGTCATCTCCTTCTGTCACTCACAGGCCTGTGGTGGTCACTTTTCTGCAAAAAAGACCACGGCCAAGATTCTTCAGTGTGGCTTCTATTGGCCCACTATGTTCAGGGACACTCATGAGTTTTGCAAAGCTTGTGAGCGTTGTCAGAAATTGGGAGCATTGTCCCGTCGAAATATGATGCCTTTGAATCCCATTCTTATCATAGAGGCATTTGATTGTTGGGGCATCGATTTCATGGAGCCATTCCCCCAATCTTTTGGGAATTTATATATTTTGCTTGCCATAGACTATGTCACTAAATGGGTCGAAGCGATTCCGTGTCGGAATAATGACCATCGCACGGTTATTAAATTCCTAAAAGAGAACATCCTTTCCCGATTTGGAACGCCTCGAGCTATTATTAGTGATGGGGGCTCACACTTTTGTAATAGGCCATTCGAGAGTTTAATGAAGAAATATGGTATCTCCCATAAGGTGAGCACCCCATACTACCCACAGACAAGTGGGCAAGCTGAGATTTCTAATAGAGAGATCAAACACATTTTGGAGAAAACGGTTAACCCTGACCGTAAGGATTGATCAATTCGATTGACCGATGCCTTATGGGCATACTGTACTGCTTTTAAAACTCCTATTGGAATGTCTCCCTTTAGACTCGTCTATGGAAAGGCTTGCCACTTGCCTGTGGAGTTGGAACATAGAGCCTACTGGGCGATCAAAAATTTAAATTTCAATCTAAACAACGCTGGCTCGCTACGCAAACTTCAATTAATTGAACTTGAAGAAATCCGGAACGACGCGTACGAGAACTCGAGAATTTACAAAGACAAAATGAAGGCGTTTCATGACCAACATATTCTACGAAAATCATTCACGCCAGGTCAGAAAGTTCTTTTGTATAATTCTCGATTACATCTCTTTCCGGGTAAGCTTCGATCTCGTTGGACCGGCCCTTACATTGTTGTTACTGCTTATCCTCATGGGGCCGTTGAGATAAGAGATCCCGACAATGGTAAGGAATTTAAAGTAAATGGACATCGATTAAAACCATTTGTCGAGAAATTTGATTCAGAGGACATGTCCACACCTCTGAATGATCCTGTTTACCAGGACTGATCTCCTAGTCTGATGGAGGTATAGGTAGGTTTATCGCTTTCTTAGGACTAGGGTAGTTGTTTTATTTGTCTGGCTGAAGATGATAAACTTAGCGCTCTTGGGAGGCAACCCATCTTTTCATTCCATTTCTTTTTCATAATTAGTTAGTTCAATGTTTATGGGTAACATTACTGCAAACCCTCACGAGACTACAACTCGTCCACTAGGGGCAACCTAGGGGTTTAAAGGTTTGTTGCATACGCTAAATGTAATCGAAAGCACCTGCGAAAGTGGTATAGGTAGGATTTTATTTTTGTTATTTTTGTTCTGCTTTCACTCTTGTACTGACCTTCTCTCTCCCAGCAATCTCTTGAAAAATCTCTCTCGATTCGTTATCCAGGTACTATCTTCTCATCACTTTTTCTTTACTGTCGTTGTCTCATGTGCATTGCATGTTTATATCTTTTACATTGAGGACAATGTAGATTTTAGGTTGGGGGTGGGAGATTAGGTAACCTAATCAGTGTTTCTCTTAGTCTTGAGCGAAAAATTGTGAAAATTTTTGAATTTTTTTTGGACTTTCTGGTGAATTTGAAGTGATTTGACGACCATCTTTGATTTAGAATTACGGGATATGGAATGTTGATGATTTACTACTCTTGGATTCAGTTGCTCGTTAGATTTCACAGTTAAGTTTGAATTATTAATCCATGATTAGAAGTTGTAAACATTGATTGAGTCATGATTTTACATGTCACATCTCGCTTACACATTAAGTTTCTGTAACGCCCCGAATTTTCAGGACCCGAGTACACGACCCGTTTTCCAAAAACCCGAGTGTTAACCTTAAAGGATGGTCAAATTCGAGTATAATTTTTTTTTTTTACTATCAGAGTAAGCAGATGAGCGTAGAATGGACAAGTCAACATAAAGGAAATTTTTCATTTTCATTCAAATATATACAAGTGGTTGCCCATAATGACTTATACAAACCAATGTCTCAACACTATCAATTACAAGATTACATACATGAGAAATTTGAAATATATATAAAACATATAAAGGAGAGCCACAAGATCGCGCAGCTCCACCTAGCAATACGGCCGTGCATCCCTAGTGATCGTACATTGCTTCTCATCAAGTCTGAACATACATATCACTAAAGCCACCTGTACTACCTGTACGGTTGTATATTTGATGGATGAGTGGCCAGCTCAGTGTGAATTCCCCTCAAGATTACACACCGCCACATTAGGTAAGCATAGTTATATACAACAAGGCAATCAAAACAATACATGATGCAGTCTTTTTAAATGCATGGATGCGTGAATGCACATCGACCTGGGGATGCACATCCAGTCGGACTTGGGCTCGTCGCCCATGCAAATCATCGACCTGGGAAAATCATCCAGTCGGAACAAGGGTCGATAGTCGGTGGTCTGGGAGCTAGCGAAACGATACCCCAACAACTCTAGGGCACGTGCTACAGCATCCAGAATTAGCCACCCGTCATCGCCAATATGCTATGGATGCATGATTAGCCAAACCGTTATTAGTCCAAGCATAATCACCAATTTAGGTAAGCTCAAGGTCACTACGGGGAGCGTATAGCCCAGCGTAGGCCGACAGCTCGGGCATAGTGTCCCATTACCACCATCCCCGGCTCATGAGACTACCATCTTAGGATGTTTAATGGAAACCCATCGACTAGTGGCCAATCATATTACAATATATGGGGCTTACCACCGCATGGTTGCACAATATAAAACATCAAACCCATATAGGGCGAATACCAAACAAACCACATAAAAATAAGCCACATAGGGCGAGTATCAAAATATGCCACATAGGGCGAATATCAAAACCATACGATGAAGACCATCCTTAAAAATTATTGGGCACAACAACCCTGGATGGTAGGCCCACATCAATCATCCTTCTAGACCACCACTCAATAACCACCTAGTCGAAGGTCCATTACGATCACAACTAGTCAAGATACATCCCAAGTATGGGTGTACATTCATATGTGGGAATTTCCCACTAATGTACTAGTTTAAGTTCCATAAGCAATCCACGAGCATGATCAATTATACAGGATAAGCATGTAATATAATAATTCAATTTTCATTAGCTAACACATGTGATTATAAAGGGAGATATCAATTATGAATTTAAATAAAAACTATAACTTAAGCTAATGTGAAGATAGAAAGCTCAAGGGGAAGAATCATCACCTTATGTTTTGAACCGCCTACCAGTGTTGTTAGAGAACGTGTATTTCCTTAGAACCAAACCCTACCATCAATTGTAAAGTTACACTGTTAGGTTCAAGCTTTATACGCTATTCTTGGTCAAGGTCTTAACCTAAAGTTTGGATTACCTTGGTTTTAGGGTTTTAATGTAGAACTAGGTTTTCATCCTAGAATTTAGGTCTAGGATAGGTTTTTAGGATTTGGATTGTAGTTAGCGTATGATAATTTTAATAATTGAAGAGTAATTGTTAACATTAGTGTTATAATTAACGTTAGCTAATTTATTAATAATAGTCATTATAATGCAAGTAATGGTATGATCTACTATTAATGATTGTACCAAAGAATGATAATTAAATTACTAATATATAATAATGATAGTTATCAAGAATCAATAGTGGATTCAATCATGGTAATATATACTAAAATCCACCATTAAAGTATTTAAAATCATTTGTTTGGCTCACCACATTGTGGTTCACAAATCCAACCCATCCATTAAGTGTGTCCCGCTAGTTTAAGGGGTCAAACCAAGTTTCAGGTGCATCCAAATCTCAGATGGACCCCGACAAGTGTTTTCATATGGTTTAACATGTATTCAAAAGATTGTAGATGGTGTGGGCCACCTGAGCTCTATATATGGCTGATTTTTGGGGGCACCCTGTATATGAAGGGGACCCATTAAATGGGCGGTGTCGATGTTTGACACACATCATGGTAGAGCCTTTAGTGGGGCCATGGCCCTAGCCAAAACCTTAACCAAAAGGTGTCAGCGTCTTCTGGACGTTTACGTGTATGGTTCTTATATTATATATATATATATATTTTTTTGTTTTGATAGGTGGGGCTTGCCTAAGGAGGATCTACTCCGTTGATTGGGTTCTAGGGCTCAGGAAAGGTCCAATGTTCAATTTTGGACATGTCTTGGTGCACCGAAATATCACAAAGGACCCTAACGATTTACCACTATTAAATCAGTCTTTCTGCTGGTGTGGCCTACCAAAGAGTTTGGTTGGCTTCATTTTTCGGGTCAACGCCTAAAATGAGGTGGGAAATGAGATGGACGGTCCTGAATGCAATCCCCACACACCATGCTTCATGCATTAGAGGGGTAATATAATACTTTATAATTTTTATGCATGCACAGATGCATGCATATACACTAACATATATTTTATTATTATTTTATTTTATTTTATTTTATTTTTGAAACAAAAGTCCAAGGCCTGATGGCCTTTGATGGACGGCCTGGACGAGCCACACCAATAAGGTGGGGCCACATACATGGCCCACCAACCGCCAATAGTCCATTTACCTGGGGTGTGGCCATGGATTTCTTTTTCTTTTTGGTGAGGCCCACCAGCAATTTGGTGAGACCCACCAGCAACTTGGTGAAGCCCACATGCAGTCGACGTGCTTGACTGCCTCCAACACTGACGTGAAACTGCCTCTGTCGCAGGCTATCATGGAGGCCATTCCCAGCCCCATTTTCAGCTCATGCACGGCCCGTTTCCTGGCCGTTTTTAGGTGCGAGAGGGGCATGGTGGAGCTTGGTTCAAGTTCATTTTAGAGCCTAAAAAAAAAAGGAGGAAGTTTTACCTGTTTCAGTCGGGTTCGACCCGAGCTCGAGTTGACACGCACACACCCACCATCCTCACCTACTTCTTCTCTTTTCTCTCTCTCTCTTCTCCCACCAGAGTCATCACCAGACAATGAGAGCTCGGAAATGCCATGCCCGAACCGAGTCTGGCTCGGTTTGGAAGGCGGGGAGGATGACCGGCTTTCATGGCAGATCCCCCACCACGATTTCTTTCTTCAACCTGACAGCATGGGATGGTTCAGATGGGTCCCTGGAAGCTTGAGGATAAGCCTTTACGAAGCTCCACCGTTGTTTGGGTGATGGGTTCGGACGAGGAAGAAGACGGCCGGTTTCCTTTGTGTTGCCGTAAGAACAGGAGCTAGGGTGATTTATCTGCTTTCTTGTAGGGATTCCAACGTCCTTAGGGCTGTTGGATGCGAATGAACAGCTGGGATTTAACCGCAGCGTCATGCTTTCTAAAACAGCTGAGAATGGTGGTTTCGGCCACTGGTTTTCTCCCCCGGTTTTGAGGAACTGACGCCCTCAGTTGGACGGCTGAGATCTCTCCAAGAAGGAGAGTTTGCATTGGAAATGGGAGAGGGCACGCGTGCCAGCTGACCTGTCAAAACGTTTCCGTTTTGAAAATGTTGTGCTTTTAGGGTCGGTTTGCGCCGTGAATCGTGTGCTTGAGCACGTGCCAAAACACGTGAAGTTTGTGGGTTTTGGTTGAGCCCACAGTGCTAACACGATGGACGGTTTGGATTGTCCAGATGGACGGTACAGGTGGGCCACTGATCGAGGGAAACGGACGGTCGTCCGTCGGCTGCTGCAACTGAAGAGAGAAGGAGAGGTTTCTCTTTCTTTGTTTTGGAAAAACGCGAGTCAGAGCTCGCCTGACCGAGCCCCTTGGCTCAGTGCAAAGCGGGTGCACGTGTATGGTGTACACACGCCCCATCAGGTGGGGCCCACGAGGCATATCTTGACAGATCTGGGCCATTCGTCGGGTTCTATGGGTCCTATTAGGACATTAGGCGGAGTATGAGGTAGATCCTATCCTTAGGTGGGGCTACAACATGATTTATAACCGTATAAGAGGTTGTTGTCAATATAGTAGTCGGATTATTTCGAAATTGGACGCCAACGGTTAAAAGGTCAAAGGGAGTAAAATATGAAACTTATGTAAGTACTATGTGGGTCATACGTTAATCAACATGGGCGGATTGTATTCCCATTGAAACAGGATGCCATTTACGTACATGGATTTCGCGTGAATTCTTAGCCTGCATGCACGGTTGGAAAAATCAGGTGGGGCCTATAGTGATGTTTGTTAAGAAATCCACTCCGTTCACCGTCTTTGGCACGTAGTGTAAACCTATGGTCTCAAATTTGAAGTAGATTTGAACTTCAAGTGGGCCGCACGATCTACTAATGCCTTGAATAGTATCCAACGTTAAAACTTTAATTGTAACAGTGCCATGCATGTGGTGTTAACATATTTACCATTCTACCATTTTCTTTTCAAAACTTCTGCCGTCTGTAGCTCATAAGTCTACCGTCTAAATGTGATGAAATTTGACATGTGATCTTTATTTTTCACGCTCTTTCCGTCGCCTAAATTTGAACTCTGATCTCTCAAGGATGACTAAGATTCTCCTTTAATGGCTAATATATTTTAAATTTTTAAAATAATATTTGTACTCCTCTAATTGACAAGTTACCGGGCAATTGGGACCTAAACCCTAAGATCTTCATGATGATCAGTTTTCCCTGATGTTTGCATGGCCCGTTTGGCGGATCAAAACATGATGGGTGGTCAGATGACTAGCTAAAAATATGAAAACCTGATGCTATGCACTCCGGCCATGTATGTGGGTTGATGTACGGTTGGTTTCCTAAACGGATGGACATAAAATAGATTCCTAGAGTGATTAGGGGTAGGGATCATATAACGTTAGATTCGAGTGACTTTCTTACGAGTGAAAGTTTCTCAGATTCTGATTCTAATGGTAGATTAAGCATATTCATGTAGCGGGAACAAGGTGGACGGATCAAAATCTTCATCTGATAAGTGTACGAATGGATGTAGAGGTCAAGTAGTTGATTTACCATGATCTAAGGGCTGAAATTTGATGTGTACGGTTAATTTTTGATAATTAGGCCTGATATACAATTTCACGCGAAACGGATTATGAGAACCATGTGATTAAGGATTCAAGGGTCTAAGTTAGTGGCAATTTCGTAATTACTGCCGATCTATGAGTTTTGGGAAATCTAATGACTCCACATAGTTATAAACACGTTTCTAAGCAGTTCTTACAAAAGAACGTTTATCTAAATCATTATGGATAAGGAGTTATTCGTCACGTCACCTAAGGGAAAGTACTTACGTCAAATCACGTGATGGATGAGCTTGTCTTGAAATTCAACGGTCAGATGGCTTGATTTATGAATGAAGATCATCCTCAACGGTTAAGTTAGTGTCAGGGAAAGGATGTAAAGCTAGAATAGTTGAATTGGTATCGTACACATGTATATGTCACGTTGAATCTTATGGTAACGCTTGAGGACTTTCGATGCCCGAGCATCGAAAAGTTCGGGGCGTTACAGTTTCAGTTTGAAACTGAAGGGTTAATTTGGTGATCAATAAGCATAGAAGGAACCAACTTGAACAATTGCCTGTCGTGATCAATTGAAAGGAAAAGATACCATTGAAAAAAGTTAGGCGAAGAATCTACACCATAGGTTTGCTCCCTATAGGTGTAAGATTTAATTCCCCATGGATAATATGTGAAAAAAGGTTTAAGTATACGGTCTTCACCATAGGTTTGCTCCCTATAGGTAAGGATTTGATTCCCCCCTCTTGGCGTACCTTTAATTAAAAATAAATAAATAAATAAAAATAATAATAAAATTGATCTATGAGACAAGTTGGGTTTAAGTCTTGATTATCATGAATTCTCTTGTTGATTACCAATGATATCCTAAAATAAAGAAGTGAATCTTAATGATGGAAAGCCGGGTTTTGACTATACACTCATGGAACTCAATGTTTATAATTTTTCTAATTGATGGATTAATACTATGAACTTGATTATGAAGTCTACCATGCGCTTACATCTAGGAGAAATTTATGCCCAACTTTCGTGAATCTTAGAGTTCTCATATCTGAATCGTTCTTCAAAAATATCACTCGGTTTCATGGAAATTGCCCTGTACTTCTCAACTTATTTTTTCGCATATTTTGCTCGGGACTAGCAAAATGCTAGTTGGGGGTTGTGTTGAGGGTCAAATATTGCATATTAGACCCCATGTATTACCTGGATTTACGGGCATAATAATTGTTTAACGGCTGTTTTAATCACATTTGTAATACAGGGTGTAATTACAAGTAGGGACTGAATAATGGTGCTGAAAGGATGGATTTAACGCTCTGATGACACCAAAGGCAAGGGATGGACCTCAATGAACCAAGATCAACGCCCGAGATCCAAGGAAATCAAGAAACTGAAGCTCAAGTGGCCCGAAGGATGCCCAGAATGCAAGAACACAGGGTTCCCGCCATCCGATTGACACGAGACTTCATACGTGGCCTGAACGCTCTATATTAACCGTACACATCAAATTTCAGCCGTCGGATCCCCCTAGAAGTGGCTTAACGGATAGATCAGCCCATGAATTTCTGATTTGGGGCCCACCTGGTTTCTGGATTCGCTTCAATTTCGGACTCAACGCCTTAAATGAGGCAACAAAACGGATGGATGGGACAGATCTCTCATAAACATCATGACGGGACCCACCTAGAGGGCGTATGCGCTCACAATATACGTGCATATGCGGTGCACCAAGACCAGGAGACGGGTCAGCGGATGCTGACCCGTCCCTTCTTCTCTCCTCCGCAAGAACCAACAGCGGACGGCCCTGTCCGCTGAGTTTTTTTTAATGGGGCCCACGCCTCATCCGAATCATTGATCTGGACCGTCCATCTGCTCCAGAGGAGGCGTATTAACGTCACCTAGGTGATCTTTTGACACATGCAATCTATTGCAACATCTTCAACCGTCCAATGCAGGATAGACGGTGGAATGAAGGATCTTGTGGGCCACACCAAATCAAACCCAACTTCACATTCCTAGAGGGTTTTTTGTTGTGCAGACAATGGACGGCATGGATTTTAAATTTGACGTCATCCTGGGGGCCCACCAACATCACAGCAAGCTCACGCAAGCTCTGTTTCGCGTCCAAACCTGCAGAACGAATTTGTGAGCCCCACAAACTCTCCGGTTCAATGATCCGAACCGTTCAACGGTCTCCGAAGGAGGGTATTACCCTCACCTAGGCGTCACTTTTCTACCATGCACTCAAACAGGAAATATCTTGATCAAACGACGGACGGACGGTGGACTAAAGCATCTTGTGGGCCACACTGAAATCAAACAAAAACTCTCCTTCCTGGACGGTTTTTCTTCCTGAAAATAATGGACGGGGTGGATTTCTCAATCAGTGGGGTATGTGGACCCCACTTATGCCACCGCAGGTTATTTCGTGTTTTGCTGTGCGCGAGCTGATCGGTTTTGTAAAGGAGTCTCGATCGACCTCCCCACCTGGTGCTTATATAAGAGAGAGAGAGAGCAACAAAGAATGGGGGGGGGTGAATCGGCGGCCGTGGAGGCTTGGGACGTCAACAAATGAGAGAGAGCAGGAGATTGAGAGTTGGTTTTATTTTCTTTTTCTTTTATTTATTTATTTATTTATTTATTTTTATTTTTGTTTGAGAGATAGTCCATCTATGACAGTTAAACCTCTTAGCTAGGGCTAAGAGGTGAAGCTTAGAAGCGTGATGGGAGAATTTGTGCTTACGCCTTTTGTTTAGACTGACTTGATTTTGATTTAGTTTTATTATGGGAATGTTCTTAGTTTTTAATGGTCTGTTGTGGTGAAATTACAATGGGTCTCAAGAATGGCTTTGAGCATGTCCTTTTTCTTTTATGTTTATGACGTCGTGAAGCCCCGTTGTTCACCATCGTCTCTGGGCATGGTTGGATGTCTGCATACTTTCCTAACCTTCATGACATGATTGATTGGTTGGTAATTAGTCTAATTTCATTGTTTACTTTGTCTCCTGGGCATGGTTTGGTGATGGAATCCATTCTAATTCATACACCTTTCATCTCTTGAAAACTATATCAATGGCAGTTCAGTAAATTTCCATAATTCGTGATACTGGCATAAGATCTCCCTGATTTCTACAAGTGGATCCTCTGAATCCCTAGTTTTCCACTTCTGAATTCTCTTAAATTTTAGTTTAATTATTTCACCATTATTCCTCAAATCATAATTGGTTTAGATTTCATCTTAGCCTAGTTCTAGATCTGGTTATTTTTAGATAACGTACAGGTTTCAGTCCCTGTGGATTCGACCTCGGTCTTACCGAGATTATTACTACATCACAACCCTATACTTGGGGAGTGAACATTTGGCCCGCTCAATTTCCAGTTTTTCAGTTTGGCCCGCTCAATTTCCAGTTTGTCCTGCTCAATTTCCAGTTTGGCCCACTCAATTTCCAATTTGACCCGCTCAATTTCCACTTTTCCAGTTTGTCCTACTCAATTTCCAGTTTGGCCCGCTCAATTTTCAGTTTGTCCCACTCAATTTCCAGTTTGGCCCGCTTAATTTCCAATTGTCCCGCTCGATTTCCACTTTTCCAGTTTTAGCCCTCTTAATTTCCAGTTTGTATCGCTCAATTTCCAGTTTGGCCCGATCAATTTCCAGTTTGGCCCGCTCATTTTTCAGTTTGTCCCGCTTAATTTCCAGTTCGTCCCACTCAATTTTCAATTTGTCCTGCTCAATTTCCAGTTTGGCCCGCTCAATTTCCAATTTGTCCCGCTCAATTTCCAGTTTGGCCCGCTCAATTTCCAGTTTTTCAGTTTGGCCCACTCAATTTCTAGTTTCTCTCGCTCAATTTTCAATTTTCCAGTTTGGCCCGCTCAATTTCCAGTTTGACCGCAAAGTGATTGAAATTGACAACGAAGTGAATGAAATGGATTTTCCACCATCGACCCGTGGAATCTTGAAAAATAACTAGGTTGGTTGGCTAAATTTGCTTTTCCTACCCCAAAATCATTTGTGGTACGTTAAATAAATCATTTTAGTTTAAGAGATATGCTTGTTAAATAAATAGGCAAAGAAATGAAATAGCCAAATTGGAAATTGAGCGAGAAATGAAACGGAATCGCCAGGATTGACCGTGAAATGCATGGAAATGACCGTGAAGTGAAGGGAATTGACTGTGAAGTGCATCAAAATGACCGTGAATTTAAACGGAATCGCCGGAATTGACTGTGAAATGCATGGAAATGACAGTGAAGTGAAGCGAATTGACCGTGAAATGCGTGGAAATGACCGTGAAGTGAAGGGAATTGACCGTGAAGTGCATTGAAATGACCGTGAATCTAAACAGAATCGTTGGAATTGACCGTGAAATGCATGGAAATGACCGTGAAGTGAGGCGAAATGACCGTGAAATGCATGGAAAGACCGTGAAGTGAAGGGAATTGACCGTGAAGTGCATGGAAATGACCATGAATCTAAACAGAATCGCTGAAAATGACCGTGAAATGCATAGAAATGACCATGAAGTGAAGCGAATTGAATGCGAAATGCATGGAAATGACCGTGAAGTTAAGAGAATTGACCATGAAGTGCATCGAAATGACCGTGAATCTGAACGGAATCGCTGAAAATGACCGTGAAATGCATGGAAATGACCGTGAAGTGAAGCGAATTGAACGTGAAATGCATGGAAATGAACGTGAAGTGAAAGGAACTGACCGTGAATTGCACCGAAATGACCGTGAATCTAAATGGAATCGCCAGAATTGACCGTGAAATGCATGAAAATGACCATGAAGTGAAGCGAATTGATAAATAAAAATAAAATCATAAAATGGATTTGGGAGATGTTTGTGATCCTTGATGTGAATTGCATGAAGGATGCTGACAATGATTCTCATTTCTTGAAGGAATACCAGTTCCAACCATTTCCAATACTTGACCTCCAATGGCATCCAATTGCTATGCAGTTTCCAGCAAACATTCAAAGTTCCTAAGGTCACAGTTCATGAATCATTCATCCTTGGGGCTCATGGTTTAGCGACCCAACCATGGATGGCCCATGCACCAAAACTTCCACCAGATTGTAAGAAGACTACCCATTTAATAGGTGACAAGCAAATAGACCGTTCAGAAAGCAACACCACAATTTCACATTCCACCAAAGAATGTCTAAGCATTCTATAGTTAGGATCTTCCCAGTTCAGGGAGTTTGGGTGATGTCCCGTCCTTCTGTGAGGTGTGGCCCATTGTATCAACAGTTTGGATCATCGAACCTGGGGCCTAGCTTATACAAACTGAATGCCTGGACGATATTGTACGATGTACAAACTATCGGCTCGAGCATTGCAAAGCATAGTTCAAAAACTCAATAACTCAACTTGATATCTAGCTGGGTTAGGTCAACCCGAAGACTCTTTATTGGACTCAACTTGATATTTTAATAATTAATTTTATAACTATTCATCGCTGCATCAAATATTTAATATATTTGGAAATAGATATAACATATGGAATACCCATATTTCAACACAAATGCATCTCATATCACATTGGTAGTGCACCTGAACTCCTTAGAAGAGGTCAATATTCGACTCTTCACTTGTTGTCACCTTTTATTTTAAAAAAAGGGGTGGGTGATGTGATCGAGTCATTCTGAGCTGCATTAAGCTCGAAGAGAATTGGCTTGAAATCTTGCCAAGTCGAGCTGGCTTGGCCAAGTTTTCAACTCCAGAAATCTGGTTCTTTATATTTTTGTACATAAATAAATGAAATGAAAAAAGGAGAGAAATTTTTTTTATAAGCTTATATATACGTATTTATATAAATGTGTCAGAGAAAAATGTAGGTAGAATAAAATTCTCCATGTAAAAAAAAAAAAAAAAAAAATTTAAAAAAATGACTGTGAAGAAAGAAATGAAAAAAGGAGAGAATTTTTTTTTTATATGCTTATATATACATACTTATATAAATATGTGTTAGAGAAAAATGTAGGTAGAATAAAATTCTCCTTATTAAAAAAAAAAAAAATTTAAATGACCGTGAAGAAAGAAATGAAAAAATGAGATAATTTTTTTTTTATATGCTTATATATACATATTTATATAAATATGTGTTAGAGCAAAATGTAGGCAGAATAAAATTCTCCATGTAAAAAAAAAAAATTAAAATTTTTTTTTAAAAAAAGTGCACAAGACACGGCTATAGCTACAGTTATATTCCATAGCTATACACCTTATGTTTGAATCAACAATGAATCACAGATTCAGCGATCCATCCCCAAATCCTACGGCGAGTTGCGGTGGAATTGCGGAATCCGCGATTCAATGCGGAATCAAATAAAAGGCCTAGAACTACGGATTATAACTGTAGCTATAGGCCTTATGTTTGAATCAACAATGAATCACACATTCTGCGTTCCATCCCCAAATCCTAGCTGCGTCATTTTTTTTTTTTTGCTGTAAAATTTTTGTTGCTTTTGTGGGTCCCATCATGAGGTCTGTGTTATATCCAAACCGTCCATCTATCTGACGAGCTCATATTAAGGCTTGGGATGAAAAATCAGACAAATCTAACTATCAAGTGGACCACATTGTAAAAGGCAGTGGGGAATTGAACGTCTACCATTGAAACCCTTTTAGGGGCTACAGAAGTTTTGAATCATTATGAAATTTATTGTTCCTCTTTATCCAGGCCACCTTATGAATAGATTGGATGAAAAATAAATGTTATGGTGGGCCCTACAAAAATTTTAACAGTGAAAATCAATTTCCCCACTGCTCTGTGGTGTGGTCCAGTTGATCTTTGGATATGGTTTTTTTTTTTTTTTTTTTAGATAATGCTCTGAAATGATCTTAAAATATGGATGAACGTTGTGGATATAATAAATACATAACTGTGGGGGCACACGTAACGTTGATTTCTTTTGAACCATTCGTACAACTCAGAGTTCGAGGAGCGTCAGCGCCCGTCAGCCGATCCGCTTGAAGAAAGGAAGGGTAGTTTCGTCCTCAAATTCGTTGTCCGCACGTGCTAGTCTAAGCTGGTAACTTAAGTTTGTATTCCTTACACTCCGATCCATAACTCTAACTGGTAGACTGAGTGGATGTACCTCGTTTCAACACTTGAAGTCTTGGTATCGATCCCTAGTGAGGGTGGCTAACAGTGCATGTACTGACAGTTGGTGTGTACTGACTAGCTAACAAAAACAAAAAATAAACTTCATAAAAAAAAAAAAAAATTTCTATTCCTTCGTTTAAACCACTGGATAAAAGGTTTTGTCTACGGTGGTCATTTTCTCCCTTAGCCTCGAACCCATTCCTTCTACGTTGAGAGTGACGCAGATGGGATCATACAATTCCGGAGTACGTGATATTGTGCTTCTTTCGATCAGGAGGTGGGACCTACTAATTAAGGGCCAATGCGAAGGCGGATTGCGTCTTACCCCCGCCCGTCTCGCTGGGAACGGGCAGAACTCTGAGTGGTCACCATGATGTATGGGTTTTATCCACACTGTTCAGCCTTTTATCCATGTCATTGAGGGTGTAGGTTCAAAACTGACGCAGATTAAAGACCACACAATTGGATTAAACTCTTACCGTTGAAAACTTCTTGGGCCCATATGGAAGTCTTGTTTGGAACTGATATTTGTGTTTTCACTCCATCCCAGGCTACGTAACTTTATAAATATATTTTTGATGAAATTTGATATGGTGATGAGAGGTCGTGCCTCTGGCATGAAGCATTCATGTGTTGCGTCAACATCACAATGGCATGATCAATCAAGTAACATGTGACAAGCCTCCGTATCAATCTTGTCACATATTACTTCGTTCTTATAATAGATACGAAGGGAGAACGAATTACCACACTATTCACTTACATTTGCTTCACAAACTTCTTTGATCCATCAAATCATGTACAGAAAAAGGGTGCTTTTTATCTTCTATTACAATTTTTTCATCGGTCTTTAACATGAGGTTCTCATTATTCTTACTATTTTTTTATTATTATTAAATCACAGGCTATTTGATTCATGGTGCACCTTGTTCAAAAGATATTGTTGTATGTAAATCTTTATTCTCTTTTGGTGTGTATAACAGCTTTCTCACAATCATAGTGGTGACTTGCAATTCACCATTATTAAGTGGTGCCTTGCAATTTATCATTGAAGTTGCCCCACAAACATGGTGACCGCAAGCTCCATTGTCGATCTCATGTTGGTTATTATTACGAATACGAGTCGGTTGTAAAGTACTACTTATAGTCCTTGCATCGCTTACTAACTCTCCTGTTGGAAAACTTCAAATGCTGTCCTTATCGTAGGATTGTTCTCCGAAGCATCGTCCATGAGATTGTTTATATCACCGTTGTTAGATGTCATCAAACCAAGTAAAATCCTCGCTTTGATATCAATTGACATAGGGAAAAGTGTTATGCGTAAAAAATTAATAATTAGAAAAATCACTATATTTTTCAAATAATTAAAACCTTGAATAAAAAAGAGAAAATGAGAGAGAAAAAACTCGAATATTTTATTAAATAATGTGTGTAATTTCTTACATCATTAAAGGTCAGCCCCTAATGATGAATGACACACATCCAAGGTAGGCCATGCATGATGAATAGCCCACATAAAAAGTGGGGCCTACACAATGACCAGTCTACAACAAAGATTGGCCCCACTAGATCCACATTGAAAACTTATGTTGAAACAAAACACCCTTTTATAATTTTTAGCTAATAAATTAATTGTTTACCGAATAAGCTTATTTATTGGATAAGTAGAAATTAAGACAAGCTATTAAGGCATGAGTGGCTTATAAAGTAACTTATCTTAGAGCCTTCGCTTAGGATGGCTTAGCACTTTAGCGGCCTTTTTTTTTTTCTTTTTTTTTTTTAATGCCCTGTATGTCGACCATCACACTCCCGCAGAGTACCAAAGTTTTTCTCTGTTTCATTAAACCCTATGGTTTCATTGAGGCATGCACGCGATTCCACGAGATATTATCATATTCAGCTAGTTTCATAGGCCTTTGCTGAGCACACACGCCTGTACAATACACCTCAATTACACACCACAAATATGCCAGCATAGCATGGTGCGAGATCCAATCCATCCAACGGGTTCTCTGATGATGTAGAGCAGGTCATGGGCACTTTCATCAAGACGTTCAAATCTTAAAACAGGCACATCTCGCAAACTAGAATGAGTTATTTGATGTACCATATATGATTTCGAGGGAGGACGAGCTACTTTAGCCAACTAACTCCGCATGGACGGGTTGCCTATGCCAAATTTGTGAGATTCCATCAATTACCAACAAATTTCTTTCATATATTTTAAAATTATTTTTATTTCTTTTCATTGTGGATATGAGAAGCCTAGTGAGAAATACAGAAAAGCTACGTGGATTAGGAGTAGTTATCCTTGAGAAAGATGGTGATCAAACTCATCATGTTCATCCTTGCATCATCTGACCTCATAAATGTTTCCCAAAAATAAATCCGTTCAATTCAGCATGTGGGGCCCACTATTGAAACCAGGTGTATGGGTTAGAGAAAAATTTACCAAGTTTTTCAGAGCCGTACATATATTTTCTAAACTGTGGCCCACCTGACCAGTGGATCAACCTGACTATCAGTCTAGTGCATCAAAATAGTGGTGCTGTTTGATGAATGGATTAGATTTGAGGACCAATTGTGCCACGCTTGCACATGTGCACAACCGTGTGGGCTTACCAAGCTCAGTTGTATGATATAATTCCTTCAATTTCATAGCATAAAGTGCGCAATTATGAGGCGTGCGCACGCCTAGTGAAAATACCACATTTGCTACAATAACTCGGTATAATTATTATTCCAGCTGATCATGCAACATTGTCGTTATGGTACTGTCCACAGGCACTTTGATCGATCGTATAGGTGGTCCACCCAAGCATTTAAATAATAATAATAATAATAAAAGGCAACACACTTTGATTGTTGTGCCTTTATGAGATAAGCATTTCTTATCCCATCAACACCAGAATATATCAATGGGTCCAAACAATTCCAGCAACCATTGCAATGATCTCTACACATAGGTGCAGCCTACATGAAGAGAGAGATAAGGGTTCCCATAATGGTTTCAATGCTTGGTGACCTATTCTCACTTTTTCTTTTTTATAGTGTGGTTACTTCCTCGAGTTTTGAATCTACTTCAGTTTAAAACAACACAACAAATGTATAGAGTGAATGTCATATAAAGCTGGCAATGAGCTATGCTTGAGCCTTGAAAAATTAGAACTTTAAATAGGCACAGCCCAAAAACTAAAATGACCACTTCAAAATTCAAGCCCAGGCTTGGTCCATTGCCAGGCCTAATGTCACTTAGTAACTACAACAGCCCGACAGTCATTGTTGCACAGGCCCCTAATAATACCCGTCGATGTGAAATAAATGTAAAGAGGAAGAAACGTGGGAGCGGGCAACTGGTCCTAAAGAATTGAAAATCCTGGGAAACATTGCAGGGGTAAAGTTGGTCAGATTCTACTCTCATTATCTATACTGAGGATGATTTCACAGTGAGACCTTTGAGTAAGGGTGAAACTTGCTGGGTCTCAAACCTCGCCCAGCCCACCCTGTCTAGATTTGGGCTTCAGCTTAAAGCCCCATATGCTCTTCTGGGCATGTGTTTGCTACCCATAAAGGCCTGATCTGGACCAAGATGCTTAGAAAGCAGGACAGGATGGGCATGGGTATTTAGCTGATGAGTTTTGCTTGGACAATGCTAGGTGTGGTCCATCTTTGCTGATCATCCATTATTAAATAATTGAAATTTCTAACAGTTTGATCTGGTTTCTAAAGAAATCAAATGAGCCCAACGAGCAGACGGCGAGCCCATCCCATTCGTTTCAGTGGTGGGATATGATCCTCAATACCAACAAACATGCAGCATCTTGAGTTTTCTGTTTGTAAAAGCGGGACCCAATGTTCAGCAATTCAGATTACAAGCCAAATGGGGCCACCATGGATGGACCAAGATCCAAAAATCTCCTCAACAAAACAATCCCAACTCTTAGCCCTTGCATCATTAATCTGCAAAATACATGGTTAAGAGAAGAACAGCAGAAAAGGCCCACTTTCAGCTCAAAAGAAAATATGCCTAAGATTGAGATAGCTAGGCTCTTCAAACCTGGAAGTCTTGGGGTCATTGAAGATTTTTGGAGCACCCATCATATAAATAGTTTAGACCAGGAATCATGGGCCACACTAGTACAAACCAGAAACATTGATACAATGCATACACTCAGGTCGAGGATTAAATAATACTTGTTTGAATAATGTCCTTCGAGCTGCAGAAATCAATGGCCAAAACAACATAGAGCAAAAATTCATGACTCCTCATTTGAACAAATAGGAGGATCATAAACTAAGAACAGCAGAAAAGCTCGCAAATCAGACGAAGATAGATAAGCTCAACTATATCACAAGCCCACATCGGATCTAAGCTTACAAAAAGAACACAGAATCCTACGATGACACCACCCCACATCGAAAGCAATAGAAATCTCACAAGCCCAGACATTCTGCAACATCTCCCACAGCAAACAGACTGCAAGCGGATAGATAAATTCACCTGTGAAGAAAGAGTTTCAACAATAAAAATAGCAGGAAAGGGGACAAGCATAGCATGCATGTGGGAAAAAGTTAAGGCCCCGTTTGGGTAGTAGATCCTCTATAATTGGAATTAAGTCTGATCCCGATTTTGGCAGACGCAAGATTCAATGCAATATATCGATGCTTTCTTCCATATAAACACAACTGAAGCAAAAAAAAAAAAAAAAAAAAATAGCCATTAACTGCATTTGTGCAGAGTAAAGCCTGCTCAAGTGTGGCAAATCCAACGTGAAGCAGACCCTAAAGCACAATTATTGCCAACATGGGAAGATGAGGCTGCATTTATATGCTCCATAGAATTGAATTGCAGCAATGGATTCCTTGAAGAGGAAATAACCAAATTGCATTTCCTTCATTTTTTCATTCAAGTTAAGAGTTGGAATAAGTGAACCAGCAATTCAAGGGAACTTGATTATGAATACTAAGGAACTCGTTTACTACTTCATTTCCACCTGACTAACGAATTATTATAAATCACTTCAATAGTGCATCCAAACGCAGCCAAAAACAATCTAGCAACAGTAGACAACGGAACTACTGGCCCTTCTTTTACATATATGATTAGAACTTGGAGATATATGATTGAAATCATATATCATACATTGCATGGAAAAGCATTCTTTTACATGTATAAGCACATCCAGAAACATTGATTAGGATAGTTAAGAGACATGATTAAAATCATATACCGGACGTCACGCAGAAAAGCTTTCATTAGTGGGGAGTTTGAAATTTTCATCGACTACTTTTCATACAGACAATGAAACAGAGTTCACTTCAATAGTGCTTCCAAATGCCACCAAAAACATTCTAGCAACAGTAGACAATGGAACTACTGGCCCTTCTTTTACATATATGATTAGAACTTAGAGATATATGATTGAAATCATATATCATACATTGCATGGAAAAGCATTCTTTTACACATATAAAGCACATCCAGAAACATTGATTAGAATGGTTAAGAGATACATGATTAAAATCACATATGGGATGTCACACAGAAAAGCTTTCATTAGTGGAGTTCGAAATTTTCATCGACTACTTTTCATACAGACAATGAAGCAAAGTTCACTTCAATAGTGCATCCAAATGCCGCCAAAAACAATCTAGCAACAGTAGACAATGGAACTACTAGCCCTTCTGCTAAAAAATGATTAGAACTTTGTTAGAGATATATGATTGAAATCATATATCATACGTTGCATGGAAAAGCATTCTTTTACACATATAAAGCACATCCAGAAACATTGATTAGAATAGTTAAGAGATACATGATTAAAATCACGTATGGAATGTCACACAGAAAAGCTTTCATTAGTGGAGTTCGAAATTTTCTTCGACTGCTTTGTTTCATACAGACAATGAAACAAGTTCTACGAGAACAAAACACAACATTTTACAAAAGGAGGGGGCAGGCATTATCTATTTCCTGCTGAACAAGCTCCGCAGCTTCCCTCGTTCCAGCTTTTCAAGCAGCTTTTTTGCACCAGGGAGATCCATCTCGGCCAGTTTCTTGAGGTAGCCAATAGCACCATAGGAAATCATCAGCTTTTTGCATTTCTTGCTTGAGGAAAGAGAAGCGAGGCAAGACACGGCGTACTTCTTTGCCGTATTCTGAGGACTTGGGTCGAGCAGCTGAACGAGACTTGGCACGCTCTTCTCATCCTTTTTAACTTCTCTACTGTTGTGAGGAATGCTCAACAGGCTACAGATTGCTTGAGCAGCGACCTCCCTCGCCCCATTCGTTTTGGCCTGGAGCATACCAATGAGCAGTGGAATGCATCCAATCTCGCCAACCATTTTCTTCATTTCTGTGGAACTGCAAATTCTACAAATAGCAGATGCAGCAGCTTGCTGAGCACCCAAAGATCCGGCTTTCAGAACGTGAACCAAAATGGGAAGAAGGCCGAGTGCAACCAAACCATCGACAGAAACAGAACCCACCAGATTCCGCAATGCCCCAACAGCAGATTCCTGGGGCAATGGGCCGTCTAGATAGGCAAGGAGGCTCCGGATCCCACCTTCCAAAACAACGGCCTTTCTAAGACTATCATTGCTGGCCGTCAGATTCTGTAAGCATTCAGCTGCATACTCTTTAGAACCCAACAAGATCCCGCAGTCCAGGAGATTGATTGTTACCCGGATGATTCCTTCCTCGACCAGCGTTTGCCTCACCTCTGGCACGGCAGACAAATTCTTCAGAGTACCTGCAGCTGCTGCCTGAGAAACAGATTCTCCTGTCCGACATAACTCAATCAGTGGGCGGACTCCACCATGTCCAACAATAGAACGGGCCGTCTCGGTTACCATAGACAACCTCTGGAGTGAAATCGTTGCCTTCTCTTTACCCACCGCACTTCCTGATTCGACTAGCCTAATCAGAGGAGGAAGCATGCCTTCTGAAACAAGCAAATTCTCACAAGTCCCTGACTCCGCGAGCAAGCAAATTACTGAAGCCGTCTTCTCCCGAATCCTCAGAGAAGTCGCAGAGAGTAATTGCACAAGAGCTGACACATGGCTCCGACCCAACGCAGTAAACACATTCTTCTCATCCTCCTTCATCACATCCATGAGACTATCCAGTGCCCGGTGCTTTGCCTCAACATGCCCGATTTGAAGCCGAGCAAGCAATTCCCGTATATTCCAACGGGAAGCCTCCATTTCCCCAGACCGCATGACTGCCAAAGGCAACGTGGCCTCTCCAAGCACCCCTGTCTTCACAAGAAGCCCACAATCCCTCAAGTTCAAATCAAGCTTCGCCGACAGAGCATCCAAGTCGCTCTGCATCTGAAGCTTCCCACCATACCTTTCCTCCACACACCGCTCCGCCAATTCAATCACCTCAACCAGCGTCTTTGACACAGCCTGCAGCTGCTCCTTACAAAGAGCATTCTTCGAGAAGCAAGGATGACTAGACAGATCAGATAAGCATGCTGGGATCCGTTCCAATTTGGAAATTATGATCTTCCATCGGCCAGTGAATCCCTTTACAGACCTGGCCTTATCGAGGGCTGCCGGGATGAGCTCTTGGGCACGCAACAAGCAGCCTTCTGCCGACTGGGTGTCGATGATCTCTTCGGATTCTTGGACCATTGGTGTGATGTGGGGATTGCAAGAGCTGTTAGAGGAAGGAAGGAATCAAGAGGAAGAAGACCCAGAAATTGTTTTTCATGGAAAAAGCAGAGATGAGAATGAAAAAGATGATACCGCTACAATCACCATCAGGAGGATAATATTTTACAAAAGACCCAAGAAACTCCTTTCGAGAGTCTTGTAGATCACATTTAGAACGTTTGATGAACACAAGGCCCGACCAACAAGATCAAAGTACACATGAGAAAAAGACCACAAAAGCGTGTGAGGAAGCACTCATTGCAAAAGGAGATAAAAGGTAAGAGAGAGAGAGAGAGAGAGAGAGAGAGAGAGAGGGGCAGGTTAGGTTACAGTAACGGTTTTCAACTGCTTTCACAGTTTCACTATCGAGGAATTAAAAGCTCATGTTCATCAGCAAATGCATAATTTGCTCACTAATTGAATTTTGTAATTGTGGGACCCATCATTCTGACGATCCCATACGTTGATATGATGGGCCCATGGATGGGAGATTCTTCTTAGACGGTCGACATTCTACGTGGACAAGGCTAATTATTCAAGGGCTAGGAATATTCCAGTCCATCCCCCATCCATGATGAGGCACGCTTATCACATCAATGGATTGGATCATCGAACAGTGGACCCCAAATGCACATAACCCAACTCGGCAGGACCCACTTCCTCCTAACGGTGTGAATTTGGGTTGGGAGGGTTATTTGATACTCTGGCGTACTATGATGCACGATACGTAGGTGCTCAGAGAAGGTAAATGCTGAATCCAATATTCGGATAATTAAATAACCTTAATTTTTTGTTCTAGAAACATCTGAACTGGGACTCATAAGTTGGACAGTTGATTCAACTTGTACATACCACATTTGCAATTTCTAAATGCCAGTGTATCATCCATCACACCCTTCCGGAGTACCCAAGATATTTCAATATTTTCATACCAGTAAGAGTAATTTGGTCATGGTAAGTTAGTCGACTTGTGGGTGCATCTATCGATCAGGTGGGAGCAAAAATCAGGGTAGAAATGTCATTTCCTTCATTTCTTTTATAAAAATGATGTAACGTGTATAGAGTTCCACCTCAGCAAAAATTCCACCTACCAAACAGATGGCCCTACGCGGCTCGTATGGTTTCGCGTAAGCAAATAAAGACACCTACTCTTGATTGGCTTTACAGGCGCAGGAAAACTAGAAAAGAGAGAGAGTTTTGGGTGCAATACACCCCCACCTTATTGATAGATGCACCCACCGTTTCTGCTTTTGCAAATTCAACTGCAGAAAGCTGTTGATATCCAGAAGTAGAAAGGAAGTGAGGACCGAACTCGATTAGGGAGAATAAATCCCCTACCAAAGCACACGGTTTAATTAGCCGGATGGAAGTTGAAATGACTAAAACATCCTCAAGCTAGGGGCAATATGGTCATTTAAGTGCTCTTTAATGGACGGACTAACGACGTTAACTTTTTTGTTTTCTCATAAGTGGGCTCCAGCAGATGCAGTCAGTCATGCAATTGGAGCTGTATACGAGTCGAATCGAGCCTGGCACAGATGGGCTTGGCTCGGCCAGTAGATAACCCCAGCTCGAATTTGGTTCAGTTCAGTCAGCAGCTCAGCCAGTTCGAGCCGAATTTGACACCGTATGATATTTTCTCAAACATATATAATGCATCTTCAAATTTTCGAAGAATTCAAACAGTAACAATACTTTACAGGTATTTCATAAAACAGTTGACAAGCGGTATCAAGATCAATATATGAAGTCAGTCTCATAACGTAAAAGTGTTTTTTTTAATGATTTGTTTGGCATCCATTCTTTCCTCGTCACTCGCTCACCCAGCAAATAATACTTCATTGAGTCATTTCATCAAACACTCAACAAATAACATTGAGCTGATTATATCCGAATCAATCCGAGTTGAGGATCGATCCGAATCAAGTCGAGCTTGGCTCAAAATTTTTTCGAGCTCAAAAATTCAGCTCGACTTGTCCGAATCCAACTTCGAGTCGAGTAGCTGGCCAAGTTAACTCAACTCGTGTACAGCGACTCGTGCGGCGTCTTACGTGCCTTATCGCCACCGGACGCGGTTTGGTTAGTGATCCCAACACCAGCTAGCTAGTGTCAAAGCTCTGTGGGCCCCACCATGATGTATATGTTTTATCCACGCGGTCCTTCCATTTTTCCATATCATTTTAGAGCATGAGCACAAAAATGAGGCAGATCCAAATCTCAGGTGGACCACCACAGGAAAACAGAGTTGATTAACCGTCCCCCACTAAAAACTTTCCAGAGTCCACTGTAATGTTTATTTGCCATCCATCTTGTTGATAAGGTCACAACATAAATATCGGCTTGATTCAAAACTTCCTTAGCCCCAAAAAATTTTCAACGGTAAGCATTCAATCTCCACTGTTTGCTGCGGTGTGGTCCACCTGAAATTTGGATCTGCCTCATCTTTAGGCTCATGCCCTAAAATGAGCTGGCAAAATAGATGAACAGCGTGGATAAAATACATACATCATGGTGGGGACCACAGAACTTTAACACCAGCTAGCTGGTGGTGGATAACCAGCCAAACCGCGTCCATCGGAATCTTCCCCAATTCAAAATGGGGAACGGATTGGCTACTTCCCCTGCCGCCAGCCCCGTGGCTGGTGGTCGGTGCTATGTGGGCCCACCATGATGTATGTGCTTCATCCCTTCCATTCATCCATTTTTACAGATCATTTTAAGGCTTTATAAAAAATTAGTGATTGGATACCCACCATTAAAATCCTCCTAAGGTCGACTGTACTGTTTATTTGACATCTAATATGTTGATTAGGTCATAAAGACCCGGATGAAGGGTAAAAAATAAAGATCTGGCCCCAAAAAGTTTTTAATGGTCGATGTTCATTCAACACTGTTTTCTGGTCCACTTGATATTTGGAAATACCTCAGTTTTGGTCTCATACCATAAAATGACATTAGAAAAATAGATGTACCGAATGGATGAAACACATGCATCATGATGGCCCACAGATCACCGACCACCAGCCAGAGTAGCCAATCCGTTTCCTTCAAAATGGAAGGGATAAATAAAAGGTAGGTAGTCCTCGGGCTACTCAAGTTAAATCATACTCCGCCAGCTGGGCGATGCAGATCACTGTAAGATCCATCTCAGGAGGTGGGCCCCGAAAATGAGGATTATAAATGTTCAACATATGGGTTTGAATGTAAACGGTTGACCATATACATATGCCCATGGATGTAATAACTAGGATGATTTGTCGGATCTAATATCTTATGGTGCGACCTGCCTCTTGAACGGTTTTGATAATCCAATAGCATGGCCTGAATAGCGGACTTAATAATTCATTTTACTAGTCCGCAGACTACCAGACCGACGTCCCTAACAGGAATCGACGGTGGCCCGCGGATCACTACTTAGAACGATTCCCACGTCATCAGCCCGCGGTAACATCTATAACTAGGGGCGGAAACGGATTGGCTACTCCCCCTGCCACCAGCCCCGTGGCTGGTGGTCGGTGCTCTGTGGGCAGGTCTTGATCCCAAAAATTAGAGGTATATAAATCTCAGGTGGTCCACACCACATGAAAACAATAGTGATTGGAAATCCACCATTAAAATCCTTCTAAGGCCCACTGAACTGTTTATTTGATATCCAATCGTTGATTAGGTTATACAGGCCCAGATGAAGGGAAAAACCAAAAAAAAAAACAAAAAATCAGCTTGATCCAAAGCTTTTATGGCCTCCAAAATGTTTTTAATGGTCGACGCTCATTCAACACTGTTTCCTGTAACGTGGTCCACTTGAGAGTGGGATATACCTCATTTTTGGTCTGATACTGTAAAATGAAACATATACATCATGTGGCCCACAGAGCACCGACCTGGTGTCAGGGGGGAGTAGCCAATCCGTTCCCACTAGGGGCACATAGTACACAATTTGGTGGTCCCGCGACGGACTGCCAAACGGACCTCAAAACAGAAATAAGCACAAAAAATTGGGAGATCGGGATCGGCTAAAGTGCGCCGGGTTATCTCCGGCTCCTAACCTGGAAGACAAAAACCCTGGTCGAAGGTTAGACTTTCCTCCTCCTGCCAGCACCAACCGGCGCAAGTTAGATCTTCCCCCTTTTAAAACAAATCAAACCCGAAAAACTACAAAAAAATAATAATAATAAAACCTATTTCCAGAAATATCCCCAACCATTCTGCTTATTTTCCTCAATAGAAGTAAAAGAGAAGCGACTGAGTCGGCAAGTAATATTTCAATCGTAATATTCAAGACTCTCACACGCACCACAGAACAAAACCTTCGCTTCGAAGAGAAGAGACTCTGTCTTTTTCAAGTGTATTGAAGAATTCCAAACCTCACTCAAAAGAAAATAATAACAAAAGGGGAGGGTAAAAAAGAGAGAGAAAACACGAATATACCTCACATACCTTATCTTTTGAGCTTAGCCTCAGAAGCGATGTTTTCTCTTTACTAAGCAGCGAAGAAAATGCTCGACCTTTAAGCCTTCATCTTCTACAGAAGCAACAAAAACAGTCCATCTTTAACTCCTTTTCTTCTGCAAGACACAAGCCCCTGAAATCCAACTACAGAAGGCGGTGTTACAACGTTCGGATCGAATAAAACAAGACGAAGAAATGAGGCATCTCAGAAACTTGATCGACATTTAACGGGAGAAAGAGGACTAAATGGGAAATAAAATAAAAGGTTGGGATTCAAAACGGCACCTTCAAATGGACAGTCGCAACCAGAATCCTCTCCTTCTATGGAAAGCCAGGTCTGCGGGCGTATCCTCTGCATCACGTTTTTACTTTCTTTTTCTGATTTTTCTAACAAAGCTTCTGTTTTGGGCAGAGTTAAATGTCGAGCAGGTTCCGAAGATCGGACGGATGGTATTTAGCGGCCACTGGAGATCCGACCGTTCGGACAGCATTCGAGTTAGAAGTGGGGTTTTTTTTTTTTTTTTTTTAAAGGCTGGCGTTACCGAGATGCGCGCGATTCAAATGTTGACACGTGGACGATAATGGACGGCTCGATGTGGTTTATTTGAAATGGGAAGGTGTATATATCTGAGTTGGACGGAAGCCGTTGTCGCATTGGGGAGCAGTCTCGCAGAGATCAGCGTCTCATGCGGCTGACAGAGCTGCCACGTGTACTCATGCAGGTACGGACAGCTTCGAAGCCGGGAGTTCCGAGGAGGAGTTATTTGATACTCTGCTGGAGGGCGGTAGTTCATACGCTGGCGCTCAGCAAATGTGTACATGTAATTCATGTAACTCAAATCAAACCGTCCAAATCGGGCTATAAACCCAAGATCAAATTTACTAGATAATCGGACACATGATAAACTGACATTTTTCATCAATTTTTCGCCATGGATTGATTTTTCGTTGTAACATTGTCTTAAGACGTCTATCAACTGGGAATAAGAAAATCAGCGTAAATTTTGTTTTGTGATCTATCTAAATGTCGGCCCACAATCTTCATAGTTTAAAGTCAGTTAAATAATGCCACGTGTACAGTTACTAAGTGGATGAATGTATACGAATTACCCGTCCTGCAATAGTATTATGAGGAGGACGAAATTTGAATCTTTGATGCTCTAGTAAAGTCCGTTGGATCATACGTGTACAGCTGTGCTGATGTGGTCCAGATCAAACCGACTAACCGTTGGCCTTACTTTAGACAAGTCATCATAGTACAAAAGTAATAAATTTAAATAATGTCTGGATTCAGTAGATGGTTAAAAATAATAATAATAATTTGAATGGTCTTAGTTAAATCAAGAAATCATATCCACCAAACAGAAGTTTCCTTTGTCAAAGGAGATTTGTGCCCATGGAGCACCGTATTTTCCCTTGTCTCTATGCGAATCTGAATTCGTCCCACACATCTGATGTTTTAAAAATTACACTGTATTTAAAGTGGAATGCTTATTAAATCTAATTTCAAATTTTCAAAAACAAAATTACCTTGGAGATGCAATTCCGGTGGATCCATTGGCTACAAAACAAGGAAAGGGTCTTTTGCACAATGGATTCGAGGGGATTGCAAAACCCCCTAAGTTGTTTGGCACCATAAAGTGACCAGGGGTTTCAAATGGTTTGAAATCCACAGCTTGGATTACATCTAAACTTTCAAGAGTTGCATGTGTAATAAGTGTGTCATTAGACTATTAAACTATTGGGCACATGACCCACTAATGATATCCCAAATCAACTAGATCATCACTATAATTACTTTAATATGATGATTAGTGTCGTCCAAACATTGTCCATTTAAATCAACGTAAAAAATCATTGGTTAGTCACTCAAACATACTCTTGTGCTTGTGGCCCACCCGGAATTGGAATTTCATTATTTTTGGGCAAAGTATATATTTCAACGAGCTTATTGCAACCATTGTGTCAAACATTACATATGTTCACTATTTAGAAATATTAAAGTTGATTTAGTAATTAAATTCAAACCCCTGTACATATATCATACATAGCTACTTTTATATTAAAGTTGGTTCCTAATCCAAGGTGTCAAACACAATACAAGGATTCCAAATCGAGGGGGTTTTAAATCCAGGGGGTTCTGAATTCAGGGGGTTCCAAATCCACACTCCTAAATAAGCCCTTATAAGAAATGTTGATTTTCCACAATAAAAAGAGAGGACACTATACATTCCATAAGATTTTGATGGTCCTCTCCACAAGAATGTGCGCCTGCCTTTCAACTGTGTGATACATCTAATCTATGCATAAGGTGGCCCCTAGCAAGAAGTTCACCTAGTTCAATAATTAATTTTTACACCGCGTCATCTTCACCAGACTTAGATTCGGTGGTTACCCCTCTATCGGTGCTTATTTTAAGGCATGAGCCAAAAAAATAACGCAGATCCAAAGCTCTAGGTGAACTACATCTGTAACGTCCTATATTTTCACTATTTTGGATTTTTCTAAAATCTTTGAAATTTTTCAATATAATTAACCTATGTTGTTACTTATTGACCATTAATACTCAATGTTAGCCTTTACGCAGGTGGTACCGATAAAGAACCACACAAATAAGATTAATCAACCGTAGAAAGCCAACGAATCCGACCAATTTCTTAAACTTCAAGTTTAGATCCATCATTTCTTTACATATGGTCCAAATCTAGCTAACCTATCACTGACCAATTAAGAAAAATATAACTATATAAATAAAAACCTACCTAAAGATGAGATAACTATGAGTCGGATCTTAATTAATAAAATAAATCAACCCAATTACTCATTTAGCCTATGAACCAACGGTTTAGAGTGATTATAACTGAATCGTCATTTTCACTAATTACGAATAGGCCACACTATGTACATAGTTAATCTAAACCCTAATAATTGCGTACAAGAAATCTTGATACTTAATTCATTTTAAAAATGCTCCAATTATCCGAACAAGTTTGAGACCGCTCATTAGTGGGCCACTAGTTCCGAAAGTATATAATAATGTCCGTCTCACTGGGCTTGATGTCCATCACGGGTGGCGAATCAAGATAGTACCCATAACTGTGCAACTTGAGCCAGAGGCCGAGTGCTCGAAATGCACAAATACCCTAAGCTGAAGCTTGAAACTTATGTGAAATAGACATTCTACTCTTTTACAAAGTTATGGCTTTCCTACCGTTAGATCACAACCAAATCGAGGTATGAGTTAAGGATATTTTCCTGCTCATATCTGTATAATTATGGCCCTGATCAAACATTGATAGTCATCGATCGCAAGTAGGGCCTCTACAGTTGATCGAGGCATATGATCTCCACCAAATTTGGACCGATCGCTCATCCTATGATGGGGCACCTGCCTCGTGGCACGAATGGGCCAACGAGCCCCTGAAATAATCATATGAGCCAAAATTCAACCCACTAGGGGCATGTATGCTAGAAAATGGGCCCCCATGGCCATTTAGACATAAAATTTGGGCTATATAAGACCCAGAAATTCACTCCCATATAAATTACAGCTGCAAGGAAGAGAGGGAGTGGGGAGAAGTGGAAGAAAGAGCTCCTTAGGGAGCTGTTTCGGAGAATTTCCCTCTTACCACTGCCCAAGTTGGGGCCCACAATCGCGCCCCACCTTAGAGAGCAGTCTGGTGACGATGGAGAGGTAATCCCCTACCCCCTTTGAAATTTAAGTCTTGGGGGCTATTGCATGCGCCCTTACAAGCTAACCTATGCGACGCAAGGCGTCAATCCGTCAAATACTTGGCCGAAATCCTTGGAGTGGCACTAGGAAAATCGGCGGGTTACCTCTAGGTGCGGACCATTACCATTAGGTTGCCAATTATCGAACCTATATCGCAAATAATGATTGTGTAGTAAAAATTATGAATTGCATGCTAACTAGTGATTAATCCTTAGGCCTATTGTCCTCCATGAAGTGAAATTTTCATTTATGGCTACCGATTATTGATTGCATGCTAGAATAAACTAGATTCGCTGAAATTTCATGCACGCATGTTTCATATTTTTCCTCTGATAAATGCGCCTAATTAGCTGATTACAGTAAATTGTGCAATGATTGAATAATGTACTCGCATGCCCATTTGTTTGCCCATATTAGCTAGAAAATCCTTAAATATTGTTGGGTTGGTTGCCTATTCCTGAATAAAATTGTTTGTGGCATGATGTAGAACTTTAGTCTATTAGTAATTGGGTTGGCCAGCGAACTAAAAAAATTCACAAGGGCAGCCCCGTAACGTCCCGAGTTTTCGGAACCCGAGTATATGACTCGTTCTTCAAAAATCCGAGTGTTAACCTTTAAATATAGTTAAATTCAGGTATTTTTTTCTTTTTCTTTTTCTTTCAGAGTTAGCAATTTAGTAGAAAATGGACAAATCAAACATAAAGAAAATTTTGCATTTACATTCAAAATATACGAGCGGTTGCCCATAATGACTTATACAAACCAATGTCTCTTTGTTAACAAATATAAGAACTACACAATTTAACACATGAGAAATAATAAAATGCATATAAACTTGAGCAGCAAGATCGCACAACTTCTCTTGGCAATTACAACCATGAATCCTTGACAATTGTACCATGCTCTTCATCAATCCAAACATGAATATCATTTAAACCACTTATACTACCTGTACGATTATATATTTGATGAATGAGTGGCCAGCTTAGTGTGAATTTCTCTCAAAATTACACACCGCCGCATTAATTAAGCATAGTTTTAAACAATAAGACATATAAAATATTTCATGATGCGATCTTGTTTAAGTGCATGAATGCGTGAACGCACATCAACTGGGGATGCACATGTAGTCGGCCAAGTGAATGGACCTTTCAAACAGTCGGTCCATTCATGTAAGAGAATAGACATTTTAAACAGTCAACTCATTCAACTTGCAAGGTAGTGGGCCTTTCAAATAGTCAGTCCATTCATGCAAGAGAATGAGTCTTTCAAACAGTCAAGTCATTCAACTTGTAAAGTAGTGGGCTTTTCAAACAGTCGGCTTACTTAGCATGAATGGGCCTTTCAAACAGTTAGCTCATTCATGCATGGGGATGGGCCTTTCAAACAGTCAACTCATTCCTAATAGGGAAATGGACCTTTCAAATAGTCAGTCCATTCAAGCAAGAGAATGAGTCTTTCAAACAGTCGACTCATTCAACTTGCAAAGGAATGAGTCTTTCAAACAGTCAATCCGCTCAAGTAAGATAGTGGGCCTTTCAAACAGTTGGCTCACTTAATAAAAAAGTTGGGTCTTTCAAATAGTTAACCCCATTTTTAATAAGAGAATGGACCTTTCAAACAGTCGGTCCATTAAACAAGAGAATGAGCCTTTCAAACAGTCGGCTCATTCAACTTGCAAGGGAACGGGTCTTTCAAACAGTTGACCCGATCAAGTAAGATAGTGGGTCTTTTAAACATTCGGTTGACTCAAGCAATAAGATGAGTCTTTCAAACAGTTAATCCCTTATTTAATAAGAGAATGAAACTTTCAAATAGTCAGTCCATTAAGCAAGAGATTGTGCCTTTCAAATAGTCGGTTCATTCAAACATGGGGATGGGCCTTTCAAATAGTCGGCTCATCCCTAGTAAGAAAATGGGCCTTTCAATCAGTCGGCTCATCCCTAGTAAGAAAATGGACCTTTCAAACAGTCAGTCCATTCAGAATGCAAGTGCTATGAATGCATGATTAACCCTAGCCATTATTATTCTAATTTGCAAACAGCCAATTTAGAAAAGCTCAAAGGTCACTATGGGGGGCTCGTCACTCAGCACAGGCCAACAGCTCGGGCATAATGTCTCATTCCACCATCCTCGGCTCATGAGACTCCATCATTAGGATGATTAATGACATCCTCCTCAACTAGTGGTCAATCACAATCTATTAAGTGGGACTTGCCATCGCATGGTCACACAAAATAATTCAACAAGCCGCTTAAGGAAAATATGCAATAATCAGGGCCGCAAGGGACAAATATCAAGCAAGAAAGAGTCACATAGGCACCACAATCCATGGATAGTAAGCCCACATAAATGTTTCATTTAATCCATCAATCAAAGTAACCACTAGGTGACGGTCTATTATAATCACAATCAGTCAAGTTACATCATAAGTCTGGATGTACATATATAAGTGGAGTTTTTCACTGATAGATGTAACAGTTCAAGTTCTTCAAGCAATCTATAAACAATCCATAAACATGAAAGATACACAAGTATAACATATGAATATTCAAACAAGCTAAGTGTTAAGCATGCGATTAATAATCAGATTCAATATCTAACACAAGTTATTATGAATTAGAGATATCAATTATCAGTTGAAATAAAATGAACTATTACTTAGACTAACAAGGAAGAGGAAAGCTCAAGGGAAAAGATTCATCACCTTACAAAATGACTATTGCTTATCCGTGCTAATTATGAACCCATTTACTTGACTGGGTGAATCAACCTGGTGCAACTAGGTGCGATGGCTCAAACCTGACAAGAACAAGTTAGATTTCTTAGAGGATGATCAATACAATCTGTATATAGGAAGCATTAAGGTTTTCTCATATATGTAAATAACTAGGGACGAAGTGAGTTAACCCACTGAATTGACTCAGTTGGTGCGGACATAGTTGGGAGAGTCACCTGGTAATGGTGTGCGTGCTAGGGCTTAGGCTGTGAAGTTGATAGACGTTGCTGGCCTGCTAGCTGAGTATGACCCCAAAATAGTTCAGGCTAGCCCTGATATTAGCAGACCTACCGATGTGAATGCGGTGATTTTTTGAGGGTTTGTGACTCGAGATACGCTCGAAGATATGTTACGCTAGCATACTTAACTATGCTGAGCCAGTGGACATGTCTCTATGAGAAAGCAGGACAGGGATAGGCTATCCCATACACGTGTACCCATGGCTCCGAGGCCTCGATCGGATTTGTAGAGTCGACTGTTCCTCGGTAAGAGACCACGTACAGACTCGCCTCCTCAGCTTACGGCTCCACCGACACAGCCGAGGCGACCTGACATGTGGTGCACTTACTGTAAGAGGTCGGGTTATACTGACACATATTACTTTACCAAGATGAGGGACAACGGCTTTATGCCCCCTCAGGGGATCAACCGTCAGATGCCACTGGCTGTCTCAGCTCCACCTCTATGTTCTATACTACCCGCACAGCCTTCTTACAGGCCACCTGCACCTCGATTTGGGCTGCCTCAGTGACCTATGGCACTGCAACCGAACCGTTCTTAACAGGTTCGAGTGCACTCACTTGCAGCTAAGGCTCCCACGACAACAGTTACAGCACCACTGTCCTTTGAAGTCACAACACATAGCCAAGGTACACCAGTCTTCTTATTGGTGGACACCGTGTCCACTATCTCTATCATGTCGTGCGCAGTAGTCAAACAACTAGGGTTGGAAACTAGTTTTATGGCTGGGATGAGACTCCTTACCACCACAAGGACCTTTTCAGACATTACCAAGATTTATAAGGGTTGTTCGATAGACCTAGGGAGCAGAACAGTATTCGTCGACCTGATTATGTCCCCGCTATGTCATTATGATGTGATCCTTAGTATGAATTGGCTCACCAGATGAGGGCAGAGATTGATTGCGACACCAGAGTGGTGACATCCCGTACACCTGAGGGCACGACCTTTACATTCTTAGTGCAGGTCAGTTGGTACTACCACATTAATTGTTACGCTACCCTACTAGAGAATGTTGATGGTCCGACACTTGGGAGCACGCCTGTAGTTCAGGATTTCATAGACGTGTTCAGAAAGATATATGGATTGCCTCCTCAACGCGAGATAGATTTTACTATTGACTTGCTGCCTGGTGCGACACCTATATCTCTTCTGACGTATCGCATGCCTCCATGTGAGATGGAGGAATTGAGGAGACAGATCGATGATTTGTTAGATGCAGGCTTTATACGATCGAGTGTATCTCCTTGGAGAGCACTTGTGTTATTTGTGAAGAAGAAGGATGGGTCACTGCGATTGTGTATTGATTATCACAGGCTGAACCAAATGATAGTGAAGAATAAGTATCATTTGCCCAAGATAGATGATTTGTTTGATCAGTTAAAAGGGGCACAGTACTTCACTAAGATCAATTTATAGTCAGGGTATCACCAGTTACAAGTCATGAATGAGAACGTGCAGAAGACATCGTTCAGGACCAGCTTTGGGCACTACGAGTTCCTTGTGATGTCATTTGGACTCACAAACGCACCGGCCGTGTTCATGGACCTGATGAACCAGGTGTTTTGGCTGTATGTATACCGGTTCTTCATCGTGTTTTTAGATGACATTTTGATATACTCCAAGGGCCGAGAGGATCACGTGGAGCACCTGCGAGCAGTCTTTGATACTCTCAGGAAGAACTAGTTGTTTACACAGTACAAGAAGTGTGACTTTTGGAAGGAAGAAGTCAAGTTCCTGGGATATGCGGTGTCCAAGGAAGGAATAGTTGTGGACATTGCTAAGGTGACCGCGGTTCAGGACTGGGAGCAGCCCGGTTCGGTTACTAAAGTAAGGAGTTTTCTTGGCCTGGCAAGGTACTATCGTCGATTTATTAGGGACTTTTCCAAGATAGTCAGACCGTTGTCTCAGCTAACTCGGAAGGATCTCAAGTTTGCATGGAATGAAAAGGCAGAAGCAGCTTTTCAAAACTGAAGGACAAGTTGACCTCTGCCCCTGTGCTAGTATTGACAGAGCAAGGGGTCAAGTATATAATATATACCGATGCCTCTCGTGTGGGTTTGGGTTGTGTTTTGATGCAGAAGGACAAGGTTATTGCCTATGCATCGCGATAATTGAGGAAACACGAGGAGAACTACCCTACGCATGACTTGGAGTTAGCAGCCGTCATCTTTGCATTAAAGCTTTGGAGACATTACCTTTACAGAGAGGAGTTCGAGCTCTTTTACGACCATAAGAGCATCAAGTACATATTCACACAGAGAGACTTGAATATGAGGTAGCGGCGATGGATGAAAACCTTGAAAGACTTCAAGTTCGAGTCTCCTACCATCCTGGCAAGGCTAACTTTGTGGCAGATGTGTTGAGCGGCAAGCAGACTATAGCATTTGCGGCTCCACTGATGATCAATGAATGGAACATGGTCGATTTTTTGCGAGACTTTGAGCAGAAGCTGACGGTAGAGGAGTCGTTCGAGAGCGTCGCACATATTCGTGTGCAACCACTCATCGATGACCGAATCATAGTAGCTCAGGGCGAGGATGAATGGTTAGTAGAGTTGAGGAAGCGAGCCAGTGATAATGTAGACTCTAAATGGAGAGTTGGTGCGGATGGGTATTTACGTTATCGTGGCTGCCTATGCGTCCCAAATCTTCATGACTTGAGAAAGGAAGTTCTCGAAGCTGCTCACAATTTGAAGATGGCGATGCATCCTGAAAGTACGAAGATGTACCGAGATATGCAGCGCTCATACTGGTGGGACAACATGAAGGCCCACGTAACAGATTATGTGTCCCGTTGTCTCATATATCAGTAGGTTAAGGCCGAACATCGCTGACCTCCTGGTTTACTTCAGCCTATGCCCTTAACTGAATGTAAATGGAATTTTATTTCGAAGTTACTGAAGACAAGGAAGGGATATAACTCCATTTGGGTGATTGTGGATCGGTTGACTAAGTCGGCTCATTTTCTCCCTATTAGAGTTTCAAACTCAGCAGACGAGTTGGCTATATTATACATCAAGGAGATAGTACGTCTATATGGAGTGCCTATGTAGATCGTGTCAGACCGAGATACGCGATTCACATCTATCATCTAGACTCCTATCCAAGAAGCAATGGGTGTGAAATTGAAGTTCAGTAACGTGTTCCACCCACAAAAGGATAGGCAGACGGAACAGGTGAATCAGGTGTTGGAAGATATGCTGCGAGCTTGTGTACTCGATTTCAAGGACAATTGGGATGACTGTCTTCCGTATACTGAGTTCGCCTACAACAGTTTTCAGGCGAGTATTGGTATGACCCCCCTATGAAGCATTGTATGGGCGTCCCTGTCGAGCACCACATTGTTGGGCAGAGGTTGGCGAGAAAAGTCTGATTGACCCAGAGTTAGTACAGGCGACCTCAGAGAAGATCGACATTATTAAGCGTCGACTTCTAGCAGCACAGCGCAGGTAGAAGAGCTACGCCGATGCGAGGCGGCGACCGCTAGAATTCGAGGTCGAGGACCATGTATTTCTTAAAGTTTTCCCTATGAAGGGAGTCTTCCGATTTGGAAAGAAAGGGAAGCTCACGCCGAGATTCATTGGCCCATTCCAGATTCTAGACCGATTGGGTGTGGTAGCGTATCGCCTTGCTTTACCCACACCACTCGTCGACGTGCACAACGTATTTCACGTATCAATGCTAAAGAAGTACGTTCCTGACCCTTCCCACATTATCATATGGGAGTAGGTATAATTGAGTGAAGATGCTACTTATGTACTGAGACCGACACGTATTTTAGACAGGGAGGAGCAGGTGCTACACAATAAGGTTATCACCCTGGTGAAGGTGTTGTGGACACATCATACTGAGGAAGAGGCTACTTGGGAAACAGAAGCCAAGGTCCGCAAGAACTACCCTTAGATTCTTGAGAAGTATGAAAAAGTACTAATTTTGAGGATGAAATTTTCTTTAAAGAGTGTAGATTGTAACATCTCGGAAAAATCCGTACCATGACCCAAGTACTACCTCAGCTAGAAATCACTAAGGACCGAATCCTTTAAAAATTAGACAAAAATTAATTAAGTACTAAACTGAATTAATTGGTAGATTAGCTTGAACTACTTTCTGTACGAACTGCAAGACCCAAAACTAGTAAAATCGCTAATGCTACATCACTTAAAAACGTAGGATCAATCTTAAAACCCAGTTGTTCTCAGGAGCAGCTTGAAACTCCGTATCGGACCTAGACCGCGCACTGAAAGTCCGATTACCGAGAAGTTATACGATTATGACCACCTTATTGGGCTTGACAACATCTCAGAAATCAAGTCCAAATAGTATTTAGAAACACATAACTAGAGCTCGGAGCGAAGTGTGTGAAAAACGCGAATATCTTTAGAAAATGAACTCAAATTTAAGTAAATTAGACCGTTCGCTTACAAGCCAAATCTAAGGTTTCAGACCGTCAGATTCTGACCCAATTACACCCTCGGATCAGAAAAAATTTCTAACACATGTTAGTGCACTTGTGGCCCTGATCGAGTACCAGTGACCGTTGAACTGAAAATTCGATCAGACCGAAAACTTGATCTAACATAAATCCATCGTCAGGGAACTTTTACCAAACCATATACAGAAAATGGACCTCCGAATGAGCTTCATTGGCCCGAAACTGCCGCTCTTTGACTATAACCTAAGTATACCATGGCTCTGGGGCCATTTCATCTGTTCTGGCCTTATAAGGACCTTTACCCACCCCTCTCTCATTTCTAAACCCTAGGTGAGAGAAGAGAGAAAAGATAAGGAAAGAGTGAGGAGAAGAGAGAGAGAGAGTGAGAGATAGTTACCGGGATTCATTCCCGGCGTCCCGCATGCTGAATCGCCTCTCCCGTGTTGCTACACTGGCGATTCTGATTCCATTATTGGATAAGAAATCCTAACCCTAACCTTTTTTAAGTATCCAAATAGAGTAATTGGTGAAGCAACTAACCAATTTCATTGATTAGGTAGCCGCTGTGCCGTAGACGAATACTTAGTATTCAAACTGAGTTCGATACGAGTTTATCGACGAAAGGTGCGGACTATAAACGTTTAGGTTATGGTTTTCAAGGCTTTTAATGTCAGTTAATGATTTATGACTGACTTAATTGGTATCACATATGCTTAGATACGACGTTTCCGCGTATTACATATATATATATATATGAACTATGTTGAAAATAATGCATTCCATGTGTTTGTTTAAATGTTTGTATGAGTATGGAATTATGATTTGTGCTTGCCATGATTGTTGTTTGGGAATACATGATTGTTGTACGTGTGGTAACTCCTATGTTGAAGGATTTGCTACAATATGTGTTTTAACTAATTTATTACATGTATGTGATATGTGTAGTCTAAGTGTTTGATAAAATGCCTGAATAAGAAAGTGTTTGTTGAAATGTATTTAATGAGGGTGTTGAGATAGGATTCTCAATCCCCTTTTCTATAATTACAGTTTCTTTTATGTAACCTATCTTACTACTATGTAACTTATGGATGAAATGCCTATGTATGATAATGTGTACTATTTGTTTGTTGAAATGCTCAAATGAGATTTGTATTTGAATTGGTTGTTACATGCTGTCTTTGACTATCACATGTGAATACTATTGTTTTGAAGTGTGATTGGAGCTACGATGTAGTCCAGGCAATCGGTAATGGTCTACGATCGATGGCCAAACTGTTTTAGCCACGATGAATATGTTTAATGAATTCGAGTCATACGATGATTATCGGCAGTGGTTAAGCCACGAGGAGTGCGTATGCGCTCCATATCAATTAATTCAACATACGCTCGTACCAATCGAACTTATTAATCAACCCGATTGGCCTAATGTTGTTCACCATGTATAGACGCTACTGTTTGAATCTAAGGTACCAACTTACCAGTGAAAAGCCGTTTAACCTTGGTACCTCGATCCGCTAAGACTTGTGAGCCAAGCATGGTAGTATAGGACACCCTGGTCGAGCTATCGGCCTACGCTGGGGTGATGAGCCTCCCCGTAGTGTCCAGTGAGCAAACCAACTCGTGAGCTAAATACAGTGGTATGAGACACTGAATTCGAGCTGTCGGCCTATGATCAGGTGATGAGCCCTCGTAGTGACCTCGAGTATATACTAGGACTACGCTAAGGTGACGAGCCTTTTCGTAGTGACTTCGAGTATAAACTAGGCATGCGCTGAGGTGACGAGCCTCTCTGTAGCGACCTAGAACTGCTATCGTATAAGATTGACTAGGATTGACGACCCTAAATGGATCATAGTTTGGGTAATGATATAAGGGAGGTACCTTAGCTTCCGAATTTGCTATATGAATAAGCCTAAATAAGAACCTGGCTAACACGATCATGCACCGCATTACATGTGCTTTGGCGAGGAAGCGCACGTTTACTGGGAGTGTTGCATGCGCGATCGTGAGATGATGTCACTGAGGGAGTGCAGGCGAGGGCATACATCATTATCGCATACCATTCTTACATTAACAAAAGTACTTAGGACATGATTGTTGTCCTGCTTTATCATTACTACTTGACTAAATTGATAACATGTTAACCTTTGCTTTATAACTCCACTAAGTTGATCACTCACTCCCACTCTGGGATGGTGTTTTAAAACACCAACCAGACTCTGTTGTAGTTTCAGGTGATGTTGAGGTCTACGAGGTGGAGCTTGACTTCTACGACGACGAGGAGGAGTTCTCCTATTTGTAACTCTCTGGAGAGTCTATGTAGACCTGGAGTTGCATTACCGGGGCTACAGGGATATGGATTAGATGACATTACACGTTATCATTTTGTATATTTTGGAACTAAACATGTAATTATTTAACCTGGTATCATGTTCATACTCTGGGGACTTACAACCACTTATATGTTTTATATATTTATCACAGTCTTCCGCTTACGTAATTTAATTGTCTCTGGAGTATGATATGTTGATTTAGTGTAATCTCATTCATGTTTAATGTGCTAATACAGACAACATTTAATCATCATTATCTATGTTGCATAAGTGATGCGTTGGAACTCGGGAGTTGAGCTCCTGCTCGACCCCTGATTTTCAGGGCGTTACATTAGATTGACAGGACGTTGTAGATATAATGAATAGTGGATCTTTAGGTTTATGTCCTGAAATCGATGATGAACGGTTTGATTGGTCTACCAAAGCAATTGAGATCCTAAAATAGATGTCTCTAAAGTTGTGATGGACCATTTTGAGAATCAATTAAATGGATAGTTTGATATGTGGATGGGGAGTACTCTCGATGGTCGGATTTAAACAAAAGTGCACGTGAATGATCGTTTAAGCTAGGTTTGTACTTATAATAAGTTGGGTTACTCGATAGCACCCGAGTATGGGAAAGTACGGGGCATTACAAACCCTACTGGACCGGCTGCCCTGGGCGAATCTGATCGATTCAGGCGGAAGACGGACAACCGAGACTATATAGGATGCTTACACCTAGTGCCAGTTGCATCGTAATTCGCCTACATCGGTCAAATTAATCCACTAGTTGGCCAACTATGGGTGTTCACCATATATGATCACGCTTGTTTGAACCCGAGATACCCCATGCCCCTGAAACGCCCACTTATAACCGCTACGATACGATCCACAAGTCTTGTGAGCCAGGCATGGTAGTATGGGACATTATGCTCGAGCTGTTGGCCTACACTGGGGTAACGAGCCTCCGGATAGTGACCGCGAGTAACTCGATTTACAAATCCGCTTTTCATATGAGTTCAGCTGAGAGTGACGAACCCAGACGAATCAAGGATAGCATGCACGATGCTGCTACGGCCGCCCTAGGCCTCACGATCGGATTAGGGCCTTGATTTCATGGGAGTGCCTCGGTTTCTCCAATCTTGCTAGATTAACGAACATACTAAACACTCGGCTAACATGATCACTATCGCATTGCATTAGTTAGGTTGGCGACTCGGCAATCGAAGTCGTATTGAGGGAGTGTTAGTCATATACAAACAGTTAGATGAAGTCGCTTAAGGGAGTGTTAGATGGCGAGGTCATGCATCATATCATAATGCCATGCATGTGCATTAACAAAAGTATCTAAAGACTTAATGCTTAAAATTGCTTTTCATTAACTGTGCATGTGGATTTGATAGCTTGTGTAACTTGTTGTTAATGGAACCACTAAGTTGATCACTCACTCCCACTCCGAGAAGGTGTTTTAAAACACCAAACAGACTCTATCTTAGATGCAGGTATCACAGAATATGACGCGCTGGATGAGGCATCTATAGACTTAGAGGAGGAGTTTTCGTATTTCCAGCTCCTGGGCAGGCCACTGTAGTTGCCCTAAGGCCAGCGACAGAACCGTAGGGCAGGGACATTTTGTATATCTTTTGGATTATATGTATTTTGGTGGGATGCGGTCCCGTACACTAGGCATATATATATCATTTTGTTAGTCATGCTCTAATTTAGGCGTATATATATCATTTTTAAATGCTCATACACCAATCAAATGAAACTCAAATTAGTTAAATCTGTAAAGCATAAGTGGCACCCGAAAATTCAGGAGTCGAACATTACTCAACTCTCCAAATTCAAGGCGTTACAACATCATAGGAAGGAGAAGAGATAACGCTGCCCATGTTAAAACTTTTCTAGGCCCATAGGGATGTATATTAGCCATTCAAATATAAAGTTGATCCAAAACTTTCTTGGTTCTCTAAAAGTTTTCAACAATAGGCATTTAATTCTCACGATTTCATGTGATGTGGTCCATTTGAGCTTTAGATTTGTCTATTATTATTATTATTATTATTTTATTTATATATTTATTTTTGCTCATACCCTAAATGAGCGGGCAAAATGAAAGGACAAAGCTAGTAAAATATATAAATCAAGGTGATGCTTGTGGAGCTTTTCCAGCACCGATCTGAGTCATCTTCACCGTAGAGGATGGAAGCAGATTCAGTCAAGTAAGATAATATTGACTTCCATCAAACTGTGATATGGTGCAATTTCACTAGCCCACATATCGAAAGGGGCCCACCAAATTGTAAAAGATTATTAGGTCAAGTATGCACTTAATGGTGTTGGCGGGCGAATGAAAAGGCGTTATGACCTGATGGAACTAGGTGTTACTCCAGCCAAACTAAATTCACTCTTGTGAGTAGGGGTGTACTCAGCTCGGCCACTAGCTGACCTCAGCTCGAACTCGGCTCGGATCGGTCGTCTAGCCTGACTGGCCAGCACAGCTCGGTTCGGTCAGCAGTTTAGGCTAGTTCGAGCCGAGTTCGCCATTGCAACATTTCCACAAACACTTGGACCGTTATGTTTTACAGGTATTTTATCAAACGCCTTCTAAGCAACATAAAAATCAAGAAAAAAAAGGGTATTTGTTTCATGTATATACCTTTATTGTCACCAGCCACACTTCATTGAGTCATCTCATCAAACACTTGATGAGCAACATCAATAGCAAAGTAACTGAGTCACCAAACTGGTTCGATCCGAGTTCAATTCGAGCTGGATTCGATCCGAGTGGAGTTGAGCTGGGGCCAAACTCAAACTCAGCTCGGACTCATTTTTTAGCTCAAAAAATCAGCTCGAGTCGAAACTAGCCTTTTTGAGTCTAAGTCGAGCGAGCTAACCGAGCTAGCTCGGTTCGTGTACACCTCTGCATGTGGGTGATATCTTATGCACATATTCGGATGTCCTTTGCCCTCGGTTGCCCGGCACTTGAGCTGCATGTAAAGGTACTTGCGGAAAAAGTAGTGGTGGGAAGGCAGCAAATCACGTGTAGGCAGGGGGTTAGAGATCTGCAAACATTAAAGCCGACTTGAAAGAGGCCACGGATTAGGTATGGATTAACTCACCACCCTCAGTTGCATGGTTTGATTTGATTGGTAAGACCATAGATAGACACGGAAAAGAAGAAGAAAAAAAAACAAAAAAAAAAACAGATTAGGTCGGTGGTGTGGCAACGAGGCATGACTGGATTAGTGAGCCTCATGCGGTCAGAGATGAGCTGCGCACGTGCACAGCCAAAAAACCTTTAAAAAGTCACGGACATTTGAGAGCATATTAACCCCACCAGTCAAACATGGCCTTGTTACCACACCACTATTGAGATAGGTAGATCTTGATTGCAGGGACACGCAATATATGTGCCCTACTTTCATGTTGTCAGACCATTTTGACCTTTTAATTTAAGGCATGATTCAAAAAATGAAGCAGATCCAAATCTTAGGTAGACCACACCATAGAAAAACTTCTTATGAGCTGCAAAAATTTTGGGTCAAACTAATATTTGTACTATCCTTTCATCCACGTCTCTGTGACCTTATCAGTGAGTTGGATAGCAAATAAAGATTTTGGTGGCCCTTAAGAATTTTTTTAATGGTGGTCATCAAGAAACGGTGTAGCCCATCTAAGATTTGGACTTGTTTTATTTTTTGGACCATGCCCTAAAATTATCTGTGAAAACAGATGGATGGCATGGATGTAAGGGGCATATATCAAAGTGGGTCCCACAGTCAGGGATCCAAGTCTGGGAATATGCTGAATCTACAAGTTGAGGGGATTTCAAATCTCTTTGTATGTTTGGCACCCTAAAGTAACTAGGGTTTGAAATCCACCTTGAAAGCTTGGATTACATCTAAAATGGTTCCAAGAGTTGCATGTGTAACATGTGTGTCACTAGACTATTAATTTATTAGGCACATACCCCACTGATAATATCCCAAAACAATTAGATTACCAATTACATCACTATAATTACTTTAATACAATGACCTACGCTATCCAAATATTATCCATGTAAATCAACAGTTAAAAATTGTTAGTTAGTCACTCGGATATTATTCTTTGCTTGTGTCATCGAGACTTGGAATTTCAACATTTTCAGGCAAAGTATATATTTTAACGGGCTTGTTACAATCATTGTGTCAAACATTACATACTTGTACTAATTAGAGATATTAAAGTTGATTTAATAACTAAATTTAAACCCTTGAAAATATATTTCTGAGTGTCAAATACAATGGGAGAATTCCAAATCTAGGGGATTCCGAATCCATGTTCCCAAACAGGTTTTTCAGCCTACTAGGCTCATCCTTGACAGCGTATGGCCAACCAATTAAATCTCGCCATATCACCACACCACGGGGGCGAGGGTGAAGAGAGCCTCACTACCTAATCACGTCTCTCAAAAGATTGCTTGCAAAAGCCAGATCATGTCAAGGCATGGCCCCCACAATGAGGTAGATCTAAAATTCAAGTGGGCCACACGACAGGAAGAATAAGGATTGAACGTCCACCTTTAAAACATTCGTGCGTCTCTAGTTGATCCCATTGAATAAGAGGCCCCTAGGTGTAATTGAGTAAATGGTACCAACCTTAGCAGTAAATGTTGGGGTGGACATGGCAATAGATCCGTCCTCTGCAATCATAAGACAAATATTGAATGAGCCGTATCCAGGCAGATTGGAAGTTCTTGAATGTCAAACAGAAAAATAAAAACTGTTTATATCAACTGTTCAGGAAATAAATAAATAAATAAAAGCCCATGAATCGAACTCTGGAAACACCCAAATAGACCATTCGCCTGTAGGCCCATCAATCCATCAGTTCGGATTGATCCACTTATTCACCAACCTCATGGATAACAGAGTTGACACCTTTTAACACTAGAGCTAGAGCAGACCATCTGATTCAATCCATTATGTAGAATCAGGTCAGCCTCAAATATTTACCTACGGATTAGGAAGATTTGAAAAAAAAATCTCTCCTACTTTCTAATACAATGCTTACGAAGGACGACTTCAGTCGGGCTGAATTGGGTATCAAACTGAACCTGGTACTGCTGAATCCAAGTCAACTTGGATGCGTTGTATGGTCTAGGTCATTGTAAAACATAAGAGACATCAAGAACCATGTGATGCTTTGTTGCACAACATGTGTGAATGTGGAAAGCTTATGTAAAATTCAAGTCATTTAGGGGGTGTTTGGATCATAACTTACTTTGGATAAGCTACTTATGCCACAAGTAGTTTATATTGGTTTTTATTTATACCGTCGATAAGTATGTTTAGCAACGGACATACTTATTGGTCAAAAAGCTAAGAAGCATGTTTGGTTTCAACATCATAATCAATTATCTCTCAAGTTTATTTGGTCCCCGTCACATCCACCATCCATCATATTGGGGCTAACCTTTGATGTGAACCATTCATTGTATGGACCTCACCTTTGATGTAGGTCGTCCATTATAGGGGTCCACCTTGGATGTGAGCCATTCACTATTATGGCCCGACCTTTAATGTGCACCATTCATTATGTAGGGCCCACCTTTGATGTTGGTTGTCCAAAAAGTGGAGCCCACCACCAATGTTATTGTCCATAAAATGTCGAGCCCACCTTCAATATCCATTGCACATCATGTGGAGCCCACTTTTAATGTGGATCATCCATCATGTGGGTTGACCATCATGCAGGGCCCGCCTCGGATATAAGCCTCTCATCATTAGGGCCGACCTTTGATGTGGATCGTCCATCACATGGGGCCCACCTTGATGTGGACCATCCATCATGTGGGGCCCACCATTATTAATTGCCCATCATTGGGAGCCCTCTTTTGATGTGGACTATCCATCGTGTGGGCCCCACCTTCAATGTGGTTGCCCATCATACTGGGCTCACCTTGGATGTGGATCATTCATCATTAGGGGCCAACCTTTGATGTGTACCATCCATCGTGTAGGACCACCTCAATAAAGGCCTTCTATCATGTGGGGCCTGACTTCACTGTCCATTGCCCATCATGTGGAGCCCACCTTTGTTGTCGACCATCCATCGTGTAGGCCCCACACCACCTTTGAAGTGGATTGTTCATTATATCGGCCCGCTTTAAACGTGGGCTTTTTATCATTATGGGCTGACCTGTGATGTTGACCATCCATATGTGGCTCCACATTACTATGGGGTCATCCATCATGTGGGGCCCACCTTTTATGTGGATTGTCCACTGTGTGAGCCCCACCTTTAATGTGGACAATCCACCAAGTGGGGCCTCCTTTACCATGGACCGTGAGACAGACAACCTCCTTTGACATGTAGTGAGAGAAGTAGAAAAGTCTCAAGTTCAAAAGCTAAAATAAATTATTTATTATAATAAATAGCTTGGGGCGCATAAATTATTTTTACATCAATGCTTGCCAAAACGAACCTACTTTTTTTAAAAAGTAACTTAATTACTTAACATAAGTTAAAAAGTAGCTTCTTCGGGGATATGCAAGCAGGTCCTTAATATGAGAATTCACTTGAGTCACACAAGGTTGAGCTTCACATGACTAATGAGCTTACATATATAGTGTGGTTAAAAAAACATGCGCACATAATTAATATAAGACAAACCAAACTGAAAAAAAAAAAAAAAAAAAAAAAAAAAAATTTAAATAAATTGCCGAGAAAGATATAATATACAAAAAATACAAATATTTATGCGATTCAACAATATACCTACATTCCCCCACAAAGAATGATACTCTAGCTACCTAAGCACACAGCACGTTGAAATGTGCTTAGGTAGCTAGAGTATCATTCTTTGTGCTGTCCATGAGATGACTCAAACTTAAAGCTGTTATTCAGCAGGGGCGAGAGAGAGGAAATTAAAATTAAAAATTAAAAATAAATAAATAAATAAATAAATAAATAAATAAATAAAGAGAGAGTAGAGAGAGTCATAAATTAGATAAGCGGAGAGGGAGATAAGACATGAGAAGTTATTACTGTCATAAATGAATCTTGAATGAACAGGTGCTTTATTGTTAGGCTGTAGATGCAAGGGGTCCCCGCGAAGGGTCACAGGGCCACACAAGATAATGGATCAATTTGGATTTTGAAATTTGAATTAGTTGGTGAGATCTGACTCCAAAATACGTACCACTCCAATCATTAATGGGTTGGGCTTAAAACTTCAGTGAGCTGACCCCACCCACCCTGTTCTGAACACGACCTTTAAATGAGTCAGTTTTGGATCATTTAGAAATTGATTTGGCCTTGTTTCTATCTAGAATTACCACTTAAACCCATCTAATTTAAGTGGATGCAAGGGGTCACCGCAAAGGGTCACAGGGCCACACAAAATAATGGATCAATTTGGATTTTGAAATTTGAATTAGTTGGTGACATCTGGCTCCAAAATAGGTACCACCCCAATCATTAATGGGTTGGGCTTAAAACTTCAGTGAGTTGACCCCACCCACCCCGCTCCGAACACGACTTTTAATTGAGTCAGTTTTGGATCGTTTAGAAATTGATTTGGCCTCGATTCTATCTAGAATTACCACTTAAACCCATCTAATTTAGGTAATTAAGGCACTTCACTAGATGTCAAGACCTATAAAAAGAAAATGTACAGTCTATGATTCAAGGAAGTCCATACTTCATAAAGAACTAAAAATTAGACCAACCTAATTTAGATGCAACCCCTAGGCAAATAGGTTATACTTAGATCTTATTAGTTTATGTTGGAAGCAGGCAATGTGGGTCCCACCTTTGGCAACTAGTAGATCATGGTCCCACTTGATAAATTTTTAGAATGACAATAATGAGATGGACTTAATAGTTGCAACATGGGAAATGTGTGAATGGACACCTAGAAAGTTGTGAGCCTACTGGAAAATGATAAGAAAATGAATAGATACCATGGGAGAATGCATCCACAGTTAGTGGCCCATGGGAGAATGGGCTCAACTATTACTGGGATGGGATGGGATGGGATGGGATGGGATGGGTATATATAAACAAGCTCTCGTAATTTAACTTCGTAATCTAAGTGATAGTCTCTCTTTTAATATTCTTGTGCACCTTGCCTTCAATGATTATCTTGATCATTTAAAAAGAGGGGTGAGCTAAGTCTTTCTTTGCCTAGAGGATAATTTCGACTCTTAATTATCAAGGTCTACACATTGTAAAAGCTATGTAGACTTGTCTCAATCATAATGGATTCAGCACATGTGGTCCATTTAGGCCTTTAGTTTAAACCTAATCCAATCCTAATTGGATGCAGTTTGGCTACTAACATTGCCACTGGTCAGTGCGCCATGGGCCCCACCATAATGTATGTGTTCCATCCACACCGTCCATCTATTTTTCCATATCATTTTTTGGCATGACCCCGAAAGTGAAGTAGATCCAAATCTCAAATGGACCACATCATAGGAAACAATGTTGATTGAACGCCCACCATTAAAAACTTCTTAAGGGCCACGAGTTTTGGATCAAGTTATGCGAATGCTCCCACCACGTGAGTGGTCGCCTTCACTTCTGCTTTCAATTGTGCAGATGGGGTGTAGAGCTAGGCATTGAGTTGAGTTGGACCAAGTTAGGGTTGACCCGACTTGACCTAATTTTGAAATAGACCTGACCCAAACCCGGCCCAACTCGATATCGAGTCCAGCATGCCTGACCCAATCCAAGTCCGAGTCTGGCCTGGACTAACTCGGACATAGTTCAACCCAGTCATAGGTACTGAGTCGGGTCGAGTCAGCACCAAGTTGGGTCATGTGCGACAAGTATTCGCGACCTAAAATCACAGCTCAGAATATAGGTTCATCTGCCGGAATTGTAGCCTCTCCATCAGTTACACGGCATTTCAAATATGAAACGTCAGATCTCGGTGTATGCCTTGCTATAACTTACTGCCTCAGCATCAATATTTGGAGAACCCAACTCCCATCAACTTAATTGGTTCTGTGGGTCCTTTGCCAATCAGAAATGCACCTAATCCGTTCAAATGCCGGTTCTCAATCAGGCTTCACCGACGCGTGCATTATTGTTTTGTGCTTTTTTAGCATGAATTTTCAAATGCATGTCGGCAGAGAATCGGCGGTGATTGGAACCATTCATCTTCCGGCCTCTGTCGTGGATGCGCCACCATGCGATGGTCACTTTCAAGAAATGCACATATTGGTTTGGTCTATCTTCCTAACGTATCTGCATGCAGTCCCATGGAGCGGCTCATGCTGGATTAGTCTGAGTCTCAACTACGAAAAACGAGCTCAAATACTGGGTACTACTAATCCTAACTAAGAAATGATATGGCCATAGAACCATGTCAACAGGATGATCCTGACCACTGATTTAGAGAGAATTGTATGTTGTATCTAGACCATAAAACCATTGAAAGCACTATTTACCGACAGGCCCACTTACGACAAGCGTACAGCACTTCTTTTTGTTCTTTCTTGTAACAACTGGATTAAAAAACCATGAGATGTCCACATCCCCAACAAAGAGTATTCACGCGAAGCAGCGTCCCACACTATTGTCAACATTGCACACGCATAAGAGATCCGAGCCATTGTTTCTGTAGAGATTCAAACGACCTAAAAAAAAAAAATCAGAGCAGTAGTCATTATGTAGGCCACAGTTGTGTGAGAAAAATCAAAGGTCAGAGAAAACGACAGAAAACCGACATCCAATGTACAGCTATGGGCCACCTGATTATCATACCGGTAATATTTTCAAGAAAGCATGGACGCGCTGATCCCTACTAATGAATGGTCAAGATTTTCTTAAGGTGCCCCCAATATAGCAAGTATGCGGCGGGGTCCTCCATCATGTCACTCGCGCGAGTCGCTTGTAGGTTTCCAACGTAAATTAGTCAAAACTCGCGCTTTTTACTAGAAAAAAAATCTAATAATATAATAAATAATAAAAAAAAAAAGAATCAGATGCTCGATCAACGGTCCAAACTCTGCCGACTCCCACGTGTGGCTACTATACGTGCAGGCAGGATGGTAGGGTAGCGTAGTTGGGAAGGGAGATGGAAGGATGCCTGCTGAAACCAACGAAAAGGCTAATGTGATTACCGTTAACATGGGGAACGATTATATTTGCGTTGGGTCCATCTGGTCCATCGGATGCAAGATACTTCCTTTGGCCTTGATCACGGATATCAGGCTGATCCAAAAATCAACTGGGCCAAACCACAAGAAACAGTGTAAAATCATGCTTAAAAGCTTTAAATTCAAGTGGCGTGGCCTGTACAAGTCCTGCAATAGTGAAATATTTATTTGCGTCTTCCTCTCATCCTCTCAAGGCGCGTCGGATGGATAGATTGGATTGCATATATACATCACAGTGGGACCCACAAACAGCTAACGGTGGGCATCCCTGATCCCCGTCCTGATGGGCGCAGATTGGGCACTGCCCCCGCCTGGACATAGCCAGAGACGGACGGTCATGTCAGGGACTCTGTGGGGCCCACATTGATCTAAATGTTTCATCCACACCGTCCATCTATTTTGACGGATCACTTTACGGCGTTAACCAAAAAAGGAGTTAGATGAAAGGCTCAAGTGTACCACACCACATGATGCAGCGGGGATTTAAAGCCTGAGAACTTAAAGCCACGGAAGTTTTGGATCTAGCTGATATTTATGTTTTCCCCACACGTGAATGGCAAATAAACATCAAGGAGGGCCGTATAATGTTTTCAACGGTAGGAGTTCAATCCCCACTACTTCATGTGGTGTGGTCCACTTTATCCTTCGATCTACCTCCTTTTTCGGCTCGGTGAGCCCCACAGAGCCCCTGATCTGACCGTCCGTCTCTAGCCAGGTCCCAGTGGGGGTGGTAGCCACTCCGCGCCATGCTTGATGGCCTAATCGTCGAGTTCCAGCGGAAATATAAGGCAGCGCACGTGAAGGACGATACAGATCTTGTGCACGTACCCCGGATGTGGCGCTCGTGTAGTGGTGGGTATGCCCACGCGAGTTATGCTACCCCTACCGCTACTTATCTCCTGCCCTTATACACGTGCACCGACGTCGTACGCTTTTGAGATATGACGGATGTTGATAAGTCAATGCCCGCGTTTAGATTCCCCAGACCAAAAATCATCACCGTCCATTCTCCTGGTGGACGACACGTGCCTGAAAGGATGTATAGTTAATTAATGATAACCAACGGTCCAAATTCAAATTACATATGTGGTCTACCTTATTTGTGGACACGCATACTTCCCAAGTATCTGGCCAACGAACACCTTGGATAAACAACGCGATGCAACAAATGGGCATATGCAAGTGGGCGTTAGTCGGAAAGGATTGAGGAACCTCAATTCCATATGCACGCAATCTGCAAGCGCCAAACACTAGCTCACCTGACGTGCTACAGACGCTTGCAAGACTTCAGATAATGTCCCTTGCCTGTATCTTAGCCCCTGCATTTCTCAAGTGGTCCCACATGTAGGAAGAATGGACGATGATATGAACTGTTCAGATACTAAACTTGCATTTGTAATGTCCACATCAGCTAGGCTGGCGACCACGCGGTCCATGTTGTGTGATGGAGAATCATTGACACGCGCGCCCTAATTTCAATTAAGGGTCGTTTGGATTCTCTCATTGAGTTGTAATTCAATAACAGGTGTAAAGTAATTATAACCTGTCTTGCTTGGCTTTAAAATGTAATGTAATTAAGGGCAAACACTTGTCTATATTTAAATTACTTGTAATATACTCACAGTCTATAGTTAATTAGGAGTAGTAAATTCTTCTTCTTCTTTTTTTTTTTAAAGTCTAATAACTTATAAAGTTTTTATTTAGGATAGATTATTAGCAAAATCCCAACTCAATAAAACATGTAGCTAATTCTTATGTTAAATAAATTATTTGGTGGGCTACAAAAGTTAGCCTGTTATTTCAATTTTTTTTTAATGATGAGAAATTATTAAATATAAATAATTAACTATAAACCAATATCAAATTAATAGCAAATAATGAGTTTAAACATATGTTTTTAGTAATTCAAATACAAAATAACTCTAAATAATTTAATAACCTAATACCATCGTCAACAGGTTCAACCAAGACCAGGCCCAAATTATCTAAGAATTCTTATCAATGTCAACTTAAGTACCAAAAGAAATGTTTTTTCCACAAACCACATGATCTTTGGATCCTTGAACAACCCCAACCATTAACTTTCATTAACAAGGCACCTCTTGCATGGAAAAAGGTTGAAACTCTATTCTAGGTATTGTTGAACTGCTTATAGGGATATCAATGCTCTTAATTAACTTCCAAAAGGTCACTCACTCACCCTTTTCTTACTAAAAGTTTTGTCATTTCTCTTTCTGAACATTGGGATGCAAATGGTAGTCCTACAAAACTTCCACACCTTATTCCCGAGGAAGAGTATGACGGACCTTCACTCAAATATTTAATCTTTATCCAAGAATATCAAATTGACTAAAAATTGAGAAAACACCGGCCGCACCTGGTTACTCATAGCACAATGGACAGAAAGATATGGTTTACCACCATTGCTTCCTCTTTTCAACACATGATGCATCTAGTCGCAAGTCAAATTCCTCACAGCAGGGTGAGGATTTCTAGCAATGGCAAAGACCAAATAAGAAAAAGAAAAAGAAAAAGAAAAAAAAAACATGAATACAATCTTCCAATATCCCATACATACACTCTCATTAGAATTTTGTCACATTTCAAATACCTATTGAAGACAAGCTTCCAAACTACTCTTATCCCTCATTCTATCAAAGCAATCTACAGCAACATCCGTGAGGCTCAGAAATATAATACAAAGGCCTTTCTACTCCACACATCTTCCTTCAGCAAAATTCCACTCGCCACTCTGTTCAAATGGAAAATTTTTGCCTAAAATGTATTGGGTTGAAGCCACGCATACTGCAATGTATTTGATCAATCGTAAACCGTTGCGATCTAGTATGAAGGTCCCAGATGAAATTCTTTATAAGATGTCTGATTTAAGGTACCTATGGGCATTTAGATGCACAGCTTATGTGAAGCACAATGATATTTTAAAAAATGACAAACTTGATGAAAAGATCATAAAGTGTATTTTTCTTGAATATTCATATGAGAGAAAAAGCATACTGGTGTTATAATCGGTAAATTGTCATATCTACAAGGGTTGTTACGTAACATTTGATGAAATTCACGATAGTATCAAGCTTTAAATGGAGTCTTTAGAGCATTTATCAGATGCAAAGTTATATATAGGACCGTCCACTCCACAATCATTTAAGTTAGTGAAAAGATCTTAATTGGCATAATCAAAGATAAATAAGGTTGTATTCTCTTTGAATAATAATTTAGAATGAAAATATCTTATTCGTGAAAGGCTTTCTGTTAAATGATTTGAATATTATTACATCACAAATATTCATTATGCTTATATGATGCAGGTCATTCATTCTTACGAGTTGAATACCTTTAAAGAAGTGATTGATGATTTTCAGTTCTACCAAGCCATATAAGAAGAAATTGGTATACTGAAAAAGAATGGCTCATGAGACTTATTTGAGCTTTCAGAGGAAAAAAAGTTATTGATTGTTAGCAGATATACAAAATAAAGAAAAATACTATATGCAAAGTTGAGAGTTACAAGACGCATTTGATGGCTAAGGTTTCTATAAGAACTATAGGGAAGATCACAATGAAATATATAATCTTGTGGCAAAAAATCTTCAATATGACATCTACAAAGTGTTGGATGTTTCAACAGATGGACATGAAGATCTCATTCTTAAATAGAGATATTGATTTTAAAATGTGCACATAGAACAACTTGTCGTATTTGAAGATTCTAAAAGGTTGAGGTATGTGAGCAAGCTCAAGAATACACTTCATAGTATAAAACAAGTACCTAGAGCTTTATTTGCAAAGTTTAGAAAATTATTTCTTTCAAGTGGTTTTATTCCCTCTTTCCACTTATGAATGCAATTTTACGAAGTATTGTACAAAGACAACACTAAATGTGTTATCTAGATAGATGATTTGATCATTACAGGCAATGTTCCTGTAGTGGCAGAAAAGTTAAAAAGTTTTTGTTATGCATGATGCCTTAGATTCTTCCAATCTGTTGTGCGGAATCGTCATGTCTTGGTTCAACCGAGTCCATTTTTGGTTCGACCGAAAATTGGTGGAAAGACAAGTTGCACATTGTGATGTTTCGTGCATTTTCTTTTTCAACCAAAAAGTACTTCGGGTTAATTCGGTCTAACCAAAGGTTCTATTTGGTTTGACTGAACTTGTTATGCAGAGTTGGGAAAATTGGGCTATTTAAGCCTAATTCACGATTATGACTAGTATTGTTACGAGTGTTCTCTCTAATGCCGAGGTTTTTTGTGAGATGAAAGGGTTTCCAACACTTGTAAGGACTTGGGAAGGGTTTTCCTAGGGTCGAGCATCGCAATGGGAGATTGGGTATATCTATAATCGAAAATGTAAGTGGTGCATTACTCTTAAGGTTTTTATTATAGTAGAATTATGTCGCTTTATGCCGTAGTTTTTTCCCGCATGAGTTTTTTCACATAAAATATCATGTGTTCTATGGTTGCTTCTTTTATTGCTTGGTTATTCTACTTTATATCATTGACTATCTTCCTTGTATGTGCTTTCATAAAGCGCACAAATTAACAGTGGTATTAAATCTGAATTTATAATACATATGGTTGATTTGGGTTTGTTGGGGATCTAAATCTCTATAATTTCATCTCTCGAAGTTTTGAAAGAAAAGATTTAGGAGATCTTTAGTACTTTTTTGTATTAAAGTAAGAAGAGAAAAAGGAAATTTTAATTCTTTAAAAGATTGATAGGGTTTAAATCAGTTACGACAACACTTGAAGTGAATTACATGCAATCGAAAGATGGAGAGCTTGATTGATTTTAATGAAAATGCAATGGAATTAAATTTTTAAAAATCCAAATTCTAATTAGATACCATAGATCTCTGATCATAATCATGCCATCTTTTAAGAAAAATTAAAAATACACTTTCTAACTTGGAGACACGTGAATCGGTTACTTGATTTATTACTTAGAGTGGTTCTGATCAGTCAAAGTTAGAACGGACTAGTTAATTGCAAGCGATTTCGTAAATATAATTGATCAAAGGCCTTATTCAGGGAATCATCCATAACATACTCATACATTGACATGGATAGGACGAAAATACATTGACATTGGATTAGGCTCGATAGTAGAGACTAGAGTTGTACATGAATCGAGTTAGCTCGGTTAACTCGCTCAACTCGACTCGAAAAAGCTCGATTCGACTCAGTTCGAAGCTGAGTTCGAGCTTAGTCGAGCTGATTTTTGGAGCTCGAAAAAATTTCGAGCCGAGTTCAAGGTTGTTTAAGCTGGAATCGAACTCAGATCGAACCAGTTCGATGACTTGGTTATTTTGATATCGATGTTGCTCACCAAGTGTTCAATGAAATGACACAACGAAGTGTTGTTTCGGATGCATACATTCTCTGCTGGATCGGCTGATGGTGAGGAAGGTATGAATATGAAACAAATCACTACCAAAAAAAAAAAAAACATTGCATGATAAAACTACCTTTGTATCTTGATTTTGATGTTGCCTACTGAGTATTTGATGAAATGTCTGTAAACTGTTGTTGTTATTTTGCATACTGTGAGAAATTGAAGGTGCGCTCCATGCGTTTGAGTAAATGTCACACATGCTCGAACTCGGCTCAAAATGCTGACTAAATCGAGCTAAGTTGGCCAGTCAAGCTCAAGGACCAAGCCGACTTCGAGTTGGGGTCAGCTAGTGGTCGAGTTGAGTCGAGTTGTGCCAAACTCGACTCAATTCGACTCGTGTACAGCTCTAGTAAAGAATGTGCATCTTGACGCCAAGACAATCCCCTAGCATATGATGGTCAATCTAAGTAACACAGGCATGTCTAATGATTTGTATGGTCTAAGTCCTGAGATCCATGGATCACAATACTCCCCCAGACACAAGTCGTTGTTGCCAATATCAAATTACCGAAGGATAATAAAGGTAAACTTCACAAATCTATAAGAATAAAATATGTTCTACATACACTAACTAGGCCAATGAATGGATGGTAAATCTATGCATAAAATAAGTCAAGGAGCAACCAGATATTGATTTTCCATGGCGCAGCCCAACAATGTTCTCTACATATATGCGTGCTTATCGAGAGATGATTTGTAGGTTGATATATTTAACCATCACTTGCCTACATTTAGTATATCCAGTTAGGGTCATAAGTTAGTTTATGTTGGAGTAGAGGAAACCGTGTATGAATGCAAGAAAACATATCTTAGGATATGTGAAGGTGACCATTAATAAATATGTCTTATAAGTATAGTGTATCAATAAAGTTTGTAAGCTATTATGATATGAATTGGGCTAGGGACCATCTTCACGTTGTTCAGCATCAAGTTTTTATTTCAATATTACTCCAGAAAGTATCTTACAAGGAAGCAAGAAGCAACTTGCTATTGTAGGGTCTGCTATAGAGGTTGAATATCGTGCCACTATGCTAGCTATATGTGGAAATGTGTTATTGACACAACTCTTGAGATACTTTAGAGACAAAGTCGACTACCCCTTTCCAATCATAAGTGAGTTTTTACTCGATTATGTAAGCGTCAAATCCAACGTTTCATACCTGTATGAAGCACGTGGATATTGATTGCTACTTTATTCAGAAAAAGATTATTAGCAAAGAGGTAGAGTTCACTCACATATCTCTAAATGACCAAGCAACGGATATTTTCATCAAACCACTAAGCAATAATAAATTTAATCTCTTCAAAATAAATTTGTGAATGATAGGTGCAAGTGGGAATTGACAGCAGGGGGGGTTGAGAATCATTGCAAAGTCATAATTTAATTAAGATACTTAGTTATCAACTTTTAATTGAGTCAAATTAGAAAAATAATTGTTAGTGTATTTTCTTCTTAAAGTTGTGATATCAATAGGATTAAGAAACCAAACTCCCTTCTATAAGGGCTCGCTAATGAATACACAACGTATATGTAAAAACACTCTCTTCACTCTCTTAACTTTTTTTAGTAAGTAATTTTTGCCTCTCTCTTACTTTTTTTACTAAGTAATTTTCTTCATTTTTCTCAATTGATGCTAAGACCTTTACTTAGTCTTGATTGTGTGATTTTCTACATCATGGATGGTTCCAAAAATGACAACCCACCACCTCAAGAAAATGTGCGCTGATGGATGGGCCAACCTCATTTTTAGGACAGGACAAGCGTAATAATGATTGTGTGATTTTCTACGTCATGGATGGTTCCAAAAATGACAACCAACCACCTAGAGAAAATATGCGCTGATGGATGGGCCAACCTCATTTTTAGGACAGGACAAGCGTAATAATGATTGTGTGATTTTCTACGTCATGGATGGTTCCAAAAATGACAACCAACCACCTAGAGAAAATGTGCGCTGATGGATGGGCCAACCTCATTTTTAGGACAGGACAAACGTAATAATGATTGTGTGATTTTCTACATCATGGATGGTTCCAAAAATGACAACCAACCACCTAGAGAAAATGTGCGCTGATGGATGGGCCAACCTCATATTTAGGACAGGACAAGCGTAATAAACGAACTATCTTGTAAAGCATTTGGATCCCTTAAACAGGTCATTTCATCATGTGTTATGATAGGGTTTGATGTTTAAAGATAGGGTGCTGGCGAGCCTAACTAGCAGCTACAGAGGTTCCCACAGACGTGATACTCAGGCTTAGTATTTAGGCACTAAGAAATTGTAAATGTGGCATATGTTAACTCAAATAAAACTTATTATACTATATTACATATATCACCTCAGATAAAATTGACTGGAATGTACAGCCTGCCGTTGCCAGGTAATAATCCCAAGATCAGATTGGTTGAAGACACTTCCTGTTAGTGGAAGTAAAACCTTATATTTTTCAATTTTAATCGTCCAATAAATGCTCACCAATTGGATAATCAGACATTCGAATAAAGCTTAATTTTTTGTTCACGATATATCTGCACTGTGTACCATAATTTGGACTGTTTAGTTCGACTACCCCTATGTGACGTGTACAATTTCTAAATGCCTGGGTATCATATCATCCATCACACACTGCCATAGCATCAAAGTTTTTATTCTCTCTTAATCTCCAGTGTGACCCATAACCAGGGGGATCGAAGCCATTGATCCATTGGGCCACCACATGACAGACCAGATTGCAGAAATTGGGTGCACCCAAATTTCCGCCCACTAAAACGTGGACCACAGCCATTTTGTACCCAACAACTCATTACCCTCAGCAGGCTGCTAAGACCACACCCGCGTATAAAGCAGTTCATGTTCACGCCGCCAGATGTAGCACTCGTGGCACACGGATCCAATCCGTCCATCATGGTGATTCCACCAAGTAGATTCCCGGGGCCTGCAATCAATCCCGTGTGGTCTATAACATCATCAGCAACAGGTGAATGATTAGAAAAACGTGCCCATCATCTGATCGTTCCTCTTGTGAACTTTGGGACCCATATAATCAACAAAACCAGCCTGATTTTTGAGCTAACGCATGGAAACAAAGAGACCGACCAAATGGACAGCGTGGATCTCAAACCCATGTGCCCTGCTGGCATTATGTGATGTGTGCTCACAACTCATTTACACACCAGGTTCTCTGTGAATTTAGACTATTGCACGTGTGGTCCACCAAAGGAACAGTCCCTACTGTCGGAGATTTGGTAAATCTGTAGTTGCGCGCGGAATGATGTAGATATTGACGAGTCGAAGGAAAGGCAACCGTTAAAGAGTTTTGAGGATCGCATCCGAAGCACACACATCACGTGCCTCTCTACTTTCGTGTTCCCAGGATTGAGTACAGCTCCGTAAAGAGATTCAGAGGACACCTTTTCTTTTCATGGCAAATCCATCAGAATGCTCTCTACCATTTCTCATGGCACATCCATCAGGATGCTTTCTACCATTTCTCACGCCCCAGTGCTTACAACCAGGCCCGTGGGGGAAAGATGAGGGACGAACCCCGTCATTAACCAGCTTAGCCTGTGGGAGACGAGTACTTGCGGCGCAGATGAGCGATGACATGCCAATCTACTAATCAGTCAAACAATGTTAAATAAGTTGGGCCACCTCTAGCCTACCTTCTTCTAGATCTTCCATCACACAAACCTATGCCAAGATTAGTTGTTACACCTAAAACCCATGCCTTGATATACTCATGCTCATCTTGCTTAGCCTGGACCTACTTTCTTCCCTGTCAGGTAGCATTTGCACAAATGGTTTAATCATCTCTTCCTATTGCAGTTGGTCTTTTGGCTTTAGGCCAAAAAACACAAAAGCTATATTTTGCAGGAGCTTTTGTTTCCAACCCCTCAATTTAAGAGTGCTATAAGGCCCAGGAGTTGCTATTCTGGTCTCAAAACACAGTTGGAAGTCACATATTCACATCTTATCCTCTCTTTTTCACACACCCACCGACACCCTACATGGGCACTCAAACCCAGGACTTCAGTTTTAAAACGCAATGCACCTATCACTGATATATGCATTAAGACCCAATTCACATCTCATCCTGTCCATTGTTGGAAAGCACAAAAGCATTGCAGCTTTAATTATGCCGACCAACCACATTCCACCGCACACTTTCAACGCTTTGGTTAACCTGCAATGCAAACAAATGGCCAGGGCACTTGCATATCAATACATGTATTCTGTAGAGTACAGATGCACATCTGTCCCTACAGGCAGCATGCATAGTTGGGGCATGCAGCCCCTTCACCTGATGTGCCATGACTTGGATGGGCAAAGCACCGAATATTCTACCCAATTGGAAGATCCTAAGGGTCCCATCTTTGGCCTTCTTTCCTGGAAGGCTGATGTACTCTGTTCATAGCAGGCCAGATTGACGGCCATTGATGGAAGGGTTAGGCTCTTGCAGTCGTGGTGATTCTTTTGAGGTGTTACCCATCCAATATCAAACACTTTAAATGCAGAACCATGGGCCCACTTAGACCAATACAGCAGTCCATAATTCCACTGATGACGTGCAACAAGTAGGAGAGTAGAGATGATCAACGTGCCAAACTGTGTTTGGATCCCAATTCTATCATTTTCCTGTGGCTGAATAGGTCAAAAATCAAGCCAGAATTCTAGCCCACGCCGTCTTTCAATCCCCACGAAACGGGGGCAGAAACTACTAGGTTCAACGGCTGACCAAATCCTTGTATTTCAGGGAAATCCAATACAGTTTGCAATTCAATACAAGTCGGGCCCCATTACAATTTGCAATCCCCAGTGTGCTTACGACCAACATTGGTTTCAGCCCCTGACATGGGTCTTTGACCTAATGAGGGGTTTCCAAAACACGATTAAGGATATGGGTAGAGACCAATGATTAATCCATTAAGTAGAGAATGACTGAATCGAAGCAGCCTTGCAAACTGGCAGTGTACAAAACCCTAAGGAATGTGTCCATTCGGAGGCAAAATCCACGCAATTGTCGTACATCAAGCGCACCTCAGAAAATTACCTGGGCTCCACAATGGGGTAAGGGAACATTACCAAGTAAAAGATCTTACAAAACCTCGGCAGACTTTCCACTTCTTCAAGATCTGTCCTGCCTTGGGGGAGGACTGCATCACCAGTTACCAGGTAAAAATGGTAAAGCAATGCACATTGGGATTAAATGTTAGGTGGTACAAACACAGAAAAAGGAAAGCTCAGAATACTAACCTGTTGTAGTTGTCGTAAGCAGGGCTCTCTGCTCTGCCATAACCAGGACTGCCCTTTGGTTCAGGCCTGGTGTACGGACTGGGGGCACGGCCATAATCAGGGCTAGCCCTTTCTGCAGCTCTTCCATAGGGACTTGGGGATCTCCCACGGTCACGACCACCTCTCTCAGAGGACCTGTCTCGGCCCCTCCTATCAGGGCTGTAACCATTTCTTCTCTCATCATCATCACGAACTGCATACTCTACCGAAATAACCCGATCCATCAACCTACTGCAGGTGCATAGGAAGAACATGACGTATCATTAGCAACAAATGGAGAAAGAACCATATTTAATACTGTTGAGGATTCACGTTCCATGCAAGATCCAATTGAGGATATTGGTATTCTTTTTGTAAATTACAAATTCGTTTCATACTATAGGAAAACTCCAGTGGCAATGCATGCCATTATATATCTGGATTTCAGTTGTCTCAAAGGGATTTCTTAAAATCTACTTTTGGCACTGAAAAAGGGTGCAAACAACATGGAGAACGATACAAGTACGGCAATAAGAAGAGGGATGGAAAACGAGAAATAACATATGCATGAAAGAAGGAAAACCTCTCGTTGGTTGCATCCAATGCTTTAGTTGCATCCTCCTGCGAGTCGTACTGAATGAATGCGAAATTCCTTCTGATCCTCACACTCAATACTTTCCCATATGGTTCGAAGTGCCTCTCCAAGTCCCTCGTCCTTGTATTGATTGGGTCGAAATTAATAACAAACAACGTCTTTGAAGGTTTCAAATCAGCAGAAGATCTTCTTGAACCACCAGGTCTTCTAATACCACGATCTTGTTGCTGTAAAGAGCTCAGGGGGAGTTTGAATAAGATGCAATGACAAACTGAGCTAGAATGGTGAATAGCGGCACCCATATAATTGGAAAAAGAAACTACCTTACTCCACTCAATGCGAAGCCGGCGGCCATGTCTGCCAAATTCTTTCCTGTCAAGTGCTCGAATTGCATCCTCAGCATCTCTCTCATCATCCATGTAGACAAAAGCAAATCCTATAAATGGTAAGAGTCAGCACAGATGGAGAATCCATTTCTTATGTGAGAAAATTTATTACAAAGTCAAGAACCCCTGCCGTGAAAGGATCCCTCGACATGAGATGGCATTGATAGCACCAATAAAACACATAAAAGCCCAGTCAAGAAATTAACACATCGAACCATCTCTGTGAAAGCCAGAAACCAACTGACCAGAAAAAAAAACATCAGGAACAGACCTTGTGCGTTGAACTAAATGATGTCAAGGAACAATAATCCAAAGGTAGGTGGTGCCTCATGGCAGTTCATCGAACAGAAAGTGCCTTCTCCATGTATTCTCCTGCCTGGCTGCAAGATCGGCATGGGTTCTACCTCAGAACATGTCTCGGATTGAAGATGGGGCAGAGGTCATGAGGAATGAAAGGCAATGGTCTGTCGGGGAGAATGTAAGCTGATGCCATTGTGGATCAGATCAGCTCTTCTGAAAAACATAAGATGAAGAAGCACGTGCACGGGCAGGAAAGGTAATGCACAAGAGCCATCAGCCAGGAGGAGCATGGATGCTCCAAGATATTCCTGCGCCAAAGAAATTGTTGATTATGGGGGCTAAACTTCAAAAACAGACTGCTTTCGTAAACTTATCCTGACCCCTCGAAGGACCCAAAAAGGACTGCCTTCACCGTTTTATGTAGTCCAGAAAATGTTGTGGCAGTTGATATGAAGAATCGATGCAGTCCCATAACTATCACCTTTATGGGAGGAGGGACCCCCCAGCTTGATATGCAGCTTTTCTTGGTAGGATGTGTCCACACGTGAAGGTTGGAATGATTGTGTATACCTCAATTGTTTATCTATTCAAGACCATTAAGATCTAGATACATCAGAAGCATTGTAGTTTCAGTCACTACTTACAAGCATGCCCCAAAATGAGCATAATAGTCCATTTAAAATTTGTGGTATGCTATCAGATGGTAGAAAATGGTTTCTATTTCCACGCAATATCCCATGTCCAGTTTTCAATATTGTGTCAACATGAACTCATGCAATGGGTTATCACAGCTCGAAAACTTGATGAAACGCAGTAGGAAGAGATCATCAGCTACAGTTAGCGGATATTTTCCAATGATATGGCCTCCGAGGCATGTAATTTCAAGTCTATAACAACCAAAGGAAAGTGAAAAAAGTACTGGTGGCAGGAACAAAATAATCCAATGGATAATAGAAACAGTAGTGAGCAGGGTAAGGAAGAACAGCACTCTTCTGCAACAGTGAGATCACAACCACAAGAAAGAACCTGTATGCAAAAGACACTTACCTGACTTCATATCTATCCTGTCGACTTTCCCATATCTGCCGAAAAGACGCTCAAGGTCGGATTGACGGGCATCATGCTCAAAGTTGCCGCAGAAAATGGGCCTCATTGTTGCTGACAATGCAGTGTGAGTTAAACTGTTCTTGGACCTTCAACATGTGGTAAAGACACAAACAGAAAAAATTGTCAAACTAAAGATACAAAGAAAGCAAACATCCATGGAAATGGAAGATAAAATGTCATTTACATAAAATAGCATACAGAAAACTCAATATCGTCAGCAGATAATTGTCACAAGTGAGTATTAATATTCCCATGAACTTAGTGTAGTTGTGAATGTGATGGCCTCACAGAAACTTCCCCATGCAAATGTGTAATTTGGAACCACTTTTCAAATAGAACCAAGTCCAGTCGAAATATCCAAGGCCTTCATCATTGTCCATTAAAGTAACAACAACAAAGTTTTCAATAAATGTATCGGTAGCGGAATTGGCAAGGCCCAAAATGATATGATACACAACGTATAGGACCATATTGGCTGATACAGCACGTATCAGCCTTCTTTTTTAATCTTTTTCAGTTTGGGTACAAAAATTCTTGAAAATGTTAGGAAAATATAAGATGTAAAACATCAAAATTTATCGATGTCTGTGTTTTTCACATGTATTCGTGTTATCAGACCATTCTTTGTTCAGAATGTTGTATGAAAGCTTCACCCAATAAAAGTCAACCACATAGGACCTAATCAAATACAAATACACCATGGTTTTGTGGATTAGGGCCCACTGAATAAAACAAAAGGAAAATGAAAAAACAAAGCAAAAGTGATGGTTTATCCCTTCTTTTGGATATTTCCTAAAATGGCCCATTCCGCTTCGATTCGTCAAGTCCCATTCAAATCTTGTGTTTTGATCCCCAAAATTTAGTAAAGCTCCTCCACAGTTGAAATGAAGAAAGAGGTGAAAAATGAGAAACTACTGAAAATATAAAAAAATTAATGTGGCCTTTATGGCCATATCGGGTGCTCCTACACAACATCCAATCCAATATCAATTGATACAGGCCGGTATGTCCCATTTTTTCATAATGGACCAATTCACCCACATAACACGTAACAAGGGCAGACGACACTGTTAGTAATCGATATTTAAACACCATAAGCAACACCCAATCGATGCACAACTTGCTAAAGGGTCCCACTCGTTAGATGAGCTGCTAGAGACTGTAGTGTGTGTGAGTGACCCAGGGTTCAATTACTGGTACTATTACCTTTCAAAAAAAAAAAATGATTAGATTGAATACAAGTTAAAAGTTCCCTGCACATCACTTCTCGCCCACACCATAAAGTAGACAATACAATGTGTATGGCAGGTATGCAATACATCATCACTCGTGCTATATTACTTGTCTCCTCACTAGTTCATGACCTGGCTTCTGGGTTCAGGCCATAATTTTATCATGGAATATCACAATGGATTACGATTACATTATTTTGACTATTAATTACTCTCATCTTCAGTTTCCATAACTGAATGAGGTCACAGTATTTGCCTCCTCTAATCACCATCGCCTGTAGTTACCATAGACACGACAGTTCACACCACCGTGTAGATGTTACCCTAGAATCAAAATATACCTTATCTTGTGTATCAGGGTTGGTCATCCCATGTGAGTGGGTGAGCAACCTGCTGACAAAGGGAGATGACCTTATTGCATGATCGAGAAAACTAATGCCAATGGAAAACCAAACTAGTAGCAAAAATAAGTTGCACAAAACATGGCACAGATGATCAACATAAATGAATAGTTATAAAGTATATGAAAAGATAGAGATACATTCTCAAAAGAGGGGGGAGGGGGGGGGCTTCTTACTCTCATTTGCCTCTCATGAACCTGGAAAAAAAAATATATCTACCTATATAATTCGTTATGAGATCTGCTAACACCTTTTGATAGGAATATAACTAAGAACTACCCTTTTGTATCTTACTTGCTCTTGAACATTGTGATACTTGATTTCTACATGCTTTGATTTCTTATGATGTTTAGAATCCCTTTGTCAGATCAAATTGAAAAGGTTTTTATCAATCCTTAGCTACACATGCTCATGACATAAACCTCTTACGAATCTTTAGACCCAACCACCTTCCTGAATCGCTCTACAATAAGCTATGCACCCAAGTTCCATGAACAAAATGGCTATTGGTGTTTGTTTCTTGCCTGTCATGAACCTGAAATAGATCTCTAGCTATATGCTCATCATGAGATCTACTAACATCCCTTTGATGGGAATGTAACTAAGAACTACCCTTTTGTGTCTTACTTGCTCTTGAACATTGTGATACTTGATTTCTTATGATGTTTAGAATCATTTGCCAGATCAAACGGCAAAGGTTTTTATCAATCCTTAGCTACATGTGTTCGTAACACCAACCTCTCAAGAATCTTTAGACCCAAACAACTTCCTAAATTGCTCTAGAACAAGCTATACCCATCTTCCATGAACAATATGGCTATTGATGTTTGTTTCCTGCTCAACCAAGAAATGGGTGCTTTGTCCCTCCCAAAAATCAGAAAATGAACCATTAAGTTGATCTTTGTCCCTCTCAAACAACAGAAAATGAACCACGAAGTTGATCTTTGTCCCTCTCAAATAGCAGAAAATTAACCATGAAGTTGACTTCCTCATGTCGGAATCCATACCCCAGACCATGGTGTGCCGTAAAGTTGGCAACCGTTACACGTTATGGGGTCGTAAAGGTCATAATGGCCGTTACGGATAAAATGACCCGTAAAGGCCATTACAGCCCCCGTAATGGCCCGTTACGTCCCCCGTATAGGTTGTAATGGCCCCGTAACGGCCCGTTACGGGGCCGATACAGGTTTTTAGGGTTTTTCTCAATAGAAAAGAGAGAGAGAGAGAGAGAGACCGTAACGGCTGTTACAACCCGTATCGTAAAGGTAACAATGGTGGCCATTACGGCCACCGTTACCCTTACGGAATACCTTGCCCCAGACTACATCAAAAAACCCTTACAATTTGGTTGGTATCTTCATAAGAAAGCATCACGTCTTTTGTCCATCTTAGATAGCAAAATATTTTTTGACCGAAGTCTGAAGTATCTATCGAGAGCGATATATGTCGCCAGATAGGTATCAGTTTCGGTGCTCACTTATTCAAGTCGGTCTCACCAAGAAGCTTCAATTCACTTATTTTAAGCCCTTCATTGAGGAGATATGTATTTAGAAATATTTCTTAACATGTTTTAAATCCATTTTGTGGGGTTTTGGAATTGTTCTGGACCAAAACTTACATATCATCCATATATATCTAGATGCGATCATGGACGATATGATACATGTTAATCCTTATGTTTGATGGGTTGCAAATAAGATTATCCCCGGTTACTCTAGAAATAGCTGACAATTTCTATTTGTACAACTAACGTCTAGTCGACTACAAAACATGGCATACATAAGGCCACCTAGTGAACTCACATAAGGTACATAGGACATTGTTCATTTTTCAACATCAGCCTATAACATAGTGTGCCGTAAAGGCCGTTACGTAAAGGTAATTGTGGCAACCGTTACACATTATGGGGTCGTAAAAGCCATAACGACCATTATAGAAAAAATGACCCGTAAAGGCCATTACAGCCCCCGTAACATCCATTATGCCCCCCGTAAAGTCCATAACGGTCCATTATAGGGCTGATACAAGTTTTTCATTTTTTTTTCAATAATAAAATAGAGACCGTAACAGCCTTTGAGGCCCCCGTAACAGCTGTTACACCCTGTATCATAATGGTAACGGCGGTGGCCATACAGCCATCGTTACCATTACGGAATACTTTGGCCTGGAGGCACAACTTCTTATCCAATCAGATAACTTCATTGGTTTTCTATGCAACCACTAGTGGGCGGGGTATGGTAGGGCTGCAAACCCCCAACCATTTGAATTTCTGGAGAGGAAATTTGAGAGATAAGGTTGTTATTCTTTATCCTTATACCCTATAACATCCCCTTAATCTCGTGTTATTTAATAAAGAGGTCTTAACCTTGAGAATTACTACAAGATGTTCTTGACGAGGGGAAAGAGAAGAAAAGTGATGGCCTTTGATTGACTATCAATTCACTTTGATCATGTGATCCAATCCTTTGATTGCATCCGATGGGCCGTTGTATTTGTGGATCTCATCACGTTCCTCTGATAGTCAATTAGTTAAGCCGCTGGAAGAGATTGTAGATTTTCAATTTATTATTCAAGATCCACAAATCTTTGATTGTGTAGGAATCTGTTGGATCCTCATCACTTCCGCAAATCAGCACCATTCATCACCTTCAAGGTACTGGAGAGCTTTAGCATTTCATTCTCATCTTTCTCATCTAAATATAATGCAAATTATAGTGCAACCAATATAATTTTACTTAATTTCCTCTTTTGCTTAATTTCCTCTTTTGACCCTTTTGCACTCCACAAAAACTAAATGGCACTCAAAAAAATCCATATGTCATTTTAAAAAAAACCTCCATTCTCTAGTGACACTATAGTTTATACCACCAAAGTAGCCCATCACCCTTTTTTTTAAAGATCCCATCACCCTTTTATCATCGCTTTACACCATCTTAAACAAAATGGCACAACATAGTGAGTCATGAACTACGCTAAGAACTATAGTTTTAGGCAGTGTCTTCTCCAATCTATTACACTATAAATTGTTAACAGGAATGGGATAACTCATGTTGGTTTAAAACATCTCAAGTTTTTTTTTTCTTTTCTACGACATAACTCAAACAATTTGTACCTTCTGCCCCTGTCAACTCGCATGCACCAATTTAACTCAAAAGGAGCAGAACACGAACAAGCCAGAAAAGATCAATCTTTCCTAATTGCCAGCATGACAAGTGTGTGGAGCATCCGAGAGGGCATAAGGTGGACCAATTGTTAAGATGAACTAACATAAGGTTGGCACTGGACTGGACCTGGACCAAGTGAAGTCAAAATTTTGAACAGGGCCAGCTGGATAGGCCTGGCCCAACCAGTTCAAAATCCAGGCCTGCACCAACTCCGGGCCCACCCGTTGCAAGGCCTGCGTGAAACCAGGCTGGTCCACTCATCAGGTGGGCCACCACTACACAAAAAGAATAGACGGTTTAAAAACTTGCGAAGGGTCTACATTGGAAAAACACAAGTGACCCTCCTGATGAGTAGACCATCCTGATTTTTTCAGTATGTCCAAATTACTGCTGGGGGCCACCTTATACACCACTTGGACGTTCCGCAAGACTTCCAGGAAGGCACGCATCAAAATCAAATAAGAAGATGAAGAAGAAGAAGACCCGAATCTAAAATTTGGAGAAAAGATTCTTTCTGACTCCACGATTCTTCTTGATTCTCAAATTCGATGCCTTAAACATCGAGAAGTCGAGAATTTTTCTAGAATATCTGTACGTAGTTGAATAATTCCCCAAACATTCAAGCATAAGCAATCAAACCATCAGAAATGAAAGAGAAAATCGTAGAACGAAGCAAAATCATAGGAAAGAAACCGATTTCCGTAAACTGATGATGGCTGCAGAAATCAAGACAGAGGTTAGGCAGGGGAAAAAAAAAACGTTGACCTGACAATGAAGGTCTGTGCAGATCGGTAACGAGAAGATCTGTAATGCACGGAGCAAAATAGCTATCGAAAATCAGAAGGATCGAATAAGATTGGAATGGGGTTTTGTTACCTTCGATTCGGAAGAGATCTCGACGCCGCGGAACACGAGACCTTGCAAGGAAATGAAGAACGGGGCTTAAAACCCTAAAAGTGAGAACTGCGGAGGCCCCCTTAATGCGAACCTTTAAACGCAGAGGTTTGCGACTTGCCAGCCCAACACGCACGCAGCCGCTCCACACGCACCTTCAGTGGTAGCACACGTGCCTACCTAGCAAGCGTATGGAACTTGGGGCTGAAAGTCCGGCGGGTTGGGTTGGGTTGGTGCTCAACCCTAGCCCAACCCAAGGTTCCTATACCTCAACCCTAACCAAACCCAACCCAACCTAACCTCGCCTCGGGTTGCGAATTCTCGACCCAAGTCCAATCCAAGCGGGTTCGGTCGGGTTGGCCAGGTAGGTCCGGCAGATATATGCTAATATTTTCATTATTACATTAGTCTATTATTAATTTATTATATTTTCAATAAAAGTTTTATTTTTTATACTTATAATTTTATTAATTATATATGTAATTATTTATCGTAAAGAATAATTTTTTAAAACAAACAAGTTAAAATATAGGACAACTACTCCTTTAAAGTCATATTCTGCATCAAGCAATCTATTTAGGAAAGAGAAATCCGGTGTATCTTATTAAATTGAATCATTAGAAATGACGTGGACTAATGAAACCCGACGTCATTGGAATTTCTTGTGCCTTCAACACAAATGATCTGCACTCGATTATAATTAACTTATAAGGAATTTATATATTGATCAGGTTCAAGTTGGGTCGGGCAACCCGAGCCCAACCCAAGTTTTATCGGGTTGGCGTTTGTATGGCCCAAGCCCGAAACCAAACCTAATAAATCCTGCCCAAGCCCAACCCAATGTCCGGTCGGTCGGGTTGAACCCGCCCAACTTTCAACCCTAATGGAACGTCTAACCGGGGGCGTATTGTGGCCCCAGAGGCTGATGGGATACGGTCCAATTACACATATAATATTGCACTTTGTTTTTTCATTCCTTGTTTGTCAAATCCTATAAAATGTAGGATAAACATACTTGAGAGTTTAGTACAATGTTGGAGTATCAATGGAGGTAAAAACATTATTCTTTTCTTCTTCTTTTTTCTTCCCGTCTCCTCTTTCTCTTTCTAGCCTTTCCACTTGATGGACGCACACATCAAAGGTGAGGCCCATACTTCAGATGATGTGGGCTCCATGTGACGCACAATGGGCATTGAAGGTTAGCCTCATATGGATCCTTTCTCTTTCTCTGGTGGTAGGCTCTCAGGAATTTCAACACCCAGTCAAGGGGTCGGGTATCCATAGGTGGTGAAATCCACTGGTGTGACTGTAAGTGTGTGGGGGTGTGTGTGCATGTGTTTAAAAAAAAAAAAAAAAAAAAGGTTAGCCTCGTATGATGAATGACTCATAATGGAAGGTCCACATCAAAGGTCATCCTCTTAAGATGAATGGCCTGCATCCAAGGCCGGCCTCGTATGAAGGACGACCCACCTTGAAGGTGGGACCCACACCATGGATGATCCACATCAAAGGGGGCTCACATGATGGGACATTGAAAGTACGCCTCACATAATGGATGATCCACATTAAAGGTCAGCCCTATAATGAATGCCTATATCATCCATAATGGATGGCACACTCTAAAGGTTGGGCCAACACAATGGATGGTTCACATCAAAGGTGAGTTCCATGTGATGAGCAGTGGGCATTGAAGGTGGACCTCACAAGATGGGACAATTAACATTGATGGTGGGCCCACATGATAGATGACCCACATCAATGTGGGCCCACGTAATCGACAGTCTACATCAAAAGTTGGCCCTTTATGATGAATGGCCACATCCAACTTGTGTTGTGCATGATGTAGGCCCACTTCAAAGTTGGATCCTGCGTGATGGACGGGAAGATTAAGGCTGGGATAATATCAGCCCTACCGCCCTACCTTGCAGTGATTAGCATCATGGATGAGAGGCAACCAAGCCTGGTAACTATGGTGCTAAAGTGAAGGTTTAAGGTTGGAATTATATCAGCCTTGCAGCTTACCAAAGATTACAAGGACATAATGACATGCTGTAAAACTCCCAGGAACTGATGGAAATTCATCAACAAGTGATCAACGAGGCTATTGATGCAATAGGTGGGAGATATTACAATAGACAAGTCATTCTCAAGAGGCTCTCAAGTCGCTCCGTCTTTTTTGGTATTACTTGTACACTCGAGTTATGTGTATATATAATATAGTAAAATTGTGAAGAAGAAAAAAAAGTAAAATTTTTAATAGATTGTTGTAAAAATATTAATAATTTAAAAACTTTCTGGAATATTCTTAGCCATTACATGATTATCACATATGATGTCATCCTAACTATTTATGGTGTCTAAAGTTTTCTTAGGTCTACATAAAGAAGAATCTTCATCTGTAAGCAACCTTAAGATCCTCAAAGAGCTGTATGGTCGGGGGCTCTTTCATGATAGAAGAATTTTCCTTCACTTTTGTGTTTGGGGGCATGGCATGGCATGGCAGGGTCGTGGTTGGGGCAAAAGGCAAAGAATCTTTCGGCAACTTACCATTCTATCATGGTTCTGGCTAGTTGATTTGGAAGAAGAGAGGAAATAAAATAATTAAGCTGAAACATTCATTGAGGTGTTCCGAAAGTGTAAAGGGAGAGTTGTCAGTTGGGTGAGGTGGCCAAAAGCTTTTAAGTGATGTAACCATTCTCAGAATGTTGAGGAGCACGAGCAGAGGAATTACGACAAAATGAAACAATTTAGCTAAGTTGTTTGGGTGCCCTGTAAAATATTAAGTTGTAAAAGAATTATAGGTAAATGGGATTGCAAGGTCGTTTGGATGCCTGAAACTGCCTATAAAGGTTTCCCAGGCTATAACAACATTACAACTTTTAAATGTGAATATAAAGAATTTGAATCCTCATTTTGTTACAAACAAAAAATTCATATTTTTTTATGTTGTGATGATTTGGTTTAATATGATTGCAAAAAATAAAAATAAAAATATTTGTAGCAAGCAGAGGATAACGGATTCAAATATAAAACCTGCAATAAAGCAAGTTAATCACATGCCATATGCCAAAAATCAGGGATAACACTAATCGAGTGAGCCTATGTTATGAATAAAACAATAGGCCCCACCATGCGAGTACACCATTTGGATGGCTTGGATCTAAGCCATTCATCAAGTAGCACATGGCACATGCCAAAAATCAGGGATTACCCTAATCTAGTGAACCAACTTGATGAATGGCCCAGATCTCTAACACGTATATAAAACATAGGCCCCACCATTGGGATTCATGATTAGGCCATCTAACTGGTGCATCACATTGTCGATGGCCTAAGCTGCAGAATGAAAAGACATGCACAAATCAGTGGGCTGCACCATGCGAGTATGATTTGGATGGTTTATGAAGTTATCCTGACCAACCAAATTGTGCATCCCATTGTGGACATGCGCACAAGATAGTGGACCCCATCATGCTAGTGCACCAGTTACACCTGAAAAGATCAGATTAGTTGATCAATCCTAACCGCTGATTGTGTACGGTCATTTGTGGAAATAGACCAATAGGATGTTTTTAATTTTCTAAGCGGGTGAAGATCAACTCATCAAACCAATAATCCCAGGGCCTGTTTGGATTCATGAAAAGCATTAGAATGGAAATAGTTTTTCTGGAATAATAATCCCAGGGCCTGTTTGGATTCATGAAAAGCATTAGAATGGAAATAGTTTTTCTTGGAAATCCTTATTTTCAAAAAATTTATGGGAAAGGAAAAAATCGTTTCCTTAATTTGCTTTTCTTTTCATAGAATTCAAGTGAGTGGTTAGGCAATAAAAAAAATTTTAAAAAGAAAAAAAATCTTTAAAAATCTTTAAAAAATAAAATTTCGTAGATTTTTTTAAAGTAGTCACTAGCATGTGCCAGATTAAAAGTGGAATGCTTAGAGATGAATAATGGCATATATGGCATACACAGCACATGTGAGCAGTTGAAGCTGAATTGTCACAAGTGTGATAAATGTGAGGTACTTGAAAGATAGACAGTGGCACAAGACACGTACATTGGCAGGTGGCATATTTGAGAATTGAAGATGGACAATAACACATGGCGCATGTAGGACATAAGTAAGATGAATGGTAGCAAAATGAAGCAGGTCCATGCTCTAATGGACCATCGCGAAACGAAGTTGCAGGATAAAAGGCCCGACATGGGAGAGGAGTTCCAATGGTGGGCGTTCAATCCCAACTTTGATCACTTAAGACATTGAACTGCCTCATTTTTAAGATCACACTGTAAAATGATCTAATAAAAACGATGATGATAAAACACTTTCACCGTGGACCCCACATATCCCTGCCCAGATGGATTACTAGGACGCAATCCGCATCCGGTTATCAAGAGTCACAATGATTGTCCAGTATGGTCAGGCCCCAAATTCTATAAATGTCCAGATCATGGTCGGTTATCAAGGGACGCAGATTGCATCCTACCCCCACCGGTAATCTGTCTGGGCAGGGCTCTGTGGGGCCCACCCTGATGTAAGTGTTTTATCCACTACGTTCATCATTTTTATCATATCATCTTAAGTTAAGATCTTAAAAATGAAGCAGGTCAGCAGCTCTAATGGACCACGCAAAAGGAAGCTGCAGTGATAATGACACCCACCGTTGAAACCTTTCTAAGGGGCACCGTGATGTTTTTTTACCATCCAACCTTATGATTCATAAGGTCATGCAGACGTCAATGAAGTGAAAACACAAATATCAGCTTGATCTGAAACTTCACCGGCTCCCAAGAAGTTTTTAATGGTGGACGTTCAATCCCAACTTTGTGGTCCACTTAAGACATTGAACTGCCTCATTTTTAAGATCACACTGTAAAATGATCTAATAAAAACAATGAACGGAGTGGATAAAACACTTACATCACCGTGGACCCCACATATCCCTGCCCAGATGGATTACTAGGACGCAATCCGCATCCGGTTATCAAGACTGTTGTGTTGATCTGATGGGTCCTACGTGAGTAACCCACTTTTAGGTTTAAGGAAAAAAGGGTCAGCAACAGTCGGCACTTAACAGATTTGGCGGAATTTCGAAGGATCAAGGATCTTCCAATTTGGGGGAATTACTATAGCATCCATTAATATATATATATATATATATATATATATATATGGTGCCGTCAGATCAACCAGTCCAGATTACCAAACCACAAGCCATGCAAATGTGGAACTGAAAGCCACAATTCTGTTTATTGAGGTTTGGGAGGCAATACACGTCTAGAAATGGCGTATCTAATCAAGCAAATAGTGTCATTATCCATTACATCGTCTGATTAAATTCCAATGAATTCAATATTGTCTTTCAAAAAAACTTAATAATGACAATAATAATCGTCTCTAAACAGCTACTAATATCCAATAAATTGACAGGACCATCAACTTCATTCCTTCGGGGCCCATTTGGACACACCCTCAAAAGAGGCATTTGACACCTGAATGTCGTCCTATTATGCACTTGGATGCACTTTTACAAACATCATCTCATCTCCCGCTCAGCAAAATATGTATTAAAAAGCCAACTCATCGAATCAACCAAAAATGTGGGGCATGAAAACCCCTTTTGCAGAAACCCCATTTTGCAGAAGGGCATCCAAACAGGCTCTTGATTACGGATGCTGAAGAATTTATGGCAAGATAAAGCTGGACATGCATGCTATCAGGATGAAATGAAGCCGATGACATCTTCACATCTCTGACACTTGAAGGCTGCAGCCAATAACAGCAATTTGAGCACATTGGACTGAGAGAGCCGATGTAGTCGACTAGGTTTGAACTTGTTGGATTAGGCAGTAAAAGCTTGCCTTTTACTTCAGTGGTGGGCCTCTGTTTTCAAGAACATGCAGGTGGCCAAAGTGCATTGGTGATTTTTAGGTCACATTCTGGATAACTCCCAACTAGCAATCAGTTAACAGGTGTTCCAACTCCCTATCGAATTCATCAGTCCCTGCTTCTTCATGGGGACGCTTTACTCCTGTCTGTTGATGGAACACTTCCTTTTGAGCATCCCACTCATCCGAGATCTTCCTTACTACATCTCCGATCAAGTTCTTGTTCTGAGCTATGTGCTTTATATCATCGATTCCAACCACTGCACTAGCCTCTTTAATACAATGATAAAGATGATGTCACAAAAACAAAAGCAGCAGGAAAAGTAATATAGTTGACAGCCCAGACACGATGTCGGCACTGTTTTTGGTGGCACACCGGATCCACCATTATGTCTTAACTTTTATCAACAAAACAATTGACCCATCATCAAACCAATTGAATTGATTAGGAGCTTTGCTAAGCACAAAGGTGCCTGCAATAAAGCACATGTACACGCCACACATGTGCCAGCATAGCACATGGGTGTGAAATCCAATCCATCCATCAGGTTGGTTCAACCTTGTACATGTTTTCCCAAAAATAAATCTGGTCCGCTCAGCATGTAAGCCCCAATATTTAAAAAGGTGGATACGTTAGAAAACTTCGGCCAAGTTTTTCAGAGCCTTAAGTTTGTTTTGCAAACTGTGGCCCACCTGACAAGTGGATAAACCTGATCCTTGGGCTAGGGCATCAATACGGTGGTGGTGTTCTGATGGATGGATTCAACCTCCGGTCCATCATCCAATGTGGGCAGGTGTGGTGTGTACATGAGCTTTACTGCACACACGTATGCGCTTAGCAAAAACTCATTGGTTAGAGTCTAAGTTGCATCGAGTTGACCAAGTCAGCCAGCGAACTCAACAAGTAAGGATCAGGTCAAGCCTACAAGCAAGTTTCCAAGTGACTCGGCTCGAAATCACCCTCAGTCGACTCGGCCACTTTTTGAGACAAGCACCAAGTTTTAGACCTATGGCCCAATTATCTGCTAGCCATGAATTTCAAATGTGGAACGTTGACTAAAATTTAATCATTCTTTCAAACAAGTGCAACATCGCCCAACTGATGGGTGGACTGACATGATTTGGGATCCACATATGATGGTGCCAGCCTGATAAAATGCCCAAATCTACAACACATGTAGGGTGAGTATGCACAAGTGCCCATTGATTGAACTTTCTGTGTTATCATGATATGCTTGCGCAACATAGTCTTGTTACATTGGTATTAACTAGAGAAGGAAAGGAGAAAATGGAAGGTACCTTGGACAGCTAGTTCCTTAGCTTTTGCATATTCTGTGGACATTTTCTCTAGTCCTTTCAAGTCCAGTTCTTCACCCTGACAGATGAGTATATGAAAGTTAGCTACATGCCAGGAAAAGATGTCCAAGATAGTAGGAAAGTATTACAGAGATGTAGGGAAAAGCACCAAAATATACTTTTGCTGGTAACTCCAATGACCCAAAAACTGCTAGAAACTTGGCATTTACAAGCCTACTTGCGATGAGAACAGTTGTGAAATTTGTCCAATGGTTACCAAGGAGCAACTGTGTTCAGTCTTTTTATCATTTGAGCACTCAAGTAGCTGTAATCAGTGTTTTAAATAGCGAATAGCGTGTAGCATAGCGTTCACCCCTTTGAAGCGTGAGGCGTAATAAGCTACATAGCGTGTAGCGTAAGCTACACACAACTTCTGGATTTTTAATCAGGGTGCTTGGTTGCACCAATGTCATGATATTCTATACCGGATTAGACTGATTAATAATGAAATTTAACAAAATTTCATGATATTTGGTGCAATAAAATGCAACCTAAAGTAATAGGAAAGGGAAATGATTAAGTATAAAGGCAAAGAAAGAGCCATGAAACTGATTTAATATTGTTATTTAGATTATTTTACTGAAAGCATTAAAAAGGTTAACTAATTTTTATTGGAAATGGAAAAATGAAACAAATCATTGAAAACATCATGTGAGCTACATAGCGTGTAGCGTAGTCTACATAACATGTAGCATATGCAAATTATGACGTAGCATAGGCTACATGCGACTTAAGCTATTTTCATGAGCTACATAGCGTTAAGGCAATGCTACGCTACGTTGCATAACCTACACGCTACATAGCATAGCTATTTAAAACACTGGCTGTAATCCTGCCTTTTTATTGTTTGAGGAGAATGATGTTTATTTAGATGTCTCTTGAAGCAGTCTTTGCAGTTGAGAAGTCTCCTTCATTGATATCTGGGGCACTGTAAAAGATCAAGGGCTGTCTAGTTTCTTTAGAAGTCTGTACAAGTGTGTTAACCTAGTCATACTGCCCGAGTACCCATCTTTGGTGTAAGCTAGGATCTTGTTTGGGAGATCCATTAACATCACATTTTGACATCCTTAACCATCATAACTGTATGGGGCACTAATCTTACTGGCACATCCACCAACATTATGTACGGAGGGTGGGTGAAGACACTGAAGGGTGTACTTGTGTACGATACCAGAGGTGCTCAACCAGTTGCCCATCACATGTGATCCGGTCCAAATATCATATCACTTTAACATTCCTGACAGCAGAATAAGCATTGCATATGGACCTTCCATCAACCTTTTTATGCTTTCATATGGTTCCTCAAATCCAACAGTTAGGATAATCCAGCCCTCTGATTTTTGGATCAGGTGACATCCATGTAGGGACCTGCCTAATGAGTGGCCCAGATCTTGTATATTGTGTTTTGTACTCCTGTTTACACGTGTGCTACATGTATATTGGTGAACAGTGACGTGCATATAAGGATGAGCTGCGCTAGCCTGACCACCTATAGGTACACGAGGAGCCTAGCTACCACCACGTGGGTTGAACTTTCATTAGATCCAACCTGTTCATCAGGCACGCTGCCTCTCGTTCAGATTGGAACCCAAAATCCTGACAAACCAAAACTTAGGTTAGGCCACACCATAGGAAAGAGTTGGTATGGAATGCCCACCGCTGGTTTTGTGCAGGGCCAACAGTGCTGTACATATTTCATCCAATCCATTCATCTAACTTGCCTCAACAGGATGAAAGCATTCACCAAAAACCATGCTATTCCAAAAATAAGGTGGTCCATAACACGTGAACTTATAGGCATTATTACCTATGCGGTGGCCCACCTAAGTGTTAAATCAGCCTGATTTGAGATCAAGAGCTAAAGGGGTGTTGTACCCGATAGACAGGGTGGATCTCATGCACTTAAAGTCCTTCCCCTCACAAAGCATGCCTACTAGTAGTTGCACAAGAGTTTTCCTATAAGAATAGAATTCCTTTATATGTAATAAAGTCATAATTTGGCATTTTAAATCACCCCGAAGACTACCCGCCGTGTTAAAAAAATGAGGAATGAGACATCGGATTCTAAACCGTGTCCCAATGGGCACTTTTAGATGCACGATGTGCATTGTGTCAGCTTCTCTGTTCTTTCTATGTGGGAGGTGGGGTGAGGAAGGACCAAGTATTGGTAACCAATCATGATTGCCTCAATTGGCATCTGATTTTCTTGGTTTCTGAATCCTTCTCCTATATGTAACAATCAGGTTATTTTCATAACTACTTAGGACAGGACACAACTTACAAGATCCATTTGCAGACGCTCATCAATCCGGGTATTTGCAAATAACCTGTTTGATCAAAGGGAAACAATCACAGTTGAAAGCTTAGTACAAATATTATAAGAAGCAAAACTGACTCAAGTGAAATAAAAAAGAAAATGTATTGAGTTGGGAAGATACGTTTTATAAGCGAATTGGATACGTGCATTCTGTAGCTTTGTGATTTCATCAACTCTCTCAGTCACTGAACTGTCATCTATATCAACAGACCCAAACAGAAACATGTTTCTTTCTAGCATCCTTTTGACTAGAACAGGTAGAACTCCGATACCATTTTGTTTTGCATCAATAACAATGTTTCTTAACCTACTCATTTCTCCTGTTTGAAACAGCAGAAATAATTGAGAGAGAGAGCTAAAAGAAGTAAGCTAACATGAAAAATCCCTAATGTCAACCCAGCATATTTGACATTATATATTCTTGAAAGAAGAAAATCTCCAAAAATTATGCAAATATGTTTTTGTGGACTACTTACAAGTTTCACAATTTGTGGTGAAATGATAAATCATAACTCCACCTAATATGGTTCTTGTTTACCAAATTGCACCAATAAAAGGTGGATGTCTTTTGCTGAAATTAATTCAATTCCCCAGGATTTCCAAATGGTTGAAATAGCCTTCAAAAGTTTAAAACAGTGATCCAGTAGAGGATAAGCAGGTGTTTAATTTTGAGGCCCAACAACATTGGTGAAGCCTAGTTGAATTAGCATCTCGTATTGAGTTTAGCACCAAATGTTTATCCATATATTTATTTCAATATATTTCCAAATTCATGAAGTACGTCCTTGTCATAACATGCCAAGGAATCTAAGACCATTTGAACTAGATTTGCTATGATAGAATGGAAGAAAGTTTAACCACAAGAAATGTTAATGTCCATCTTAATGATGCTCAATAATGTGTTAATACATGGAGTATTATACAGTAGCTAAACATGCTTACCACCTAATCTTAAAGAGGTATAGGAGTATGTTTTTGGACTTCTGATGTAAGAAATAGAATTGATGGAACCATTTTTGAGATAACATGGAATACACTAACAATCCGCATGAAACAAACAGCTCACAACAAGTGTTAGCTTTGTTTTTGTTTCTAAAAGAACAACAAATACAAATACAAAAACGAAAAAACTCATGACGATGATGTGTTATCCAGATGCAAGTGCTTATGATGTAAAACAGAAACCATACCAAGAGACAAATAAATCTTGAAATGAGGCTTGAATGGCTGAGTCTCATAAAGGCAAAAAAGGCAATACAGCCCACCCAATCTTTGCGACAGGGAACCAGTAGAAACCATGTGACCTGCATAACCCAGATAGTTCTTTCATTACATAAAGCTTTAAAGCTTGGATCTTTCTTTCTAAACCATTGGATCAATGCTTCAACCTTTTACATTAATGATCAGAAACATCTTCCAATGAGCAAATAAAACTAAGAGATCACATCCTATTCATTAGATTTTAGTCTCCTTAATAATATGGCAGCAGAAACATTGGAAGCATGACTCTGTTGCCAATACACCAAGTTCCAGCCAAATGGTTTGTTTCCAACTGGAAAGTAGCCTCAAGTGTAGAACGCTTACAAAATCAAATGACTATTAGTTGAAAAAGCTTGCCATAGAGAGGATGTATGAAATAAAACAAACATTTTGGATGTACATGTATAAGGGGATGGGAAACTATAAGCTAACATTGAGAGAAGGTGGGTCCATAGCCAAAATTGCTTAAAAGCAGCAATCAAGTAGTGCTCTAGTGTCATCTGGACACATCATGTACAATACGAGTGTGTGATCTTTCATGAGACATATAGATATAACTGCTATAAATAAAGGATGAAACACAGATGAATTTAAAAGAAAATAGTTCACAACAATAGGAGACAAGATGAATAATATTTTTACTCCAAAAGGAAAGTCACGTGTCAGAATACATGAGAATGACAAGGAGAGACTGATTATAGCATGCAACCTATCTAGATCTTAATATAACCAAGACAAGCCTATTGCATGAAGGAAATCTCATCTTTCACACTAAGGAAGCTGTAGGAAATCTCATCTTTCACACTAAGAAAGATGTAAAGTGCCTTGTTTATAGTCGTTTCAAAGCTTCCTTCTTACTATAGATAGGGCTTGCATGCCTGTAAATCATTTCCATGAGAAAACCTTAAGGCATCAAAGTGGCTGCTGAGCAAGAGGGGTACTGAAGATGGAAAACCTGAGAAATGGACAACCATTAAGAACTGGGAAGGCTACTTTTGCCTCCCAAACAAAAGGAAAGTGGAAAACATGGAATGGGAGAAATAAGAGAAATTCTAGAGAGAGACGCCGTTACACTGAAACCAACAAAAAGAAACAAGATCACCATTATTACGGGCTAAGACAAGAAGGGCTTATTGAGCAAAGCATACAAGATGTTTTCTGAGAAATGGAGGTTGGTCGCTTGAAGCCCATTCAGGTCGTCAGTGACACATACAGACAGCCAGAAAGAGAAAGGTATGCCAATGAAATCGACAGAATAATTTGGTCCTCAAACACCCTGTGAGTGGCTCAAATAGTGGGGATCGGCAAGGCCACAAACACGAACAATACGTGAGTTTCTCTATCAGGATCAAATCAGGCTCCTTCAATACTGGAGCTGGAAAACTAAGGAACAGCTCAAGGCTAGGAAACTCAAAACCAATTCATTAACTTTTTAGAAAATTTGCACATTATTTATTTATAGAGGTTTATGCTATCTTCATCAAGAGTGTTAATTTAATCCTAACTAATCTCCCACTAAGAATTAAAGTTTATCTAAGAACTAAAAGATAAGGTAACATGATCGAAAAGTAGATAACAGAGTCTCCAAATCCTCATGTGGGGCCCATGCTGCTGGCCTACACATTACATGCATTGGCCCTTGATCATGCCTGTACCATCACTGGAGGAAGAATAAGAAACCAAAGACCAAAATAATGTGGAAATAACCACTGGAAGGTGTTCTTAAATTCAATTCCAGTGGAAGTTCATCAGGTAATCCAAGATGCTTTGGTATTGGTGTGAGGTTCGTGACATTAGGAGGGTTGGTAAATTGGTCTTTTCCAATACCATTGGCTTTTAGTTATTTCTCAGGTAAGTTAAACATGAAAGGAACTCATTCAAAGTAGTTCCATGGACTTGAGGAAAATCAGGCACAGAGATATGCAGGGACTATCGATGAGACATGATTAACCTAATAAAGGTTTCTTTTGTCATGTTCTTCACAAGGCTAGTAAAGTGACAGAAACTTTCTATGGGAGGGCATGGCTAGGACATCTACTTGTAAAGAAAATTGATATCCTCTTTCAATGCGCATTTCTCACTAGTCATAAAATTACCATTTACAAGGGAAAAAAAGAAAAAGGAAATGAAGAAACATTTAATAGAGAATCATAAGAACATACTGATTGAATGGGCATACAATGACTGCATGAACAAGGCCAAATTGTAGGCTGGCTTGGCCTCATAAATAAAGGAGAACTTCCGAGACAGCCATACTCTCTTCATATCAGCCAAAGTTGTCAATCCATCCTGAAATTTGAATGAAATGTTAAAGGTTACTGTGGAACCACACACGTATGAAAAAATGCAGACGCCCGCGTGCAGAGAGAGAGAGAGAGAGAGAGAGAGAGAGAAAGAGTGAAACAAGACTAATACCTCAGAGAACTCATTTATAAGCTCATCAATGTCACGCTTGAAAGGGGTGAGGTCCATAGCTTAACTCCTTAACCTCAATCATGGAAAGTATTTAACACCATAAATACTACACTTGTACATCAAAAATAAAGTATATTTTCCCTTGAAGAATGCATCAAAAAGAAAGTTGCAGTTGTGAAGCATCAAAAAGACCGAAAAATAGATCCAGAGAAAGACATGAGAAGAAGTAATGCCAAACAACTGTCTTCTTTTCTTGATCAATAAGAATTGTTCTTGTGAATATAGGAAAATAAAAGTCTTCGGAAAAATGGTCTTGGCTTTCCAAGTGTAAAGTGCTACGTTGGGAATGGTCCATTGGTGTAGCAAGATCATAATTTTGTTCTAAGGATGCAAAAATAGCAGCATTAGAGTGCTTGTGGATGTTACATGCTGTCAAAGATGTTGAACACCTTATCACCCTTGATAAAATAAATAAATAACATTCAGAGACAATGAAAAATAAAGGATTTAAACTATCCCATAGAGAAGATACTCATATAATCATCTTGGTGACAATTGTCTTGACACCCTTCTGTGAGAACTGATGTCATATTGCAGACCTGATTTCTATTGGTAGTATTTTAGGAAGATGGACATCGATGTGCTTTTTCTTTTCTTTTTTAAGTAACAGCCACTTTATTAAGCAACCTCATGAGAAGTGAGCAAAGAATACAACACCCAACAAAAGCAAGGAAAAAACAAAAAACCAGAACTACACTAAGGGAAGAGACCCCAGAGAGCTAAACAAAACAAATCTAACCCTCTAAGGAAGCCTTAACTTTAGCTATAGCCTCCGCTACCCTAGCTAGAATATTCTCAAAACAGCACCCATTTCTCATCCCCCAAATAACCCAAAACATAGCCATAATGAGCAATTTCCAGGCTGCTTGACCACGTTTAACAACCCCGCCATCGTGCCAAGCCCACAAGAGATCTTCCACCGTGGCCGACATCACCCGATCCACATGGAATAGTGATAGGAAATGGCTCCACACCTTTTCGACAAAGGGACTGTGAATAAAAAGGTGATCGATCGACTCCCCACTATTCATGCACAACAAACAAATACTAGGGAGAATCATAGCTCTTCTTTGTAAATTATCAAGGATAAGGATCCTCTTTCAACAAACCAACCACACGAAGACTGCAACCCAGGGAGGAGCCCCATAAAACTAGTGCTGAAATGGACGAATAGGAAATCGCTGCAAAGGGTTTGAAATCAAGCGGAAGAGAGATTTAACGGAAAACTTCCCTGAAGGACTACCATTCCAGACTTTTTCATCTTCCTTCGAAATGTCAATATTCACGTTGCTAAGCATCTGGAGCAAGCCAGCGAACTCGCCAATTTCAGCATCCAGTAAGTCCTTGTGGCAAGGAGGAGCCCAAACCACTGAACCCCCGATAACTGAAAACCAATCTACCACAATGACAAAGCGATCAGGAGCAAGGCGAGCAATCCTAGGGAAAAGCGCTTGCAACACATGACCACCGCACCACACGTCCACCCAAAAATGAATGCGGACCCCCTTCCCAGGGGCAAAGGAGATACCCCCTGACAAGGTTCTCAGTAGCCGTCACCAACTTCCAAATCGCTGAAGCCCGATATAGAGAAGAGGTCTCGACAAACCATCCACCTATCTGAGTACCATACCTAGCAACAACTAACTCCCTCCACATCTTGCCTTCTTCCGCACCGAACCTCCAAATCCATTTTTCAAGCAACATCGTATTCATAGTCCCCAAAGGTTTAATGCCTGCCCCGCCTTCTTCAATCTTTTTTGCATACCTCGTTCCATTTGAGTATATGAAATTTCCTGCCTTCGCTAGCACCCTTCCAAAGAAAGTCCCGTCTCATCTTCTCAAGCCTTGCCAAGACCGACTTCGGGCACTGGAACAAAGATAAAAAGTATAAGGGCATGTTGGCAAAAGTAGTCTTTATGAGAGTTAAGTGGCCCCCTAGCAAAAGATAGCGACATTGCCAACAAGCGAACTTCCTTTCAATTCTCTCAATCACCCAATCCCAAAGATGAGAAGCGGCTTTACCAATACAAAGATGCAAACCAAGATAGGTAGAGGGAAAAGATCTGATTTTACAACCAAAAATGCCGGTGAGAGACTTTAGCTCCTCCTCCCCTACATGAATGCCCAAAAGCTTCAATTTTGCTGCATTAACTTTAAGACCCAAAGTTGCTTCAAAGCAAACCATTAACTTACGTAAATTATCAACAGCCTTAGCCTCCGCCTCACAGAATAGTAATGTGTCGTCCACATACTGGAGATGAGTAATCTGAGGACTATTTCCAACAACATTGAAGCCCCGAAACAAGCCAAACTCCGCCCATCTGCGAAGCATAGCACTCAATGCTTCACCAATAACCACAAATAAATGAGGAGATAAAGGATTCCCCTGCCTCAGCCCTCTTGAGGACTTAAAATGGCCCTTAGACGATCGTTTCAGAAGGACAAAAAAAAAAAAAGAGGGAGATTGAACACAAGCCCTAATCCAATCTCTCCACTTCTGGCTACAACCAATCCTGAGTAGCATATAATCCAAAAAAAAAAAAAAATCCCAATCAACATGGTCATATGCCTTTTCTATATCCAGATTGCACACAAGCCCACTTGTATTCTCTTTGTACCTGAAGTTAATACATTCATGATCCACTAACGCACTGTCCAAAATTTATCTTCCTGCAACAAAAGCGCCTTGATTTTCCTATACAGCTCTAGGGAGCATGCTCTTGAATCTATCTGCCAAGATTTTATAAGGTACTCCAATGAGACTAATTGGCCTGAAGTCTTTAATTTGCTCCGCCCCTTCCACCTTCGGAAATAGGACAATGAAGGTGGCCCCCATCTCAGACGACAAGTGACCCCTATCAGCAAAGTTAGAGATGAAATCCATAAAATCGTTTCTAACAATATGCCAAATTTTCTGAAAGAAGAGAATACGAAATCTGTTGGGGCCTGGGGCCTTATCCCCACACATCGCACGCAAAGCCGAGACAACCTCCTCCTCCAGAATGGGTCTATCAAGCAAGGAAGCTTCATCCTCTAGAATCTTCTCAAACTGGATATTATCTAGCCTCGGCGTCCCCCATTTTTCAGCAGTCAGAAGATTCTGGAAAGAGGATGTAATAGAGTTAGCAATAACAACCTTGTTTGAGGTATGGCTGCCATAAATGAAAAGACTAGATATCCTATTGCTACAGGCCCGAGCACTAGCTACGCTATGAAAGCAGCAAGTGTTCACGTCGCCCTCCTTTAACCAAATGGCCCTTGATCTCTGCGTCCACCTAATCTCTTCTTCCTTAGCCTTCTGAGCATATATGAGAGAGAGGTCGTTTCTTTTCTCCCTGTCTTCCTCCGATAAAGCTCCACACTCTTCTGACAGATAGAAAACATGAATTTCTTCAATTATTTTGTCAAATTCAGCCTCTCTTGCCTCAATAAAATCCTTTTTCCAATCTCATTCTTTCCTTAAGCAATTTGAGCTTCCTAACAACCTGAATCCTGCGTATCCGTCCACAGAAAATGAAACTCACCAGTCTACCACCAGCTGTCCATCCACCTCCAACAAGGCTGCCTCAAATCTAAAGGGCCTAGGACCCCAATTCTCTTCCAGAACTTCAAGCACAATAGGTCTATGATTGGAAATGGCTCCGAGCAGACCTTGCTAAATCGCTAGCAGAAATCTATCAGCCCAATCAGTTGAAATTAAAAATCTGTCAAGACGCGACATAATGGCATCCGCTTGACCATTCGTCCGAGTAAATCTGGCCCCTCCCAATGGCAAATCCAACAACTGATGTCAATTAATCCAATCAGAAAAAGAGACCATGCTTTTAGGGATTTTTGCTCCCTTGGACTTCTCATACGAGAAGCACACTATGTTGAAGTCCCCTCCTACACACCAAGGAAAGCTCCATTTCTGTCTAACCCCGTCAAGCTCTTCCCATAACTGGCTATGCATATGTCTTTTGCACGAACCATAGACCGTGGTCATCACCCACTGGAAGCCAGTTGAAACATCGCATAGCAAAACAGACAAAGTAAAAGACCCGAGCAGATAATCGACCTTTCTCCATTTATCCGTGTTCCAAGCGAGAATAATTCCCCCTGTAGTACCCACTGCATCAACAGCAATGAAATCCTTATTTTCAATAGCGCATACAGAGCCTACTGTACCTGGAGGAAAGTCCTGAAGCTTGGATTCCTAAAATACGAGGATGTCGACCTTCGCTCTTTTACAAACTTTCCTAATCTTGGTTCGCTTGACTCTGCTCCCCATCTCCCTCACATTCCAAGACAGAATGATCATTGACCACCTCCCTTCCCCAATCCAGCCCTCTTGCCGCCATTGTTTCTAGTCGCGACTTCGTAATTAATGTCGAAGGATTCCCAAAAGGCTGGCTTCCCATTAATTTCTCGCGGGTTTTTGGAAGAGCCGGAGCGGTGATGGAAGTCGACATCGATTTGCTTTGACCATATGTATATCAATTTTACTTGATTTAGCAAATACTGTGTTTGTTATTACTCAAAAAAATCAACTTACTAATGATAAGCAAATAACACATTTTTTTACGATTTTAATAAGCAAATAGCACATATGTTAATGGAAATAATGAAATCCTTATCTGAAGAAGTCCAGTTGAAAGAATTAGAAGGAAAGAGAAGGGACCTATTGTATATTATACATGGGAACACTTGACAAAGACCAACAATAAAAAATACTAAAAATAAAAGATCTTTTGCAATTACATAAATCAGAAAAATAGCAGATCAACTAACAATAACTGCCCATTCATTTATTTTTTTTAATTGAAAGGTATACAATCCTCGGCCTAAATTGTCAATTTTTTTTCTCACCAGCATTCCTTAAATGAGAGGCCCACCTTTCAGCCATCCAAATCACTCATCTGGAGGGTCCCATTATCTATGGGAAACAGACCGAGCATGTGGTTCATTGAACAATCCCAACCACCTGATGGATGGACCTTTTACATCGGATATGAACAGTCAATTATATTTTTTCAACCATCCATTTGCAGGACAATTAGACTAGGATTGTCTGATCTTTTCTTCTTCTTTTTCTTCTTCTTTTTTTTTTTTTTCTTTTTTTCCTTTGCTGCACTGCACATCCACTTGGGGCCCACTAGATGAATGGCCTCGCAAACTGGATGGCAGGCCACCTGTATGGAATGTCAGCACAAACAAAAGTGCGGGTAATTTGTGATATTGAGATTCTGAGAATTATATATAATCCTCAGCCAATATGTATAGAATCTTTAGGGATTGAGTTTGTACAAGTTGGTTCATGGATCTAATTACCTAGAACATTTGTCTGATGGGCTCCACCATGGACGCCCCAAAAATTATCCAAGATCGTAAGATCCTAACCAATCCAATCTTCTGTCTTTTTCCATTGGAGCGCGCCCCTGCTGTGCGTTTCCCCACACTGTATAATTCTAATTTCTAGGCCATCGACTGAAGGCTTAGATCTCTCAATCCAATGGTCTTCTATGGGCACGGAACATCCACAAGATCAAGGCATAGATGAACCACGGCCCCAACTTGCAGAGGACCAACGCCTGATCATACTCACATACTTAGATTTCAGTCTGATCTCCAAACACTACATTTCTAGAATCTATAACTCTGAACAAAAAAAAAAAAAGTATGTCTGACTCAACTTAGAATTTTTATCAAACAACTTGCATGCAAGAGCTGAGACCATCTCTTGTGGTACTAAATACCTATATTCTCTCGATCTGATAGAAAGGAAACAGAGACGGGGTAACAATTTCAATAATCCCTAGCCAATGGATGATACAACTAATGCAAAAGGTTCAACCATACATAAAAGAAGCCAGACTGACAGCGTCATCAGGTGCTAGATGCAAATATCTCAACCACTCTATATCCATGTATTCAAGATCGACACTGTTCATCTACTGCATTCAGCCCCTTCCATGAATGTGGCATTTTACCCTGATTGGATGATCTGAACCATTGATTGGAGGAATTTTGGTAGATTACAACCAACCATGGTAAGAAAAGTAGATGAATAGCATGGATAGTTGTGGGAGCACGTGTATGGATACAGACCAAAGTGCTTAATAAATACTTAGATATACGGACTCATACAATATGAAAACTGCAGACTTACACAGACTACATGAATTTTCAATTCTTACAACGGGAGACCATGTTTCAGTAATCCAGACCATTGGTGTGCCATTCCCCCAATGTGGACAATTATTGCATTTCTGTTCGTAAGCCTCTATATGTAGGCCACAAATAAAAAGGTTATGATTTTCCTATCGATAAAATATGTAATGTAATGCATAATCCATCCAGGCGGCAACTTCAACAAATCAAGGTCTGGATGAGCTGTGACTACTTCCTTAGATAGAAAAACATGGTAGACTGAAAACTACAGGCAGCAATTAGTCTTCTCAACCCTTTGGGAATTGGAAAGCGAGTGCAAATTGCTTACCCTAGCAGACCACGAATCTCCAACTGCTAACCTGACCATGTACAGACAGTAACAGTGGAATAGGCCCACGTAATTGAATCAAGAAATTCTTTACGTAGTTGAATAGGCCCTCAAGTATAAGCAATCAAATCATCAGAAAAAGTAAAGAGAAAAATCGCAGAATGAAGCAAAATCAAAAGAAAGAAAACAAATTCTCTAAACACAGATGACGGCTGCAGAAATCGGAACATAGAGCTTAGGCAGAAAAAATACAAAAGGACGATGAAGATGGAATATACTCGTAAAACCAGTAATTGAAATTCAATGGGATCATATACGATAAGAGGCCCACAAGCCCCACGCATACATGCGGCACACGTGCGGACCTACCATAAGGCCCATTACGAGCCAAAGTAGTCCAGCCCGAGCTCGGCCCGAAATTTTTATGATGGCCACAATCCCGAGTGTTTCTCAGGTGGGATGGGAGAGAGAGAGAGAAGCGGACCTGATTAAGCTCGCTATAAGGCGAGAATGGCGTAAGATTCGGGGCGGATCCGGTGAAAATCCGGCGGTTTAGCGGGAGGCGATGACCAGAGAAAGTTAGGAAGAGATGATAGAGAGAGAGAGGAAGATTCCGGAGCTTGGAAGATGGGAGAGAGAAATCGGGGCGTGGGTTGAAGCTTGGAAGGTGAGAGATCCTGTGTCGAAGCTTGGAAGATGAGGGAGGGAGAGAGGAGTAAGCAAGGGGTCGCTTGTCACCGTGGATTGGAGAGGATTGGAGGGAGTTTCAAATCTCCTTGGTTGTTTGGGAGCATAAAGTAACTGGGGTTTCTAATTCCCACTCTGAGGAGGTTTGCAATCCACGGTGACAGATTAGACTACACCCAAAATCATTTGAGAAATTTAGGACCGTAGACCCCACCTTTTATCCAGCTGTTTTTATGAAACAATACAAACTTCGTTTTGCAACTTAGAACTGCTCGTAGGGTCAGCGAATTTGAGGACGAAAATACCACTCCTTTCACGGAGACGGATTGGGTACTCCCCCGCCACCAGCCAATGGCAGAGGTGGTCTGTGGGCCCTGCCATGATGTATGCTTTTCATCCACGCCGTCCATATATTTTTTCACATCATTTTATGATATGAGACCAAAAATGAGGTATATCCAAATCTCAAGTGTACCACATTTAGGAAACAGTGTTGAATGAGCGTCAACCATTAGAAACCTTTTGGGGGCCCACTGTAATGTTTGTGAGAAATCCTTCCCATCTAAGTTCATTCATATGGACCTGGATGAAGAGGTTCATACGATCCAAAACTTCTGTAACCCCTAAAAGGGTTTCAATGGTAGACATTCAATTCCCCATTGCCTTTTACAGCGTGGTCCACTTGATAGTTAGATCTATCTTATTTTCCGTCTAAAGCCTTAATATGAGCTCGCCAAATAGATGGACGGTTTGGATATAACATAAACCTCATGATGGAACCCACAAAAGCAACACAACAAAAAAAAAGACTGCGATGGCACTACCTGCGCGTAGTATAGCTACAGTTATAATTTGTAGCTATAGTGTATCCAAAATTCCAAGATTTTTTGGGTAAACTCGTTGGACAGTTTTTGGACTTTTTCATTAATATCGAAAGATTTTTAATATATCGAAACTACGGTCATAGCTACGGTTATAATCCGTAGCTATAGGATCTAACTAACCCTTACTCCCTAGCTTCTTCTTTTTTTTCGTTGTAATCCTCATGGCATTTTTGAGTCCCATTATGAGGTATGTGTCGTATGCAAACCGTTCATCTATTTGGCAACCTCATATTAAGGCTTGAGATAAAAAATAAGACGAATCTAGCAATTGAGCAGGCCACATTGTAAAAGGCAGTGGAGGATTGAACGTCTACTATTGAAACCCTTTTAGGGGTCATAGAAGTTTTGGATCATTATGAAATTTGTTTTTCCTCTTCATCCAGATCTTTGTGACCTTATGAATAGATTGGATGGAAAATATATGTTATGGTGGGCCCTACAAAATTTTTAACGGTGAAAATCAATTTTCCCGCTGCTCTTTGTGGTGTGGTCCAATTGATCTTTGGATATGATTCCTTTTTTATATATATAATGCTCACAAATGATCTCGAAATATGGATGAACGTTGTGGATATAATAAATACATAACTGTGGGGCCCATGTAACTTTGATCTCCTTTGAGCGAGGCAAACATGAAAATTAAGCAAAGCAAATTAGAAATTGAGCGGGGCAAATTAGAAATTGAGCGGGGCAAACTAGAAATTGAGCGGGGCAAACTAAAAATTGAGGGGGGCAAACATGAAATTAAGCGGGGTAAAATAGAAATTGAGCGGGGCAAACATGAAATTGAATGAGGCGAATCGGAAATTGAGCGGGGCAAACTAGAAATTGAGCGGGGCAAATTGAAAATTGAGCAGGCAAACTAGAAATTGAGCGGGGCAAACTAGAAATTGAGCGGGGCAAATTGAAAATTGAGCAGGGAAACTAGAAATTGAATGGGACAAACCAGAAATTGAGTGGGGCAAACATGAAATTGAGCGGGGCAAACTAGAAATTGAGCAAGGTAAACCGAAAATTAAGCGAAGCAAACATGAAATTGAGCGGGGCAAACTAGAAATTCAACGGGGCAAACATGAATTTCAGTGAGGCAAACATGAAATTGAGCGGGGCAAACACAAAATTCAGCAAGGCAAACTAGAAATTCAGCGAGGCAAACATAAAATTGAGCGGGGCAAACTAAAAATTGAGTAGGGCAAATTAGAAATTCAGCGGGATAAACATGAAATTGACAGGGCAAACATGAAATTCAGCGGGGCAAACTAGAAATTCAAAGAGGCAAACATGAAATTGAGCGGGGCAAACACGAAATTCAGCGGGGCAAACTAGAAATTGAGCGGAGCAAACATGAAATTGAGCGGGGCAAATGGTGGAAAACAAAATATATCATGGTGGTCCACTTGAGCTTGTTTCCTAAGGTGTGGTCCACTTGAGCTTTTGATTTTCTTAATTTTTGAAACAAAATATATCATGATGTTTGACTTTTATCCATTCTGTCCATTCATTTTTCCACGTCATTTTAATTTGCAAGCCCCAAAATACACAACATCCAAGGCTCAATTGGACCATATAGTGGACATTAAATTTCTACCCCTAAAAAATTCTTGTAAATCATTGAGTTTTTGGATCAAAATGATATTTATGTTTTCCATTCATTAATGTTTAAGAGACCTTATGAACCAGTTAGATGACAAATAAACATGTTAGGCCTAGGAGCACTAGTCTGTCTGGAGCTCAGAACTGGCAGAGCAGTACCTAATCCACCGTTAGGCTTTCTTAATATGTCAGCGCCTCAAATGATTGCGTGTTGTGCCGACGAGGGAAGCTAATTGGCTGGTGTACAGCTGCTGTAAGTACATGTCATTGGAAGAGGAGCACTGACGCTCCTCGATCTCCAAGTTGTACGAACGGTTCAAAGGAGATCAAAGTTACGTATCCACACAATGATGTATTTATTATATCTAGATTATTTTAGAGCATTATCCAAAAACTGAATCATATCCAAAGATCATCTAGACCACACCATAAATAGTAGTAACAATAATGATTTTCACCGTTAAACAATTTGTAGGGCCCACCGTAATGTTTACTTTACATCCAATCTTTTCATAAGGTCACAAATACCTGAATGAAGAGTAAAAACAAATTTCATATTGATCCAAAACTCCTGTGACCCCAAAAAGGGTTTCAATGGTAGACGTTCAATCATCTACTGGTTTTTGTAGTGTGGTCCACTTGATAGTTAGATCTATCTTATTTTTTCATCTCAAGCCTTAAGACAAGCTCCCCAAATGGATGTACGATCTGGATATAACACATACCCCGTGATAAGACCCACAGAACTCTCTCCCATAGCCACTCTCCTATATAAAATGCATTCAGTCCCTAACACAAACCTCATGCTTGCCCTGCTAAATTTCTAGTTTGCCCCACTGAATTTCATGTTTGCCCTGTTGAATTTCTAGTTTGACCCGCTCAATTTCTAGTTTGCCTCGCTCAATTTTTAGTTTGCCCTGCAAAATTTCATGTTTGCCCCGCTGAATTTCTAGTTTGCATCACTTAATATATTTCATGTTTGCCCTGCTCAATTTCTAGTTTGCCCCGCTTAATTTCATATTTGCCTGACTCAATTTCTAGTTTGCCCTGCTCAATTTCATGTTTGCCCCGTTGAATATCTAGTTTTCCCCGCTCAATTTCATGTTTGCCCTGCTCAATTTCTAGTTTGTCCCCCTCAATTTCATGTTTACCCCGCTGAATTTCATGTTTACTTCGCTCAATTTCTCGTTGGCCCTGCTCAATTTCATGTTTGCCCCGTTCAATTTCTGGTTTGCCTTGCTCGATTTCATTTTTGCCCCGCTCAATTTCTAGTTTGACCGTGAAGTGATTGAAACTGACCACGAAGTGAATGAAATGGATTTTCAACCATCGACCTGATGGAATCTTGGAAAATAACTAGGCTTATTGGCTAAATTAGCTCCTCCTACTCAAAAATTATATGTGGTACATTAAGTAAATCATTCTAGTTTAGGAGATATGCTTGTTGATTAAATAGACAAAGAAATGAATTAAAAGAGAATAAAAAAAAATTATATGCTTATATATATATATATTTATATAAGTATGTATTAGAGAAAAATGTAGGTAGAATAAAATTCTTCATGTAAAATAAAAAAAAAAAATTTAAAAATGCACAAATTGCAAGGGACTACGGTTATGGCTATGGTTATAATCCGTAGCTATTGAAAATTGCAGGATTTTTGAGGCGAACTCATTGGACAGTTCTGGACCTTTTTCGATATATCGAAAGCCCTTCGATACATATCGAAAAAGCAGGAGCTACGGTTATAATCCGTAGCTATAGAAACCACCGCAGCCATAGTTTCCTGGTTTTTTTTTTTTTTTTTTGCTGTTGTAATCCCCACCGCCTTTTGTGGGTCCCATCATGAGGTCTGTGTTATATCCAAACGGTCCATCTATTTGGCGAGCTCATATTAATCCTGAAACATAAAATAAGACAAATCTAACTATCATGTGGACCACACTGTAAAAGGCAGTGGGGAATCGAACGTCTACCATCGAAACCCTTTTAGGGGTTATAGAAGTTTTGGATCATCATGAATTTTTTTTCCTATTCATCCAGGCCTTTGTGACCTTATGAATAGATTGGATGGAAAATAAATGTTATGGTGAGCCCTATAAAATTTTTAACAGTGAAAATCAGTTTTCCCGTTGCTCTTTGTGGTGTGGTCCAGTTGATCTTTGGATATGATTTTTTTTTTTTTTTTGGATAATGCTCTGAAATTATCTCAAAATATGGATGAACGTTGTGGATATAATAAATACATAGCTGTGGGGCCATGTAACTTTGAACTCTTTTGAGCCGTTCGTACAACTCTCGGCTGGAGGAGCGTCAGTGCTCGTCTTCGAAAGGAAGGGAGGGGTATTTTCATCCTCAAATTCGTTGTCCATACGAGCAGGTCTAAGTTGCAAAACAAAGTTTGTATTGTTTCATAAAAATAGCTGGATAAAAGGTGGGGTCCACAGTCCCAAATTTCTCAAATCATTTTAATAGTTGCAGGTGTAACATGTGTGTCACTGTATACTATCATTCTATTGGGCACATGGCCTAGTAATGATGATCAGCACCATCTAAATATTGCCCATGTAAATCACCACCATCCAAACATTGTCCAGCACCGTCCAAACATTGTCCATATTAATCAACGATTGGTTAGTCACTCAGACATGATCTTGTGCTTGCGATCCATTCGAGACTTGGAATTTCGTCATTTTCAAGCAAAGCATGTATTTCAGTAGGCTTATCACAACCATAGTGTCAAAAATGATATATCTCACTAATTAGAGATATTAAAGTTGATTTAATAATTAAATTCAAACCCCTGCATAGGTATTTTTGGATTAAAGTTGATTCACACTCCAGGGTGCCAAACACACTGGGAGGATTACAAATCCAGGGGGTTGCCAATCCTAGGGGTTCCGAATCCAGGGGCTTCGAAATCCACGCTCCCAAACAGGAGTGCTTGCGGAGTACTGAGTTGGAACGGATTAGGTGTCATCCGTTAATACTTTAGGGGCCGTTTGGATGGCTGTAACTTTTGTAACATGTGACTTTATACCGTTTGTGTTTGGGGGAGAAATGTTACAGGGAAATTAGGTGCTTTTCAAGTCACGTGTTACTTTTTTACGGGCAACGGCTAGCCACTTTGTCTCACATGCCCACGCTCTTGCACTAGGATTGTGCCCAAGCCTGAGCGTGCGCAAGCTCCATAGTCCTTAGACTATGTAAGCAAATATTATAGTACTCCACTGTTTTCATTTAAACTCAAAAAACTTCTCATCTTTTTCCAATGTAGGAATATTCAAAAACTTACAAAAAATTTGTTTTTTCAAACTTTTTATAATATATATATATATATATATATATATATATATTTTATTATTAAAATATATTTTAAAATCAACATTATGCAACATTGAAAGTGCACAGAACGTCCCTCTCTCTCTCTCTCTCTTAGCGTCTCCTCTCTCACTGCTCTAGCAATGTAACCCCGTAGGCCGTAACTCTTGTTTGTTTTTCTTTTTTTCTTTTTTTCTTTGCGTCAGTGCAGAATGGGCACTGTTTGGCAAGGGGCGATTTTGGATCCCTGATTACGGGCCCACCGTGACGTACTTTCCTAGCATCCACATTGTCCATCAGTATTGAATGCTCAGTTTAGGGTATTATTCAAAAAATGAAGCTGATCCAAATCTCAAGTGGGCCACACCACAAGAAACAATCGTAACTGAATCCTTACCATTGAAAACTTCATGAGGTCCACAGGAATATTAATTTGCCATCTGACATGTGGATAAGGAAATAAAGACATGGATGAAGAGATCACACAAATATCATCTTAATCCAAAAACATTTCTAGCTCATGATCCCAAAATGAAGCAATTGAGGCAGATATCGATCGTAGGTGGACCACATCAGAGGAAAATGATAGCAATCATATGTTCATGATTAAAACCTTCCTAGGGCCAAGTATAATGTTTATTTGACATTATATCTAATGATTAGGTCCTAAAGACCCGTATGAAGGGGATAACAAATATTAGTTTGATTTTAAAATTATAGCCGTGTCAATTTGAATTTTAAACAATTCTATACTTCAAATCTAAGTTGGTGTAAATATACGACATCTTATCTATAACTTACTTACAGATTACCCAAACACAAAAACTAGTTACCGGTGAGTAAGTTACAACTTACATCCAAATATAATTACCTACCACTTTCATTACTTACAACTTTAAAAAAAACCACATCCAAAGGCAGCCTTACTGGGTGTTACGCTTAATGTGGAGCTCCCCTTGATCATTTGTTGTATATCCACGCCGTCCATCTGCTTCTACATCCCATTTTAGGATGTGACCTTGGAAATTAACCAGATACAAATCTCATGTGCACTACACCACAGGAAACGGTGGTGATTGAGTGCCTCATCATTAAAATTCCTAAGGGACATGGTAAAGTTTTCTTAATGTTTATTTTCCATCCAACATGTTTATAATATCAAGAAGATCATGATTCAAAACTTTTTTAGGCCACAAAAAGTTTTTAATTATTATTCATCACTTTTTCCAGTGGTCTACGTGAGATTTTTATCTTCTCTTAAGTTTTGCAATATCCTCCTAAAATGAGATGTAAAAATAAATGAACAGTGGATATATAAAAAAAAAATCAATATGGCCCCACGTTAACACTTAATAACGTGTTACCCAAGTAATAGCTAATCCAATCCATGATAAGTAGCTAATCCAATCCATGATAAGTAAAGAGCGCTGCAGATGTATGTGTCTTATCCACGCCGTATATCAATTTTAACAACTTATTTCAAGGTATAAACCTAGAATTGAACCATATCCAAAGCTCGAGTGGGGTCTCAGAAGCTTTAGATCAAAATCAGATACCGAGTAACTCAAAGTAAACTCAGTGGGGCGACTGTGATGTATGTGTCATATTCACGCCATCAATTCATTTTTCTCATATCATTTTAGGGCATGGTCTAAAAATGTAAAAATATCTAAAAGTTCAAGTGGACTAGGCCATGAGAAAATGTGCAAATTGATAGTATATACCTTGAAAACTTCTTTGGCCCAAAGATGTTTTGTTTGAAGCTGATATTTGTGTTACAAATAACCATCACTTTAGAACCTAGTAATGCTTAAATGATGGACATCATTATCTACCGTGAAATGATTTAGAAAAATAGATGTATAGAACGGATAAGGCACATGTCTGCTAGGGCACTGCTTCACTAGATCGCCGGATCCACGAAGGTGGGTGGGATCTTTGACCCCTGGGATCACCGTAATGTATGTGTCTACATCCACGGTGTCTATCCATTTATTATTATTATTATTATTAAAAGATAAAAACCCTATTTTAGGGCACTATCCTAAAAATGAAGTAGATCCAAATCTTAAGTGGACTATAATAAAAGAAACAGTAGTAATTGACCATTAAAAACTTCTCATGGGCCACGAAAGTTTGGATCAAGCTGATATTTGTGTGGTCTCTTCATCAATCTTTATAACCGTCTTAATAACCCTATGGCAAATAAACATTCCGGTGGGCCCCATGAAGCTTTTAATGATGAGGATTCAATCATTATGGTTTATGTGATATAGTTCACCTAAGAATTGGATTTGCTTCATTTTTTAGATCATGCCTTAAAATGAGCTTTCAAAATGGATGGACGGTGTGGATGGTGTGGATGTAAGGCACATACATCAGAGTGGACCCCACATGTATCCACCCAAACTGCCCAACAATTAGGGATCTACCTGCCACGGTGGAGGATCCACCTAAACGGTATTCATGTAAGTGACCTTATGAACAGGTTGGATGACAAATAAACATTAATATGGACCCTAAGAAGGTTTCAACCTTGGACATCATTATCCCTGCTGTTTCTTGTGATGTGGTCCATTTGAGCTTTGGATAAGCTTCAATTTTGGGCTCATATCCTAAAATGATTTGGAAATATATATGGACAGCCTAGGTAAGACTTGGCACCTAATCCACTTCCTAACAAATGAGTCAATCTCGGGTGACATAAACGTTTATTGGGTAATACTCTGCTCGTCCCAAACTCGGCATGGCAAGGGCTCTAGGCGGCCATAGTGATGTATGGGTTTTATCTACACTGTCCATCCATTTTGCTATATCATTTAGGTTGTAAGCTCAAAGTGGGGCAGATCCAAAGCTCAAGTGAACCACTAGATGAAGAATAAAGGCTTACCAACAAAATTGCCCTGAGGGCCACAGAAGTTTGAGTCAAGTTGATATTTGTCAGGGACCTTACAAACAGGTTAAATGGCAAATAAACATCATAGCAGGCCTTGGGAAGGTTCCAACGGTGAGGTGATCATTATTACCAGTGAGTGCTTCTTGTGAAATGGCCTACTTGAGCCCTGCATCTGCCTTTCTTATTTTTGGCTTACACCTTAAAATGATATGGGGTAGTACCTAATACCCGACCCCAACACAAGGTGTGTTGCACTGTTTTAGGCCCAAGGCCTAAATATCAGCTCATTTATGATTCAGCAAATGATTGGAAGGAAATCACTCACCTTACAAATTGTTTCCTTGGTGTGGCCCACCTAAATCACCCATGAGCCTGAATTTTGGGCCTTGTACATAAAATTTTGGTGTTGCATTAATATGTAGAGTGAATTTCATATAATTGTCACGGTGGACCTTATAAAAATCAAGAGTGGACATCCCTAGCTCTCCCAACTATTTCCTAATTTGGGGTGGCCCGCATGAATAACGTAACAGGTTAGCATGATTTTTTGTGATAATGCCTAATTGGGATTACACATCTAATGGTCAAAGTGTATTTCACATACACATCATGGTGGGCCTTGTAAAAACCAAAGGTGTAAAATATAATTTTTAAGATGCAAGCGTGTCTTTTGATTATTTTTTTTTTTCAAATAAGTAGGGAAGGTGGCCATCCTTGATTTTTGACAGGCCCCCCTTAATGTGTATTTGAAATCCACTCCCAATTAGATGTGTAATCCCATGTCAGGCCTAAGGTTTTAAAAAAATCCCACTGACCTAAGATTCATGTTGGCCACACCAAACAAATGAGTTGGAAGGGAGATGTCTGCTTTGATTTTTACTGGGCAAATCATGCTGATTATATGAAATCCACTCCAATCATTAGATGCCACACCAAAATTTAGTCATGGGCACAAAAATAAGGTCCATAGGTGATTCAGGAGGGGCAAACTAAGACAAACAGTTTGGAGGGTGAGTATTGCCGTGTGCACTATTTTTAATCATGTGGTCCACTTGAATTACAAATGGGAATGATTTTTGGGCTCTAGGTCTCACATGGGGTGAATCACCTGATGGTCAGGGTTGATTTTACATTATGTTTTATTTTTATTTTTTTTGGTTAATTCCCTTGCAAACCTAATGGGCCAATGCCCGACTCGAGCTGGCTGTTATACATCGTCCAAGTCCGGTTTGTAAGTGGGCTTAGTTTTAAGCCTGATCGCGGCTCTGGGCTTGATACTCTAGCCCAAGTCCAGCTCACGACATGCCATGGCCAAAGCCCACAGGCTAGCCCGGCCCATTAATCAGATGATGATGCCATAAATGATCTATGGTTTAGTCTTGGAGGACCTTCAAATTTTGCTGCTCAATATACCATTGAATTTTTATTTTTATTTTTTCCCTAAGGTCATGCACTCATTTACACCAAACAAAGATTAGAATCATCCAACTCTCTAGTATGAGTTTTGCACTCCTCTGCAAGTCCTAGACTCACAATCACCAATAAAGGAGGTTGGCTTCATGTTAATAGCCAGCATTGAACTTCCATTGCAACTTCTTTAGCAATCCAACATTTGGACATTTGACTAAGGGCCCGTTCTGATACTACCAAATAAGTTACTTTTCTACTTACAATAGTAAATAGGTGACTTATTTCAGATAAGTTTGTTTGTTTTATAATTAGTTATAAGTAATTTTCTTATTTAAAAGTATATAGTCACTTTAGTTAATTTTTCTTAGCTTTTTTATTTTTTATAAATTGCTGAAAAGATGCATCATGAGAGATGCAAGAGAGGAGAAGCTGATAAGTATGTTTTTTGTCAAACATACTTATCTTCTTAATAAGTAGAAACTGAGTTATGTTACTTGTGGAATAAGTAACTTACTATCCAAATGGGCCCTAAGGATATCATGTAAAATCTACATGCGGAATAGCTGTAGAATCTGTTGTGCATTGGATATGAATGACCGATGAAGAAGATGACTTACCTGTTTGAGCCGACATGGTTGTGAAATTGGACGCTGAGATTTTCCTTTCCTTACACCCCTTAGAAAAGATGCGATGGGCTTAAACTTCTATTGGTGGTGTTGGATTGGAGACTCAGCTTTGACTTATACTATAGAGAGCAGAGAAGTTTGAAACCCATTAAAACTTCTCTCCTTAAAAGGCTCCACACGAATTGGTAATCTCAATGCCTCTAAGATATTGTGCACGTATCACAATTGTAGCACTCTACCCCTTTCACAAATTTCCGAATGTATCACAACTTAGTGGAGCCCGCTGGTGTACCTAATCACACCATCCAACTTATAGGTTAATCTAGACCGTTGATCAATAAAGCCCACCTTATAGGATTCTTACATTTGGTCTTTGACAAGGTGGAATCAACATGAGTTATATTGGTAAGGGTTTAAAGAATATTGATAATGATAAATAATTAGAATCATTTTATCATATGGTTGAGAGTTTTTTCACAAAGGCCTAGGTAATGTAGGGCTCATTTCATACCACTCAATAAGTAACTTTTTAACTTGATAAGTTACTTTTTTAACTTTTAGTCTGGTTTTTAAACTTATTTAAGTGACTTATAATACAAGGTAACTTATTTTCTTAAGCTTCTTTTAGCTTTTCAACTCACCAGTGTAACTTAAACCATAGTTTCTATAAGCAATGCCCATGCGCTGCAACCTCAGCCTGATCCATGCTCTACAAGATAATGGATGTGCAATGTTGGGAAATTTACCCTATGATATTTCTAAAAAAATCCACTCCGTCGATCATTTTATTCATCTCATTTTAAAGAGTTGTACAAATATAAGGTAGATCCAATGCTTAAGTGGGCTATAAAGTGGAGACTTTTTCTATATTTTATTGATAATGAAGTAGCTTTCTTATAGAGATGTATATTAGCAAAATCTCACATTAGTTGTATAAATCTAATTATCCACCAACTATGATCTAATTACAAATCGGTGATCTTAATTACAGATTGTATAATCTAATATGGGCCACACGAATTTCAATAGTGCTATTGAATGCCAACTGTTGAAACTGCGCCCTTTATTGTGTAGCCCACCATGATGTTTCTGAAAAATCCACTTGGTCCACCAATTTTGCCAATTCATTTTAATTGGTGTGTCCACATATAATGAATATCCAAAGCACAGGTGGACCATACAGCTTGAAAAAGTGTTAAAATGAAGGAGCTCAGAAAACTAGTGTACCACCATAATGTTTTTGAGAAATCCACCCTGTCCACCATTTTCATCAACTCATTTTAGGCTGTGGGCCTAAATATGAAGCAGATCCATTACTCTAGTGGACCACACTACTTGAAACAATGGTATTGAACCTCCATAGTCAAAATACTTGTAAGGCCCACATTAATACACACACACACACACACACTTGTCCTTCAATTTCTTTCGTATGATCCTATGGGGGTGGGAATGACATCATGAGCGGTTTGGATAGCAAAAGATTTCAATGGTGGTTGTTCAATGTCCATTGTTTCCTTTAATGTAGCTAACACTTTGGATCTACCTCATTTTCATCTCCTAACATGATTTGGTAAAATGGATGGACGGCATAAATTTCAAAAAATCATCACCGTGAGCCCTAAGCATGTGGAGTTGGGTTCACCCAGCCATCCACATCCAGCAAAAGGAGAGAGAGCAGATTAGGCCAACAATCCACGTCCAGCAAGAGCAGAGGGAGCAAATTAGGGGAGGGTGCAAATTAGGCCAAGTTATGGTACACGCATGTTCAGTCAAGCTGTGACCTTTGACCCACCTTAATGTATGTGTTGTATATCCATGCCATCCATCCGTTTTGTCAATCATTTTAGGGTGTATGCCAAAAAATGAAATATATCTAAATCTCAGGTGGACCACACCATAAGAAACATGATGATTTAATGCCTACCATTAAAAACTTGTTGAGAGCCACGAAAGTTTTAGATCAGGCTGTTATTCATGTTTTCACTTCATCCTAGTCTATGTGACCTTATCAACAGGATGAATGGCAAATAAACATTATGATGGACCCTAGAAAAATTTTAATGGTGGGTATTCAATGACTACATTTTCGTGTGGTGTGGGCCACCTAAGATTTGGATCTAGTTCATTTTTTGGTCAATACCCTTAAATGAGCTAGAAAAACGGATGGACAGAGTGGATATATAACACATACATTAAGGTGAGCCCCATTGTCATGACATTATCAGACTAGGTGTTTCAACAATGCAACTTTCAGTAAGGCGCTTATATGCTTACATGCTCATTAAGCAGAAACCATGATAAGCTTCCTAGGGCATAAGTAGCTCATGGAAAGTAACTTATGATTCAAACGCACCTTTAGCATCCAAAACCTAAACAACACCAGTTATCAGACCATCTCAACACATGGGTCAAACAGGGTACACATGCCTAAGTCATATGCACACATATGGATACCTTATCCTGCATGAAAATTGGGTGGCGTTGAAATCAAGAACATCCAAATGCGCATTTAGGCTAACTTGGCAGTATAAAATGTTCGGCCAATATTTAGGCTTCATGGATGCTGCAGATTTTTTTACACCTCTTGTTCCAAATTACCTTTGGGTTAAAACCAATTTGAAAAGGTAAAATATTAGTTGGTCAGACGATGACTCTCTCTCTCTCTCTAGCCATCTTTAAGGGTTCTTTGGATGCGTGTAAAATTCTTAAGTTGAACTACATGAGTTGTTTGGATGCATGGATTCGCTTGTAAAGAGCGTAAACACATTACAACTTTTAGCTATCTTTTGAAACTCAATAAAAGGCCATATTACATATTACATAAAAAATATTTATAGCTAAAAAGACATTATACAAATAGAACATAAATGGTTGATGCACACTCATAATGCATGAGGCCCACCTAATATGTACCATATATCCAATTTGTCCATCATGTGCTTCCCTTATGCTCTCCAATGTCGATTTTTCTATCATCCAATGGACTATAAGAGAAGAAGATGGGACATTGACCATTAAAAGCTTCAGATTGCATTTGGGGCCCACTGTAATGGGTGGAGGACATTCAATGTATCCATCATGTGCATGCTTTGATGGTCTCCTAGGGCCCCAAAAAGATCAAATCATTTTTACGCCGATTTTTATGGGATTCACCACCCCAAACTCTATATGGTGTGGATACCTATTTTATACATGGTAAACACTTCATAATTTACCCAAACACAATCTATTTGCCTATAAATAAATTAGCACTCAAAAGGGTCCTTACTCTTGCCGGGGTGGTAGACTCTCAGGAGTTTCAACTCCCGGTCAAGGGTTCGAGTACCCATAGGTGGTGAAATTCCACCAGCATAAGTGTGTGGGGTGTGTGTGAGTGCGTAAAAAAATAAAAAAATAAAAAAGATTACTACTCAAAAACCAAACTGCTTTTCAAGAGTAAAGTGTTTACAACAAATTCACAAGCATCCAAACAACCTCTTGGATTTGCTCAGTTTAGTGTTGACAGAGAGATTGCACCATTTCTCATGTTGAGTTGGCTGTGGGCGAAAATGCCGTGTGGTCCTGGATTTTCTGTTCCATGGGAATCTGACTAGAGAAGAGACAGAAGAGTTTGCCTGCATGATAAGCCTCATCTATAGGCATAAATTGTGCCTTCAGAAACGGATGATTGGTTTGGAAGGACGATAATTCAGGTGAGTTCTCAGCCAGATCTATGTGGTAGTGAGACAGCATGCTTATCCTTGCCTCCACATCGAATCTCCATTGACTAAAGTATAATAAAGGTTGGCGGCCGAAACCGAGGTACTTAGATACTCTTAGAAAGAGAGGGATGCATATCACAAACAGGCATTCATCATATCAGAAGTATGTGGAGACGGTGGACTATCTTTTCATTCATTTCCTTATCTCACAGCTTCATCTCGCACGAGAAATTTGGTAAAAGATTTTCTCTTCTACATGTAACTTGGGTGGCGCCCCAATCTGTGGGGGTGCTCTTTTGGACTTTTCAAGGTCACGTGAAAAGCGGCCAGAGAAGATTGTGGGCGTGGAGGCTTTTTTTTGCCGACAGTGATGTGACCAGTTTGGCTCGAGAGCAAAAGTCGCATTTTCTTGGATGGATGGTGTGTGGTCCGAACGAAATTTACATTGAAAGTGAAGCGTCGTATCCTACAAGGCTACAATGAACCTGCTCGTCCCAGGTCGTAGGGAGCTGTCCTTCTTTGCAAAGGAAGTTACGAGTAATGCCTCTTAGGATATCTGATTTTAGTGCGCTCAGCGCATAGAAATCATCTATGTGGACTCCTTGGTGTCTACGTCTATTTGGACTATCCATAAGGTTCAGTCTACTCTTCTTCCACTGCTGCGCAAAAATATCGGCAGCCATATGGTTCTAAACATCATTAATTGGAACCATATTCTATGAAGGGATCTTGTTCATCCATTTCTGCATGCCACTGACTGTAAGGTTTGGATCATCTAGTTGATATGATTTGTTTTAAAGCAGCCTATGAAGAGTGGACTGGACCTAGCAGGAGTTCTATATAGGTTACATGGATGACTATGAGTCCAAATGCAACCAGGTGCAAAATATGGTTTATGTACAATCAACCCATTAGATGATTTCTCTTTGGGGGCGTGCTTGGATTGATGGAAAGTAAAGGAAACAACATTTCCCAATAAATAATGTCTCATTTTCTCTTTTAGGTAGAAAATCAACAATTTTATTTTCCCACCTCCATCCTTGAGGCATTTTCCGACCGTTGAAGGAGAATGAATTCCCCATGAGTAGAGCACATATGTGCCATGGCCCATCTCTAATCATCACATGTGCGAATGTTCCGGCATCAATATTCTATTGTGCTACACATGTGACCCTATGCTACATGTGTCAACGTCCATCTTCACTTCTGGCCCCACATGTACAAAGTGATGGGCTTCTACAAAGAGCGCAACATAATCAAACCTTTTCTTTGTTCATCCAAACTCATTACATTCATCCAAGACCATACACGAACTCATTATACTTCTAACAAAAATCTAAACTATGAACAATTTAGATCATACTTGAAGTAGACCGATGGTAGTATCAATGACTATCCTCCAACTTAGGAGGCCTCTCCTTAATTTATTGCAATATCAGAGAACCAAGTAGTCCACTTTGGATCCTCTAACAAAGTCGAGGTCAACAATCAATGTCCACAAGGTAGAACACATGATCACACGTGCCAATGAGAATAAGATGGATGGTGTCCATACAACTTCAATAACTCCTCATGTGCCCGTGCGTGACTTTATTAAGCTCAAGCTTCCACACGTGCCATCATCTATCTTCAAGTGTCCCATGTGTATCACGTGTCAATCCAACACATGCCAATAAATATTAGAATACTTTTCTCAAGGATTTTAAATTTGAAAATATGCCTCAAATTTTCTAGGAAAATTTTTATTTAAAGACAAATTAAAAACAAAGTCTCCTTTTCCACGATTTCCTGAAACAAACATTTCCAGGGAAACAATGTTTGCTTTCCCAGGCTTCCAAATATCCGAACAAGCTCTTAGTTATCAATAAAACAACATATGGAATTGGATCTGGATTGAACCGTAGTTATTCAAACCATTAATATTGTGGGCCGGGTCATAAATGCTCAGTGTACTTAAAAAACTCCTATACCAGAAGATCAAAGCCATGGAAATTTCTTCATTTCTTCCAAATTGAAACTCAACCTTTGTCATATTTTTCTCCAATTGCGAGTATTTGATAGCTACCAATTAAGGGTTAAGGGTTAGGATCTCCGACGTGAGATATTTTTGGTTCATGGTCCATCTGTGATTAAAAACAAAAAAAAAGCGAACAAATACCATATGTTCACGTCGAAAGAGAAGAAGCAGTTTACATACCACATGTCTGCGTGGAAAGAGCGGATGCGGTTTGCAAGATGTGGGAGAAATGGACAGAGAAGTGGCTGTAGAAATGGACCACTCTTGTGATTATTGACCACCATTTTAAATGGACCACTCTTGTGATTATTGACCACCATTTTTTTTTAAACGGTGGTCGCTCATCATCCATACATGTGGCATTTGTACATACCAATTCAGATTTGTCCAAATTGTGAAAAAAAAAAAATAATAATAAATACTGTGTATGAATCAGCTCTCTAAAGTCACTGATAAAAAAATAAAATCTTACCCATCTAATTGATAGCTAGCACATGGATACATATGTAAGTGGTGAATTCGACTGGAAAATCCGACTCGACATGATATGCAGACAGGTCAGGTTGACTCAAACAGATGACTCCAATCGACTTGAAATAAATAATAACTAAGTTGAGAACTTTTTAAGGTAATCATAAGAGATTCTATACAAAAATAAGTAAAATAATCCAAAGCATGGCAAGTTGGCACTAACAGTTGCTGTTACTAACAGTGTTGACTTATTAAAAAAAAAAAAAAACATTTCATCAGTGAGTGACTAGGCATGACCAAGTTGTGGAGTTGACTCGACAAACCTAGCCGAGTCAGAATCAAATCCAACTCGTCGGCAAGTTTCATAGCGACTCAGCTACTCGTGTCACCAAGTTTGAGAACTAGGGTTGCAACTGCCAATGATTTGTATGCCTTTGAAGTTTAGTGGCAGCAAATCCAAATTCCTTCTGTAAAAAACTGATTCTCTCCCCATTAATAACAACAGCTGATTAATCACAATCCTGGTACTCATGTAAAAGCTCCATAAGGTTGTCACTGCCTAATTAGATTTCCGAAGTTCCATTTCCGTCTCAGTGGTTTGCCACATCTTCAAAGATCAGCTATCTGTTTGTTGTCTATAGAGCTTGACATGAACATTCAACTAACAAGGATGTCTTTTTTGCATAGAAAAGATCACCATCATCGGCCAGCCCTATCTCATACAAGGGAGGAGGGTTTTGATTTCAGGTGAGCAGCCGGTCATTGAACTTTTTCCAAGATATCATGAGAATTTTTTTTTTGAAATTTGATTGAATGTTGGCAAAACAGGATTAGTAAAGCCAGCCCCCAAACAGCCAGAACAAGGCAATGATGATGACAATAAATAAATAAAAAGCATCAGATTATATTCTATTCCTTGTAACTGCTATTCCTAAAGAACACCTGTGTTTGGTAGTGTGCTGTGTTTCTTGGTCTGGGTGTGGGGTGGTCATGGCAGTGGGAGATGGTAGCATAGGGCAGATGAGTTATTAATTTGGAGATTTGGGTATATCTTTGTTTCTGAATTTAAGTATTGGCTTTCTTGTTGGAGTTGGTGCTTGTCTGTGTTCGGGTGTTGTTCTACTGGTGTTATGATTGAGGCTGTCTCAGGACTGGTTCGGAAGAATGAAAACCCACATTTAGCTCTATTTTAACAGCACCATCTTCCGTTTTTAAATAGGATTTTGGTTGGAAACTGTGGAAATGTGGCTCCACATTCGTTCGTGGAGAAAGTTCAAACCGGCTTGAAATGGCATGCGAGCTCAATATGGAAAGCAGCTGAGTTGAGTGCAATGGCCGTTCCAACTGAAGGCATATGTCGTAAGTTCCACACACACCCAATTTGGTTCAGAGTTCTTCTTTTGCTCTTCTGTCCATGGGTTTGAAATGGTAGGGTAATGGTTTTAAAGTACTTATATTCAAAGTGGCCAATTAAGAGAATTTTTAGTTGGTATGGGATTGGTTTGGTTAATGGTAATCAGCGATTACATCATTGTAATGTTTGGTAGCCACCATTGTCAAAATTCACACCTCGTTCATTAATCTCGTTTGCTCATGTTGTGCAGCGCCTCAGAACAATTAAGGTTATGGGAAAGGTCGGCTCCTTACTGCTCACTCATGGCATGGCATGTATGCAGGGGCGGCTCAAAGGGGTAGGCAGGTGAGGCAATCACCTAAGGCCTCTAATTATGAAGGCCCTATATTATAGCAAAATTAAAAAATTTTAATTATAAAGGTCCCATATTATAGCAAAATTAAAATTAAGAAAAAGAAAAAAAGCCTAAAATTTTTAAAATAAAACTTATTGAAAGGCCTACAAAATTGGAATATCTAAACATTAGTTTACAAATTTGAAATTGAGAATAAAAAGAAAATCGTATAAACTAGCACTATCAATAATAACAGTCCAACTCTATCATCTCTTTTCAAAATAATAGCATCATTCCCAATAATTTCTTCTCCTAAAACCTAGGACCACAACTACCTACTTTATTGCTAATTAAGTTCTCAAAAAATTAAATTCTAACGTCATTTTTCTAAATTAAATCCTAACTTCATTTTTCTAATGGTTTGGATTTATTTTCGGAATTAAAAGTTTTAAAAGAAGTTGTAAAAACAGAAATTAATACTCCAATTGAAATACTTAATCTAATAATTAAAGAACTAAATTATTGTCCAAATTGTTTTATTACATATAGAATACTACTTACCATACTTGTTACAGTTGCATCTGCAAAAAGAAGTTTTTCAAAACTAAATATTATAAAAAATTATTTATGAACAATTATGTCTCAAGATAGATTAAATGGTTTAACAATTTTATCTATCGAAACTGATTTATTGGGTAAACTTGAATACAAAAATTTAATTAGTAATTTTGCATCAAAAAAGGCAATAAGCAAATTTATGGTTTAATTTTGAATTTATTAATTTTTTTTATTTTTTAAACTAAAAGGCCTCATTTTTATAACTTGCCTAAGGCCCCCAAAAATGTTGAGCCGCCCCTGCATGTATGTATGAGATCTGAACCAACATCTACTGGGCGCTAACATGGGTTGCACCTCAGAAGTCATCATATGTTCCTAGCCACAAGTTGGAGGATTTTGCCTATTGAATGTTGACAATTGATTAGACAGTTGGACTTTTTTGTGATCATCCAATTGTGAGTCTTAAAGGTCCTTAGTTCTGGTCACTCGGTGTGTTTTCCTGATCCAAGGCATCCACATTAAGGCCCCACAGATGAATGTTTTGGAGTTGGTACATGCAAGCTAGGTATGTCATGATAGAGTGGTTGATAGCCAACTTAGATATATGGGCTCAATTGGTGATGTGCAGATGTATATGGAAAGGACAAAAGAAACTGCAGTTGGCAAAAATTCATTGTTTAAATAGTTAGGATCATCAAACCAAAGGGATTTTTCTGTCAATAGAGATTCCATCAAGTTAGGTGAATGATGATAGAGTGGTTGATGACCAGCTTAGATATATGGGATCAATTGGTGATGTACAGATGTAAATGAAAAGGACAAAAGAAACTGCAATTGGAACAAATTCATTGTTTAATAGTTAGGATCATCCAACCAAAGGAATTTTTCTGTCAATAGAGAATCCATCGAGCTAGGTGTATGATGATATAGTTGTTGAAAGCCAACTTAGATATATGGGCTCAATTGGTGATGTACAGATGTATATGGAAAGGACAAAGAAACTGCAATTGGCAAAAATTCATTATTTGAATAGTTAGGATCATCCAACCAAAGCGATTTTTCTGTCAATAGAGAATGCAAGGTAGAGCCCATGAGATGGATGGCTCTGATCACTGTATACGTATTACATGCCATGTGTATTGTCCATGATTTGTGAGACCAAATGCATGTGCTAAGTGCAAACGATAAAGGTGGGGTTGGACTGATCGGAATTCATGTTTCAGTCATGTATAATGCTTTTGTCTCTACTAAGGGTTATTTGAGTTGACCGACTCCCTCAGTAAAGCCATTTCAGGATTCAGGACTGTTGATCAGCGTCCAAAAGATGAGAGAAGTGTCGCAAGGCTGGGAATCAGTTCAAGGTTTGCTGTTTCTGACAGTAGGATTTTCTTGGTTTTTCTTTCTTATGATTTTCTTGTATTTTTCTTGTGTTGTTCCTTTGTATTATAATGCGGTTGCTAATCGCCTTTTATTCCTAACAGTCAGATCTTCAACACCCCCAAAGAGAAATGCCCCCCTCATGCTCTGGAAACACTAATCCACATTAATATTTGATTTGAATGGTTGAAAACAGATTTTACAAAATAAATATCATTTATAACATTAATAATATGCTAAAAACGATTTCAAAAAACTGTATTAGCAGATTGCTGTAGGGATTACCCTAGTCTCCACCACAAGTGTCTGGATCAAGAGGGCCTCATGGCAAATGATCCAACATCTTGCAGCTTGATAATGCAACTGCTAAGTGTTATTTCTATTTCCACCGTGTCGTAATTCAGGGATCATGCAGCCAATCTCCTAGGCAAATATCATTTCGTGACAATTATGCTACTTACAAGCTCACTCGAAGTCTCATTATGAAATTTCATTCCTGCCACTCCCAATAGTTCACCCCATCTTCAGAAACCATGGTTTGATCATCAGATATGCTATATCTACCATTAGTCCATAGAGATCTTGAAGGGAACATTAGAATGCCTAAGGTTTCCTCTTTGAATAGCAAAAATCCATATCAGATTGCACTGAACTCAGTTCCAATCCTTGTATCTGTTGTTTATAAACCTCATTGTCTTCCTTTCGGGGGTCATTTGAGAAAACATATTTGATATCCATTGCCGAGCACCATAGAATCTATGTGAATTGGAATCACTAGTTGTGTTTGGCAGCCAATAATTGGAATCCACATGAATCCATGTGAATGTGTTTGGCAGCGTGTATTTGGAATGCATTGGTGGAGAGAGAGAGAGAGAGAGAGAGAACTGTGACTTGCGAATTGGTAGTAATCAGTGGCAACTGGAATCCATGTGAAATGGAATCACATCATTTTGTGGTGATCTTGAAAAATGGGTTTGGGGAGTATTTGATTTGAGATGTGAGTTAGATTCCAATTCACATCAAATAAACTCCCAAACGCACCAATTACCACCAATTACCTGCTCCCAAATAACCCCTTGTTGTATTTGGTTTCCCTGTTTTATACCGTTATCATTTTCCCAACAGCAAGAAGAATATGTTTCAAGTTTGGTTAGCTGCTAACATTTTGTCATACAGGTTGCAAGTCTAATAACTCACCTTCTAACACTTTATAGTGACTGCTCATTTTTCATGTCAATTTGATTATGTAAGGAAGTGTTTGCTTGCGCCAAATTTCAGGAAACATCATAATAATTTTAACCAAATTATACTGATTAATCATAAAACATCATGATATTTAGTGCAACCAATCGCTACATAATCAACATAACTATATTTTAACTTTCAAAGATCTAACCCACAGATTGTAGAAGTCTACCATCTTCACACCACGAAATATACAATCACACAACACGACTGTTCTATTGCAATAAAACATTACAGTACTGTCGAATACCAAATCTTATTACACAAAGCCGAAAATCTACAGAAAACGGAAATGAAAAAAATATGCAGCAATGGAAATGATTAATGAAGATCATAGATATTAGAATCAGCAATATAGGAGCCTAAGATTCGAACAAACACAGGCATGTCAGAAACCTCAGCTATGGCATCCTTTACCTTCTGATCGTCCAACGAGCCCTCAAAATCGACATAGAAGACGTTCGGAAACTCCTTAAGAGATCCTCTTCCATGGACATCCAGTATCATGATAGGTGTATCGTCGTCAACAGATGGATTCATTTCCAGCTTGGTGAGATTGATGTTGCGAGAAGAGAAAGCAGAGAGGACCTTCAGAAGGATTGTCAGCGTAGCCCCATGGTGGGCGACGACCATACTCGTTTTAAGCCCTAGCGGGCTCGTCCGGGGCAGTTTCGGTTCCTTCGACAAGATCAAGAACCGGGTCACGTTCCATGACTCATCCTGCAAGCCCTGGGCTAAGACGTCTAATCCGTATAGGAGAGCGGCACGTGAGCTGGCAATTGCGGCGGTGTCGAGCATCCGACGGGATGAAAGCAGCTCGACCGCGCCAGCTGTGTCCTCGACCGGCTCCCGGTCGAGTCCGAGCTGGGCCAGGTGCCGGCCGCAGTGGGCCAGCGCCATCGGATGGCTGATCACCCGCTTCAGCTCCCCCTTTCTCACGCCAGGCATCGCCAGGAGGCAGTAATGGACGAAGAGATTTATCTCCTGTACAATTTGCAGGTCGTGGCGTAGCAGAAGATCGTAATTCCGGACAGTGTTCCCTCCCATGGTGTTCTCGACGGGAAGGACGACTCGATCGGCCTGGCCAGACTCAACCGCCATGATCGCATCGGCATAGCCCCTACATGGGACGGTCGTGCAATCGGGGAGGGCAGTTTTCGCCGCGAATTCGCTGTATGCGCCGGGAGCCCCTTGATAGGCGATTCTCAGGCATTCGGCAATTTTGCGGTGCGCGGTGCCGTTAATCGCGGCGAAAGCCACAGATCGTCGTCTGATCTTCTTGGACGGTGAAGACGGTGGGAGGAGTATGTCGCATCTTTTCGAAATGGAAGATAGGTGTGTGGTGAATTCCAGGGGAGAAGCAGATGCCATGAGAGTTGCCTTAGAGGAAGAGAGAGATGTTGGTGATGTGTCGGAATGGGAAGGGAATAGAGAGGATGATTAAAGTAGGGATGCGAATTGGGAATTTCCTGATTATGGTTTGTTTGGACATACCACCCATGTGAAGTGGTTGAAATTGCAATCTGACATCTTGTATGATTGGTCCACTGCTTTTGGTGCCCCCGTGGGACGAAACTTCCCTGTGCCCCAGCAATTCCATGTAACCCCATGTTCTGTGGGGCCTACCGTGAGTTTGTGTTGTATCAACTCCGTCCACTTGTTTGGCTGGCTCATTTTAGTACATGAACACGAACAGATCTTCAAGTGAGCCACACCACAAGAAATATTTGAAAGTTTTGGATCAGGCTGATATTTGTTTTTCAACAGGTAAACATCAGCATGAGCTGACCCACTTAGCATTCACGCCACAATTTAGCCCTACATCCAAACCATTGAACAGGGGTCCGGTCTGGACATGATACAAGTCAAAATAAGTTATAGAGGATTCAAACCCAATGGGTTTAGCTAGGGTCTAAGTCAAAATAAGTTACAGAGGATCCAAACCCAATGGGTTTAATTAGGGTCAAGTTAAGATCCAAACCCAATGATTAAGTTAAGATCCAAACCCAATTATAACCACGGGATAGAAGGTTCATGCATGTACATTAGTAGCATGTGTGTCATAAAGCTCCTTGGAAATGTTTTTTCTTTTTTTTTTATGCACTAAAATGTTTATGAAATTGAAAGGAAATTGGGAAGAATTAATCAATAGTTTACACCTATTGCCATTGAAGCATAGATCTCATTTTTTTAAATTTTGCTTGTATAATAAGTAAAAGTCTTATATTTATGAGATAACAATCACCATGTATCATGTATCTGATACCTGAAAACTTGACTATGTAAGAGGATAATCATCACTGTGGGGAAATTTCTTATCCATCCATACAACACAAAAGTAATGTCAATGGAATTTTTTTTCCATTATCATAGTTTTCCTCATATACAAACATATCCCTAGTAGATAAATGAGAAATGATCACACACTAGTTGTATGTGAACTTCGGCACTCATCCATTCTTTCCCACAAGACTTGCCATGTGAGAACATCTTACTTACAATCCATCTGCTAATTTACAACATAGAATCTTCAAATTACTACCCTTGCTAAACCTAGTATGGACAGTTTTTGAGTTTCCATGTCTTCCCTTAATTTCAAATGTTATTAAAGTTCCACACTTGTTATTGAGATAAACGAATGAATCAATTTATAATAACAAGCCAGGTCCAAGACATAAATATTGGTTGTCCAAGGTACAACCCTAACATAGCTCATTTGAACTTTCCATAGTTTGATTTTTATATCTTCTTTTAATCCTAGTGAGTTATGTTGAGGTGGGTGTATGCACTCTCGCATGTGTATTTCACATATGTATGCATGTATATGTTGAAGTCTAGTTTTATTAGGATATATATAATGATCTCTCTAGTGGCGTGGTCTATACAAAGGGATATCCATTTAATAGGTCGGTCGCACCATGAGAAATACTCTATGCAAAAATAATCCTTATCCATTTATCAAGTGGACTACACTTGTGTGTGTGTGTAGGGGGGGACCGATACCAATACCTCAGTATTGAAATGAGGACTACACTTGTGTTTTATTATTTATCAGTGGTCATACATTGTTTCTTATAATGTGGCTCACTTGATGAATGGATAAAGTTAAATTTTGCACTAAGCGATCCTCACGGTTGAGCCAACCTATCAAGAGGGTTGCATTTCACAAGACCTTAATAAGTTAGAAGTTATCCACGGAGTGGATTGTACAATGTGGTCTAGTTGATTGGAATTAGACCTTTTGGTGGATGAAGCTGAAATCCGTGTTTTCCTTAGGTCCACGTGTGTGACCTAATCAAATACCTATTACATTGTTCCTAGCAAGATTTTAATGGTAGGCATTTAATTATCACTATTTTCTAATGGCCTAGTCTGCTTGTGGTTAGAATTTGTTTCGTTTTTGGGCTCGTTCCTTGAAATGGTCTTTAAAAAAAATAGATTATATGTATAAAACACATTATGGTGGGGCCCGCATGACATTGTCTAATAACTACCTCACTACTCCACCATTAGTGGGCAATCCTCCCTACAATGGGAGGAGGTCACCAGGCAATGCTCTATAGGCCCCCACATGATGTATGTGTTTTATCCATGCCAACCATTTACTTTTCTAGATCATTTTGGAGTATGAGCCTAAAAGGAAGTAGATTCAAATCTCAAGTAGACTACACCACAAGAAAATAGGGGTGATTGAATACCCACCATTAAAAACTTGTTAGAGCCTACTGTAATGTTTATTTGCCATCCAACCTAATGATCATGTCCTATGAATAAAGGGAGGGAAAACACAAATATTAGCTTCACCCAAAGCTTTTGTACACCACTGAGAAGTTTTAAATGATGGGTATTTAATCACCACTATTTCCTGTGTTGTGGTCCACATGAGATTTGTATGTTCTTAATTTTGGGTGCATGCCTTAAAATATCCAAAAAATAAAATAAAATGGACAGCGTAGATAAAACACATACATCATGTGGCCTACATAGCACGTTACCAGTGGGCAATTCGCCTCCGCCGCTGCAGCGTCGGCAGGCACTCCGTGTGCACAATCCGCGTCCTGGTTTGGGGCACTGTATCCAGTGAATGCCCATTTAAAACATTAAATTAAATATTAAATGATAAAAAGATTAGATAGCATACATGGAACGGAAAGGCCCATATTTCAAAAATCGTTCTGGCTTTTCCACGAAGGTTATATCTATAAAAAGGAGGAATGGTGCACCTCCGTTTCACAAGGGGTATTGTGGGACAGTAATGCAGCATCCAAGTCACTCATCATATGCGTCCCATCATGTAATTCATTGTCTACAAAATTAGGTAGTCTCATCGTGGTGTAAGCCGTACACGTATAAAATAAATGGATGGTTAAGGGAGATTGATCAGAGATATAGATTCATTTTACAGATGTGATCCACCTGATAACCAGATCAGCCTTATTCCGAGGCAAGGTGGTATTCGAGGATAATATGCTGGATGCCACATGGTACGGCTCCACCATTACCTGTCTAGAGAGGGAAGGTCCTGTCAAGGTTCTGTGGAGCCCACATGTTTTATTAACGCTGTACATCTATTTTAACGTATCATTTTAGTGCACGAGCCCTTGTTAGATTAAGGGCTTGAGTGGACCATACCATAGGAAGCATTAGGGTTTTAAAGGCTACCCTAAAAAACTTTTAAGGGGCAAAAAGAGTTTTGAATCAGGTTAATATTTATTTTTTCCTTTCTTCCCAGTTCAAGTGATCTCGTGAAAAGGTTCGATGGCAAATAAACATCATGGCGCACCTAAAAAGATTTCAACGGGAGATCAATCCCTCTGTGATATTGTCGACTTAAGCTCTTAATATTAGAGCTCATGCCCTTAAATGATATAACAAAATAGATGGAGGTCATGATAAAACATATACACTATGGTGGACGTCGTAGAGCCCCCGACAGGACCCTCCGTCTATAGCTACGTCCCGGTGTAGTAATAACCAATCCCTTCCCTTTTGGACGGCTCTGGTGTTCTACACGAGCCATACACGAGGAAAGTTCAAATGAAACGTTGTGTTGGGGACTTTAAAAAGTGGGAGGCCCGGTAAATATAAGTATCTTGATTTACGAAGAATGATCGCATGTGAATTATCACACTTAAGACGAGTTGTATGGGCCCACTATGGGAAGCAGATTGCGTCAGAACCCCCGTCCGGCCGATGAGCGGTCTGACCAGAGCTCATGTAGGCCCACCGTGATGTAGCTGTTTATCTAACCTGTCCATCCATTTTATCATACCATTTTAAGTTATGGCCTAAAATATAAGCACATCCAACGCTCAAGTGGACCACACCAAATAGCGAGCTTGGGTTGCATTAAATGCAAGAGTTATCTCTGGTGTGGTCCACTTAAGCATTGGATCTGGTTCATTTTTAGGCTCATACCTTAAAATGATATGAGAAAATAGATGGACAGCTTGGATAAACAGATACATGCCCCATACGAACTCTCGTCGGAGAGCTTATTGTCGGGCCAGGTTCGGAAGCAATACGCATCCACACCATGATGTGTCAGTTCCATCGAACCATTCATTAGATGCACCCAATGTTAGGTGGAAGCCAACTGCATGGTGACCCTAACGCCATGGATATCTGCTGACCGGACCAGATTTTGTGGGCCCACCATGATATGTTTTTATCCATGCCGTTCATCTATTTGGTTAGCTGATTTTGAAAAATGCGTTCAAAATCGAAGCATATCTCAAGCTAAAGTGGACCACACCAGAGGAAAGGGATTGAACTCCTCCCATTGAAAACTTCTTAAGGCTCGTTGAAGTTTTTGATCAAACTGATATCGTGTTCTCCCTTCGTCCAGATCTGTTTAATCCTATGAGTATGTTGGATGGCAAATAAACATCAAGGTGACCCTTCGAAGGTTTCAACAGCTGTTTTATATGTTGTGGTCCACTTGAGCTTTGGATATGTTTCAATTTTGGGCCTATGCCCTAATATGAGTTGGAAAAACAGATAGACGGCATGGATAAACACATAGATGATTGTAGGCCCCACAGAGTTTGTTAGCTAGAGATACCGGTGGTGTTGCTATCACCAGGCAACCCGCTGCCATGCTAGGCCTACTACCCATCAGATCTTTAAGGAGCTTTTTCTTATTGTACGCCTCACGTGTAAAAAAATATTACATAGACTGCCAATGGTTAGAGCTGGGCAAAATTGATCCAATCCGGTGGATCCGACCCAATCAGACCTGATTCGACCCGATCCTAACCGAACCGACGGCCTGGATCAGTGAGGATCGGGTTAGTCATTTCAGATCCAAATGGTTTTTGGATCTGGTTCGAATCGTGGTCAATCCGGACAGATCCGATCCGAATGGACCCGACCCGATTTGGAGCCTGGGGAGGATTTTAATAGAGGATATCCAATCATTATTGTTTTCCTATGGTGTGGTCCACCTGAGATTTTTACCCATCTAATATTTTTTTATCAAGCCTTAAAATGATCCGTAAAAATGGATGAATGGCATCGATGAAAGACATACATCATGGTGGGGCTCACATATCACGAACACAGGGAATATCCCATCCATTTCCGTCAGCATCAGTAACACGAAATGGGTTGTCTTGTTTTATGGCACAGATCACGTACTCAGTAAGCTTTTATGGCACTGAGTAAACTCAGTGGGGCCTACCATGATTGTGTATGGCTTATCCACGTCATACATCCATTTTTCTAGCTAATTTTAGTGGTTGAGTCGAAAATTGAAGAATGCACAAAGCTCAAGTGGACCACACCACAGGAAACAGTGGGAATAATGACTTCCACCGTTGAAACCTTGGTAGGCCCCACAATGATGTTTATTTGTCATCCAACCTGTTCATAAGATCACAAAGGCATGGATGAAAGGATAACAAAAATAACAGATTGACCCAAACTACTATGGCCCCTAAGAAATTTTCAACGGTATAATTTCAATTCACACTGTTTCTAGTGGTGAGGCCCACTTGACATTTGGATATATTTTGTTTTTGGTCTAGCGTCCTCAAATTATTTTTTAAAATGGATGGACAGAGTGGATAAAATAATTAAATCATGGTGGACCCCACAGAGGCTAGCGTGCTGAGTTACTCGGTACGCAGTCCGCGTCCCAGTACAAGCACCAGCTATGTCGTAGGCTGTAACCTAGGCCAGCTGACTGTGGCATGCGAAGACGACACTGACGCGGACGCTCCTCAAGCTCCGAGTTGTACGAACGGTTCAAAAGAGATCAAGTTATATGGGCCCACAGTGATGTATTTATTATATCTACATTGTTCATATATTTTTAGAGATCATCACAGAGCATTATTCAAAAAATGAATAATATCAAAGATCATGTGGACCACACCACAAATAGCAGCAAAGAATGATTTTCACTGTTAAACCATTCGTGTGGTCCACTTGATAGTTAGATCTGCCTTATTTTTCGTCTCAGGCCTTAAGACGAGCTTGCCAAATGGACGAACGGTTTGGATATAACACCTACCCCATCGTCAGATCTACAAACCTTTTCCAATTTGAATTCACCTGGCTGTGCTTGCGTGAAAAGCAAGCAAACAGTTTCTTGAGCAAGCAAACAGTTTCTTGAAGAGAAGTAACTTTAAAAGTTAAATAAAAACGTATACACGGAGATTGTAAGTTCTTTCAGAGCCATGTGGGGCCCACCTTGATGTATATATTTCATCTAAGCCGTTTATCCATTTTGAAATATTATTTTAGTAATTGAGCACAAAAAGGAGATATATTAAAGGTTAACTTAGACCACACTATATGAAACAATTTGATTTAATTCATATTGTTCGAACCGTACTTAATCCGATCCGGGTCGGTTTTCCTGACCGAGGCGGACTCAATTCGGGTAAGGTCAACCAGGCATCAGGTCTATCCGAATCAGGTGACCCGAATCCGGTTTTGGATCAGATCGAGTTCGGGTCTAACCATTGGAAATTCGAATCTGATCGAGTTATACCTAATCCGATCTGATCAAGACCGATGCCCAGCTCTACCTACGGTAGTGCCGTACGTACGGCGGTAGTGTTGCAGCAATTTGTGCAGTTTTATTTTTTTTGGACAAGGAGAACTTTTTTTCCTCGTACATTTTTCTCTAATACATATTTATGTAAATATGTATATATATAAGCATGTAAAAATATTTTTCTCTTTTTTTATTCATTTCTTTCTTTATTCATTTAACAAGCATATCTCTTAAATCAGACTGAGTTACTTGACGTATCGTATATGATTTTGGGGTAGGAGAAGCTACTTTAGCCAACCAACTTGATTATTTTCCAAGATTTCATCAAGTCAATGGCCAAAAATCCATTTCATTTCAATTTCATTCACTTCGCGGTTCATTTCACTCACTTCGCGGTCAATTTCATCCACTTCGCGGTCAATTTTAATCGGTTCGCGATCAATTTCATTAACTTCGCGGTCAATTTCACTCACTTTGCGGTCAATTTCGTTCATTTCGTAGTGAATTCCACTACAGGCTTTCCATCATTGGCCTTCATCGCCCTTATCAGGGTGGGATAGATTACATAAATGTAAGGGGAAGGATTCTGGTTACGAAATATCAACATTCCTCCTAGTTAATCATCATGTTGGATGGCTAATAAACTTTGCGGTCAATTTCATTCACTTCGCGGTCAAGTTCACTCATTTCGCGGTTAATTTCGTTCACTTCGCGATGAATTCTCTTCACTTTGCGGTGAATTTCCTTCACTTTATGGTAAATTACATTCAATTCATCTACTTCGTAATGAATTTCGTTCACTTCGCGGTCAATTTCATTCACTTCGCGGTCAATTTCCTTCACTTTGCTCTGAATTTTCTACACTTCACGGTGAATTTCCTTCACTTCGCGATGAATTCCACTCATTTCGCGATGAATTCTATTTAATTCATCTACTTCGCAGTGAATTTACTTCACTTTGCGGTCAAATTCCTTCACTTCATAGTGAATTTACTTCACTTCGTGGTCAATTCTTTTCAATTCGCAGTGAATTTCATTCACTTCGTGATGAATTTCATTCAATTCATTTACTTCACGGTGAATTTCCTTCACTTCGCGATGAATTTCCTTCACTTTGTGGTCAATTAATTTCATTCACTTCGCGGTGAATTTCCTTCTCTTCATGGTGAATTTCCTTCAGAATTTCATTCACTTCGCAGTCAATTCCATTCACCTCGCGGTCATTTTCCTTCACTTCGCCATCAATTACATTCACTTCATTTACTTCGCAGTCAAATTCCTTCACTTCGCGGTCAATTCCCTTCAATTCGTGGCGAATTGCCTTCACTTTGCGGTGAATTTCCTTCACTTCGTGATCATTTCCATTCACTTCACAGTCAATTTCATTCACTTCGCGGTCAATTCCATTCACTTTGTGGTCAATTTCATTGAATTCGTGGTCAATTCCATTCACTTCGTGGTTAATTTTCTTCACTTAGTAGTAAATTTCCTTCACTTCGTGGCCAATTCCATTCACTTCGTTCACTTCGCGGTCAATGGCTGCGGTTATAATCCGTAACTATAAGAAACCTCAACTTTTAGAAATGACATTTCTGAAAAAGCAGAGGCATTTTGGTCTAATAAATATGCATCCGTACAGCAGGGGAGTAGTCTTGAAAGATAAATTTGAAATGGCTTAATAAAGTACATGACTTAAAAGTGAGGAGTACAATAGAAAAAACTCATCTTTAAGTAGGGTTGTCAACAGGTCAGGCTGGTGTTAGTCTCGGCCCCGATTACGAACTGTTTTGGTACTACTCTATTCAACATTCTGATTCAAGCCCGATCTCGACCCATTAACACCCCTATCTTTTAGGCAACACCAACAGGAACAATGTGGGACAACAGGGAGGAGACACCCACCATAGAAAATTCGAGATGGGGTCCGCCATGTTGTCTACATGTCATCCAACCCACTCAATAGGTATTTTGTCTATCTGTCATACTCATTAAGTACGCCTGATCGACATTAATTTAAGGTACACAACATGTTAGGAATTGATGTTTCGATACACCGAAAATATAAAAAATAAGTCGAAAAAATATTTCAATAGGCTGAATTACATATAAAATATGTTGTCCTTAAAGCGTGATTCGCCCCCCTTATCAACTGCTGATGGGTTACAGGTGAATTACTTTCAGGATAAGACAAGCCTTATCAGGATCCAGCGTGCAGCAATCATGATAGGTCCACTGTGGAACAGTTTTAACGCAGCAGATCTCTTCTAGCATATTTATACGGTAGAGATGATCAAAGTATTCTATGATGGAGATATGGATCGTATTTGATTTGATGGGAGAGATGGCGTGTTGAGATGATGAAATTGGACCGGAATGGTCCAGTTTATATAGGCATCAAGTATAGCACCGTTGTTGTGTGGTATTCAATGGGGTCCAGAATGTTTGAAAATATTTCTGACCGTTGTCAATTAATCTAAGACGTTTCTGGTCGTCGGATCAAAGGATCTGACCGATGGATCATCATGGTCCATCCATTTTCGGATCATTTGACTTTCAAGGCAAAGAGCCATTTTAAAAAACTGTTAAACATTTCGGATTTATGATCCGACCGTTCTCAGTCTTCTATAAAATTCAAATCATTTCAGACCCCACTGCACACAGGCACAGACCAGACTTATCGCACAGAGGTCACATCGGTTCGCCTAAGGTCGCTAGGGAGTGACCACTTTGCGACACGATGCGCACGTGCGAAGTGCGCCGTCTAGCGCCACTACAACCACACTGCCCACGCCCTCGCCCGTGCCCGTGCCCGTGCCTAAGCCCGAGCGCGAGTACACCTCCTCTAAAAACTCCAAGTAAGAATACTCTTTACAACATCTCATATAAACCACACAACCCTTCTCTGCATTTTCAATGTGGGACAAAGCACACACACCGCACTTTTCAATTCAAAATTTTCAAAAAACGTTTTGGCGAGAAATTCCTAAATTTTTGAAATTTTTGAATTTTCTTTTTATTTTTAAAAACCACTGATTTTCGACAATCCCCCACTGGTTTTTTTAAAACAAAGAAAACTCTGTCAGAATAATAACGGTTATTATGCATAAAGAAAAATATCTTACGATTTGAATCTTTCCTTAATGTAAGTATTTTAAAGTTATCTTGAAATTTCTGGTTGCCGCAGCATTGAACCAGTTATTTCTATATGATATAACCGAAAATATCACACACATAATAGCTTCTGCGTTACGTGTTCTTTCATAATTTCGCTTAGCACTTTTAATGCCCATGTGCATATCTTATTTCATGAACGATCCCGAGATAATTCTAACTCTCATGAAAAGCGACACCACTTCTACGTTCACATAGGTGAACTCCTTCCAGTGTTTCCGTTTAAAACACTTGTCATGTTTGATTGAACTTCATTAAGAGTTTAATACTCATCCCTCTTTTATAACGGCCAATACTATCATCCTAGATGAGGTTATTAATTTATTTAGTGCTGAAACTTTTCACTTATCAGTGAATTGTTGTTATCCATTAAACCCAATATTTAGAGATTTTCTAATTTAAAGTTAGGTTTCTTTCACTGGTGAAACTTTGAGTAAAGAGTTTCAACCTCATCCCTTTACATGTTATCCTTACTACCTCTCTCGTTAAAGGTTTAGTAAAAGGATCAGTTAAGTTATTACTTGACTTTATATATGAGATCACAATGATTCTATATTGAATCAATTGACTTACATAGTCATGTCTCAAACATATGTGTCTGGACTTCCTATTATAGGTACCGCTATAGGCTCTCGATAAAGTGGCTTCACTATCATAATGAAGTGAAACAGCCAGTATAGGTTCGCATAAAATGAAATTTCTAATAGAAGATCTCTTAACCACTCAGTCTTTTTGCCTATAGCAGCCAAATCTATGAATTCAGATTCCATAATTGAATGCGTTATACAAGTTTGTTTATTGGATCTCCAAGATACAGTTGCAACTCCTAGGGTGAATATCCACCCTGTAGTGGACTTGTTGTCCCTTGCACTCGATATCCAACTTATATCGGTATATCCTTCCAATACTGCTTAGATAACCTAAAACTCTATTTACTGTTTTCCAGTGTTCAACACTTAGATTACTCGTAAACTTGCTTAGTTTACTCACAGCGTATGCTATATCCGATCTTGTGTATTACATTGCATACATAAGACTGCTTATAACACTAGCATACTCTAGTTGTGCAACTGCTCTTCTACTGTTTTCTTTTAACTTGATACTTGGATCAAACGGAGTCTTTACCTCTATAATTTTCAAGTAATTAAACTTGTTTATTATTTTCTCAATATAATGAGACTGGCATAATGTAAAACCCCCACTATGTTTTTTAATTTTAATACCTAATATGGTATCCACTTGTCCAAGATCTTTCATTTTGAAAACTTAAGAGAGAAACTTTTTTATTTCAGTTACACTTTTCATTTTATTACTGATTATTAACATATCATATACATACAAGCATATGAATACAACATAATCATTATATACTTTTGAATATATGCATTTATCAGTAATATTATGTTCAAAACCATAAGATAGAACTTTAGAATCAAATTTATCATGTTACTGTTTTGGTGCTTGCTTTAATCCATACAAAGACTTAACAAGTCTACAGACTTTTCTTTCATTTCCTGATAGAACAAACCATTTTAGTTGCTCCATATAAACCACTTCATCAAGATCACCATTCAAGAATGCTGTCTTCACGTCCATTTGATGGATATGAAGATGATGTATGGATGCTAGAGTGAATAAGATCTCAATCGTTGTTATTCGAGCTACTGGTGAATAAGTGTCAAAATAATCGATTCATTCTTTCTGTTGAAAATCTTTAGTAACTAACATTGCCTTAAAGGTTTGAATTGTACTATCTGTGTGATATTTTTTCTTAAATACCCATTTACAACCTATTGGTTTAGAACTTGGAGGTAGATCTACCAATTCACATGTTTGATTAGATATTATGGAATCCATTTCATCATCAATGGCTTCTTTTCAAAAAGTAGAATTTCTTGAAGTCATAGCTTTACTAAAGTTTTAGGTTCATCTTCTATAGTCAAAACCATAGGTATTTCCCTAATCACCTTCTCTTTATCACCCTTAACTAGATGAAAAGAGAGTTGTTGAGAGTCTGTTTGATCAGGATCAAGACTCTTTTCTACTCTTTCTCTTTGGCTCCTACGAGGTTCACTAGGAGTTTTCTCTTCTATTTGTGTTTCTTTTATAGTTTCATTAGAAGATTGAATCTCAGCATTCTTTTTCTCCGTAAATACAGAATTCTCAAAGAACTCTATGTCTCTAAACTCTATGATTACATTGGAGTCTAAGTTTAGAAGTCTATAAGCCTTACTATGTTGTGCATATCCTACAAGAACACACTTGATAGCTCTTGGTCCTAACTTAGTTCTTTTAAGCTCTGGAGTTTGCAGTATGCAAGACAACCACACACTTTAAGATACCCTATGTTTGGTTTTCTTCCTTTCCATATTTCGTATGGAGAGGTCTTAGTTTTCTTAGATGGAATTCGGTTTAAAACATGACATGCAGCTAACAGTGCTTCTCCTCATAGGTTTAATGGCAAATGTGTTTGTATTAGCATTGAGTTAACCATTTCTACTAATGTCCTATTTTTTTTCTCTCTGCTACACCATTTTGTTGTGGTGTATAAGGTGTTGTGCACTAATGTATTATGCCTTGTTCTTCACAATAGTTATAAAATTCATTAGAGAAATATTTTCCTCCTCGGTCACTACGAAGGATTTTAATCTTTTTATCTAATCAATTTTCTACTTCAGATTTATAGATCTTGAATGCATTAAATGCTTCATCTTTCGATTTTTAATATATATATATATATATATATATATATATATATATATACATATCTTGAACAATCATCTACAAACGTTATAAAGTACATTTTACCTCCACGGGTAAGAACGTCATTTAGTTCACATATGTCAATATGCACTAGACCTAATATTTGAGATGATCTCTCAACGCTAGAGAATGGTTTCTTGATTATTTTAGACCTTATGCATACTTCACATTTATCTTTGTCACCATCATTGTATGATATTAGGCCGTTATTAGCCATGAGTTTTATGGTACTGTAGTCAATATGGGTTAGTCTATCATATTATAGCGCTACAGACTCAATCATGTAAGTAGAAGAATTCTTTTCATTTAAAGAAAGTTTGATCATCCCATTACAAGCATGACCCTTACCCACAAAGTTCTCATTCTTAGACAAGATCAGCTTGCCTGATTCGAACACAACCCTAATCCCAGGTTTGCTTAAGAGATCCCCTAAGACAAGATTTCTCCTTATGTCTGGGACATGCAGTATGTTGGTCAGAATTACCTTCTTTTCAGAGGTAAAGAGTAATTCGATGGTTCCTTTGTTTGCAACTTTCAATCGTCCTTCATTTCCCATTTGAACCTCTTGACCATTGGTCTCGTCTTCATAGGTTTTGAAGGCCGATCGATCATTGCATACATGGACTGTGACACCTGTATCATACAACAATCAGGAATTTTCTCTTGAACTAGGTTCACTTCCGTGACCATGGCTACGATTTCATCGTAGACTGCATTAGCCTCTTTCTTAGGTTTTTTTCGGTCCCTACGGACTCGGGCGAAATGCCCAGTCTTACCGCAGACATAGTAAGCTCCCTTAGGTTTGCCATTTTTCTTCTTTCGGGTTTCTTTGAATTTTCCTTGATCTTTGTTAGGTTCAAGGGAATCAACTTTCTCATAGGAATTATTTTGGGATGGTCATTCTACTGCGTTCACCTTGGATGAGGATGCACCATTAGCGTCATCCTTTTTTGTCTCGGTTACAGGATTCTTCTTCAATACGAAGATGCTTCTGGATTTGTTCCAAGGTGAATTCTTTGGATTTATGCGGTAGTTTCTTCCTGTAGTCTTTCCAACTCGGAGGCAATTTTGCGATTATAGCTTCGACTTGAAAGGATTCAGGAAGATAAATTTTTATGGTTTTTATTTCGTTAACAATAAGCTGCAATTCTTGGATTTGGGCAAGTAGTGGTAGATTGTCTACCATCGTGAAGTCGAAATACTTGGTAATTAGAAATTTCTGTGTACCTTCCTCTTCAGCCTTATATTTGTATTCCAGCGCGCTCCAAATTTCTTCGCTGATGTGGTCCCTGTGTACAAATCATACAACCGATCAGAGAGAGCATTAAAGATGTGGCCACGATACAGCAGTTCATCTTCTTGTCGCTTAATCCTAGTAGTAATCTGTTTTGAAGTGTCAGTGTCCTTTGCTTCAGGCAAAGGCGGGAGAGTCGGGTCCATGATGTAGAAGATCTTCAGAGCGGTCAGAAGGAATTTCAGCTTGTCCTGCCATCTAGTGAAATTTGAACCATCGAATCGGTCCAATCGGATCAGATCCTGGTTCATCAGTTTGACTGATGCAACACTTTTGGTGTCCATGAAATTACACTTTAAGATTGTTAGGAATTGATGTTTGGATACACTGAAAATATAAAAAATAAATCGAAAAAATATTTCATTAGGCTGAATCACATATAAAATACGTTATCCTTAAAGCGTGATTCGCCCCTTTATCAACTGCTGATGGGTTACAGGCGAATTGCTTCCAGGATAAAACAAGCCTCATCAGGATCAAGTGTGCAACAATCACGATAGGTCCACTGTGGAATAGTTTTAATGCAGCAGATCTCTTCTCGCATATTTAGATAGTAGAGATGATCAAAGTATTTTATGATGGAGATATGGATCGTATTTGTTTTGATGGGAGAGATGGTGTGTTGAAATGATGAAATTGGACTGGAATGGTCCAGTTTATATAGGCATCAGGTATAACACCGTTGTTGTGTGGTATTCAATGGTCCAAAACGTTTGAAAACATTTTTTACCGTTGTCAATTAATCTCAGACGTTTCTGGTCATCGGATCAAAGGATCTGACCCGTTGGATCATCATGGTCCGTCTGTTACTTTCAAGGCAGAGAACCGTTTTAAGAAACCGCTGAACGTTTCGGATTTATGATCCGACTGTTCTTAGTTTTCTATAAAACTCAGACCATTTCAGACCCCACTGCACACAGGCACAGACCAGACCTATCGCACCACGATCGCACTAGTTTGCATAAGGTCACGAGAGAGCGACCACCCTGCAATACGATGCACACATGCGAAGTGCGCCATCTAGCGCCACTATAGCCACACTGCCCATGCCCAAGCTCGGGTTGCTCGTGCGTGCGCAACCCGAGTATCACCTCCTCCAAAAACTCCAAGTAAAAATACTCTTCACAACATCTTATATAAACCACACAACCCTTCTTTGCATTTCCGATGTGGGACAAAGCACACACACCGCACTTTTTAATTCAAAATTTTCAAAAAACGTTTTTGTGAAAATTTTTGAAAAATTTAAAAAATTCGATTTTTCTTTTTATTTTTAAAAGCCACTGATTTTCAACAAAACAAAGCTCCAAAGCTTCCAAATTTTTGGTGGGCCACAAAAATAAACCATGTAAGCATATTGTATATTGTTCTTGTGATGTGTCAGACCTGAGTTATTGATCAGGACGACTGTCGTGGCGTATGGTGCCCCAAAAATCTCACCGCTTGAACAGCTAGAACGCATGGTAATTACCCTGCGTTTGAAAGCACGATGGAGTACAAGTGGGCGGTTACAAGGAAATAGCAAAAAATAAATAAATAAAAAATTACCAGCATCTTCCACATTCACCTTATAAAAGTAGCAACGGTTGGATGGTCATAGTCATCCTATTGGTGCCACTTTCAAACTCTGGCCCGCCCACAGTTCAAAGTTCTCCTTTCAAGTATTCTCGAATTTTGTCAACTACTGGCACGTTCAACGGGCGTGAGACGGTGAGTGATGTCCTGTTACATGTAGCCAATCAGCACGCTTGATTTTTATTCCAATATTTCAAGGGACGTGGATTAGCTACCGACGGGTTGGGTTGCGAGACTTGCTACTGAAGTGACGTAACTAAGTTACGTGGGCCCCACAATGATTTATGTATTGTATCCCACCGTCCATCCATCCATCTGGAGAAATCATTTTAGGGCATAATCCAAAGAACAATGCAGACCGATAAGCTGTAGTGGATCCCACCATAGAAAATAGTGGGGAGAGTGATGCCCTACCGTTGAAACCTTACTAAGGCCCACCATTATGTTTATTTGGGATCTAACTTGTTCGTATGTTAACACATATATGAAAGAAGGGAAAACACAAATATCAGCTTGACTGAGAACTTTTGTAGCCCTTTGAAAATTTTAATGGTAGGCGTCACTATCTCCATTGTTTTCTATAGTGGGATCCACAGGAGCTTTGGATCTGACTCATTCTTTAGTTCATGCTCTAAAGTGATCTCTACAAATGGATGAACGGTGTGGATATAAAACATATATCATTGTGGGCCCTCAGAACTAGATGACGGCACGTCATTAGCAAGTCTCGCTACTCAACCTGTCAGTGGTAAATCCGCTGATTGGGTACTGCTCCGCCTGTCCTGAGTTCAGATCAGGCAGACCGCAGATATGCATGGGTTTTATCCACACTGTTCATTTATTTTATGAAATCATTTTACAGTACATGTTTAAAATTGAGTCAGATCCGAGGCTCAAGTGGACCACCCAATAGGGATTAAACACCTACTAAGGAAAATTTCTTAGTCACATGGTGGGGATCAAACACTAACAGTTGAAAATTACTTAAGGGCCACAGGAATTTTGGATCAAGCATATGTTTGGGTTTCCCCTTTATTCAAGCTTGCGTGACATTATGAACAAGTTACATGGAAAATAAATATTATAATTTACGCTAAGAAAGTTTACGAAAGTGGACGCTATTACCACGACTGCTTCCTATGTTGTGAAGTACTTGATCTTTTGATCTACCTCATTTTATATTTTTTTACGTATAACTTAAAATAATACCACAAAATTGATAGATTTGTAGATAAACCCTATACATCGCAGCGAGCCCCTCGTACCCCATACTCGTGCTGAGCTCATACAAAGCCAAGGTAGTACCCAATCCTCATCTTTTTAAGATGCGCTTCGATGCTCGATGAATGAAATTGAGCGAGCAATGAATGCATCTCTTCATTTCCGCCGATTCGGAGTCGATAGAATCCTAGATCCATTAGGCGGACCTCAAATGTGGGTCCAATTCAGGTCGATACTTGGTCCATTTCAAGTCTCACATGTTATTGGCTGAGTCGAGCTTTGCAAACTCCACACGCATGTACAAGCGCACACGCCACCATATATGCCAGGTAGATAAGTGATTTATCCAAGCCACCCATCAAAAGGCTACCGTTACATAGAATTCTTATAAAAATTTTCCATTAGTCAAGTAAGCCACAATTAATTGACACAAATGTATGGTTGTGAAAAAATTGGCCAAAGTTTCTCAGCCTTTCACTTATTGTTAATATTAAAGCATTCTTATTCATTGGGCGCCCATGGGGTACTCAGGCTAAGGCTCTGAGGGTCACCATGATGTATAGATTCTATCCACACCGTCCATGCATTTTACAATGTTATTTTATGTTATGGGCCTAAAAGTGAGGCAGATTCAAGGTTCGAGTGGACCACGAAATAGGGATTAAACTCTTACAATTGAAAACCTCTTGGGTGCCACTGTAGTTTTGGATTAAGTTAATATTTGTGTTTTCCTATCATCCAGGTCTCCATGACCTTATGAACAGATTGGATGGCAAATAAACATCATAGTGGGCCCTATGAAGGTTTCGACAATAGGCATCATTAGCATCTTTGCTTTCTGCGGTGTGATCTACTTAAACCTTGGATCTACCTCATTTTTGGATTGTAACCTAAAGTGACGTAATAAAATGCATGAATAGTGTGGATAAAATCCATACATCAAGTGGCAATCAGAGCCCTAGCTCATCTCGAGCTGGGGAAGGGTAGGGAAGTACCCAATCCGCTCGCTCACCAGAAATATCATAGTGACCAAATGGGATTTGATTGGACCACGTTCAACTATCATGTCCATACTAAACATCTTTTAAACATGGCAGCACATGACCAATAACCAATCAAATCGTGCCATATAGAAGTCAAATATAACTTATCTATTAGTGATTTGTTTGATTCACGGGATTAAATGATATGTAATTATATTAGATGATATTAAAATTGTTATTGCACAGTAATTGCATATATGGGAATACCATGGCATTTGGGTCAACTAATTCCCATGTTTGGAATAAATTCTACATGAAAAATATTGGATTAAGCAAAATTCTGTTTGGTGTACCGTGGAATCATAATCAACTAACCAAAATTCATAATGGATGTCAGTCACTTATACACATATATAACTAAAATGTCATGTGTAAAGAGTAGGTAAAGATGGATGCCACAAATAAAATAAATGCATCAATGTGGGGCTACATATAGTGGGTTTCAAAATCGAAGGAATGAGCCAAATCCAATTCTATACCACATAATCTCAACCCTTCCGTCCTTCCCAAATGACAGATAAAATTTGCACCGAACCAAATGCAATTTCATACCACCTAATCCCTTTTAATACCATGTGACGAGCTCCGTCTTGAATTTCACTATTGTTGTCGTGCTACTCTTGGCTGAACAATTGTCTTCTATTTCAAAGTCCGCCTAAATCTTTTCTGGTTGGTCCAATATATGTTTAATTTTGTGGTTTTTTGAAAAAATAATTCAAATTTTCAAATATCTCAAAATTTGGAATTTTGCCGTTAAAACGATTTTCAAAAATTTCAAATAGAAAAGTGCGGTGTGTGCTTTTGTCCCACATCGAAAATGATAGGAGAAGATTTAGTATTTATATATAGATGTGTATGTAGTATTTTTACTTGAAGTTTCGGATATTAAGACGCTGAGGTTGCGTGTTCCAATGCGTAGCATTGAAACACACGCGCTCAGGCGTGGACAGTGTGACTGTAGTGGTGCTAGTTGGCGCATTTCGCACGTGCGCATCGTATCACAGATTGGTCGCTCCCTCGCGACCTTAGGCGAATCGTCGTGAGATAGTCCGAGTGGTCTAGTAGGAACCTATGCGCGATGGATTTGAAATGAGTCTAAGCTTTATAGGCCACTGAGAACGATTAGATCATTAATTTGAAACGATTAACCATTTTTAAAAGTGGCTAGTTGCCTTAAAAGTCACAACGGTCAGAAAATGGACTGGCCATGATGATCCAACGATCAAATCTTCCAATTCAACGACCAGAAATGACTGAAATTAATGATCAACGGTCAGAAACGTTTATCAAACGTTCTGAATCATTGATGGTCACCTAGCAACGGTCCACTCTTTAGTGGCTATATAAACCGGACCATTTCAATCCAAATTTCATCATCTTAAACACAAACCTCCCCATTTCTAACAAATTCTCCAGATAGCATCTCATTTTAGAATACTGTTGAAACAATCCACTGTTTGATTCTGCTAGACGATCTGCTGCATTGAATAGTTCCTAAATGGACCCATTGTAATTGTTACATGCCAGATCCAGAAAGACTTATTTTATCCTAAAAGGAATTCGTTTATAACCTATCAACAATTGATAAGGGAACAAGTATATATTTTTACATGATTCATCATAGTGAAATGAAATAATTGAATTTTATTTTATTTTATTTTATTTTTTGGCACATCGAACGTATTTTTTTCCAACAATATACTGCCTCTAGGTAGACGGGCGGTCCAGATTCACCATTTGCAGAACCATGCGTCTGTGGACTGTCGATTGACCCCCACAGTTCTACAGCGCGAGGGGTAGGGGCAGACTTTTTTTAATATTATTATTGGCAGACCGCTGCTGATGCTTTTGTCACCATGCAGCAGTAGGTGCGACAGGTAGAGACTGCTCCCCGCATGTTTTAAACATGACATGACCGTATAACGCTCGGCCCCGGGATCAGGATGGGACGCGGATTTCCTGCGAAAGCCTTTCGCAGAAGTTCTTGCACAAGGATTCTAGGTGTGGTCCGTTGCGATGTTTGTGAGAAATGCCCATCCATTTTTTGACCTCATTTTAAGACATTATTCCAAAAATGAGTAGGATCCAAAACTCAAGTGGGCCATAAGAGATGAAACAGTGGGAAAGGAATGCCTACCGTTGAAACCTTCCTAGGCTCTACCTTACTGTTTATATGCCATCTAAACCGTTTATAAGGTCATTTTCACTTAGATAAAGTGAAAAAACTAAAAAAATTATATCGTTAGAAACTTGTATGGACATAAATATTTCAACAGTGGTCACTAAATCTCCACTGTTTCCTCTCATGTGGCCCATTTGAGTTTTTGATCCTCCTCAATTTTGGTTACATCTCATAAAATGAACTTAAAAAACGGATAGAGGGATTAGATTTCCACAAACAACTAAGTAGGACCCACACAGAATCTTGCGCAGGAACTTCCTGCGAAAGTCTTCCGCAGGTAATCCGCGTCCCCCGGGATGTATACGGTACTGATGCCACTCGCATTGGATGAACCATACGCCAACGCCTATGTCAAACATCACCAATTTTCTCAAAGTGTAAAATACCTTGGTCTCGTGGGCCCATCATGTTTTAAACGTAAAATCCACTCCGTCCATCAGGTGCGCCGTTAGAATGCTGGTCACTAGGACAAAAATCAGCCAGATCCACTACTGTGGTGCGCCATACCACAGTAAACAAAGCAGATGAAATGCTAATCATAGGTTTGTATGTGGGGCCACCGTGACATGTATGTTACTATTCGGTTGCTGTGGTATTTTTTATTTATTATGCTAATATTTTATACGTTCGGTGAAAATCATCATAGTCCTCAAAACGATAGACAGATTAGATTTCACATATATCACATGATGACCCGCAGAGCATGGGTGTTTTAAAACAGGGTGTGGTAGAACGTTCTGATCCGAGAGAACGGTTATAAATATTTGTCATTTGCCAGTCGATTGGGACCGTTGCTGCACTAACTTTTTGCTTGCATATTCAAGGGCTTGGGGTGTGTCCATGTTAGAAGATTTTTCTAGTACATGGATAACTTACATTGAGCCATAAGATCAACGGTTTGGATCACTGAACAATAAACCCACTTATAAGAATTGAAAATCCAAATGGTACCGTGCAATCGCTGCACCGAGCATTATCTAATAGCTGAATGATTATAAGGTCTAATAAATTGGCTAACGTCAGTTCCAGGAAGGAGGAGACATGCACTACCTGATCTTCTAGAAGGTTTGTATGATAAGCTTTTATTCTAGAAGGCGGGCCCCGCATTAACCAATCCAGAGGTAGAGCATTCTGAGACGGCAAGTGATTACACGAGATAAGAGTCTCCCCCATTACTTACGTGTGAAACTTATTTTTTAAAAAAATTTAAGAAATTGCTCTACGTTATCACATTATTTATAAAAAGGCCGCAGATTAGAAAGAGACGTTTCTGCCATGTTCATAAGAAGGTAGCTGATAGGGGTGTCGACCGGCAGGATTAAGGCTGTTCCAAGCTAGGATGAGGATTAGTGTTGACCGGCAGGATTAAGGCTGTGCCAAGCTAGGATGAGGATTGGCTGACGTGTTGACGTCACAAAGTTCTATGGGTCCCATCATGAGATATGTGTTATATCTAAACCGTCCATCCATTTTGTGAACCCGTCGTAAGGTAAGGCTGGAGACAATAACAATTAAGGCATATCCAAATATCAAGTGGACCATATTGTAAAAAGCAGTGGGGGATTAAACTTTTTAGATTAATATGATATTTGTTTTTCCTCTTCATCCAAGTTGGTGTGACCTTATGAATAGTTTGGATGGAAAATAAACGTTATGGTGGGCCCATGAATGCTTTGACGGTGAGAATCAATATCCCACTGATATCTGTGGTGTGTTTCACTTGAGCCTGGATATGAGTCTAGAGGTGGGCATCGAGCCGAGTCGAGTCGAGGTGGGCCAAGCTTTGCTTGGCTTGTCCATGATGTACTCGAGTTCAAGCTCGAGCTCAAGCTCAACATTGAAGCTTGGCTTGTTTGCCAAAGCTGTTGAGTCGAGTTCGAGTCGAGCTAGTGGTTCAAGTCGAGTCGAGTTTACCTCGAGTCGAGCTCGAGCTTGTTGGGCGAGAGAGTAATGGATTTTGTTCTTGATCCTTCTCCATTGATGAAAAATTCAAAAATCTTAAGAAAATCAAAGCAAAACCCGATGAAAAAAACAGACAAAGCTTCGAATCAAATGAGGAAACTTGTAAGAATCGATATGTTCTTGATCTTCTTCCACCAGCAGAAATCCAAGTACTAGAAAAGAAACAGAGCAGAACACATATCAGAAGTCTAAGTAAAGAGCTCTAGCCAATCAGATCATTGGATTTCCTTGAGGCTCTAACAAATCTGAGAAGAACCCATCTCGAATTTCTTGGATTTCTCGACTAATAAATAGATATCAAGAGATTAAAATCATACTATTGTGGAGCTGAAATGAAAACTGGTGGTGGTGGTCGGGGCGGGCGTGCAGATGGCAGTGGGCAGAGAAAGAGAAGAAAGGGAAAGGGAAAGGGAAGGGGGTGCGTGCGGTCGGGTAAAAACTCTAGGGATTGTTTTTTATTTTTTTATTTTAAGTCTAAACTTAAAACTTATATTAATATATATATATATATAATATTTAATATATTTATTAATCGAGCCGAGTCGAGCTCGAGTTTGAACTTCGAGCCGAGTCGAGATCGAGTTCGAACTTCGAGCCGAGTCGAGTTGAAATGGCCCCTGGTCGAACTTGGCTTGAACTCAACTCGAGCTTCAAATAATTAGCTTGGCTCGGCTCGAATCGACCATTCAAGCCGAGTCAATCCAAGCTGACTCGAGCCGAGTCGAGCGAGCTTTTCGAGCTAGCTTGACTCGTGAACAGCCTTAGATATGACTAATTTTTGGGCTCATGAGCTAAAATGATGTTGCCAAATGGATGAATGGTGTGGATATAATAAATACATCATTGGGAGGCCTATGTAACTTTGATTTCCTTTGACGTAAAACTTTGAGCTCGAACCAGCTAGGTTCGGTGGTGTGGTACACTAGCCAATCCACTTCCGCCAAGCTGTCCAAGCTCAGCCAGTATTGTTCAACATAAGTCCAAATCCGACTTGGGCCAATTACAAACCAAAAGAGTCTAGCTCGAGCCCAGCCCAATCCCGAAACTAGAATTCGTTTGGAAATTTCAACGAGTTTCCCAATCCCTTTTCACATACAATTATCCAGTAATATTAGTCATCAGATATTCGATATTCAATGATAGAGAATCCGGCAACCATCACTGGGGCACAAATTCGTCGCCCTAGTTTAAAATCTTTCAGGTTTAGCATTCCTAAAATAGGAACGAGTATGTTTAGAGAGACTTATCGGCAATCCTTCTTTTTAGCATAAAATCTCTACAGCTTCTAGCAGTCTTCCAAACCTTTAACAAAATCTTTATAGCTTTCAACAATCTTCCGAGAAAGCAAAGACCCACGTGTTGTCAAGTTCGAAATCTTGCAGATTCAGTGCGAAAGTTGTAAATTTCGCAAAATTCATAAGAGCATAGAGAGAGAAGATTCAACTACTTTTGCATTGGAGAAAAGAAAAAAAGAAAGACAAAAATGAAGAAATACAAAAAGAGAGAAATCAACTTCTTCTCATCTTTTGGTTGGAGAAGATTTTTTTTTATTTTTTTTAAAAAAACTTTTTAAAAAAGTATCGGGCCAAGCCGGACTAACAGGCTTTGGACAATTAAATCGAAGATCGGCCCAATTGAAAAATGGGCTTGGCTTTTAAGCCCAAACCCCGCCCTTGGGCCTGATACTCTAGCCTAAGCCTGGCCTGAGGCGGACCAGGCGTAGAAGCTGATCGGGTAGCTCGGCTCACTAAACAGCCTATTATGTAAAGAGAGGGTAATTCTTACTATGATTCTTTGATAAGATAAGCCTTATATGGTAGAAGATGGTTTCAAAAGGTAAATATTGTACTTTCGATTTCTCCTTATATTAATGAAACAAAAAGCTACATTTCATTACCGTGTTGCTATAGGTGTATTGTAAAATTGTATAAATATTTGTTCTCTTATTCTTCTCTCTGCTTTTTAGATTTTGTTTTGATTCTTTTATTTTGCCTGTATCAATTATGTGAAGGTGTTTTTCTGTATAAATTCATGATGAAAAAAAGGTTGCATTTATGCTCTATTTGTTGTTAGAATTGTGCAATAATTTGATTATAAATCTCAACAATAATCTAAATCTAAATATTGAATCAGTTCATGTCCACATATTTACTGAAGAGTCATGTGACACTTAAATGATCTTCTGGTAATGCTTCTCATGATGCTATGATGATTAGAGAAAGATATATTAATAGAGGTACTAGTAAGAAATGTTAGACAAGATTTAAGTTAAAAGAGTTTAAACAAAAAGGTATTACAATTGCAAAAAGAATGGCTACTTACATTTTAAAAAAAATTAGGCCACGAAGGAAAGCTAAAAAAAATTCAAATCTCATTAACATTATTAAACATTAAATTTAAACGGTTCCATGAAAATCTATTTAAGAAATGTAATTTATTCAATAATGGAAACTGTTATCATTTGCGATTTCACAAGAGAACTTTCTTCAACTAGTGAAGGATATCAAGATTTAAGACATTTTTTTGGCAACATCCAACCTATTTGATAGATCCACCACACAATGATTACCACATTGACAAAAATATGGTGAAGCCAATAAAAAGATGGATTAGGTTATACAAACCAACACAATTTAAAACCATTCAAATTCATTTGTAGCCTCTATAGGAATTTAATCATTTAGAATTTTTATTGGTGTGAACATCATATTGGGGTTCAAACGTTAGACTATAGATTGGATATTATTCATATGCCAAGTATTAGTGTTAAAGTCCCTTAATATACATTGGTACACCATCCTTTAACAACTTGAGCTTTTAGAGCAAGTGACTGTTTGACGTGGTATCGGGGAGGAGAACATTATGTTTGAATCCTGAGAGCAACAAATATGCCTCCCTAATATATTCTCCCATAAGGGGGTTGTTAAAGTCCCTTAATATACATTGATATGACATCTTTTAAACGCTAGAGCTTTTAGCAGAAGTGGTTGTTTGACAATTAAAATACTACTTCGTGGTGGATGTGTTAAAGTGTGTGTGTGTGTGGGTAACCTAGGTTATTCACAAGGCAAAACTCGATGCTTATTCACATTGGCTAAAAAAATCAAGCTCTCTCAACAATGGGTTGAGCTTGGACCATTGATCATAGGGTTGATAGTGAATGTTATACCTATGTTGCAGAATTGACGGATCGTCTATGTATCAACAATGGAGATTCAAAACCATAACCTAAAAGTGTACTTGACTGAGAAGACATCATGATGTCTCGATCTTACTAACATGAATCTTGATCTTCCACACCTTGCACATTTAGGAGAACCTTCAGTGGGATTAGGGTTTTCTCGCTTGTGTTGGCGAGGGAACCAGGACACCTATTTATAGGAAAAAGGACTAAAAGCTTACCCATCACACTTCTCCCTTTAGGGTCTCCACACCATAGGTTTTCATATCTGGCTTAATAACCGAGTATGGGAACTGCGGTTCAAGCGTCTCACCCCAAACTTATATACAATGATCATAATTGTAGTGGGGTCCATTAATCACTCAATCTGAATAATCCAACGGTCATATTTGAATCGATGATCATGTGTGGCCCACCTGATAAGAGTCTTACATTCTCCCACTTGGGCTACACTGATCTCTGAAGGAAAACAAAAGATTTTATTTTTATTGTGAAAACAATTTTGAAAAACGTATTTGCTTTTGAAAGTTCTTAATGGACGCCCTACTAAATTTCAAAACAATACTGTTGGATAATTATGAGCAACGCTTGTCAGATCCGATCCATCAAGACTACAGATATTGAATCGTGGTAGTCAACACAACATTTATACATTTTGAAGTACGACGAAACACGGTCACGAATACCAATAGCCTCAACGACATGGTAAAGATATGAGGTGTAGTATAAAGATTATACATTTAATGTGATCACATGTGCCTATCTTCAAGTGGACCATTTAAACGTGTCACCAAGACACAAACTAATTTCTTGCTTACTCAAAACTGAAAGTACACACTGAAGGAGAAGCAAGATATAAATTGAATAACAAAATCATTATTGCATATAAAAGATATCTTTGAAATGTCTGTACATAATTGGATCAAAACTGAAAAACTCCCACTGCTGAAATACATCATTGGGATCTACAACTCCCATAGACGTCACATGTTCCTTAAGGGCATATTTGATTTTCCATATACAAGGTAAATACACTGCAAATAAGTAATGATTACACTTGCATCTGTTTGAAAATCCATACGTATTTCTACTTGGAAAACCGGTCCAAATGGACTGGTTTAAATTTGTGGGCCCTGTTGTGATATATATGATGTATCTATGCCGTCCATCTATTATAGCATAACATTTTGAGGCATGAGCCAAAAAATGAGGCCGATCCAACACTCAAGTAACCCACACCAAAGGAAATAGTGGCCCAAATTTTTTTTTAAAGGTAGGTACTTGATTTCCTAAATCCTGTGGTGTGGCCCACTTGAGCTTTGGATCTTTGTCATCTTTTTGAATGATGCCCTAATTTCAGTTGGGATAATAGATGGATGGTGTGGATAAGCCACATATATCACCATGGGCCCCATATATATTTCATAGCATCATTGGTTTTTGTGCCAAAAGAAGCTAACGTCCAAATCAAGCGTTGGTACTGCTGCTAGAATTACCCAGGAAATCATTATTAGCCATTTCTCATGTATTTACCATTGGTTTGAAAATTCAAACAGGCCCTAAAGAGCGCAATAGGAAGACCTTTAGTGAGAGGATCCGCTATTATCTGCCTCATGCCGATGAGTTCTACAGACACCTGATAATTCTGAACTCTCTCCTTCACAATAAGATACTTAATGTCAATATGCTTTGACCTCGATGAATACTTGTTGCTGTTGGAGAAGTAATTGCAGCTGAATTATCATAATAGATTTTCAATGGTTTCGGGATCATCCGCACAACCCGTAAATTAGAAAAAAAACTCTGAAGCCAGATCGCCTGACTCGTGGTTTTATGACAAGCTACATACTTTGCTTCCATGGTAGAAGATGTCGTAATCGACTGTTTTATGCTCTTTCATGATACGGATTCTCCACCCATCATAAATACATATCCCGAGGTGGACTTCTTGCTGTAGAGATAGCCCACAAAATCTGCATCTGTGTATCCAAACAGTTCTAAATGATCGAATCTTCTATACGTGAGTGCGAAGTCCTTTGTCCTTTGCAGTTAGGACAATATTTTCTTAACAACTATCCAATGATTCATTCCTGGATTGCTAAGGTACCTGCCCAATATTCCAACCACAAAAGTAATATCCGGGCACGTACAGACTTGAGCATACATGATGCTCCTTACTGCTGATGCACACGAAATATCTTTCATCTTGTCATTCTCTAAGTCATTCTTAGGACACTGAAACTTAGTCAAACCTGTCGCCTTTTACAATAGGTGCTTGGCCAGGAGCACAACCTTACATGTTAAATCTTTCAAGAACCCTATCAATATAAGCCCTCTGCGACAAGACAAGCAGTCCACGTGATCTATCCCAACTAATCTGAATGTTGATGACAAGTGATGCATCACCAAGATCTTTCATCTCAAAGTTTTGAGACAGAAATTTCTTAGTCTCATGCAAAAATCCAATATCATTACTGGCCAACAAAATGTCGTCAACATACAAAACTAAAATAATAAACTTACTTACACTGATTTTCACATATATACACTCATCTGCAGTATTTTCAATGAAACCATATGAAGAAACAACTTCATGAAACTTTAGGTACCACTGTCGTGATGCCCATTTCAACCCATAAATGGACTTCTTAAGCTTGCAGAGCAGATGTTCTGAGCCTCTGGCTTTGAAACCTCCTGGTTGCAACATATATACGTTCTCACTAAGGTCTCCATTGAGAAACGCTGTTTTCACATCCATTTGATGTAGCTCTAAATCCATATGAGTCACAAGAGCCATAATAATCCTAAAGAAGTCTTTCTTGGACACAAGAGAGAAAGTCTCCTTAAAGTCAATGCCTTCATGCTGACTGAAACCCTTTGTAACTAGTCTAGCTTTTTACCTTTCGATATTTCCCTTAGAGTCCCATTTGGTTTTGAATACCCACTTACAACCAATCGGCCTAATCCCTTTACGCAATTCAACAAGGTCCCTGACTTTGTTATCTTTCATAGATTTCAATTCATTCTTCATGGCATCGAACCATTGAGAAGAATTCGCACTTTGTTCGACTTGTAAAAAAGATACAAGATTCTTTTTAGCCCCAATGTCAAAGTCATGCTCCTGCAGATAGACGATGTAATCGTTTGGAATCGCAGATCTTCTCTCTCTCTATGTGATCGTCTTAAAGGCTCATTATTTTGAATTGCATTTTTCGTTTTCTCATCAATGAGTTGTAATTGAGGCTCTGCATGGTCATTCATAAGGATCTCAGGGTCTGCTGCTGGACAGACGACCACGCTACTCTGAATGATTGTGGTGGAAATCATAGTCCGTTCTTCCTCAAACACAATGTTTCTTAAGTTTGTGCTCCCACTATTTTCAGTATTCTCGATAAACCTAGCATTCGTAGTCTCAATAACTCTCATGGAATAGGATGAACAATAGAATCTGAATCATTTAGATCTATCTGAGTATCCAATAAAGAAGTAACTTACCGTTTTAGGGTCAAGCTTTTTTTCATGCGGATTATATGGTTTGGCTTTTACAGGACAGCCCCATACATGAAAGTATCGTAAACTAGGCTTTTGCCCTGTCCACAATTCGCATGGAGTTTTCATCACAGCCTTACTCGGGACTCTATTAAGGATATACACAACTGTTTTCAACGCATTACCCCACAAAGATTCTGACAATATTGAATTATTAATCATAAACCGTACTATGTTCTTTAGGGTGCAATTACGCATTTCCGCTACACTATTCTTCTCTGGAGTACCAGGCATGGTATACTGGGCGACGATGCCACAATCTTATAGGTATATAACGAATAGCTCTAAATTGCGCCCAGATTCGTCATACCTTCTGTATTACTCACCATCATGGACGAATTTGACGAATTTTATCTTTTTATTGAGTTGATTATCGACTTCAGCTTTATATATCTTAAATGTATCTAGGGTATTTGATTTATCGTTAATAAAGTATAAGTACTTATAACGAGAGTAGTCGTCTATAAAAGTGATAAAACATTTATGCCCATTCCAATATGCTGAAGGGAACGGTCCACAGATGTTTGTATGAATCACTTCCAAGAGTCCTACGCTCCTAGTGACACCATTTTTCCTGGTTCTAGTCTGTTTACCTTTAATGCAATCTATACAGACCCCAAATTCCGAGAAGTTCATAAAGTGAAGAATTCTTTCACGCACAAGCTTTTCCAATCTCCCACGAGAGATATGGCCTAATCGCCTGTGTCACAACATGAAGGAATTTTCACAGTCTAACATTCGCTTAATACCTTTAGTGTTTCCATGTAATGAGTTAATACTATAGACATGTGAAACATCCAAATCTAACTGATAAAGGTTACTGACTAAAGTGTTAAAACCAATTATAATTGAATCATAGAAAATATTTAATTTTCCATTTCCAAATTTAAACTCATAACCAAATTTGTCTAAACGGGAAATGGAAACCAAATTGCATTTTATAGAAGACACACATATAGTATCTACTAGATTAAGAAAGTGTCCCAACGATAACCTAAGCCAATAGACTCTAATAGCTTCCACGTCTACTCTAATGTCGTTCCTTACATAAACCAACCTTTTTGTATCGGTTGGTGTCCGACTTTGGAGCATATCCTGCGTGGACTTACATATGTGAATAGTTACACTAGAGTCTATCCACAAGAAGTCTGTGGACATATCGACTAAATTAAATTCGAAATAGACTAAAACGTAATTCTTACCTTTAGAAACAACTCATTTTTAAAATTGTGTGCAATCCTCTACATGACCTGAAGAACGATATTTTAAATAGTGCTTCATTTTCTTAAAGTTGGACTCAATAAGCAAAGGTTTGAAATTAAACTGGTTTGGAACATTGGAAACAATTATGACTGGATATAAAAAGCATAACACTCACATCAATGAATGAACAAGTCTCACATTATACAACATGAATGTAAACCACAAACATTATGCATGTATTAACATTCGATTGATTTGGACCTTTAATCAAATGACCCAGAATGATAATGCGCCAAAGTTATCAAATTTTGGAAAGAGCCCGACGTATCATTTCGACTTCTCATTTGGGTGAAATTGTAACATACATGAGGCTCTATTGTATATGAAGCTAACCAGTGCTAGTAAAATAAATCTAAGACGTCCATCACCTTTGAGCAAAATGAATATCTTAAAGTTATATTATCATCACCAATCACTTCACATCGCTCATATCCTGCCATGTGATGATACATCTTTGTTCTGACCACCGTCCGCTATGGAAATGAACGCAACTAAATACAATCATGATATGGATGGTCACTGAATTCCATAAATTGAAGTTCGAAAGCAAAAATTTTCGCCGATTGTGGTCACTTTGGTGGCTAACACAATTGGCTCCAATCCTCACTCACTAACCCAAGGATTGTTACATGGTCCTGTTCATAATGGACCATTTTGAAACAGTTCTGATTTGGCCCAAAATATGGCTGATGTTGACCACCCGTAGGTTAAATATATTCTAAAGCGATGGTTAGTTTAAATTCTTGATGGTCAACAACTTAATATCTGCCTTAAACAAATGGGTAATGACGCTATTTGGGTTAGATTAGAACTAAAATATGTATATAACTATACTCCTGAATTACCAGGGCCACCTAACAAGTGTAACCTACCAACCATCAATTACTTTATATAGGTTTCATTTAATTTGAAATAGCCCAAGTATAATTAATGCAATGGTTAAGATCATCATCAATGGACAATGGGTCCAAGAATTAAAGCGGGCCCTTAGGATCTAAAATAATGGAAGGCATTAGGCCCATGGCTTGGGCCTAAAATGAGCATGGAACATCCATATCAGGGCCCAAAGGTGTCGTGAAAACAGGCTTTGTAAATGGGTCTAAAGATAGATTAGGAATGGGCCCAAACATCTCTCAAAAGTGGGCCATGGAGTAGGGCCCAGGACCTGCCCAAACAAGCCCAAACTAGGCCCACAACTTGCTAGAAACAACTCCTTGTCTATGCTCTGGACCCATAGCGAGCCCAGAGCAGAAATTTATGATTTGCGGCCCAATAGACCGGCCTTACAAAACCAAAAGAGCCCGCTGAAGGGCCACGCCTCTTTCAATCCAAAACAGTAGCCCTGTTTATTGCCTATATAACAGGGTTGAAAATCCCAACTGCAATGGCTTCCGCCAAGGCCGCCGGAATCAATGGCCTGGAACGCCTGGAACATCTATTCCAGCATGCAATTGATGATCCCAGCCCAAAACGGAGCTGAAATCCATTGCCATCATCTTCCTCATGCAAAACCCGGCCACTGACACCTCATCCAACACTGTTGAAATCAATGGCGGAATCTGCCGATTCCGGCAGCAGTGGACGATTCCCGCTGGTTTTCATGGCAGCCGCTGCCTGCCACTATAACACAGCCAAAGAAGGCCGTAGCTGCTGCAAGCCCTGCCTATTGCCACCACTATTCACCATTGACCAAACAGCGGCAATAATTGTTGCTAGCATCAAGGCCGTGGAGGTGACTAGAGATGAAAATGGCAGCCCACATCGCTGCTACGATGCTTATCGTAAACGTGGGTCGATATCTCACCATCCCTGTCCGCCATGATCGACGTTGATTCCAGCATGATTTTTGAAAAATAAAAATTAAAAAATAAATTTAGATCTGTATATCTAGAGTTCATGAGATCCATAGTCAACGAGAACATTGGGAATGATAATGCTGATCATGAGCCAACCATTGTGTTTTTGCGTCATCTAACTTGCTCACAAGGTTATACTCATCAGGATCAATGGAAAACAAATATCAACCTGATCTAAAATTTCTATGCCTGCTCCCAATGATCCTTGTTGTGTAACTTAAGTTTCGAATATCTCATTTTTAGACTTGTGTCCAACATTAGTTAGTGAAATTAATGGATGGAATAGATGTCACACAGACATCATAGCGTGCCCTATGAAGCTTCCTATAGGTAGGGTTACATGAAATCTGTGCTCCAAGGAAGTGAAGTGAGGAGTGATTTTTTGATAAAATAGGCTCAACATTGTTTTCAGTTAAAATCTAAGTTATTTGGTGGTTTTTTATAATTGAATGATGAATCGTAGCCTGGACAATAATCACACACCCAACTTTTAAAAATAATCTACCACCATATACTTATATTTACGTTATTAGGATAAAACTAATGGATGTGTAATTGCCTACTAAGTTATTGTATTGAATAAACTATATTACCCCCACTGTGAATGTATGTGGTTTATCTAAGCTGTCCATTCATTTTTCCAACTTATTTTAGGGGTTGACCTCAAAATTGAAACAAATCCAAGGCTCAAGTGGAACCTTCTTAGATCCCGGTGTTTATTTGCCAAAACACAAATATCGCTTGATCCAAAACTTATGGGGTCCTTAAGAAATTTTCAACGGTGGATGTTCGATTCACAATGTTTCCTCTGAGCTATGATATGCTTCATTTTTCGATCAGGCCATCAAATTATCCGGTAGAATGGATGGACGGAGAGGATAAAATACATGGGCCCCACAGAATTTACTCCATACGCTTAGTCAGCACACAATCCGCTTCAGGCTTTGGTGGTAATTTCAAGTGACGTATGTTCAATGGACCGCTGTGAATTTGAGAAACCACACAAACCCTCTTAGCGGCGACCCCAATGGTAAACAACAGTCCACAGTAAGTTCACATCTTAGCCATCAACCATTCGACGGTTAAGAAATGTTTAGATCACCACTAGAAAAAAAAGCATGCAGGCTGAAAAGCAACCGACCTCTTCAATATTTTATTATTTGCCCATCCATAAGGTGGCCTATTTACTGGTTGGTTGGATTGCTTGACACTAGACAGTCTCTTCAGGGTTCAAGATGCAACAAGTGGGACCCGCACAATGAAAGGCTTGGATCTCGTACCACGTGTGAAAAAAAGGCAAGTGCCGGGAAGGTCGGCCACGAATCTCCTGTCTTCCCGCGGACAGGAAGTTCCTATTGGCAGAAGCTCTGTGGAGCCCATCATGATTTTCATGAGAAATCCATTCTGTCCACCAGTTTCTTAAGTTCACAATAGGATGAAAATTTGAAAATTAGGTAGATCCCAGTCTCGGGTGGACCACACAACAGGAAAAAATGTGAGAATGTATATGTCTACCGTTGAAACCTTCCCGGAGCCCATCACGATGTTTATATGTCATCAAAACCGTTCATAAGGTTATTCCCACTGCGATGAACTGAAACCATGTATTTTATCCTGAACTAAAACTTTTTTGGCCCCGCGAATGTTTCAACGGTCAGCGTTTCTATTCCCACTGCTTCCTTTCGCGTGGCCCATCTGAGTTTTAGATTTGCCTAAAATTCCTTGTTTCCTGTTCTATTCTCACTTGAAAAACTGATGGACGGAATTGATTCCTCACGGACACGACAGTGGGCCCCACAGAGCTTCCTTCTACAGGGACTTTATTAGCTAACTCCAACCTAGGGCGCTATGGCATCATCTACGACAACCCTTTTAAGCGCCATGTCTCTCTTACTGCCACTCTGTTCTCTTTCAATTTCTACTCGAATTTCTTTTGGCGGAGAAAGCGAGTTGCAGAGACAGTCGGAAAGTTGCGAGCGCCAAACGGATTCTTCTCTTCCCGTAAGCAACAAAGAACGACCATGTCTACCCTAGAAATCGAAGCTCGAGAGTAAGCTTCTGCCCAAATCCCTCTTTCTATCCATCTTTTAACGTTTTCTTTTCGAATTTCCCTAATTTCAGAGTTGAAACTGTATGATTTCGTATTTTTAGCATATACACTCGTTTCTACGCATTTTGAGAGGAATCATTTTCACAAACACATGAGGCGGATTTTCACATCATGCTTTGTTTATGTAACTCATGCACATTGAACTTTAAATGACTGTTTATACTGTCACGGAATGTCCATACTATGGTGATGATTCCCTGCTGTTTTAAGTCATGGTGTCCCGCCAGGTGTATGCAATATGAACCCAAAAAATAAAATAAAAATGGAAAGGAGAACAGATTTTATTGACCAAAAGAGCGAGTTTGAGTGGGGCTAACCTCCTTTACATTAAAGCCAATAACTCATTCTGCCTATGCTAAACCCATCGCAGTCACTTGCTAATAGAACCCCAAGGGGCATTAGGTAGGGGGATCCTTTATCCCCGTTTCTCTTTCTTATTGTTGCCGAGGCCCTTTCTAGGATGCTTAACAAAGGGCAGGAAGAAGGCATGGCATCAACATTGAAGGAAAGCCTGATCAGATTTCGCATGTTCAGTTTGCTAATGACATTCTCATCTTCTCAGAGGCTTCTTCCAGTAAAATGGACAGCCTCCGCACGGCCATTCACTGCTTCGAGGTGGTCTCGGGCCTGAGAGTCAACATGGCAAAGTCCTAGATTTTCGGGGTCAATCTGGACGAAGAAGAAATCCAAGCCTTCGCTGCCCGGTTCGGTTGCTGTGCAAATTCCTTCCCGACTTCATATGTGGGTCTTCCGTTGGGGTTAGGTGCGCCTCCTAAATCGGCTTGGAATAAAGTGATTCTCAGATTCGAGATATTTCTTGCCAAGTGGCAATGCCGCTTCCTTTCGCTTGGTGGTCGCCTGACTCTTATAAAGTCTGCCCTCTCAAATCTGCCGGTATATTACATGTCTCTATATAAATGTCCAAGCTTCGTTCTGTCAGCCATCGACAAGCTAAGACGTGACTTCCTATGGCACGGCAAAGAGGACTCGAAGAGATTTCATCTGATGAACTGGAAGCAAGTATGCAAGCATCACCAAGGGGGTGGAGCAGGCATCAAGGATCTCAGGCGCATGAATAGGGCTCTGCTCGGGAAATGGATCTGGATGTTAGGCTCGGAAGATGGCAGTCTGTGGAACTCGATTATCAAGTGTAAATATGGAAGTTCGCATGGGGGTTGGTGGACGAATCCGTCGTCTAAGTACAAGGATTCGACTATCTGGAAGAGCATCACTCACCTTCAAAAAGAGGTCCTTAAAGGTGTCAGCTTTGTGCTCGATAAGGGCAATAGGATCAGTTTCTGGAAGGATCTTTGGGTAGGATACAGACCCCTCAAAGACGTTTATCCGACTATATACAGATTGGCTCCCAACTCAGACATCATTGTGGTTGAATGTTTCTCCTTAAAAGAAGGAAAGCTGGTTTGGGACATCTGCTGTAGAAGATATCTTGAAGACTGGCAGATCTCCGACTACGCCAAGCTGCTGGAATGCATTTACAGAGCTAATCCTAACCCCATCGCTGCAGACAGAATCAAATGGAGAACGGACAAGTCCCCGCGATTTTCAGTCAAATCGTTTTATAGTGAACTTGCCCCCCTTCAGATTCCTCTATCTGCCCCCCCATCACGTATGGTCTTACAAAGCGCCCCCCCCCCCCAAATTTTAGCTTTTGCTTGGTTAGTTGCCAACAAGAGGATTTTGACTGCAGACAATCTGAGGAAACGAGGGATGGTCTTGCCCAACATTTGTCTATGCTGCATGAAGGATGCGGAGTCGATCGACCTCCTTCTAATCCACTGCCCTTTCATCTCTTCCATATGGACAGTGTTCGCCAGAAGGTTCAACATCCAATGGTGCATCTCAGGGTCAGTTGATCTGTTGCTTAAAGCCTGGCACGACATCAGGATAGGGAAGACAAAAACGTAGATTTGGAGAATGGTCATACTTGCCATTTGGTGGTCAGTTTGGCTTGAAAGAAACGATAGATGTTTTCGCAACTCTTCCGTGGAGAAAGTTTCCTTCAAAGCCTCAATCTGGTGATCGAATGGGCCACGTACGACGCCTCCTTTTTTTTTTTTTTTTGAAGACACAGGGTGTCCCCACCTCATTTTTGAAGTGAGACTAATCCCCGCGGATACATGCCTCCTTAAGGGGAGTGGATTTTGCTTTTCTTGTCGCTTAATGGTTTACGCTATCTCAGCGTAGCCTTTTCTTTGGTTTCCGTTTTTCTTTCTCTCTTTTCTTGTAGTTTTGCTTCCTTTTAATGCAATATCGTTAATTCCCCAAAAAGAAAGAAAGAAAAGGAGTGGACCAAATCTAAAGGGAAAGACTGTTAATATTGTCTTTTGAGTGAAATTTTCGATTATGCTTCATTCATAGATGGGTCAGCAATTTTTTGGATTGCCGTACAACTATGCCATGGGCACATTTAGAGAGTCTTAGAGTTATCACCATTTGCTAAATGGTGGAAAACTAACATTGGAGTCTTGGGCAAGTCATCCCCTCGTGGCCTTTGGCTAGCGAAAGCTATCCCACCCACGAGTGATGCTAGTGTGTTTTGCTTGCTGACAATATGCACCGTTGTCTTTGCACCACCATCTCCTTCCTGACTAATTGTGAATAATTGTTCATTCATATGTTCGAACTTCTAAGTTATCAACTATTGAAGGTACTTGAGGTAGTTCTTACGTGTATCCCAAATTGGCATTTGATTGAATACGTAGATGGGCCAGGGTTACTTCGTTTTGAGGTTACAGAGTATTGGTGTGACACAAATGGGTGATTGCCAATTTTCCACCTTGGAATGACAAGTTCATTTGTTTCAAGTATTAATTTGGCAGGAAAGCATCCTGCCTACCCTTGGTTCTTAAGGTACTTCTGGAGGCATACCAAGTTGTAAGCGCTGGTGCTTGGGGATTTTGATATTCACTGAGAGGGGCAGTTATTTTGTTGATTTGAATTGCATTATGCCAGGGCAATTCTGTATGGCTATGATATCTATGATGAATTATTTTATGGTTCATTAGAACCCTTATATCATTGTTTGCTCAATGTTTACTTCTGTCTTAAATATAAAGAAAATGTTGGATGTGTCATCATATTACCTCAATTTCTTAGTATATTGCAATGTTGATCTTAGGTTTTTATCTTCCATAAATGTGTTTAAACTTTGGGAAGGTAAGAAAGGTGGATTTAATACCTTCCTTTCTTTCTTGCAGTGTCATTAAGATTGTGCTCCAGTTTTGCAAAGAAAATTCATTGCACCAAACATTCCAGATATTGCAAAGCGAGTGTCAGGTATCTTTGAATACTGTGGATAGCCTTGAAACATTTGTTGCAGATATCAATAGTGGAAGATGGGATGTTATATTGCCTCAAGTAGCACAGCTTAAGCTTCCTAGGAAGAAGTTGGAGGATTTGTATGAGCAGGTACTTACATTATTACCCTTGTTTCTTTTGGTTATTCTTCTTATCTGTTTGAAGCAGTGTTTGGTTGGACTGGTTTGGAACGGAATTGATCACCGAAACTGGTTGGGCCACCTTAAAACCCGGAAGTTAAGTGGATTATATATATATATATATATATATATATATATATATATATATATATATATATATATATATATATATATGCGTGCGTGCGTGTGCGTGCGTGTGTGTGTGTGTGTGTGTGTGTGTGTGTGTGAAATGGTACTATAAGGTCGACCTCGTGGGAACTTCCCATGAGGTCGAGCTGTGTGGGCCCCACCGTGATGCGTGTCCAAAATCAAAACCGTGCATTTGACAGGTCCCCTTTAGGTTATGGGATATCCCAAAAATCAGCCATGTATGGAATTCAGGTGGGCCATACCATCTAAAACCATGTGAAAACATGCCTAAAATATATAAAAGCACTTGGTGGGGCCCACCTGAGTTTTGGATGTGGCTGAAACTTGGTCTGCCCCTCATCCAAGTGGAACACACACAATGGATGGGTTGGATTTGTGAATCACATCTCAATGGGCCCAATAAATGATTATGAATGTTTTAATGGGAGGGTAACCCCTCTTAACTGTTGTATGTGGTGTGGCCCACCCAAGTCATGGATTGACTTGATTTTTTAGCCTGTTGCCCACCATGGAATGGTGCATTTGGTTGATGGGTAGATGTTCGACACACATCATTGTGGGGCCCACACAGCTCGACCTCATGGGAAGTTCCCATGAGGCTGACCTCATAGAACCATTTCCCTATATATATATATATATATATATATATATATATATATATATATATATATAAACAACGACATCAGTTAAGGCTTTTTGAACCCACTACTTGAAAATAAACACTCTAACCACTAGGCTAACAGCAGATTAATTGATTCTGTGCTTATTTATTTATTTATCATTTTTTATGTTTTTTTTTTTTTTTCCTTTTGTTTTGTTTAATTTTATGAGATGAAGCAGATTTCCAGTCCAAAATGGGCCACAACAGGTCTGACTACTTGGACTGGTGGCCGAACCAGACTGCCCACAAAAAATGGTCTGGGTTTTAAGGCATTGTTTTGCTGATTTATCTCGAGCTAAGTTACTAACCTACTAGCAAATTTAATGCAACCATATTGGATTTAAGAAACTGATCAAAATACCCAATACTGTAAATGGTGAGAAACTGAGAATGGTCTCTGTTGAGAGTACAAACTCCACCTTTTATTATGATGTATAATGCACTAGATCATGGAAGAAACAAATTGCGATGAGATTCAACGTACCAGATGCAAATTTAAATCACAAAAGAAAGGAATGCAATGATTGTGAGCAAGCTCAACAATCCTCTAGTCTTATACTAGAGACCACTTGCTCCTTCAACAACTATTGTAGAGAAACAAGAGAATTTACTCAAAAAGAAAACTATTCAACTGTCTTATTCCATAGGCCTAAGAGCTTTATTTATAATGAGTGCTTACAATCTTCAACATAATCTGTGGAATCTAAAATTAGGATTCCTAGCTAGCCAAGATCTTGAAAACAGGAAAATCTTTAAACAAGAAAATCTAACAATGCTTATTTCCTAACATAGAATCTATAAAATAAGAAAGTCCTTGAACAAGAGAAATCTAAGATTACTTATTTCCTAACATAGAGATATGAAAGAAAAGGAAATTAGAGATAAGCTAAAAAAGGAAAGTGGGCCTTTTCTTGTGCACACTTGTGGGATATGGGTGGATTCTTCAAATCTTGATCAATTAGCTTGGGTGGCCATTTGGTTGCATCAATTCTACCTAGCTTTGAAGAAACTCATCCTCAAGTTTATATTGGTGGTCATAATCTCCTACAAAGAAAGACCCTTGTTTGTAGCACGTCTTCTTCGATTTTGCTGACAATTAACGGTGGACACCTATATGCCTGACGGGCAGCTTGTGCATAATATGATGTCAAAATACGTTGCCTTTTTTTTTTTTTTTGGTATCTTGGTGGTCCTACATGTTCTAGATGCTGATTGTGGTCCTTTCGCCATGGTCGGCTTTTGATTTGTGGGCCTTGATTGACATTGAGATGGCACCATGGTGATCATGAAATTATCTATTTCTTCGATTATCAAATCATCCATACTTGTTAATCCTACAATCTTCTCAACTGTCTCATTCAATGGTTGATCATCCATTTTCATTGGTGTTTCTTTCGATCAAGTTGTTAATCAAGCATTCATCAAGCGAGCCAATAGTGGATTCCTCTTCAGTCACTACACTTGCTTCAAACATGTCATTCTTAGGAACTCTGGAGATAATGGATTGAAGTCCATAGTGCTTTTCTTGTTCAATCAAGGGCTTGAAGCAAGCTGTTATCGCCTTCTTGAATTCCTTGAATTCAATGAGATAACAAGCATGCTAATGTTTTCATTATGCTGAACTTCCCACTTTTTTTTTTTTTTTTTTTTTTTCTGGGAAAACTAACAAATTTATAAATATAGAAAGGAATTAACCCGTGGAAGATTCTCAAGAATAATTTTCGTGACTACTACTTTTTTGCTTATTTTCTACTTTGATTTCATCATTCATCTTCAATCCGTGGCATCTGTTTCATAAGTATTTTGTTTAGGAGGGCTTCATCTGGCACGTTTATTCAAAGTAGCATGTGTTTATAAGCATTTTTCGTATTCTATTTCTGTTTTACAGATAGTTTTAGAAATGATCGAGCTTCGAGAATTGGATACTGCACGTTCTATTTTAAGACAGACTCAGGCAATGGGCGTCATGAAACAGGAGCAGCCTGAGAGATATTTGCGTCTTGAACATCTCCTAGTTCGAACATACTTTGACCCGCACGAGGTTTGCTTGTTGGTTTTCAATTTTCATTTTTGAAGGATTCTGCCTGTTGGTCTTGACTAGACATGTATCATGTATTATTTAGCTCTTCATGTACACATTTTTGTGTTTGTTTTCCAACTCTATTTAGCTTCTTCTCATCTCTCTCTCTCTCTCTCTCTCTCTCTCTCTCTCTCTCTAAGAAAAAAACTTTCTTTTGCTTCTTCTGTGCTTTTCTTATTGGATGTTTACTTTAGGAGCTGTTTGGGGCATAAGTGGAATACTGCGGTATTGCCCCACCCCCTATGTGCCACAACGAAAGAACATGTAGGTTGAGGCCAAATTGTAATATGTTGCAGGGTTGGTGTTACTTCCTGTGAAATACTGCAGTAACTCCAATATGTCATTTGGAGAAACTGCGGTAGATGTGGCTATTGTGATGATAAGGGAATATGGCACCAAGCAGCCCCTTAAATATATATATTTTGAACATGAAAGCCTATTTTGGTTGCTTTTGGGTCCAAATGCCTGATCTTTATCAAGGAAAGCATGGGCTTGTGATGTTCTTTTAAACTCGCTAGTGCCTGATGCTTTAATTTTCATTTCACAATGTCTATTTCAAACCTACCATTGTAGTTAATATATCATGCTATGTAATTCTATATTGACGTGTTTTTTGGTATAATTTTTGGCACCAAGATCTCCGTGATATAATGTAGTATTTTCCCTGAGTTTTGTCCAGGAGAAATGAGGGTTCATTACTGTTCAATGTGCTCTACCTTGCGTGCTTGCAGAAATTGATAAGAGTCACTCAAGATGTGTAGTACTACATATTGCTAATAATGTTTGTAAGGCTTTGTTAACGCTTGCAAGCCGCATGACAGGCGTATCAAGAAGCATCCAAGGAGAAGCGACGTGCACAGATTGCTCAAGGTTCATTTCTCTATTTCACTATTTTCTCAATTTTTCTCTCTGCAATCATCATCTGGGTATTGATTACTCAGCAATGAAATATTATCTTTGACATTTCATCTTTAAAAATGTTGATTCTTGTTTTGTTGCAACTTCTCTCCATGGCTGTATTCTTTTCTGTTGCGGAGCATTGTTTCTTTATTTAGAATACTGGCAATAGATGATGTCAGTTGCCACTTGCCAGATGGTTATTGCTAGAACCTTTTTTCTATTTATCTTTCAGATGGTTATGGCTAAAACTCTTTACCTATATAACTTTCAGATTGTTATGTGAAGTATATCTTCCAAGCTGTTGCTGTTGTTGCTCCGGGTGTTGTTCCCTAATGAGGGAAATCAGTTGTTTCTGTGTTTTGTGTCCTTTGCTGACCCAAGGCTCAATCTTCCCAGTAGTGCTACATTTTTATATAATGAGTAAACAAATGGATGATTGTAAATGAACTGTATGCAACCAGTCTTAAGATGTTAAGGCCTGAGGCTAAAGTCATAAAAATTTAGAGTTCCCTGCTTGAGTTGTTTATCTCTTTTTGGAATACAAGTCTCTCTTGTTTTCAAAAATGCTGGATAAGCTGGTTACGCTGACCTAGATGGTGAAACAGAAAATCTGGAATCCAATTTCGATACAAAACATTTTTTTATTAATATCTGCTTATTTGATCATTAATCTGAATTTTTTATCTGCGTATGTTGATAATTGTAATTTTACATTTGTGAGTTTATATGGGTGTTGAACCTCAAGGTTGATTTATTTGTTACATCTGCTGGATTTGTCATCAAATAGGCATATTGGTAACATTCATATATGTCATTTCCTTATGTGACGTCTTCCTGTTATTTGCATTGTCATCAAAACTCTCTCCTTGGAATGTTCCAGCTCTGGCTGCTGAAGTTACAGTGGTGCCACCATCACGTTTAATGGCTCTAATTGGTCAGGCTCTGAAGTGGCAGCAGCACCAAGGTTACAATTCCTTGATCACTCTTGGGACTAGCATTTCACGATGTTTGAATGATTAATGTGAATTCGTCCATTTTTCTGACGCATCTCGATTTTGGGTTTTCCAGGATTGCTGCCCCCAGGCACACAGTTTGACCTCTTTCGAGGAACAGCTGCAATGAAGCAAGATGAAGATGAAATGTACCCGACCACTCTTGGGCACACTATCAAGGTAACATACTAGTAATATTCGTCTCCTTTTACTCCTTTTAGCATCTTCTCCAAGAATGTGAAATGGTGCAACTGCATGCTCCTATTTTGCCATAGAATGCAATTGTTCTGTTGACTAATGTGAGAATTGTTGCTTGGATTCATGCTGCTGCTGCACAATGTTTTAAAAGACGGAAAAAATTGGGGAACAAGCATAAACTGACATTGCTTGCATGTTCAATTGTGTGATAGTGCTGACATTTGTTTGGTTGTATCAAAAGTTTGGGGAATTAGTGGTCATCACAGTGTAGGATAAACATTTCATTTGTCCATGTCAGTTGAGTGGCAAATGATGTTGCCGACACCCTAGCTAAAGAGGGAGTTAGCCGTCGTTCTCTTTGCATGGGGAATTTGTTCCCTATTCCTTAATATTCCTTATTTTCTTTTACTGAAATTTTCACTCTCTCTCTCAAAGAAGAAGAAGAATTGATTCAGGATCCATACCTAGTAGGGCCTGAATCCGATACCCTTAATTGGGTTAGGATATGGGTACACCAGTATCCAACCCGAACCTGATCTATTGGCAGCCCTAGTGGCCCCTTCCAGGGCCTAGGTAAAAGAGGAAGCTTGATGTCCAGTGGGCAGCCAATCATAAAACTATTGCCCATCTACTGTTTAAAAGCTGACCCTTGATGAAGGCTCAGATGACGATGATCATCCCTGTCTAATGCTTGATTTTAAGGCCTGGGAACATGGGATCCATGTGCACGTACAATTTCACTTCATTAATTGCAGTTGTGGAATTTATGCCTTTGAACAATGATCTGGTCCATTTGGAAGGAAAGAAATAATAGAACTGTAAATGTGAATATTTGAGCCAGGTGACTGAGAGTGGGCGGAGTTTCTTCTTTGGCTCTTGTCCTTGAGGAGTTCGTGGGGTAGAGGAATTTGGCATGGAATGGCATGGTTACTGTTGGAATTTGGTAATCTAAGCTTTTGTGCTTTGGGGGGTGGGGGGGCTATGCACTTCGCCTTTTTTGGGCTTTGCATTTTAATAAATTTTTTATCGATTAAAAAAGATCTTGCTATGCGGTGCTTTGGATGTTCTGTTCTAAAGAATGTCAAAACAAATACTTCATATATACAATGAGCATGCTTAAACATACTTCAGCCTTTGGAAAATTTATCTTATTCACATGTTTCGTTTGACATGGCTCTTTGCAGTTTGGAAAAAAGAGTCACCCAGAATGTGCTCGTTTCTCACCGGATGGTCAGTACCTCGTTTCGTGCTCAGTTGATGGATTTATTGAGGTACAGTTGACTGAAAATATGCTTATTATTCATGCGGTTGTATTGGGTTCATTGCATGCTCTCTTACTTTGGAGCAATGCTAGGTTTGGGACTACATAAGTGGGAAGCTCAAGAAGGATCTTCAGTACCAGGCTGATGTGAGTTCTTTTAAGCTTGTCATATCCTAGTTGGTTTTACATCTACCTGTTATTTCTTTACCAATTTTCATTGCAGGGGCTTGTCTCCATAAAACATTACACCTATCTTTATAAAACTAGAACTTCCACTAACATGAATCTCCTAAAGCTTTTCTAAAGGATTATGTGCATGGGCTTGTGATGCTCAGACCATTAGTTGCAGAACAAGTGCACAGTATTTTGTGAAATGATGAGATTGTTGTGGATAGAAGTCATGCAACATGTGGATTTATTGTTGGTAGAATATTGTAGGAGTGGCTGCTGCTATTCTGGTTTCTCCTTGTAAGGTATTTGTAGCTATTTCAAACAGTAGTGATATGCCCTTATCTTTTCTGGATAAGCATTCAATAATATGTATGTTCTTAGAAGAACGGTCTCCTAATTTCTCCATGGCTTCTATTGCTTATAGAGAATTGAATTGTTGTTGAGTTGGCAAATCAAGGAATATTTGTGCAACCATATGGTTTGGGTGAAATTATTTTTTTTGTCACACTTTTTAATGTTTCCATGCAATCCTTGATGCCAACAGAGTTGTGGCATAGAAGTGATGTCTTCTTGGAGGACAGAGATCTGAGTGAAAAATCAGAAAAGGAAAATAAGCTGTTTTGTTTCTAGAAGCACCTAGAATTGCAAGCGGGAGTGGTGCATTTAGAGTATTCATGTATCTTCATAGAGTACTAGCGACAACGATTAGATTTGATACTAATGCCTTGAAGTACTACCTGTCAGTCCTACGGACGTACCATGATAGACTGTCAGACACGAATGTATCAATGATAAAGTTATTTGAGCCTTTGTGCTGGGTGTGTTTCTTGAGTAGCTGGATTTTCATTGTCAGCCTTAGTGGCGTTATGCTTCTTGGTCATGGTCTTGGGCCGCAGAAGTCATTCTATCCAAGTCTCTTGAAACCTTTTAATTATTGTAGGACATCCAAAAGTTTGTTAGTCAAAAGTGGATTCATGTATTTTTGGTTGTTCCAAAACCTTTTACTGGTCCTTCGAGTGGCTTTTTTAACCCTTTTTTATGTCAATTATGAGAAAATGCTTGTTTTTCCTTAAAAAAAAGGGTTGGGTTTAAAAAAGTTAGTCACACTTTGAAGGCGCATGTTTAAGATGCCAGCAAAGAGATGGCATTGTCTGCACGGAAGGTGATGAATTCAAATATTCTTCTTGGCAGATGACAATTTCACTGAATGAAAATCAGAGGGAGAAAAATAAGTTTTTTTTTGTCCTCCGAAGCACCTGGAATTGAAAGCAGGAGAGGTGCAGTTCGAGGATTCATGTATCACTCTAGAGGATAGTGATACTGATTGGTTTTTGTAGTAATGCTTTGAAGTACTATCTGTCAATCATACTAATTTTGCTGATAGTGTATTTGAGCCGTTGTCAGTTTTGTTGCTTGAGCACTGGACCTTAATCATTATGGTCTTGCACCTCACCGAAGTTGTTCTATCCAGTCGATTGAAAGCTTTCAATCACTATCGGATTAACTGTTTATGAATCTTTCATGTATGTTTCTGTTCTAAAACATTTTCCTGGTCCCTTTGAATATATTTTCTTTACCTTTCGCTATGTTAATAAGAAATTGTTTGTTTTTCCCACCATATTCTACTTTAATTAAATTCAAGAGAAGGTGAGAAAATGTTTTCGAACTGCAAAGATTAGAGGGAGAAAGGGCAGGGAATTCGATCATGTTAGATTCACTAAGAGTGTTGGTCAGATGCTATTGGTTAAAGGACACAATGAGTTCAGTGAAAGGTGGAGAAGCCATCTCCAAAACTTGTTAAATGACGATCACTCTAAGAGCTTAAGAATAGAAGGAATCATAAATTCAAATGAGGCTGGAAACTAGATCCTTTCGTAGGATTATGATATTTGAAGTGAAAGAAGCTTTAATTTTCAGAAAAATAAAAAACAAAAAGGTGAAAGAAGCTTTGAGAAAGATGTAGACATGAAATGACCTGTGAAAGTGCATGAGAGCTATTGGTTTATTTTGGTTAACAAATTTATTCAATAAGATTATCAGATTGAAGAAAATGCTAGATGAATGGAGGAAAGGTACTGTGGTGCCCATTTAAGAATAAAGGAGATAAATTGAGCCGCTAACTGTCATGGGATTGAACTTATGGGTCATACTATGAAACTTTAGGAGAGAGTGATTGAGCAAAGAATTAAGGCATGATACAAAAGTATGATGAAATCAATTTGGATTTATGCCAGGAAGGGCAAACATTGAGGCTATTTTCTTATGACAATTGATGGAGAAATATGGGGAAAGCTGGAGAGGAGGAAGGATCTCTATAGTCTTTATTGATTAGAAAAAGCAAACGATAGGATCCCCAAAGAGATAATCCGGTGGGTGTTGGGAAAGAAAGGAATCACCAAGGATATATGACATGATTAAGGATATGTACGAGGAAGCAATAACAAATGTGATGACCACTATTAGAGACAAGCGAGTTTCTTACTATAGGCTCACATCAAGAATTAACATTGAGCCTTTATCATTTTGCACTAGTCATGAATGAGTTAAAGAAGCATTCACAGGAGTAAATCCTGTCGTGTATGTTGTTTGTGAATAACATAGTTTTGATTAGTGAGATGGGGAACTGTAAAGTTAGAACTATGGAGGGATGCTTTAGAACATAAAAGTTTTAAAATAAATCGGACTAAAACAGTGTATATGGAATGCAACTTTAGCAAATATAGGAGTGGAAATGAGGAAATAATTAAGATTCCTAACCAAGAAGTCCCCCAAAATGACCGTTGTCAATATCTTGGGTTGATCATTCATACAATGGAGGGATTGAGAAGGATATTGCTTGTAGAATTAGAGCTAGGTGGATGAAGTGTAGATGCACCCGTGGAGTTTTGTGTGATTGCTGCATATAAATTAAACCGAAGCGGAGATTCAATAAGACAACTATAAGACCATCTATCTGTTAAAGAACATGCCCTATTTATATTAGAGTACCCTATGATCTGAAGATGATTGATTTATCTGTATAAAATTTTGTCCTGATGCTTCTTTAAGATATCTATGTGAGGTACACTTGGAGAGCTCATAAACTTGCTCACCACACTCACAACATAAAATATGGCCAGTCAAGTGATGGTTAAATAGATGAGTTTCCCAATCAATCTTTTACCTCCCTGGGTTTTTAAGTATATCACCTTGATCACCAACTAGTTTGTGATTCGGGTTCATTGGTGTATTAACTGGCTTAGTACCAAGAACACCTGTTTCTGCGAGTAGATCCAGAACATAGTTCCATTGAGATAGATTAATTCCTTATTTGGATCTGGAAACTTCTATACCAAGAAAGTATCGAAGATGATTAAGTTTTTTTTTTTGGTGAGCAAATTCATATGAAGATACTTCTTAAGCTCCTTAATTCCCTTATTGTCACTTCCTATAACAACAATGTTATCAACAAACACCACTAACACAACAAGACCTGAGGTGTCTTTTCAGACAAAGACGGAATCATCAACATAAATTTAAAAAAAACCATAGTTTAATGCAACCTTACCGATTTCGTCAAACCATTTATTTGGTGATTACTTTAGCCCATAAATCATCTTGTTAAGTTTACACACCTTGCCTGACGCCCTTTGAGCAATAAACTTAGGTGGTTGTTTCATATAAGACCTCCTCTGCGAGATCACTATGAAGAGGTAATGTTTGATGTTTAGTTGGAAGAGAGGCTAACCATGATTAATGACCATGGAGAGGATAACATGAATAGAGTTCAACTTGGCAATATGAGAGAAGGTTTCAGTATAATCAACACAAATGGTCCGAGTATATCCCTTTGCGACCAAGTGAGCCTTCAAACGTTCTACTGTACCATTAATGTGAAAATTGATGGTGTACACATTACACCTACAAACAACCAATAACATGTTTATTGATTGGTAGATTGTTGAGTTCCCAAGTCTCATTTTGATAATGAGTAACCATTTCCACTTCCGTTGCACGCTTTCACCTCGTATGTAACAATGTTCATAGTATGACTTGAGAATAGAATGAGAAAATGGGGTGGAGCCGGTCTTAGGATATTGGAGGTACTGAATCTCACGTTGTTAGGCAAATGGGTTTGGAGATTTGGGGGTGGAAGAGGATAGTTTCATAGTCTGTGGAGAGTGGTGGTGGTTGATAGGAAATATGGGTGGAAGAATGGAGTAGGTGGACTTGGTCCTCTTTGTTGTATACGGTTCATCTCTCTGGAAGTCGGTTGCGATGTTAAAAAATAAAATATAGGAAGGGATAGGTTTTTCCTTGGGTAATGGTAAGAAGATTTAGGTTTTGGGAGGATATATGGGTGGGAGCAGTGTTCAAATTGTCGGCGAAAAATCGATAATATCGCCGATATTATCGGTGTCGCCAAGCTGGCAATATCGAAACCCCCTAGTTTCGTATCTCTTTCAATTGTCGGCGATTTTTCGGCGATAAATTCGCTGTAGCTAACCCACCGAAAATTTCTGGAGTGCGTAAATATGAAAAAAATTGAGAAAAAATGAAGAAAATGAAAAATCATTCCGATCCATGTAAGAGAATATTTTCGATACCTTTAAAAGAGGATTCAAAAATTGGAGGTAGAACACCAGTCGATTGATTGTCGAAATCTGTGCGTTGTTCTTCCGTATGTAAAAAAAAAAACCTCGATTTTTCCTTTTTTTTTTTTTTTCAAATAAATGAAAGATTTCAAAGGAGCGGCAATTTCGGCAAAGAATCTTACATAGATGGGTGGATATTTCCTAAAATTTGGAGAGAATTTGAGAAATTTCAAGGATTTGAGGCATTCGAGGGCTTTGGAAGATGGTTTCCCCAAAATGGTTTCTGGCATCCGAAGCTCCCTTTTACGGGATGACCGCACGTGAGACGTGAAGTGCTCGCTGCTCTATGGGCCCACTATGATGTAATGTGTTTCATTTACGCCATCCATTTATTTTGAAAGATCATTTTAGGTCATGAGTCGTTAAATGAGTTAGATCCACATTTCAGGTGGACCACATCAAAGGCAACAACGATGATTGAATGCTTACCATTAAATTTTTTTTAAGGTCCACTGTAATGGTTATTTGCCATCTAACTATTTGATTAAGTCACATAGATTTGGATGAAGGGAAAACACAAATATCAGCTTCATTGAAACTTTTGTGGCTCTCGATGAGTTTTTAATGGTGGCCATTCAATGACCACTCTTTCCTGCCATGTAGTCCACCTTAAATTTGGATTTGTCTCATTTTTTGTCCGATGCCTTAAAATGATCTGCCAAAATGAATGGACGGTATAGATACACAACTGTTGATAAGGTCACGTGATGTTTATTTGACATCCGACATGTTGATAAGGTACACAACTGTTGATAAGGTCACGTGATGTTTATTTGACATCCAATGTGTTGATAAGGTACACAACTGTTGATTAGGTCACGTGATCCTTGGGCCCACCATAATGTTTCTGTGATGTTTATTTGACATACAACATGTTGATAAGGTCCATGAACGTAGATGAAGGAAAAAAATAAATATCAGCTTGATTCAAAACTTTTGTGGCCCATTAATGGACAATCGCCACTTTTTCCTAAGGTAGGGTCGAACTGAGAATTGGATCTACTTCATTTTTTGGGGTTTTGCCCTAAAATAATCTTAAAAATTGGATGGACAGCTTGGATATAGAAGACATACATCAAGGTAGTCCCCACACTAAGGGTTGCACCATCTTGTTTGAGTTTGCACCTAATCCTCATTAGAGCGTGACTTGGGTGTGACCCCGGAACCAGTGGCGTGGGTGCCTGTAGGGCTCATTTGTTAAGGCGTGATAAAAAAAAATAAGAAGATATAAATTACAGGTCTTCCACACTACAGGAAATAGTGGTTGAATGCCCACCATTATAAATTTCCTACGGTCCACGGTAATATTTTTTGACCATCTAACCTGTTGATAAGGTCAAACAGACCTGAATGAAAAGGGAAAAAAACAAACAAACAAATATCAGCTTGATCCAAAACTTATGTGGCCCACAAAATGTTTTTAATGGTCATTAACCACTGTTTCCTATGGCGTGGTCCACACAAAATTTGTATCTACTTTATTTTTGAGTCCACACCCTAAAATAAGTCGGCAAAATAGATGAACATCGTGGATATACAATGCATACATTGAGGTGGGTCCTGCGGTCAAGATTTAGATGATGACTACAAGCCACCTCATCACTCCATGTAGGGATGAGGGATGGCAAAAAAGATATGCTTTGTGAGTTCATTTAATTTTACATATCTTAATTATTGTACGATAGTTGCATTTGTATTATATAAACTCATTTTGGTTGTTATTGAAGTAATTTCTTACGGCAACGCATGCTTTTTAGGTCCTATTAGGGCTTGTTTGGATTCGTGTATTAGGGTGTATTGTATTGTATTTGGGCACTGTTCATGTATACTTTGAAAGATTTTCAGAATACATCCTAATCAGCATGCCATTATTCAATGTTTGGATAGGACGTATTGTTCGGGAAAATATACAATTTCTTGTACTATTCAATGTTTAGATATGACATATTAGGCCTACGTATTGTATCGTCATATAACATACAATAGCTTTTGTACGGAATGATTTTTTTGAAATTCCACGTCCATTTCAGAAGAGCTGGTGCCCACCGTCAGTTGATATCATTAATCCTAGCCGTTCAACATGTTCGATATTGAGTAATCCTATCCAACCATCAATAGGGTTCACGTTAGTGAGGGCCACCTGCCGTTTTTGAGTGTGACAAAATCGCCGCAACCGATGGAGGGCTCTGATCTACGAAGTAACATGATAGTAAGGCCCACCTGGGTTACCAGCGCATGAACATCTTGTGAGAATCATCCGTTTGAAAAATAGGGGGCCAGTTGTGGACCCCACGATGAGGTCAGCGCTCATCCACACCGTCCATCGGAAAAAATTGAAGGATAATTTTAAAATAAAATTCAAAGCAAAATATGCGATGGAAATAAATAAAACGCACATCGCACATCTGATCAGAATTGTCATACAAAAATTGATGCAGGACAATTAACCACTTGCTCTAAAAGCTCGAACTGTTAGAGTATGGCGAATTAATCCTTTTATCTTATAGCCCAAGCCCCACATCTCATGGGTTTTAAGACCTCGGCCGAACCCCTTTTGTGGGCCCCAAATCACATGGGCTGCCCACCCCGAGTGTGTCCCTGCATCCCACGGGCTACCCCACTCAAGCCCGGTGTGAAATGCGCATTAATCACCCCTGGTGAGGAGTTTCGAACACGAGACCTCCTCCGTGGGCCGCACCTACCCCGAGTGTGCCCCTGCATCCCACAAGCGACCCCACTCGAGCCCAGTGTGAAAATGCTCCTGCATTAATAATGAAAGTCACTAAAAAAATCGTACATATAGTATGTTGCAAAAAAATACCACACACACACGCACACACACACACACACACACACATATATATATATATATATATATATATATATATATATATATATATATATATTGCACATAACGCCATTACGATCCTTAACAAACTACTTTAAAACAGTCTTCTAAAACTTAAAAAGATTCAGACTCAAACTGAAATCGGCTTCTCTGGACAGTTACGTAAACAACGACAAAATAAACTCCCTACTAGCCGCAAAGAATATGAACAGACTAAGCAACAAACCAACAAGCGGACGATTGATGACTGGTTCGTTTCCTACACCATCAGTTGCCACCCTTTCATGCTTGTCATCTTCTGAACCAATGTCGCCTGTTACGGTTTGCTCTATGGGTGCAGCTATACACTTCCCACTGTCCATTGTCGCGGGACTACTTGATGCACAAACATGCCGACCTCCAGGTGTTTCTTCGGCTGCTCTATTGATGGCCATGGCCTAAATGATATAGTAAACAAAGCATATTCTCTGTTAATACGATACTAGTAAGATTTAATAATCATTGCTTTAACTATCAAATCTTAAAACTTACGATTGTTTAGCAGTGTATCAACCAACCTTGTATTGATTTCATGCAATCATGGCATCTTTACAACACGTGAAGGACTTTTGTTTGCACTCACTAAATCCGTGAACTTGTGCACTGCATTCTTCCCCCGACTCATATATCCCGGGTTTCCTTCCCACGAACACCATGTAAAACTTTTTCTTCATTTTCCCTACAACTGATAAACATACAGTTTGTCAGCGCAAAAGGAGATCGATGTCTGGCAAAAATCTTGACAAATTGAATAAGAAGCAGGCCAAATGAAAGTGATGGTATGTTAGATTAACGAGGTTAGAAGTATATCAGTATGAAACTAATTCAAATAGCTCTGATTCAGTGATATGATGTCAGTAGTACCTATCGAAAGATTCAAAACAAGAGTGTATCGGAAATCCTGTGAATCAGAAACAATAATTCTACATTAACCTGCCAATATTTTCCAAACCAACTATTAGTAGTAGTAAACAACTGAACCAATATTACAAATTTGGGAACCAGATTTTCCTGTCCAGTAGAACTGTATTACTCAAAACCCGTCAAGGTTATCTGTCTCGCATAACAAATCAACTGAACCAAAACTCCCAGACGAGTAGAACTGTATCAAATTATCAATACATATATATGAAAGTTATCTGTCTACATCATCAAATGAAAGTGATGGTATGTTAGATTAACGAGGTCAGAAGTATATCAGTATGGAATTAATTCAAAGCGCTCTGATTCAGTGATATTATGTCAATAGTACCTATCGAAAGATTCAAAACAAGAGTATTGGAAATCCTGTGAATCAGAAACAGTAATTTAACATTAACCTGCCAATATTATCCAAACCAACTATTAGTAGTAGTAGACAACTGAACCAATATTACAAATCTAGGAACCAGATTTTCCTGTCCAGTAGAACTGTATCACTCAAAACCTGTCAAGGTTATCTGTCTCGTATAACATATCAACTGAACCAAAACTCACAGACTAGCAGAACTGTATCAATAGCAATATAGGAAAGTTATCTGTCCACCTCATCAAATCTAGGAACCATAACTCCTTGAGTAGCAGAACCGTATCAGCACAAATATGTGCAGATTATCTGCCTACCGTAACAAATCTGGGAACCATAACTCCCTGAGTAGCAGAACTGTATCAGCACAAATATGTGCAGACTATCTGCCTACCATAACAAATCTGGGAACCATAGCTTCCTGAGTAGCAGAACTGTATCAGTACAAATATGTTAAGATGATCTGCCTACCATAACAAATCTGGGAACCAAAAGTCCCTGAGAAGCAGAACTATATCATTATAAAAAATGGTAGGATTATCTGCCTATCGGAATAAATCTGAGAACCAAAACTCCCTGACTAGCAGGATGATTCAGGCCAGAAGTGTAGCAGTAAGAATGTTAAACTTGCAACATTATAAGTAGACTTTGGAATAGTTCAATGGCCACGCATAACTGCCATAATTCCTACTAACCAACACAAACCATACACGATTTGCATGATCCACTCGACCTGCATTAAAACCTGCAACATGACCCATTTGACCCGCATTAAAACCTGCAACATTCTCATATATATAACACAATCAATATAGGAAGGTAAAGATTGTCATAAGAATTGCTGATCCAACAACAATTTAAACATCCACAGTTTCAAAGTTAAATCTTAAAAGACCGCTCCATGTATGGCCCAGATAAAACAGTGACCACACCCATCCAGCAAAAAGAAAGTAATGTCCACAATGCCATCGTTAAGAAATATATGATAACCCAAATTCACTCCTGGCCACTCCGAGGAAGGATAACTTTTTCTATCCATTCCTTTCTTCTTTCGTGTCCCATCTTCATAAAATACCCGATACTTGCTAAATCGGATTGCAGCACCCTTGCAGCCCGAATCTGGTCCTCACTTTTAAGACCATCCACGTCCTCAAGTATCCTTAGGAGCTGCTGTACATGCGTCATGCTCTTGCCTGTGCCATAGTTATGGTCAGGGTCTTTACAGCTTCTGCCACTTCCCCCATCCTGTCCCCTATTTGTTCGCTCGACTTACCCTTCCTATGATGGCTATTGTTAGTCGCTTCTGCGCGACTGTGACGAGATCCTGACGTTGTCGCTATTGGGCTTTTGTCATATCTCGTAGCCCTTTTTGTGGATCGATCGACACCGCGAGTGTCGGGAGTAGGCCTCTGATCATCCTCATCATTGGATGAAAGTTGTACAGTATCAGAAGCTTGCTCATCAGAGTCATCATGAGAATTCAATTCGTTACGGCTGCGCCGCTTCCCTAAAATAGGTGAAGAGTAAGCCGTGCTTGCAAATGAACCATGTGCACATTCATTACCGAATATAAAACGCCAAGTCATCCCATCTGTTAATGTGCTTTCCACGCACTTGTTCAGCATAGGGGTGTGACTGTACACACAAAGGCAATATATTAAACATCTTATATTGAAATCTAGAACTTTGTGGAACTGAAAAAAATTCATAAATCCTACCGCGATATATCCATCCCAGACATCATCATTAGTGACAACCATCTTTTTGTCTTCGTCCCACCCAAAACCAGATGCATTGAGCATGTCCTTTATAGCCTAATACAACCTCTTCAAGGTCCGCAAGTGATTAGATATGTGACGATTCTCAAGTAAAATGCCACAGCTATCATGGATTTCTTTGATGGTTGCCTTGTAGGCCTCGGGTTTAAACCCGATATCACTCTTAAGGTCGAGATTGACTTGTTCAACCAAGACATCTACCAACTAATTGTCCATAATGTCGGACCATTGTTCTCTACTTATTTTACAAGTAGAGACTATCCTACGCCTCGGGGTAGATATACCCTTTGGTGAGGGTCCTTTCCTTGAGGACGTGACAAATTTTTTTGGAGTTGAAAGAGGTTTGTGTTGGTGATCTTGGACTTATGGCTAGATGACGACCCCTATTTGAAGGTGATGACCCGACGTTTTTATTCCTCGGATCCTTCGTGGTGCTCCTCAGGAAATTCATTTGACCTACAAGCATAACAAATTAATAGCAATATGACAGGAGCATTCAGAAAATGCACAAATTTAATGATTCATAAGGGAACATAAAAAGTTTACAATCTATCTCGTCATAGCATCCACACGAAAAGTAAAAATGAGTTAAAATATTCTTGCTATAAACATAGCAGATCAGTACATAATTAGTCAAAACTAAATACGTTGTCTGGTGTGTGGAAGACTGTCATTACACATTCTCTCAGCTATCTCGTTTCTTTTCCTTGCCCACTCTTCCCGATCGCGATCCGTCACCCAAGATAAAGCTCGTCCTTCCTCCATGCTAGTTATCTCTACAGGGGATGATGAAACATCTTCTGTACTGTCTCCACTGTCCTCTACTACCTCAGCCAGTTCGTCATCACCACTAACACGAAGGAAATTATGAAGGACACAACAAGCTATGACAATTTTAACTTGAGTTTTAAACTTGAACTGAGGAGGAGTACGTAGGATAGGAAAGCGGCCCTTTAAAAGCCCAAAAGACCGCTCTATGACATTTCGCTACTGGGCGTGTCGATAATTGAAAAGTTCCTTTTGATTGGCAAGCTTTCTTCCAGTCCGGAACTTATTCAAATAATATCGCACACCTCGATAGGGGGCCATATACTCGGTCGAATGTGCATATCCAACATCAACGACATAATATTTTCTTACACATTGCAAGATATGTTTCAGTTATTTTTCATAAATAAACTCTTAAAATGTAAAGAAACACCCCCTATATATGATTACCATGAGGAATCAGAAAACAGTCAGGGCGACGGGTTAATGCATTTTGTAAGACACGTGCATCGGATGCGGAACCATCCCAACCAGCAAGCACGTACACAAATTTCATATCGAAAGTACATGCAACAAGAACATTTCGAGACAGAAATCCTTTCCTATTTCTGAAAGTTGAGCTCGTTTCTTTTGGCAAATAAGCCGGGATATGGGTTCCATCTAGGGCCCCGATGCAGTCCTACAATCAAACCTGTGCCACATGATCAGTTCCTTCCTTTTACCATGTATCATTCTTACTTACGACATCCAACACTTGTATAATATTACCTGAAAGTATGCACTCCATAGAGGATTGTCAGATATTTCTTTAGATGTGTGTAATTCAGGGAACTTCACATATTCTAGATATAGATTGATAATAGCATCCAATACCCTAGTAAAGTGTCTGCTTACAGTCTCACTAGATCTTGTAAATCGATGACCAATCACACGATTACGTACATTGTGTCCGACAATATGTAAGAACATTACAACTTGCTCTTCCATACTACACCTCCTCGTATCGGATAGGAGTTTGCGATCTCTCAACAATGAACATAATTTGAAGAAATCGTCCCTGCACATTCTCAGTTGCACAAGACTATCAACATCGTCTTTTCTTATTATGCAATTGACAAATCTATCCCTCTCAATGTGACAATCCGTCTGCTTTGCCTTGATACAGTAACGGCGATAATATTCAGCAACGCCCATTACACATGCAGAGGCTGCAATGGCTGTTAATGCTGCAGCTACTTCACTCTTAGTCCGTTCACTAGCAGAGGACCTTTCATCACTATTTTTTCCGCTATCGGAAGCCATAAGATTATTGTAGATGAAATTTATCTGAACTGTATCATTACTATGAATAATAAAAATTATAGAAAAATATGCAAATGATATTTAACAGTCACAACAGAGAAGCTGGAAAGTATGTGATGCAACTACTTTATGCAAACCAAATCATCATCTATTTACAGTTTTTTTTTTTCAATTGAATGAAGCATGAATCTCTTTTTACAGTTGAATTTAGCATGAATCTCTTCTTACAGTTAAACGAAGCATGCATCTCTGTATACAGTTGAATGAAACATGAATCAAACATACAGTAGACATATTGAATCATGAATGAAACATGAATCAAACATACAGTAGACATATTGAATCATGAATATCTGTTTATAGTTATGTAAACATAAATGAATCTGTTCACACTTACACATCCAATCATGAACTTCCAAGTTCAAGGTCTACTAGCATGAATCACAACGACAGAATCTTTTTTATGCATGAATATTTGTTTACAAATATTTAAGCAATCATGTCACTATCTGTTTACAGTTATGTAACCATACATGAATATGTGTTTTCAGTTATTTAAGCAAATCGGAATATCTGTTTACAGTTATTTATGCAAAATTGAATATGTGTTTACAGTTGTTTATCCAACCAGCTGATCATAATCGATTACTTGAAACACCTGATTTACTGTCTACATGTATCTTCTAAAGTTTCTGATATTCACATAATTATTTTGATTTAAGTACCTGTCAATGAACATCGTACATTCTAATAAACATGGGAATATCGAAATCAGTATTCACATACCTGTTCTTTGAAATGGAGATTGTAGAGAGTTGGAAGTTTTGCACTGAAAGCTACAAGACTTCTAATGTCTGCATCGGTGCATGATTAGTTTTTTAGGGGTTAGGGTTTGTTTTGACGATTAAAACATTTGATTAAGGAGATGACAATTAAAAATGCGTGCTGTGATAGCACGCATGCCTTGATATAGTAATGTAGACAATAGTGAATAAGGAAAACATATTCTTAGAGGACCTTTCATCTATTCAATCACTCTTCTGAATCATGTCTCTGTTATCACACACCAATGCAAAGGCATCAAGCTATTTTAACAAGCCAGAAGTTTAAAGCTGGAAAGGCATGAAGCTACCACTGAAAATCTCAGTACAGCCGCATATAACCTTGCAGCTGTAATTGTAACTAGGCATATAACAATGTTATAAGGGGAAATCCTACACTGGTCTTGCATAACAGTTAACAAGGACTTTGTTGCTGAAAATGGTAGACATATACGAAAGAGTTCATTTTAACAGAAAAAGGGTTTTAGAAGAGTAATACCTCAAAGACAGATCAAGCCAGTAGATGGAGAGCCTTAGGAGAACAGAAATATTTCCAAATACAGAATGTTTTGCAAAGATTATACGACTGTGGGTTTTTATAAACATGAAGCATTCCAAATTTCAAAATTTCTGCAACCCACAGACAGAATCGGCTACCTGATTCTGGGTCGCATGTACCCGTCCTTTCCAATACTCCACACCTCCAAGACGGATTTTGCAAAATCCCCAGTTGGATTCGACGACTTGATATTTTCCTCAATTTCTCCCCATCAGCGGTATAAGCATAGCTGGATAGGGAATAAGGGGTTGACAGATAGGGGTGTATACGCTTGACCGTATACACGCCATCAACGTAAAAGAGACTTTTGCAAACAAAGAGGGCGATGTAACATTGAACCATGAATCGGCTCATGGTTACACTTCCAAACTGATCGCAGATCCAATCGGAAGAGAGATGAGGATACCTATATGATCGCCCTTCCGCCTTGGAGGTAGGTGGTGCGAATGACCCATTCGCAACCCACAACCTCCTCAAGGAGGTTATCCTGGCCGCTGTTACTAGAACAGTACCTTCGGAAGGGAAGAAACAGTCACTGGATGGCGGCATGCACAATGGTGGTGATGAGTGTAGGAGTTGTTGGTGTAGACTACTCGCCATTCTCCCCCTGGAGATAAAGCTTCTGCGTTTCTCGGAATTCTCTCGCATGATATTACAGTGCATTGAAGAGGGAGTATGCCTGACAATAGAGCCATATGACAACGCTCTATCGCCATTTGGAAATTTTGGATTTTGTATGTATTCGCGCGCATGTTATTCTTAGCATTTCAATTCCAATCCAAACAGCGTACAAGTCAAATCAAGACCCCTAATACCATACAATGCCTGCTAATACGCGAATCCAAACATGCCCTTAAATGAAAACTTATCATGTAATACATTCTTTTGTAAATTTTTTTATTCCTAAATATCCAAATATATGTATTTAGGCATGTCCTAAAGTTTTACTGAAAAATTCTACCATTTCCCCCATGTTTTCCTATTTTTCCTCGCATTTTCGGTTTTCAGCGATATTATCGGCGATAACGATATAATATCTTTATCTTCAGCCATCAAAACTTGTAGCGATACCGACAACTCGAACACTGGGTGGGAAAGCAAAATTTGAGTGTGCTTTTCCCTCGTTCGGCGATGATTTCTTTAGAGGATAATTTATTAGTTGAAAGGTATTTTAGCATGCAAGGCGAGGAAGTTATTTGGGATCTGCCTTATAGGGGGAATTTAGATGATGAAGAATTTCAGGAAATGGTTAATTTGTTAGTTCTGCTTTCCAAGCTGTGTTATGTGTTATAAGAAGGGGACTCGTTGGTATGGTTAAAAGAAAAACCTGGTATATTCTTGGTGAAATACTTATTCAATAATCTTAGTTGCAATGATAGAAGAGAAGGGGTTAGTCAATCGGCATATGCGTGGTAGTATGGTGCTCCTCCTGAGGTTGCAGTTTTAGCTTGGCTTGTGGGATGTTATAAGGTGCTAACAGTGGACAACCTTCACAAGAGAGATGATTCTTCCGAATGTTTGTGGAATGCATTATCATGATGAGGAAACATTGGATCACCTTTTTATTCATTGTTTGTTTGGAAATAGGTTGTCGAATTGCCTTTTCAAATTATTTGGATAAGTTTGGGTCATGCCGAGGTCTATTGATCAATTCTCCTTGTTATGGCATGATGGCAATATAGGGAAGGTGGGGAAAAAAGTTTGGCGAGTTTGACTAGTAGTAGGGACCTGCTTTCTTTGGACAGAAAGGAACAATCAATGCTTCAAGAATCGGGCGACGCGAGTTTCAGAGGTCTTTAGTTGGGCTAAAATGAATGTAATGGATTGAGCAATTTCATCGAGGGTTATTGCTCAATTCCTTGTCAGTTGGCTTGAGATGTAGTTGTTTTTTCCCCCTTTCATTCTTTGTATTCTTTAGGCTATGACCTTTTTTGAATAAAATTGTCAATCTTCAAAAAAAAAGAAAAAAAAGAATGAGAAAACAAGGATAGGGAAAATCTACGGAAAGTAGGAGATAAGCATTGAAAGGAAACGTACGCTTACCTTTTCTCAAGGCAATAAGAACATCAAACTTATTTGGAGAGTCACTAAATTACTAGACTTGGAAGAGGATATGGTGGATGACACATCATGATTGGCTACACCATCTATCTTCGTCGTAAATGGACTTTTAGTTGAGGCACAATGAGAATGGAGGAGTCAACAGAGGGAGAAGATTGGATTATGTCTTCTCCAACTACAACTGGTATCGACGCATCTTTCACATAAAGAAATTTACTTTCTTTTAAGAAGAATGGAGTTGACTCGAAAAATGTAACTCACACACATTGTCTTTGAAGAGGACTGTATTAATGATAACCTCTTTGTGTTTGAGAGTGCCTTAGAAAAATACATTTGATAGCTCTAGGATCTAATTTATCATGTTCAAACTCCAATTGATGAAAGAATCATACACATTCAAAATTTTAGGAGCCAAATAAAACAACGGGGTATCTAGGAGTAAAACTTCACGATGGAATTTACCCATTAAAACTGTAGAGGGCATTCAATTTATCAAAAAACGCTTCATGAGTATTGCATCACTCCAAAAACTTTTGTGAACATTCATATGAAGTAATAAAGCATGAGTCACTGGAAGCAGGTGTCATTTTTTCCGTTCTTCAACAAAGTTTTGTTATGGGGTATGTGCACATGATGTTTGATGCAATATACCTGTTTTTTTTTTTTTTTAAATACAGCCTACAAGATTGAGACATATTCATTGGCATTATCTGAACGAAACACAAACATGTGAGAGGTCTTAAAAATAAAAAATAATTCAAATTTGTTTTTATTGAATAGATCCAAGTCATTCTAAAAAAATCATCAACGAATGTAACTAAATGTTTTTACCTTGATCTATTAGAAATTTTAGCTGGTCCCCAAACATCTGGATGCATTAAAGAAAAATGAACTGAACTATGCTTTTCCACACGTGATGGAAAATGAACACGATGATGTTTACCAAACTCACACATTGCACACTTCAGAATTGACATTGACGATATTCTCTGAGAATCTTCAAGGATGGGTGACTATGATGGTGTCACTGATAAGGAGAGATGTTTTTTTGTGTTGCTGTGCCCACAACTTCATGGTCAAAATAGTATAACCTATCATGTTCATGTCCTCCACCAATCTTTGTCTGTCTTTAGATCCTGGAAAACACTGTGAAGGATAAAATGTCATAAAACAGTTAAGAAATCTGGTAATCTTGCTAATAGACAAAAGACTTAAAAGGAATGTGGGAGCTGAATGTGTAGCAACCCTTTACTGTTGATTTGGAGAAGCAACGTCAGCAATGAGAGGAGTTTCGTGTATTCACCCAATGCTCATGTTGAAGCTCAATTTTTTTTTTCTCAAATAATTGATATGCTTTAGAGATATATTACCACACTTCTTTTGCAATATCCAGAAACATTACATTCGCACTAATGGAAGGTTCAATGCTATTCCACAACCACATCATAATCTGAGCATTTTCTTGGATCTATCGATTATACGTGCTAGCACTATCATCGGGCTTTTCAATGGTCGAGTATTTTAATTTTCCCTTGACATTTAAAAAGACTTGGATGGACTTGGACCATTGGAGACAGTTTGTTCCCTTTAGTTTAATGGAGTTTATTTGGATTCCTAAAAAATCAAATGGAGTTATGAATCTAGTTCTTGAATCACTTTTCTCTTCCATATGGACAAGGGACTAGAATATATACCACAAGTTTATACGAACATGGGCTGACCTTTGGTGATCATCGAATACCCAACTTGTATGTTTAACACGATATGTACACCACACCTAAAGAGAATAACTAACTCACACGTCCACATGTTCTAACCAATCACAAGGGCCAATGATTACGAACATGGCATTCGACGAAGGCAATCAACCCACATGTCCACATCCCAACACGAGGTGATGCTCACGAACACTTCATCCCTTTCTCATGCCCAAACCATTACAATGGCCGACACAACAAAAAGAAAGAAACCCTAGATTTCTTAAAAGATTTTCATCACAAGAGGGATGAGCGATACCAAAAGTACATGAAGGAAAAAGAATTATAGGATAAAAGGGAGAAAAATGGATTAGATCAGAAACAAGGATGCTTTGATATCATGTAGAATTACATATTAAAGAGAGGATAAAAAAAGAGAGGAAAGAAAGTTGGGAGAAGAGAGGAAGGTTGGTTAGGGTTGGATTCCCACCATTTTTCCTTTATATTAATAATAAAAAAGTCAATATGACAAGAATACCCTTAATAACAAAAAGCGAAAATACCCTACACATCCCGAACAAAAATAAACAAGTAATAACAATAAGAAATAACTAAAAAACAAGGTCTAGATAGGTTGTAAAGTGGTACGGCTCACGTTCCACATTTGTTAACAAAGGGCAAGGGGAAGGCCTGAAAGGACATAGGTGGAGGTAGTAAGAAAAGATTTGATGAACTATGGTTTAACTGAGGATATGGACCTTGATAGAGTGGCACGGCGGAATAGGGTCCATGTAGCCAGCCCCAATTAGTTGGGACAAGGCATAGATGATGGTGATGATTCTAGCTTTGTATGGGTTGACATTTCTATGCGTAGTAATCAGCTGCAGATCAATGCTTGTTGTTTTTGGGAGGTCCAATTATAGAAATCGGGGTACAAACTGTTCACCAAAGACTACATATTTGGAAATATGGTGGTATAATATGTATGCCTTCACCAATATCACTACCATTGATTCTAGTCGAAGCCGATTAAATACTTAAGCAACTATTGTTAATACCTATACTCTCTTTAGCAATCTTTTTTGCAGATATTTTGGTACTCAGTGGGATGTGCAGTGTCTTGTTCCAAACACTTGCTTGTTCCAATTCAAAAATAGTGGTCTTTGCTAGCTTCTCTTCTTGTTTGTTTTAGGTTCGTGGGATTCAAACTTGTTGTGTGGACTTACACACCAGGAACTTTGCAGGATGCTTTTATGATGCATGATGATGCTGTCCTCTGTGTCGATTTTAGTAGAGATTCAGAGATGCTTGCATCTGGGTCACAGGATGGAAAGATTAAGGTAAGTAGGTAATTTGCATAGTCTTTTCTTAAGTTAAATGGCTTACAGGGAACTTCTTTCTTGATCCACTTGGGTTTGGATGTGGATGCATCCTTTGATTGAGATCTTATATGGTCATGGATGCATCACTTATGAATTCGATGGGTTGGTTTTACTGCTTATACATCGGTACATGTTGGGATGATAATATCTAGATAACTTTTCAGGTTTGGCGCTTAAGGACAGGACAGTGCTTGCGGCGGCTTGAGCGTGCGCATTCACAGGGTGTCACTAGTATTGTATTCTCTCGAGATGGAAGCCAGCTACTAAGTACATCCTTTGACAGTACTGCAAGGTTTTCTTAAAATCAAGGGCATTTCAGTACCTATAATAATAAATTGGCAGCCTTTTTGTTGAAATTACAGTTGCTCTTAACTATTTTCTGCCGAACAAATTCACGTCTCTTTTATCTATAACTACCAATGTTTCATCTATTGCTCTTGGCTAACTTTGGACTATGATGATAATTTCACATATTTCTTTTGTACTCATTTAAGAATTTCTGGGCTTCTCCATTTTACTTTCATTTTTGGGCCACATGTCTAACTTAAACCATTTCATGTGTGTTGCTTCTGTCTGTAAAAGTTGTATTGTTTTGATTGATCCTACGTCTCTGTGCGTGCGTGTGCGTACGTGTGTGTTTTATTTATTTTTCTGGACACCTGTCTATCTATTGAGAAATATTTGGAACTTCCATCCTATTAGGTTTATGTATTTGAAACTTCCATCTTATTAGGTGTAGACTATCTTTTTATGATTATACCAATTCTAAGTAAGCTTATTTTAGGGTGGAATGACCTTCCTGATGTTAGAGCACTATTTAGGTTGAAAATTTTGGCCTAAATGGAATGCACGGATGTAATTTGCAACCCAATAAGCAGAGGTTTAATAATGACCAATGAAAAGATAACTCTGCAGTAGGTTTGGAGCAATGTTCGTAGTATCATTACATATATTGCTAGCTGGGGATACAGAAACATGTATCGATATCGCCGATATTTGGAAGTGTATTACTGACTGAGAAAAACATTGGGGAAACATGAGGAAATGGTGGAATTTCTCAATGAAACTTCAGGAGATGCTAAAATACATATATTTGCACATTTACAACTCATATAATTGCAAAAAAAGAAAAACAAATAAACACATACATAATAAGTTTCTCTTTAATGGGGGTCTAAAAGCATGCAACGCTGACTCAGGGAGTGGAATGTTTCATTGTTACTTTAGGAGATGCTAAAATACACATATTTGCATATTTTAGAATAAAATAATAGCAAAAAAGATGTACATTTGCATATTTAGGAGTCAAATAATAAGTTTCCCATTAATAGGGCCTAAAAGCATATATCGTTGACTTAGGGAAGCATTTGGGAAACATGGGGAAAATGGTGGATCCATCCATCCATCCATCCATCCATGCATGCGCATACATACAAACACATATGCATGATCCATCCATCTATCCATGCATGTGTGCATGCACATACATACAAACACATATGCATGATCCATCCATCCGTCCATGCATGCGTGCAAACATGCATTTCATCATACAACCATATACCCATAAAAAAAATTTGAAATGAATTTTTTTTAGTAAACAAATTTTTGGTGACTTCGATACATTGGTGATTTTATCCAAATATCATTGATACGTTCAGCGATACAAGCGACATCTGGAATTTACATAGTGAAAAATATTGGTGATACAAGCGACACTTGGTGTTGGCAATTCCATAGTCGAAAATATTGGCGGTACATTGCCAATACTTAGTCATATATCACCAATGCCCGGAATTTCGGATACTACTAGTGTTATTAGTATCGCCGAACTGGAGATATGAATGATATTGGGGATATTATCGATAATATCGGGGATACTCCGAACAATGGTTTGGAGTATCCCTCATTTTAACTCGCTAACTTTTATATGTCGCTGAGATGGTGCTTCTCTTTGTAGGCATCATCGGTCCATGTAAGTATCCTTTGGTATTTTCTGATTTCTTATTGGTAGAAAGAGGATAGCAGTCAAAGTGCAGAAGTTATTCTTGACTCCCTAGTGTTGACAAATATAAAAGATCTTGTTTAAAGGATGTGTTAATCAGTTAACCATTCAATCATTTTCGTATGGTGTTACAAATTGCAGTTTTCACTGAGTAATTGAGGTCTTATGAGGATAGAACCTCAATAGTGACATGCTAGAGTTATTTTATTTTATTTATTTTTTTGAATTAGATAATACAAAGTTTTAATGAAAAGAAATGATTATCAATCAAGGCAATGATAGTTGGATCCAATCTAAAGCATGGATCTTAACATCCCCTTTGGCTAAAACATCTGTCAGGGAAATCACCACTCTGTCACGTTCCTAAAGATAGTAGGTAGGGAATTGACACTATTCCCAATTTCATCGACAAGAAAAGCTTGCTTCCAAGGGGCCTGGCACCAACTGGCCAACCATGCAATAGCGTCTTTGAATCACCTTTCGGTATCAACAGTCAGACAAAAAATCTTGAAACGATGAGATACCTGACTTTAACGGCCAATAATTTCAACAGATTAGAATCTCAATTCCCTCCATCACCAAAGAAATGATACCTCTACAATCGTGAACCACACCAGTACTTGAGATGCTAGAGTTCAAAGGGATCTTCCAACTTCGTTCAATTTCCACCACTCAGACAGGCAGTTGCTGTTCAATATTCTTGTCAGTAATGATTGCAGTATTTTGGCCAATATGAACGGTATCGCACAGCAGCGATATATTGCTGGGTTTAGTTGGGAAACTTCCTAGTATCGGTTGATATATCGCAATGTATCATAATGTATTGCTGTTAAGTATTGTCATATGTAATCGCATAAGCGCATAGGCCATTGCATATGCCATTTGGGACAAGTGGACTGCATATGCCATGGTGGCGTATGCAGTTACTGTGCCATTGGGGCTTATCGGTTGCACAGCAAAGAATGCGACTGCATAAGACATAGTTATGCGGTTATGCTTTTGCGCACACAGTATGCAATGGCATAACCTCCTAAAGGTTAGATTTTTGACTATTGAGACTTATTTTTTGCTTCATTCTCTTACTTTTAGCCTATAGATGGTCACTCTCACCCCCTTATTTTCACGACTCTATTACTCTCTCTCTCTTAGTCTCTATAGTCTCTTAACTCTCTTACTCTCTCTCACACTCTATTACTCTCATTTTTTCTTAAAATGACATCAATAAAATTTATATGTTGTTTTTTATTTATTTTTATTTTTTTTACACATGATTTAATATATGCATTCATTTGAGTAGTTAGTTAATTTGTTATGGTCCAATACTCTAATAAAACTATAAAAACAATTCCCTACACTTGTAGTCTTTTTACATAAATTTTCATATATATATATATATATATATCATTTTTCCTTCTTTTTTTATTTTTCAAAAAAAAAAAAAAAGAGTTTAGGGCGCCCAGGGCTGTGCCATCAGATAAGCGCACCACCCCCTTGGGTCACATGGGATCATGTATGCCATTTGATAACATTGATCGGTATGTATCGCAATGTATTGCTATGTATCATAATGTATCGTAATGTATCGACGATGCCATAAGTGTGTGAGTTGTTTTTGCGAGAAATTGGAAAAATCGCCAAAAATTCCAAAAAATGGTTTTTTTTATTTTTATTTTTATTTTTATTTTTTTAATTTTATTTATTACATTCCTAAGGAAAATTTGACCACTCATTATCATTATAAAAAAAAAAAGACCATTCCTTTTTGATTGTTTGGAGAGGAAAGGGGATTTGGTGGTTGGAATCAAAATTGAAGAGTGTTTGGTATTGGATCCAAATTGGTGAGTTTTTGTGATTTGAACAATTTTTTTTTTTCTTAATTCCTTGGAATAATCATGGGAATGAAGTTCATAATTCATGATTTTGCATGCTCAATCAAGGTTTTGACCTTAGGGAAATCCAATTTTTTTTTCAATTTCACCCATTTAACTAGCAATTAGAGTTTGAAAAAATTCACATTAGAGTGCTTGGAGGCTGATCTATAGATTGACGAAACTTCTTAATTTTTTAAAAAAAGAATTCTTAATTAAAAATGTTGAAAATTTATTAAAAATAATTAGATTGATAAGATGTTTTGTATGCATAATATTTGTATTTATGTGTGTATACTGATCTGAGCATCGACCATACTTGTTTATTTTTTTAAAACATTATAAAAAAATAATTAAAAAATATTTAAAAATAAATAAATGCACCATATATTGTTGGATATATTTAGTACATTAAATGTTCTAATAAGTGATACAAATTATAGAATATTACTGATTTCTTTATTTATTAATTTATATGAATTGATTTTTAATGCAATTGCATCACTTCCATCTAACGGCGCATAGTTTAGTACTCTATACAAAGAAAACTTATTTTGTGTCTTGATTTTTTTTAGTCTTTTAAGTTCTAAGTGTGTAATGATGTCTTTTTTTTTTTTTTAAAAAAAAATTTTATTTTTAAAACATCCCTTGAAGTTTCTTTGAAAAATTCAACCAATTTCCCAATGTTCCCCGTTGTTTCTCAAAAACAGCAATACATTACGCGATACATCTGATATTTCTCATGAGATACCCGATATGTTTCCGTATCCCAAGATATGATACATTCGCCAATACCGATACTGAAAACATTGCTCGTCAGGACTCGGGTAGTTTTGAAAGAAAAGACCCATACTTCTCTCCATATTAGATGCAACCATACCCTTGAATTCCTTAGCAATGATATCATATCTCCACAGCATAAACTCATTTTGACCTTCGCTTGGTGTGAAGGGAATTGCGATAATATAAAATTCTCCTGTTGCACTGTTTCCATATGCCTCACATGATCATGATTGGGAGATTTCCAGATCACTTTGCCTCTTGTTGGTCTGAAATGCCACCATTCCAACCAATCATAAGCTCCACCATCGAACACACGGGGATGGAAGTCAGTGATATGTCATGAGTTCAATTTCCTGGGTGTGACTCGCAACTAATTTGACAGTATCCTTATCAGATCTAACAATCTTGTTCTGGAATAATATCTTATTATTATCTGCCATTGTTTGTTCCCATAATCCCATTTTCCCTTTGTTCTTTTCTATTGCTCTTCATTGATTTTCCTAGTGGATATTTATTATTTATATAATAAAATATGGAAGTTTTACAGCAGTTGACATGATCATTCCTTTTCTATCTGCCATCAATACGACTCGCAACATTTATTATTCAGCAGGATATCTAAGCTAGGAATTTATTTGATCTCTAAGTGTTTGATGATCATTAATGTCAGAATCCATGGCCTCAAGTCTGGGAAGATGTTGAAAGAGTTCCGCGGCCACACATCATATGTGAATGATGCAATCTTTACAAGTGATGGAAATCGTGTTATTACTGCTTCCAGTGATTGCACTGTAAAGGTTGGTTACATTATGACCTCCTTTAACTTTCTTGTCATCTTTATATCTAATACGGTATTCTTGCATTACCCTACACAATTTGCATCTATGCTCAAATTGGTTACTTGGTGCAGGTCTGGGATACGAAGACTACAGACTGTTTACAGACATTTAAACCACCACCAAATTTAAGGGTATTTGTTAGACTTTAACACGTCTTTCTTCACATTTGGCTGCCTCTATTTTTTGTCCATCCACTGTTCTATTTCCATGTGGTTGGGACATATTTGTTGATCTTGAAACCTTATTGAAGACATTTTTCTCTTTGGATTATCAGGGAGCTGATGCATCTGTGAACTCTGTCCATCTGTTCCCGAAAAATACAGACCACATAATAGTATGTAACAAATCATCAACAATATACCTCATGACGCTTCAAGGGCAGGTAATTGTGTTCTCAGCAGACTTAACAAGTCAACTTTACTTGCTTTTCATGTGACATTTGGTTGGACTTAATCAATGTTTGTTAAAATGCAATAATTTGTGACTTTGCTTTATTTAAATGTTGAATATTCCAGTGGTTTGCTCATAGATGTAGTTTGATTTCCTTACTATTTTCCTTTGATCAGTATCTGATTTCTTTACCGTTTATTGCACTGGCTCCACATTTTCTGTTCTCCAGTTTTAGTTTTTATTTTTATTTTTTTGGGCTGTATCACATCAGTCATGAGGCATTGCATTTGGTTGATCAATGCTCTTGTGGTTTCTTGATTATAATGGTTTCCTGATTGCTTCTGGTTGTAGGTTGTAAAGAGCTTCTCCACTGGTAGGAGAGAAGGTGGAGATTATGTTGCAGCTTGTATTTCCCCGAAAGGAGAATGGATTTACTGCGTTGCTGAAGACAAGTACTGGCTAATTGTAGTCCTTTTTTTTTTTTTTTTTTTTTTTTTTTTAAAAGTTTTCCCTCTTGCTTGTCAAATCCTGATAGGTTTATTTACTATTATGCAGTTATTTGCATTGCTACAGCCACCAATCCGGTGCTCTTGAGCATGTAATCAAGGTAGGTGGTCCTGGCTAACTTGTGGTGCATAAGGTTTTGAAATTGCAATAATTGGGTCATATTTTCTTACTTGTCAAGAGTCTTGACTGATTCTTTTCTAGCTTGTTGAACGAGTTGAAATGCCTCCTATCTGTTATAGTTAGCTCTAACTTCATCCGCTATTAAGTAGGAGGCCATGGTACGGCCAAGCTTAACCTGATTATTAATCAGGTGTGGGCCTGGCCTATTTAGTAATTGGTCCTTTGATTGCAAGCTGGAACCATACATCAGCATCATAGATGGGGCTGCTCTTGGACCTGGGTTGGGGCTTAGAAAACTTGCAGAATGTAGGTCTGGGCCTGACCTTTTTCGTAATCAGCCCTTGAAATCTGGCCCACATTGAACCCATGGGTCTCTATTACACACCCAAGCGTGACCTGTGATGTGCTGGGGCTAGGAACCCTGACTTGCCATCCCAGCCCATTGCCACCCCTGAGTTGTTGAAAGTCTTCAAGGTTCCGCACGGTACAATGATGCTGGCATGATTGTGTTTTGCGAATCCTCCTCTAATGATTGTGTTTTGCGAATCCTCCACTCTTTATCGTCCACGAAAAGAAGAGAAAAATTCTTAATCTTTTCTGAAGGGCCCCACCATTATTTCCACTTTGCCTGATTATCTCATTCCTGCATGTCTGCAAAGAACCAATTTGGTGTCCCCTCGTCTTTCAATACCCTGCTAAATCTGGTTGGATACGGATGGATCATGGGCAGAACTATGGATCCAAATAAGTCTAAGTCTTGCCCTTAATCATTTTTCCAAATATGGTTGAACCTAAACACACACTCTCTCTCTCTCTCCTCCATTCCTAAATATGCTCTCTCTCTCTCTCTCTCTCTCTCTCTCTACGTGTCTTCTGTGTGCTGTTAGCTTGTTTTGTTGCAGATTTAACAGCTTTGTTTCCCATGATTAGTACCGGTTTCTGTTCAAGGTTAGATAACTTGCTAAAGTCATCATCCTGTCTTTCTGCTGTTGGCTTTCTTTTGCGCAGGTCCATGAGAAGGATGCGATTGGCATCACCCATCACCCTCACAGGAATTTGGTTGTGACATACGGAGAAGATTGCACGATGAAAATATGGAAGCCATGAAATTGAATTCAAGCTTATTTTGTATCTCTTTTCTTGAGAATTTTCTTGCATCTCTTTCAAATTTGGACGTATCTGTAATGAGGTGTGGAAGCAAGCATAACAAGTTTAGAAATAGTCTGAATACACCTGTAGCATGCAGCCTGTGGATTTATTACCCTTCAAAGACGTTCACACAATAGAATCATCCGTGCATTTATGTATTTTTATTTTCATTCCGATCATTGGACAATTCCCTCCTGTAGTATACAGTTTTTGATGCTTTCTGGTCTACCATGCACAAACGTTGATTATGAGCTTGCAAAAAAGAAAAAGAAAAACAAAGGACACGTGAAGTGTTCCCAGAGAGGGAATGTGATGCCATACGTTTCCCAAATTCGAAATAGTTCTCCCTCACTCGTACCCAAGAGAGCAGGATAAGAAATCAAAATACGTGGATTTCTCTTTCCTGGAAATAAAAACAGCTAGGATTATCGTTTACGTCTACGGTGCGCGCATTTGTTTCAACCTAGGCAATAAAAATTGTGGGGCCCACCGTATATGGAGGATTTTGATCAAAATACGAACTTGGGCATCCGGTTGCAATAAAATAGACTGTTATAGAGAGAATGGGGCAGTAATAAAAATTGAAGTCAAATGATTGAGATTTGTCCGATCACTTCGTTTTTTAGGAAACGCTCCATACAAAATGGGACCCACTATTTCTTGTGTATGGGATCTTAGATAGATGCCATCTGTCCGTGTAAGTGTGTGTGTTGTCACAGTTTATCAAATTACACCCAACGCGCACCGGCTCCAAGCACGCGAAGCACCTTTTTCCTTACATATCTAACTCGAAAGATTCTCCTGTCTTTAGGACATTCCCATTGCAATGGGCGACTTGCAGCAGAGCTGGTGGAACCTGAATTTAGTAGATCCATGACTCCAAAATACGTATGGCAGGTTGATGCATCAATCAGGACTGTCCATCTAGCGGAACTTAGTATGGATGGAAGATGGTTCAAGCTACACATAGGTCTGATGATCCTAACCTTCTAAAAGTAAGAAAGAATTCAGAGTGATGCTAGCAAAGGAAAATGATCGACTATCAAAATCAAATGCCTGAAAATGATGAAAATTGGTGCGTTAGATTGTCAGATAGACTTGATTTTCAAAACGTAGGCCCTACGTTATGACTCCCACCTGATGGACACTCCCGATTGAAACATCGCCTGTAACATAGAGAGATGGTTCCACCGCATTCTGGTTCTTCTGAATTGACCTTATTATTATCTATACCCTATAGCGGGGCAATGAGACAGCGCTGCTATTGTTGGATCTTATCCGAAAGGAGACTTTTTGCCACTTTCGCGACTTAGGATCCAGCACGTGTCCCACCCACAGGGGCCCACATATTGAGAGGGTCTGATAATATGAACCGTCCATATTCTCGTTACTACCATAAATAAATATCTCACGATCCCTATTTAAGTAACGATATTTTTGCAGTCAAATGACAGCCATTTAAAATGAAAGTATTCAATTTTGATTGTTTAAATTCATCCACAGATAGCGATGGTCAGAATCTTCCATTCAGTTTAAGTTTGTTAACGTGGCATGTAGAGCATAGAGTCATAATATTGACGGTTCTGATAATCGGACCAGTCAGCCTGTGGTCCCCAGAGGACGGCCACACACGCTGGATCCTATGTCGCGAGAGATGTAGAGCCAACTCATTAAAAAGAAAGAGGAGGCACCCATATGGAGAAAAATACGGTCAGATTTCAATCTGATTAGACTTTGCCAGTAGGCCCCGAAATGTAACAAACGACTGCCTCCAGATCGGCATCTGACTATATTGGAGCCCTACATAACAGCAGATTCTTCTTATGTTCTTCTATGGGGAGTAATTTGATACTCTGGAGAGTCCGATGGTTTATACACGTGCATTAGGAATTGTGGAAGTGGCATACACCTAACTCCAACTACACCCGTCCAAATCATGGGACCATCTGTAGATAGGTCGTCCAGTCAAATGAAGATTGATTGAAGGATCTCAACCTCAGATGAATATATGACTGCTTGCCAGCTGAACCATCCATGAGATTTCTAAATATAGGGAGACGATCAGCACATCCATCATCGTGATCTTGCGCTTATGAGCCGTCTATACTGGGTCCCACGATCTGGATGGTTCAAATCGAGTAACATGTACGGCACGTGCACAATATCTGAATGTATACGTGGGAACGTCAGAAACTGCGAAAGCATAAACTTCCTTGCTTTTACTTCAAACCTGCCGGGAAGCGCGCAAGATTCCAAAGCCCATCCAAACAATCCGAAGCGGCAGCCATGAGGGGTGGGCCCCATCAGATAGTGACCCTTGAATGCGATCCAAACGCAAGCAGACGAACAGCCTCTTCCGTTGCTTTCCATCCACCATCCCTCATCCATCCACATACCTCCATCATTCATCAGCCATAGCGTCGGGATTCGAGCCAAAAGCCGTTTCCGATTCACCTAAACAGATATATTCATGACTGGGTTTCGTGAAAACCGGAATTCCTCTGGTGGGTAGGTAGGCAGGCAGGCAGCCATGTTCGGTTCGGGGATGAATCTGATCACGACCGTGATCGGCTTCGGGATGAGCGTCACGTTCATCATCTTCATCTGCACGAGGCTCATCTGTGGAAGGATCCGCTCTGTCGATTCGAGGGCCGCGACGCCCGCCTTCGAGACGGAGCTGCGATTTCAGGTGAGTAGCTGGAAATTCAGTCCTCTGTTATATACACCACTTCGACTGATAAATTTCAACTGAACTGATCTACTTGGATCTATTCATCTGACTCCATCGATGGGAATTCCTTATTAAACAGATCCTGTCCATTTGACATTTTATCGTTTTGCATGTGTTAGATCTGTTTCGCTCGCTGGTGTCATGAAAAAATCATACCTACCTTATTGTGTTTCGTGGGAATTACATTTTCGTCGAAGAATTAAACCAGAAAACAGAGAGAAATAGATAAATTGCCTGAATTGTGGCGACGTGCTTATCATGCATGACTTTTCAATGGCCTGCATCTTTTTCTCTCAGAAACGATCGTAGGTCGCGTTTTGGAGTTACCGCAGATTGAATTTCAGTTGGATATGTTTACTTGTCCTTTTGGAGTTGTACAGAAAAGAAAACCCAAAACAAGAAAGATTTTATTTTGGTGTAAACGCGTCCGGATGCTTCTAACCCAAGATTTACAAGAATGAGGGTGACCATTAACATGAGAAGATGGCCTTCCCATCTGCGAAAATTCTTCAATACCCAAATGTTCTAGTTCCCCAAAAATTGGCCAGATGTGCATCCACAGCGTTGGTGCGGTCCACCGTGTTTTGGGCCAATTCCCCTGCCCATTGTATGGCAGAGATCACGATTTCCAATATTTGATTGGCAATGTGATCATAAGCATGCATTATTGGTTCACTCCATTGAAATTAGTTCTGAAACTTTGATGTTGTGTGAGAGAGATGAGGTCTCCCCTGCTTGTAATGCTCATGAATGTTGTGTGAATGGTTAGTGGAAGTTCTTGCGGGGTTCTTTACACATATTCTTCAAGTGTTTGCGCATCTTGGATAACATGTTTATGATATATCGAGTTCTTTTATTAATTGTTTTTACCGTTGACAACATAATATGGTCAGTCCGAATGTTGCATACTGTGAATTATACTAATCACGAGTCATTTCTGCATGCTTGTTCCCCAATTGTGTATGCTTGTCTTGTACCCAAGTGTAGAGGCAGCCTTGGGGCCTGTTTGGATGTACCCCAAAATGAGAATGGGACGGAAGACACAGCCTGGCTTGGACGCATGTTGCAGAGGCAGAGCCGTTTGGCACATCCTGCAAAATGAGGACGGCGTTATGTTATCAGTGCTCGTTTCCACAAATTATGCCCCAAAATAAGAGTATAATGATTATAGCCTGTACGCATTGCTATTGAATTCTCATTCCTGGCAATGGATGCACAGTTCCATCTGCATTCTTACGTCTGCCAATACTGGTATTCAGTCAACTAGCATGTTTTCAAGTCGCTATCTTGTTCCTTGTCGAAATGAAATTCTTAATTGCAAAATCCTTTCTATCTTAAGTTCTTTGTTGTTCAATGCTGTCATGAATGAAAAACGAGTCTTCATAATCCTTTTCATCTATTAATCTGATTTCCTTGCTTATCCAATGATCTTTCAAATTCTTTGGTTTACAGCCAGAGCATGTGATCAATGGCCTCGAACCAGTAGATGTTGCTGCATTGCCCACAATGAAGTTTGACAGAGAGGCTTTCCCTTCAAGAGAAGATGCACAGTAAGTGTTGCCATATCCTCGATTTTCTTTCTCCCTTTCTGTAATGTTTCTTTATTTTGTTTGTTTTCCTTTGTTGTTTGCTATTATTCTGTTTATCTCTCGTAATATGACATTTCGTGAGAAATGGTTGGGTTTTTTGCAGGCTCTATGTAGTTAGGCTAAAATTATCTCCTTGAAGTTCAAATTAAATGAGCCATGTGTTCCACCATTTCATTAGTGCGAACCAGGCATGTGTCTGGGATTTCTGAGCTGGGCATCAAGTCAGCCACACTGTGTGAATAATCTACAAAACCAAAAATCAAGCTTGTTCACTTATCAAACAGACCCGCTATGTATGTTGAATGGACCTTTGGAAATCCTTTTAACTGTCAATTGTTTTTGTTCATGTTTAGGTGCACACACCCAACACCCACACACATTAAATGGCAGATGAGACATGCAGCATGTACATACTTCCATATGAGTCTACAAGGTTTATGTATGTGGATTGATCTCCATTTAATTTTTCCTCATGGGTGAGTTTAAAACTGAGTCAGAATCCTCCCAAAGTTTTTTTTTTTTTGTTCATGTTTACCAAATTCTACTTCTGGAATTAATCCTCTTATTAATATTCAAAACTTAAGTCACACCAATTATATTATCCTAGGCTTCGGTTGGAAGATTTTTTCCATTTCAATGGTGAACATCAGTTGTACTTTTTCCTAAACTACCATTTCCAATCATCAGGATTCCTAGAATCAGTGGCTAGGATCATCCATGCTAGGCCCAATGGATGAAAGGTCGAGATTTCCTCTGGATCCTCCCTCATAACTTTCTGAAACTGAAACCATGGGTTGAAAAGGAAGAAACAGTACCTGTACCATGTATGCATTTCTGGTATTAATTCTTCTTCTTCTTTTTTCCCCCTTCTACAGGTGTTCGATATGCTTAGGCGAGTACGAAGATAGAGAAATATTGCGAATTATGCCAACATGCGGTCACAATTTTCATCTCACATGCATAGACACATGGCTTCAAAAACAATCGACTTGTCCTGTTTGTCGTTTGTCATTACAGGATTCTTTTGAAGACAAACAGATGATATCTCCCATTTCCAACACGACTCTTCAATCCTTGGAGAGTCCTGAGGTTGTGAGTGACCGCTCTTATCAGTGGCTACTACCTAACCAAGAGAGATCATCGGGCAGTGTAAGTAACCAAGAGCAGCATGGACCTGTAGCCCAAAACACCGAATCTATCCATGCTAGAGAAGTACAAATGAGATAGTGAAAGAGATTATAAGACTCTGAACTAGTTTAGGAAGCAGGGTATGGTCACTGTGGTTTGATATAGCATGAATACTATGCAGATCGTGATCAATGATAGTAGTGAGAAAGATCTTTTTTATTATTTTTTTATTTTTTGTTTTTATATTTTAATGGGTGGGATTGGGGGAAATTCAATAGATAATGTGTGACACGGTTGAAAATTCAAAAACTGTTTTGTAATGATCCGCGATCTATTAAGTACAGGCCGATTACAAATAGCATTCTGATACAATTTTGGAAGTTAAGTTCTTGTTTTGGAATCTAGAGGGGCAAGGATATGGAGTTCTTATGCTGTAGCTGTAATGTGTTGCGACTTGCGAGCGCTGAGTGTCTTAGGGTATGTATGGAAGTCCCTCCAAAAAATGAGTGTTTTTCCACCAAAATCACATTTCATTTGATTTCAAGCAACGAAAATATTATTTCGGTGGTGGAGAAGTGGAAAATGGACAACTCACTCATTCTGCTTTCATTTTCTGCACCACCCCATAACTGATAACTTTCAACTTCTGTGCTGCTCCAAGCTCAGTAAGCTCTAAACAGAAGTCACACCACTGAAATATTCAATCAAATGTTGGTTTTGGGCGACTTCAAAATTTCAATACGAAACATTTCACAACAATCAGGGATCTTCTGCTCGTATGGTCTCCGAGAAGGAAACAAAACATCCCCAATGTCGAAGAATTAAATCCCAATTTTCTTCCAAAATGGTACATTCTAAAAAATTGCTTGAATCATCTTCAAATATTCATCTGCATTTTTACTGTATTACTTCAAGAATCAAACAGCTGAGTTGATCACAGTGATTAGAAACAACAAAACATCCAATTAAAACCAATCTCTATCCTTGAAAGTTCCAGGAAAACCACCTATTGGCTGAAAAAGCGAGATAAAAAACTGAAATCTATACAAACGATAAATGAAATCAGACACCTTATACCACATAAAAACAGTACATTTTCCATGGATGGAACCTTAAAAAACAGATGAAAGACTGGATACCGCTTTGTCCGGTTCCATCAGGTTAAGGAATGGAGATGGAGACGCCAACACCACAAACCCCCACATCTTATCCGAACCACATCAATGAGGTCCACAACAGAGTCCATAACCCACGGAGTTTGTTGTTTCAGTTGCCAGCATCAATATCCCACCGTTGCTGAATAGGACAAACGGGCCTACACAACGTTAAAGCTTTCCGTTGGATGCTATAGCAAGGGTACATATACATTAATGCGAAAACGATGGTGATACGTAAGATTTCGTACGAGCAATGGCAGGGATGTTATGATCACATGGCCCACTTCTGGGTTTGAATCTTTATCAGCTCTTGTTTTGGTACCTGCATTGCAGCAATAATGTTGTGAAGCCTCCCACTAGGGACGAAGATTGGGTACTACCCCCGCCTGTCCCGGGCCTGGTACAGGCTGGGGCTCTTGAGGGGCCATCGTGATGTATGGGTTTTACCCACACCGTCCATCTATTATTTTAGGGTAGAAGCTAAAAAATGAGGCAGATCTAAGGCTCAAGTTAACCACATAATGGGGATTAAATGGCTACTGTTGAAAATTTCATAGGGCCACGGAAGTTTTGGATGAAGCTGATATTTTTGTTTTCGCTTCATCTAGGTATACCTGACCTTATGAACAGGTTGGATAGCAAATAAACATCATGGTGGCCCTACCAAGATTTCAGCGATAGGCACCATTATCACTGCTGTTTCCTGTGGTGTGGTCCACTTGAGACTTGTGAGTTTGCTACTTTGAGTAGCATGGTGGGCCACACATACCTACTGCAGGTGGTGTAGGCTAATTCAAGAAATTCTTTAATTTTTTTTAAAGAAGCGGATGATTATTCCTTTGCTTCTCAATTTATGTGAATAGCGGAACCTTGGGGAGTATTTAGAAAGGCATTTCAGAAATGGATTTGATTTTCACTCTCTTCCCGTCATTTAAAGAAAGGAAGGAATCCGGAGAATAAAATTTTTTCGGTTGCTGAATCTCTGTTGGATTGATCAATGCTTGATATTTCATGTCCTCAATACTAATGAAATCTAGAGGATCTTTGGTCCCTTGTTAAAAAACCAATCCTTGTTTACCAACCACATATTATGTAACCAAATCCAATTCTCTCTTACTACAAAAAATTTGATCCGCCCTCATTCTTCCCTCAACTAATGAAGAGATCTTAGTGAAATTGTCACATTTGTTATTGACCATAATTTTGTAAAAAAAACATCCCACTTATTTTTTGAGAAGAGATGGGATTTGATTGAATAGTTGCCTTGTATCATTCTTGTTGTTAAAAAAAAACCCTCTATTTCAATTGGTCATTTTTTTCATAAAAAGCAAATGTGAGATAATACATCGAGTGTTTCATTAAGAATTTGAATAGCTATTCCGAATTCAAGTTGATCATGTTTCGCTTCTTCCTCGGAGAAAGACAAACAAATAATTCCTAATCAAAGTCCTTGTAAACCGATCACCGTATAAGATATAAAAAGAAACTCTAGATATTTAATATATATATTTGTTCTTTGAATAAGATCTCAATTTCAATTACAGTTTCATTGGGTATCTTATAATTAGAATCTCTCTCTCTCTCTCTCTCTCTCTCGCTCTCTCCGATCACGAGGACGTAGAAAGCGCTGAGATATCAAGTGCACAATAGATCACCTCTATGAGCATTAGGGGTGTACACGGGTCGGGCCGAGTCAAATTGGCCTCAGCCCGTCCAGGCCCGTTCAATAGCCACATAAGGCCCGAACCCGTCCAGGCCCGGTCATCGGGCCAACATCTCTAGCCCGAACCGGGCCCGGTGCGAGTTCGGGCCAAGTTTGGGCCAGTTTCGAACCTTCGAGTTCGGGCCAGTTTCGAACCTGAGTTCAGGCCAGTTTCGAACTTTACAACAAGTTCATGGGAATGACTTTGGTAGGTAATCCGTCTCCCATTACAATGCCCTCGATCAACGGTTTAGATAGTTGAATTATAGACTTCACAAAAAATTTAACTAGTCAGGATATTTACATACATTTGACAAAGCATAAAATAAAATATTTTATACAAATTAAATACAGTCATACACGGGTCGGACCGGGCCTGGTCGGGTCGGGCCGGGGCGAGTCAGATTTCGGACCAAGTCGGGCCGAACTGGGAGGTATCCAAACTCGGCCTGAACTCACTTTCGGGCCTAGAAAATTGGCCCGTCCCCGACCCGACCCGCTTCCGAGTCGACCGAGTCGAGCTTTTTCGAGCCGGTCGAAGCGAAGCTAACCAAGCCAGCTTGCCAGGACAGTGTACACCCCTAATGAGCATAACCTCCCTTCCACGAGCTTCCTCTCTCTTTCTTTCTCTCTCTCTCTCTCTCGCTCTCTCTCTCTCTCACACCTTTGATAGCCCTAAACCCTTTAGCAAACCCTTGTAAAGCTTTAGGAAACCCTCTTGCATTACCTAGAAAAGCTCTAGGCATCCTTATTTATAGTTTAGACAACTTCCTTCTGCACTATGATGAAAACCGTCTCAAATTTTTGTAGTCCGCACAAGATCCGGACTTAAATCTGCGTAAGCTCAACTGGTCGAGTAGAGTCCTCGACCGGTCGAGCACCTTCCTCGACTGGTTGACCACCACGGAAAAAATAAACCCAAAGTCGCTAGACTTTGAGTCGAGCCAGTCCTCGACTGGTCGACCAACACCTTCGACCGGTCGAGTGAGGCTCTCGACCGGTTGAGCCTGGGGAGGAAAACCCTATCAAATCTCTCAGGAGGGATTCACTCTTTCAAGCTAGCCAGGTTTCTACAAACCTCAAACTTGCCCTTGAGCAAAGCCTTGGTCATCATGTTTGACCCATTATCATCCATATGGACCTTTTCAAGCTGTAACACCTTTTGTTCCAAAGTATCCATGATCCAGTAATACCGAATCTCTATGTGCTTCCACTTGGAATGCTGACTTGGATTCTTGCTCAAGTATATAACACTTTGACTATCGCAATAGACCACGTGCTTCTCCTGCTTCAGGCTAAGTTCCTGTAGGAACTTTTTCATCCAAAGCATATCTTTATATGTCTCTGTGATTGCAATGTACTCGGCCTCTGTCGTCGACAATGCTACGACCTTCTGTAGCTTTCTCTGCCAAGAAACCGCTCCCCCTGCAAACGTGAACATGAACCCCGATATAGACTTCCTGGAGTCTATGTCGCCTGCCATATCTATATTTGTGTAATCCTCTAACATAGGTTTTCCATCACCACAACATAAGCTCAACCTGGATGAGCCTCTTAGATACTGCAGTATCCACTTCACCGCTGCCTAATGTTCTTTGCTAAGATTAACAAGATATTGGCTGACAACACCAATCGCATATGCTATGTCTGGGCGTGTACACACCATAGCATACATCAAACTTCTTACAGCTGACGTGTAGGGTATCTTCTTCATCTCTTTCACCTCTGCTTTCATCTTGGGACACTGCTTGTCGCTCAATCTGAAGTGACTATCTAGTAGAGTACTGACCGGCTTTGCTGCATTCATATTGAACCGCTCTAAAACTTTCTCAATATACCGCTCTTGTGACAATCAAAGCTTCCTGTTGCTTCTGTCACGGGTTATCTCCATTCCTAGGATCTGTTTAGCCGGGCCTAAGTCTTTCATCGCAAACAACTTGCCTAACTCCTGTTTCAGCCTGTCGATCTTCTTGATATCTTTTCTCATGATGAGCATGTCATCAACGTATAACAGCAGAACTAAAAAATCACTATTTGAGAACTTGCGCTGAACACACAGTGGTCCGACTCCGTTCTGTCATATCCATGCTTAATCATGAACGAGTCGAACTTCTTGTACCATTGCCGTGGAACTTATTTCAGCCCACACAAGATCTTCCTCAGCCTACATACCATATGCTCTTTGCCCTTGACTTCGAACCCCTCTGGTTGGTGCATGTAGATCTCTTCTTCCAGGTCACCATGGAGAAAGACAGTTTTAACATCTAACTGCTCTATCTCCAGATCCATGCTAGCCGCCAACCCAAGTAACACCCGTATGGATGTCATCTTCACCACTGGTGAGAATATCTCTTCGAAGTCTATACTTTTCCTCTGACCAAATCTTTTCACCACAAGTTTGGCCTTGAATCTCGTCTGTGAATTCTTCTGCTCAACTTTCTTTCTGAATATCCACTTATTGCTCAAAGCTTTCTTGCCCTTAGACAATTTCACCATATCATAGGTGTGGTTCTTATGCAAGGATTCCATCTCCTCTTGTATAGCTTTCAACTACTCCCTCTTATGCTCGTTGGCTAGGGCCTCAGAATAATCTTTTGGCTCTCCCCCATCAGTCAGTATAATGTACTAATGCGGTGAGTATCTCTTGGACGACTGTCTGTCCCTAAATGACCTCCTCACCTGTGGCTCAATAGGTGGATCAAGTGGGGGTTGCTCCTCTGGTCCATCTTCTGAAGGAACTCCCTTATCCTCTGCACCTTACTGTACTTCCCCGTCATCAGGCACAATGGGAGAAAAAACGGGATCCATGTCCTCTAGCTCACTTGAACTAGGCTGGTTCTTCTCTGGCTTACCAATGTCTTCTATACATCGATCTTTAAAGAAAACCACATCTTTACTCCTGACGAGTTTTTTCTCAGTCGGATCCCACAATTTGTAACCAAAATTTTCATCACCCTACCCCAAGAACGCACACTACCTGATCTTTATATCGAGCTTGGACCTTTCGTCCTTCGGTACGTAAACGGATGCTCTGCATCCAAACACCCTGAGATGACTGTACGATGGATCCTGTTTAGTCCACACATTCTTAGGTACTTCTCCATTTAATGGGGCTAATGGAGACCTATTTATCAGATACATTGCTGTGTGCACCGCTTCTCCCCAAAACATCTTGGACAATTTCGCATGGGATAGCATGTATCTGATTCTCTCTACAATGGTGCAATTCATTTGCTTAGACACACCATTATATTGGGGGGTCTTGGGAACCATCTGTCCATGCCGTATACTCAGGGACTTACAATACTCATGAAAGTCGCCAATATATTCACCACCATTGTCAGTGCAGATGCACTTGAATGATCTACCTGTCTCTCTCTCGACCATAACATGAAACAATTTAAACACACAAAAGACCTCGTCGTTGGATTTCAAAGCATAAATCCAAACACTCCTAAATGCATCATCTATAAAAGTGACAAAATATAATGCCCTACCCAAGGTTTCTGTCCTCATAAGACCACAAACATCAGAATAAACCAAATCTAATGCATGCACTTTATTGACATGAGAAACAGATTTAACCAATGAAACTCTATGCTGTTTCCCTGATAAATAATCAATACAGGTTTTAAGAGGTATACCTGTCACGTCTGGAAGGAGTTGCTTCCTCGCTAGTACTTAAAGCCCTTTTTTCACTCATATGGCTTAGACGCCTGTGCCACATGTCAATAGCTGAATCTTCCACCGCGTTCAACCCACCCTTACACACACTGACACTTGCCTTGTAAAGGGTACAAAACTTCTTTTCTCTGGCTGCGATCAACGAACCCTTGATGAGATTCCAGCACCCACCAGTAAACCGGCTTTCATAGCCATCATCATCTAGCTTTCCTGTCGACATCAAATTGAGGCGAAGGTCCAAGATATGCCTCACATCCCTGAGAACCAATGTGCAGCCCATATCGGTCTTCACACAAATATCACCAACCTCTACGATCTTCAATATGCCAGAATTTTCCATCTTCACGGTCCCACAGTCACCTGACTTGTAGCTTGTGAAGAAGTCCCTGTATAAAGTGGCATGAAAAGAGGTTCCCGAGTCAATCACCCAGTTGGTGTCCTGACTCGTAGCCGTGAGACAAATATCATGATCTGCTGAAAGAATAACTATAACGTCGCCATCTGAAGTGACAGCAGTGGAATCTGATTCATCTTCCTTCTCCTTTCCTTTTCTTTTTTTGTCGTTCTTATTCTTACAACATTCATGCTTATAGTGGCCCTTCTTGCCATAGTTCCAGCATTCAACATCCTTCCTGGTACTCGACTTGCCTCTTGATTTATCTCGGGCCTTCCCGCCCTTCATGTTCTTTCCTCTCCCCCTTTCCTGTGTCACAAGGGCCTTTCGTTGAGTAGACCCCTGAGACTTCCTCCTTGTCTCCTCATTGAAGAGACAACTAGTTACCTGTTCCATGGATATATTTCCGTCTGACGTGGAGTTACTTAGATACACCACCAATGTATCCCAACTGTCAGGCAATGAACTAAGCAATAACAAACCCCGCAATTCATCATCCAGGACCATCTTCATAGTGGAGAGCTGGTCACTATATTGCTAACTTCATTCATCTGCTCGGCCACAGAACCACCATATTTGAACTTGAGATTCACGAGTCGTCGTATTAAGAAAATCTTATTATCGGCTGTCTTCCTCTTATACAGCTCTTGTAATTTTAACCATAGTTAGCGGCTGAGGTCTCCGTAAACACATGGTAGAATACGGAATCATCCAACTATTTTTTAATAAACCCCACTGCCTTCTGGTCCATCTTCTTCCAATCATCATCAGACATATCCTTGGATTTTGCTGATATGCCTAAAATTGGAGAATATAGGTCCTTGCAATAAAGCAAGTCCTCTATTTTAGCCTTCTATATGATCCAGTTAGAACCATTGAGGCTAATTATCCTTGATGAGCCACCTTCCATAATTCAAAATTGATCCCACTCCGTTCAATGAACTTAGCTTTGATACCACTTTGTTGGGGGCTTTGCACAAAACCTTAGGATCTAGCCTCCCAAAACAAACTAGAATTATGAGATAATAAAGCAATGAAATAAATTAAAGCATAAACCACACCACACAAGAGATTTTTACGTGGAAACCCTCAAAGATGTAAAAATCACGGGACCTCGTCCAGATCAACAATCCACTATGAAGTAGAATGTTACAAGCTTCTTCACTCACGCAGGAGTGAATAAACAATAAGAGAATAAAAGAAAAATGGAGAGTTCTCACCGATCACGAGGACGTTTAAGCGCTGAGATATCAAGTGCACAATAGATCACCTCTATGAGCATAACCTCCCTTCCACACGCTTCCTCTCTCACTTTCTCTCTCTGTCTCTGTCTCTCTCTCTCTCTATCACACACACACACACCTTTGATAGCTCTAAACCCTTTGTCCAGATCCTTAGAAAGCTTTAGGAAACCCTCTTGCATTACCTAAAAAAGCCTTAGGCACCCTTATTTATAGTTTAGACAACTTCCTTACGCACTATGACGAAATCGTCTCAAATTTTCGCAGTCCGCACAAGATCCGGACTCAAATTCGCGTAACACGACTGATTGAGTAGAGTCCTCGACCGGTTGAGCGGCCCACTCGACCGGTCGAGCACCACGGAAAAAATAAACCAAAAGTCGCTAGACTTTGAGTCAAGTCAGTCCTCGACTGATCGACCACCACCTTCGACAGGTTGAGTGAGGCTCTCGACCGGTCGAGCTTGGGGAGAAAAACCCCATTATTCAGATCTATAAAACATCTCTTAGAGATATTTTTCTCTTTTGAAAGATACAAGAGACAGCCAATCAACTTAATGTATCATTTCTTGATCCAATGGAATCACAAGTACATGAAGAAATCACGTGCCCTGCTTATAGACTATAGCCTAAGACTGTGGTGTTGTGGGTAAAAAAAAAAAGAAAAAAAAGAAAACAAACCGTATTCATTTGTTGTCACGTGCCTGATTGGGCCTACGGACATGAGGTCACTCAGCACGGACTATCCATTTGGAGGCCCCAACGTGAATTGACCATAGTCTAAAATTTCTTTTATCAGATGACCCTGAGCATTAGATCAGAGCGTCCCACTGAACGTTGACCTTTTATTCTCTCTTTGGAACCATTCATTTTCAGGCTACTGATTGAATATTAAGTATTGCTTGACGGGGGAAAATCATGGGCGATAGTCAATCCATGATCCACCCCACCAAAGGAACGGTGCAGACGGTGTTGTGGTCATAGACGATTGAGCATAAACATATGATATCAGTGTGTGTGTATATATATATATATATATATATTATTCAGATCCATGTATTAGCCATAGCTTGAAATGGAATGGTCACCGCTTATAATCTGATCAACTATCAATTTTCTCAAAATGGATGAATAGAGAAAAAAGAAGGCGGTATTTCACTTTTAAATGGCCAAATATTTTTCAAATTAAATGACTTATTTCAAAGGGAGAGGCTGATTAGGTATAGCCTAGGGTCTCACCAAACACATCATTTAAAGATAAAGCCGAGATGCATATTTGAAAGTTGTTCTTGCGACTCTACCGACGTCAGATAGAGCTGGCTCTGCTCCCTATTGCAAAGTACGCGGCTTATGTGTCTTATATTCACACCATCTATTTTACCAACTCGTTTTAGATCCAATTCTCAGGATCAGAGGAAACAATGGTTATTGGCCATTAACAACTTCCTGTGGATTACAAGAGTTTTGAGTTCAGTTGATATTTGTATTTTCCTTTCATCCAGGTCTTCGTAACGTTATCAACAGTTGGATGGAGAAAAAAAATTATTCGAGGGACTTAGGAAGTTTTTAATGGTCGGCGTTTAATCGTCGGTGTTTACTATGGTGTGGTCGACCTAAGATTTGGATCTGCTGTATTTTTTAGATCATGACCTAAAATAATCTAGCAAAAGAGATGGGTGACATGGATATAAGACACAAACATCACAGTGGGCCCACAATCAGTAATCCACCGACCATGGTGGATCGGGGATCTACCGATGCCGCGTCCCATTTCAAAGGACAGTTCTCCGTGGAATGGTTATTATTGTTTAATTGGAATATAACTTTTAGCCGACAGCCCGTCTTAGATGGGTTCCACAGGATGAGTGGTCCACATCATGCTATAATCGTGCGGGTAGCTCCAACCACAGAATTTCGACCAATATCGAACGGTTATGATGTTTTAATGCAGGAGTTTTATGGCGCAAGCCTTATATGAAAGTTTGCTAAGCCCGCACGTGTGTACAAGGCATCTCATCTACACGGGACGCCGATTGCATACTGACACTGCCAGTAGCCACTCGCTACCGGACAGTGATCCCTGGATTCCACCATAATATATATGTTTTATCCATTCATCCATTTGCATAATTATTTTAGGAGAATAAAAAAAAAGGAAGTCAGATCCAAATCTCAGGTGGACCACATCACAGAAAACCGTGATTATTACACGGCCACCATTAAGAACTTCTTAGGGCTCACCGTAATATTTGTTGGGGGCCTCGTATAAAACCTTAGGATCTAGCCTCCCGTAACAAACCAGAATTATGGAATAATAATGCAATGAACTAAATCAAAACATAAACCACGTCACACTAGGAATTTTTACGTGGAAAACTCTCAAAGAGGTAAAAACCACGGGACCTCGTCTAGATCAACAATCCACTATAAAGCAGAATGTTACAACCGATCACAAGCATACACCGCTTGGATCAAACCTTTTTCACTCACGCAGGAGTGGATAAACAATAAGAGAATAAGAGAAAATGGAAAGATCTCACCGATCACGAGGACGTAGAAGCTCTGAGATATGGTAGACTGCGAAGTAGATCACCTCTACGAGCAGAATCTCTCTTCTACAAGCTTCCTCTATCTCTTTCTCTCTCTCTCACCTTTGATAGCCTTAAGCCCTCTTAGAAAACCTTTAGGAAACTTAGAATGCCCTGGAATACACCCCAATCCCGCATACACCCATTTATATAAGAATAGAAAGAGGTAGAATCCAAATAGGAAACAAAATCCGCAAAATCTGCGTTTCCACAATCGCATCTGCCGAACTCGTCGATGATATCGAAGGTCTCTCGATAACAGCTTCGATATCATCTGAAGGTCTCTCGATCATATCGAGACGAGACAAAAACTGTCCAGCGACTAGGGGTGAAAATTTCAACAATTACGATCATATCGAGCCACTCTCGATGACAGCCTCGATATGATCTGAAAGTCTCTCGATCATATCGACAGGACAAAAAACTGTTCAGCAACCAGCAGTGAAAAATTCTGCAATTATTGATGATATCGAAACCTGTTCGATTTCATCGATACCAACAATGAGGAGAAAAATCCCTATAAAATCTCTCCCTTTTCGACTCAAGAGGAATCCGCATTCTTCAAGCCAGCTCAGTTTCTACAAACCTCAAACTTGGCCTTGAGCAATGCCTTGGTTATCATGTCTGACCCATTATTGTCCGTGTGGACCTTTTCAAGCTGTAACACATTCTGTTCCAAAGTATCCCTGATCCAGTGATACCGAATTTCTATGTGTTTCGACTTGGAGTACTGACTTGGATTCTTGCTCAAGTGTATAGCACTTTGACTATTGCAATAGATCACGTGCTACTCCTACTTCAGACTAAGTTCCTGTAGGAACCTCTTCATCCAAAGCATCTCTTTACATGTCTCTATGATTGCAATGTATTCGGCCTCTGTCGTCGACAATGCTACGACCTTCTGTAGCTTGCTCTGCCAAGAAATCGCTCCCCCTGCAAATGTGAACATGAACCCCGATGTAGACTTCCTGAAGTTTATGTCGCCTGCCATATCTGCATCTATGTAGCCCTCTAACACAGGTTTTCCGTCACCATAGCATAAGCTTAACCTGGATGAGCCTCTTAGATATCGCAATATCCATTTTACTGCTGCCCAATGCTCTTTGCCAGGATTGGCAAGATACCGGCTGACAACACCAACCGCATATGCTATGTCTGGGCATGTACACACCATAGTATACATCAAACTTCCTACAGCTGACGCGTAGGGTATTTTCTACATCTCTTCCACCTCTACCTTCGTCTTGGGACATTGTCTGTCGCTCAATCTGAAGTGACCATCCAGTGGAGTACTGACCGGCTTCGCTGCATTCATATTGAACTGCTCTAGGACTTTCTCAATATACCGCTCTTGTGACAGCCAAAGCTTCCCGCTGCTTCTGTCACGGGTTATCTCCATTCCTAGGATCGTTTAGCCGGGCCTAAGTCTTTCATCGCAAAAGACTTGCCCAACTCCTGTTTCAGCCTGTCGATCTTGTTGATGTCTTTTCCCATGATGAGCATCTCATCAACGTATAAGAGCAGGACTAAGAAATCACCATCTGAGAACTTGCGCGTGAACACACAGTGGTCCGACTCCATTCTGTCATACCCATGTTTCAACATAAACGAGTCGAACTTCTTGTACCATTGCTGTGGAGCTTGTTTCAGCCCATACAAGCTTTTCCTTAGCCTACACACCATATGCTCTTTGCCCTTGACTTCGAACCCCTCTGGTTGCTGCATGTAGATCTCTTCTTCCAGGTCACCATGTAGAAAGGCAGTTTTAACATCTAAGTACTCTATCTTCAGCAACACCCGTATGGATGTCATCTTCACCACTAATGAGAATATCTCCTCGAAGTCTATACCTTTCCTCTAACCAAACCCTTTCACCACAAGTCTGGCCTTAAACCTCGTTTGTGAATTCTTCTGCTCAATATTCTTTCTGAACGCCCACTTGTTGCTCAAAGCTTTCTTGCCCTTAGGCAGTTTCACCATGTCATAGGTGTGGTTCTTATGAAAGGATTCCATCTCCTCTTGTATAGCTTTCAACCACTCCTCCTTATGCTCGTCGGCTAGGGCCTCAGAATAATCTTCTGGCTCTCCCCTATCAGTGAGCATAATGTACTCATGCGTTGAGTATCTTTTGGATGGCTGTTTGTCCATAGATGTCCTCCTCACTTGTGGCTCAACAGGTGGATCAAGTGGTGGCTACTCCCCTGGTCCATCTTCTAAAGGAACTCCCTCGTCCTCTGCACCTTGCTGTACTCCTCCGTCATCAAGCACCACGGGAGGATTAATCAGATCCATGTCTTCTAGCTCACCTGAACTAGGCTGGTTCTTCTCTAGCTTACCAATGTCTTCTATACACTAATCTTCAAAGAAAACCACATCTCTGCTCCTGACGAGCTTCCTCTCGGTCGGATCCTATAACCTGTAACCGAACTTTTCATCACCGTACCCTAAGAACATACACTGCCTGATCTTCATATTGAGCTTGGACCTCTCGTCCTTTGGTACGTGAATGGATGCCCTGCATCCAAACACCCTAAGATGACTGTACGATGGATCCTGTCCAATTCACACCTTCTCAGGTACTTCTCCATTCAACGGGGCTGATGGAGACCTGTTTATCAAATACACCACCGTGTGCATTGCTTCTCCTTAGAACGTCTTGGACAATTTTGCATGGGATAACATGCATCTGATTCTCTTAACAATGGTGCGATTCATTTACTCAGCTACACCATTATGCTGGGGGGTCTTAGGAACCGTCCGTTCATGCCGTATACCCAGGGACTTACAGTACTCATGAAGTCGCCAATGTATTCACCACCATTGTCAGTGCGGATGCACTTCAATGATCTACCTGTCTCTCTCTCGACCATAGCATGAAACAATTTAAACACACCAAAGACCTCGTTCTTGGATTTCAAAGCATAAACCCAAACCCTCCTAGATGCATCATCTATAAAAGTAACAAAATACAATGCCCCACCCAAGGTTTTTGTCCTCATAGGCCACAAACATCAGAATAAATCAAATCTAATGCATGCACTTTATTAACATGAGAAGCAGATTTAATAAATAAAACTCTATGCTGTTTCCCTGTTAAACAATCAAGACAGGTTTTGAGAGGTGTACCTGTCATGTCTGGAAGGAGCCGCTTCCTCGCTAGTAGCTGAAGCCCTTTTTCACTCATGTTGCCTAGACGCCTGTGCCACATGTCAATAGCTAAATCTTCCGCTGCGTTCAACCCACCCTTGCACATACTGACACTTACCTTGTAAAGGGTATAACACTTCTTTCCTTTAGCTGTGATCAACGAACCGTTGATGAGCATCCAGCGCCCACCAACAAACTGGCTTTCATAGCCATCATCATCCAACTTTTCCGTCGACATCAAGTTGAGGCGAAGGTCTGGGATATGCCTCACATTCCTGAGAACTAATGTGCAGCCCACATTGGTCTTCGAACAAATATTACCGACTCCCACGATTTTTGATACACCAGAATTTTTCATCTTCATAGTCCCATAGTCACCTGACTTGTAGCTTGTGAAGAAGTCCCTGCGTGGAGTCGCATGAAAAGAAGCTCCCGAGTCTATCACCTAGTCGGTGTCCTGACTCGTAGCAGTGAGACATACATCATGATTTGTAGAAAGAATAACTATAACGTCGCCATTTGAAGCGACCACAGCGGAATTTGATTCATCTTCCTTCCTTTTCCTTTCTTGTCGTTCTTCTTACTACGACATTCATGCTTGTAGTGACCCTTCTTGCCACAGTTCCAGCAATCAACATCATTTCTGTTACTCAACTTGCCTCTTGATCTATCTCGGGCCTTCCCGCCTTTCTTGTTCTTTCCTCTCCCCCGTTCCTGTGTCACAAGGGCCTCTTGCTGAGTAGACCCCTGAGACTTCCTCCTTGTCTCCTCATTGAAGAGACAGCTAGTAAGCTGTTTCATGGATATCTTTCCATCTGGCACGGAGTTACTTAAAGACACCACCAATGTCTCCCAACTATCAGGCAATGAACTAAGCAATAGTAAAGCCTGCAATTCATTATCCAAAATCATCTTCATAGAGGAGAGTTGGTTCACTATATTACTGACCTCATTCATGTGCTCGGCCATAGAACCACCATCTTTAAACTTATTCACGAGTCGCCTTATCAGAAAAATCTTATTAGTGACTGTCTTCCTTTCATACAGCCCTTGTAATTTTAGCCATAGGCTAACGACTGAGGTTTCCATAGACATATGGCGGAACACAGAATCATCCAACCATTGTCTAATAAACCCCACCGCCTTTCGGTCAATCTTCTTCCAATCATCATCAGTCATATCCTTGGATTTTGCTGATATGCCTAAAATTGGAGAATATAGGTTCTTGCAATAAAGCAAGTCCTCCATCTTAGCCTTCCATATGGTCCAGTTAGAACCATTGAGGCTGATCATCCTTGATGAGCCACCTTCCATAATTCAAAAACGATCCTACCCGTTCAATGAACTTAGCTCTAATACCACTTTGTTGGGGGCCTTGCACAAAACCTTAGAATCTAGCCTCCCGAAACAAACCAGAATTATGGAATAATAATGCAATGGACTAAATCAAAACATAAACCACATCACTCCAAGGATTTTTACGAACCCTCAAAGAGGTAAAAACCACGGGACCTCGTCCAGATCAATAATCCACTATATATAAAACAGAACATTACAACTGATCACAAGCACACACCGCTTGGATCAAACCTTCTTCACTCATGCAGGAGTGGATAAACAATAAGAGAACAAGAGAAAACGGAGAGATCTTATCGATCACGAGGACGTAGAAGCGCTGAGATATGGTAGACTGTGAAGTAGATCACCTCTACGAGCAAAATCTTCCTTCTACAAGCTTCCTCTATCTCTCTCTCTCTCTCTCTCTCTCTCACCTTTGATAGCTTTAACTCCTCCTAAAAAACCTTTAGGAAACTTATAATGCCCTGAAATACACCCCAATCCTACATACACCCCTTTATATAAGAATAAAAAGAGGTAGAATCTAAATAGGAAACAAAATCCACAAAATCTGCGTTTCCACAATCGCATCTGCGGAACTCGTCGATGACATCGAAGGTTTCTCGATAACAACTTCGATATCATCTGAAGGTCTCTTAATCATATCGAGACGGGATAAAAACTGTCCAGCGACAAGGGGTGGAAATTCCAACAACTATCGATCATATCGAGCCACTCTCGATGATAGCCTCGATATGATCTGAAAGTTTCTCAATCATATCGACAGGACAAAAAACTGTCCAGCAACCAGTAGTGAAAAATTCTGCAATTATCGATGATATCGAAACCTGTTTAATTTCATCGGTACCAACAATGAGGAGGAAAATCCCCATCAATATTTATTTGACATCCAACTTATTCAGCAGGTCACACACACCTAGATGAAGTGAAAAATACATATATCAGCTTGTTCTAAAACTTTGTGGCCTAAAAAGTTTTTAACGGTGGGTGTTCAATCACCAATGTTTCCTGTGTTGTGGTCCACCTGAGATTTGGATCTTAGCTAAAAAAATGGGTGGATAGCCTGGCTAGTATGCAATCCGCGTCCGTCTACACGCCACCGCAAGTGTCGGCACGTCACACAGGGGCTGATCCAACTCTTCATCTGGTGGGCGCCGCAGTTTTGGTGCTTGGGCACAAGCATCAGGTCCACCGGCTCAACACCTGGTCAATAATTTACAAAAGAAATTGACGGATGGAAAAAGCTTTCGTAAAGTTGTTCTAAGCCGCCCGCCTATTTCTTACATTGTGGCCCACATGACCAGCGGTCTGGACTAATTTCCAGGACTGCTGGTCTACATACTGGGAAACACGTGATGGACAGCTTGGATCCCATGATCGGATACCAGCAAGCACATATGATGGCGTGTACATGAACTGCCTTATCTAAGCCATCAGCCTATTTCTAATATTGTGGCCCACATGACCATCAGTCTGGACTGGTTCCGGATAGGTGGTCTACATGGTGGGACATGTGATGGACGGATTGGATCTCATGATCAGATACCAGCTAACACATCTAATGGCGTGTGCATGAACTGCCCTCTCCCTGCCCATGGCCTTATAGCAAAATTTATCTAATGAACGGTTTGGATTAATAAACATGGTCCACGTGTTCGCAGTTACTAACTTTAATAGCCATTAAACCCGGATGCGGATTAGCTACTGCACCCGACAGTAGCGAGTCTAGCCGTTGAAGTAACGTCACCACGTTTTTGGGCCCACTATGATGTTTGTGTTGTATCCACACCATCCATCCAAATAACGAGGCAGATGCAAAGTTCAAGTGGACCCCACCACAGAAAAGAGTGGGAACAGTGACGCCTACCGTTGAAACCTTCTTAGGGCCCTACCATGATGTTTATTTGAGATCCAACATGTTTATAAGTTAATATAGACACAGAATAAGAGAAAAAATAAATATTAACTGGATCAAAAACTCCTATGGCCCAAGGAAGTTTTAATGGTAGGCGTTTGATCCCCACTATTTTCTATGGTGGGGTCCACTTTAGTTTTGAATCTATATCATTCTTTGGATATTGTAGTAAAATGATCACTCAAAATGGATGGACAGAGTGGATACAATACATACATCATGGTGGGGCCCACAGAACTTGATGACGTCACTTCATTAGCAATACTGCTACTTGGGGGTGCACATCGAACTGTTGGAACCGTGTAACCAGATCGAAACTGTTGGATCGGTCCGGTTTGGTCCGATTCTAGGATGTTAACGGTCCAGTTCTGGTTCTAAAATTCTCAGAACCGTTGATTACGGATCGGTTCCAGTTTAGGGCTTTATAGAACCGAACCGAACCGTTGATCCGAACCCCAAAAAAGAAAAAGAAATACAAAAAAAAGGAAGAAACCGAAGAAGATCCGACAGAGAAACGAGAAATCAATTGTTCTCACTTGAGAGAAAAGAAGAGAGAAACTTTTCTTCTCATTCTTGTAAGTATCGAAGATCTGAAATCTCTCGATACAAATGCATGAATCTCTCTCTCACCTTTTGCTTTATGACAAGAAAAATGAGAAACGAAAGCTAGAAATAGAAGAGTGTTGGGAGAAGAGGGATTGAAGATAAAGACTCATCCAATCCAAGAGATTCTACAACAGGTGTTTTAAATGCGCCAATATTACAATAAATCTCGGTCGAAAAAGCACTCAAATGCTCAGTGCCGGTACGGTTCATAACGGAAAACGAAAAATCCACACCACTCGGTTTCCGTTTGCTGAAATGCTGCAAACAAAAGAAAGAGACGATAGAGACAGAGGGAGAGAAACGAAGTAGCTGCTCTATTCTTTGCTGCTATTTCGAGAACTGTGTAGAAAAGCACGTGAAATCCAAGATTGTTCGACCCTAATCATCAAATCTTTGGCCTTCGTCTTTTATATGTGGATGGTGGTTGTGTTTCTTTTCTTACCTACTTAAAAAGCTCAAAACTGTGGAACTAATCCGAAACTGAACCGGTTTTAACGGTCCGGTTCTAGTTCGATTCTATGGTGCTAACGGTCCAATTCCGGTTCCAAAAATGCTAGAACCGTAGGGAACAGTTCAATTTCGGTTTCACCCCAAAGCCGGACCAAACTGAAACCGTGTGCACCCCTACTGCTACTGTCGAGTTCAGTAGCTAATCCGCGTCCCGTTAAACCCACTAAGAATTAGTCTATCAATAGAAACACGACACAACGACTGCATGTGTTCTGGTACCAGCTATATGCAGACGTGGCAACTGCGCGCAATGCGTGTGTGGCCACCATCCGCGAAAACCCCACGGTTTTCCTTTCCTTTAAATGCCAAATCAAATCAAATCCCCTCCCTCCACACTCTCACACACACTCTCTCTCTCTCGTCTGTCTTCGTCACATGGCAGACCCACCTCGCGAGCAGCAAGGAGACCAACTACCAACGGTCCCAACCAGTCATCTGCACCAAGTAGACCCAGAATCAACCGACGTTACACGCCCACCTTCTCACGTGCCAAGAGCTGACGACCCGCCCTCTTACGTGCGCCAGGGAGACCAACTACCTTCCACGTGCGAAGACGAAGGCCCGTCGCGCAAGAAACCACCACCGCTCCCGCCGCCGATCCTGACACCCACCGTTGGAGATGGGAAACACCCCGTCTATCGGGGCATCCGTTGCCGGAGCGGGAAATGGGTGTCTGAAATCCGGGAGCCGCGTAAGACCACACGGATATGGCTCGGCACATATCCAACGCCCGAGATGGCGGCCACGGCTTATGACGTGGCAGCGCTTGCCCTCAAAGGCGCTGACGCCGTTCTCAACTTCCCGGACTCTGCTCGCTCCCATCCTTCCCCGACCTCCGTCTCGCCGTCCGACATCCGCGCAGCGGCGGCCTCCGCCGCCGCTTCGATGCTCCCGAAGCCGGAAACTGACGTCAAGTCGGTTCTCCGGCAGCCGGCGGGAGATGAGGGAGCGGCGCCCAGCCAGCCGGCTCCCGGGGGAGAATTCCTAGACGAGGAGGCCCTGTTCGACATGCCTAATCTACTGGTGGACATGGCGGAGGGCATGCTCGTCAGCCCGCCGAGGATGGATTCGCCATCATCTGATGACTCGCCGGGAAATTCTGACGTGGAAAGCCTATGGAGCTACCGTTAAATGGTGGCCCCCACAACACAAACACATACAAAACTTGAAATGGGAATGAATTAACGAAGCAGTCAATTGAAAAACGTGATCGACGGTTAGAAATTAGAACGAGGTTTCAGTTACGAAGGTTGGAGATGCTTCGATTTTGATCGCTGACTATTGGCATGACATTACACTGAATTTCAGTATATACGAGATATGCACGTTAGTCTCGATTCTATTTCTATTTATTGTTTTGAGTTTGTGCGCACGTCTTATACACTGAACATTATATATATATATATATATATATATATTATATATATATATATATATATATATATATATATATATATATAGGCACACACACAATTTTCAATGGGAGGATGATCCTTTGTGCACTATTTTCATTGGGCGGATGATCCTGACCATTGATTTGTGATGTGGAATGTGAGCTTTTTAACATTGCTTCGAAGGGGTTCACTTTCATCTGTATGCATTCTGGTTTTGACTTTTGATCGAATACGGCGCCCTAAAGACAGCTACGGGATGGGGTAGGTTTCCATTTCCACCCTGGGATTGCACCTTGAGTTGTAACCGGAAGAGACCGGTTACATGCCTTCACCCGTCAAAAGTCAGGCATGGGCAGTACTCTCCCTCTGCCAGTGTAGAGGGAGAGATTTGATACAATGCCAGAGTATGACGCTTGATTCAGAGGCACACAGAAACTGTCATGCTTGCTAAGGAGCAGTCCTAAACCCGGATGAAATAGGACTGTTCACCCGCGTGAGGTTGGGGCGAAGGGCAAGCATAGTAGGTGTGCTCTCCACATATGCGAGTTTGATTTTTCTTCCTTAGATTACCCGATTCATGTGGTTTGCCAATGATTATGTGCATCCGCAGGAAATAATCTTAGCTTCGAAATAAGGTGGGGATACACTCGTGTCATTAAAAAAAAAAGAAATAGGACTGTTTGATAATTTTCATTTTTGATCATTGAATAAATGTCCATGAGCAAATATTCAAATATCTCAACTTTTGGCTCATGGTGCATCTAAGCTGTGAATTGTAATTTGAAAAATTGAACTTGAGCAACGTTTGCAATTTCCTAATAATTTCTCGTTGTTTCTGCATCTTTCATCATACTTTACCACTCTATCAAAGTATCAAAGTTTTTCTCCTCTAAGGGCCTATTTGGAATTAGGGATTTGCTTCGATGGATTTAACGAATAAATGAATTTAAGAATCCATTGATTTGCAATTGCTTGTGGTTCAACAAATCCGCACAAATGAATTTGCCAAATAACTCCAACAGTTGTTTCTTTCTGATTACGAAGCAATGTGTCTTTTAAAAATAATGAAAGCTCTAGTCTTATAAAAAATGCTTTGATTTTGTTAAGATGAACTTCAAATTTATGAATTTTGTGGCTTGATTATAAAACAACAGACTTCAAGCAAATCCATATTCCCACTTCCGTAACCCCAAACAGGCCCTATGTGGAAAACTACTTGAGAATGTTGAGTTTGCAATGAAGAGTCAGTCTCTCAAGATTGAGGATCTTGACATGTGTTGTCTCATTGGGGCCATATCCCGAGATGCTCCAATGAGCTGAACCTTTCATGTTCTCGGTTCTTTGCTACAAGGGCTACCATAAGAAATAAGCCAAATGATAAATGTTTGAGATGAATTCGAAGCATTGAAAAATAAACATTTAATGGCATCTGATGGCTCAATTCAAAAATTCAAGGGAAATGATTATAGTGAAAACATGTTTATGAGATCCTAGCTTATTTATGGTAGTAACAAGAACATGGATGATTCAAATCACCATACCATCTTAAAATATGAACCCTAATGAGGAGACTACACATCCAGGAGTCTTGATTGGCAAGATAGGTGGAACTAACTGTTGCTGCCCTTGTCGACCTGTAGTTAAAGGATGTGACTAGTGTTGTTGGGTTTGGGGTGTGTCTCAATTATTGAGTTATTTATTTGATGGGTCCCATCGTAGATGGGGGATAGCAAAAAAATCTCTAAGATTGGAATAATTCTCTCTTCCATGGTTCAACTCTTTTATTTTAGACATGCTACATGGACTCTCTTTGATCGCCATTTCATGAGTTAACTGTAGGATTGCCAAATCATAAAGATTTCTTAGGGTTCATTTGACAGCATGAAATTAAGGGCCCATGTTTGGTTTTCTAATTACAAGTAGGTAATAATTATTTACTCTTTGAATTATGTGGTGACATGATTACTTACATTTGATTATAATGATGATTTTGTTACATTGATTGTTTCACCCCAAAATCACGGTAACATGAAAATGTAATGATTACAATTTACTTTACCCACTTATTTTACCAGTACTTTTGACTCTCGATATACAAGCCATAATTTTTTATTTTTTTCAACCTCAATCCAGACCACCAGATTTCAAATTAAAATATTATTTCATCCCACTGGATCCAAAAAAAGAAAAAGAAAAAAAAAGAAAAGCTGTTGAGCCGCAGTTTCAAAACATCAAATCATTCTCATTTTTTAACCCCAAAACTTAGAGCATGCTATCTAGAAGTCCCAGCTTCAATCACGAACAGAATCTAAATAATTTCTATTTAAATAAACACTTGGAAATGATAATGATGACTCATTCAGCTTTACATTTCTTAAGAAATTGAAAAACCAAACAGTCAATAGGATTTGTGAAGATTTACTGTTTTTTTTTTTGGGTGGGAAAGAGTTTAAGGGATTGGGATCGGAGAGAAAAATGAATCTCCTAAAAGAGCTCTTTTGACCTATCACAAAGCTATGATTTCAAATCCACCCGATTCTGTATGAACTAAAATCCACCCAATTCCATGGGATTTCAAATCTACACTGACAAATGAGCCATTAGATTTTTTAAAAGCAGCTAGCCACCGTCAGCCGTGGTTGTTACTGAATCAAAGGTTTATATATGTTATCTTAGAACATGACCCTCAATCCAACCAAGATCCCAAGATTCTCGAACTCTTTATCTTGTAAGATCTTGTAAGCTGCTTTGACCGCTCTGGGCTTTGATAGGATACGGTGCCCCATATCATAGCTACTATATACGGATTGTAACCTGACTATGATACGGAGCACCCTATCCTATCAAAACCCAGAGTGGTCGTCAAAGCCGTTTACAGTACGGTGCAAGAAATGTATCTGCAGCTGTACGTGTATACACGCAAAAGCCAACTGTTCATATGTAGGTTTCTTACTTCGGTCAGTGCAAGGTAGATCCAATGGTGGAATCGTCTCTACATGTTGGCCCATGGAGGCCAAACATGACGGTAAGACCTTGGCCCTCCAAGTCAAAACTAATAATCAAAGGATCCATACCACTTTAACATTTCTATGGAGTTGATATTTTTTAACCCTAAACTCTTTTGGATGTCGATTAGCGAGATAGAGATCCACGTTCTACTTTCAAGGCAATGAAATCCCTGGTTCAAATAATCTTGACCACCCATTTTATAGGCTGTTGATCAGATGGTCATAGAGGTGTGATTAGCATGATTTGTGACTAGAAGCCCGGAGATAGGACGAAGGCATTTCAACCAGGAGCACCGTAATTACTTATAGTGTTCTAAGAGAACCAGACCACTTATCATAACGGACCAAACCATCTGGAGAGAGTGATTTTGCCTCGCAACCCATGAAATGTATGTTAAATCTAACGGACGGTCAGGATCGATTGATTACTGTCTGAGTGTCCAGATGGAGTCGATGCGACCGCTATTACCATGCAATTATTTCCCTGCAGGCTATCTGTATAAAAGCCTTGAAGTCTTGAGTTCTTTGTTAATGACAATACCAAAAGTTCATATTGTATATGGAATTTGTACATGTGGGCCTATGACTTGGTGAACTAGATCATTGAAGCTTGTGGCTCTCATGATGGATGGACCTTCCAAAAGCTATTGCAAATAGATGGATAAGAAACAGATATACTAGCAATCCACGCCAAGGAGAAAAGGGCAGAGAATGGGCGGTTAGTATTTAAAGTTAGAATAAGTTACTTTGATTTTTATTTCTTTCCTTCTTCAATTCTATTAATTGTACGCATGGAGTGTCTGTCGGCAGGTAAGTTCGAAAAGTGAGTTTACACATGAGAGCTTTCTATTATAAGATTTGTATGTGAATGATGAGTGTAAAAGTAGAAGTTTAAACGCGTTCTTAGTCAAGAGTCGGCCATTTGGGAAAAAAGGTATAAAGTGGAGATGGATTGCTTTGGATTTCAAATAGAAGCTGTGGTCAAAACTTCTTTTCTATGAGAGGGGACAATGTTTAGACCGCCGCAAGACAAGTTTGTCCCAATGCGCTCTCTCTCTCTCTCTCACACACACAGGTAGGCCACACCATAGAAAAAAACATTGTCCAACCATTAATAGAAAGCGAAATACAATAAGGTCCACTCGATGAGAGGACATGGCTGATTTTTTTTCACATGATGATCCTCATGATCGGGCTAACCTACTGGATGGATTGGATGTCGCACATATATGAAAGGTGAGTGGGACATCCAACATGTCTAATAGGGTGGCCTGATCACTGGAACTACCTTGTGAAAAAATCAGTTACATCCACTCACCACGTGGTTGACACTTGTATTTTGTTATTTATCAATGGCTAAAGTAGAGAGGGTGTTAAGGTAGGGGTGTTTGGGACCCAACCATTTCATTAAAAAACATATAAGAATTGAAATATTCTTGCGTTGATTTTAGCCCTTCAATTTTGGTCAATAATAATATAGAACATTGGTGGAATATCTATATATATCCCCAAAGATGCTGTGGGCCCTGCTTAAACCACGGATGGCTAGAAATTTCATAACTTTATAAAAAATCACCTCTACCTTATATAACACCGAGTAGCAACATTGAGAGTTAATAGGGCCATTATAAAGGACTTCTAATATACATTAGGGGTATTTAGGAAATTTTAGAAGTGTGTGCTTATCAATGGACAGCTTTGACTTTACATGCTCCATGTGAATGGTGTCGATTTTGTGCGAGTAATCAGTATCCTTTTCCTTCCCATGTGTATATCCCCCTCTCTTAGTCTCTCTCTCTTTTAAACTTTTACACACCCATCCGCACACACACCACATGAGTATTTAAACCCATGACCTCCGTGCTGAAAAGTAGTGCTGAGTCATGCAGTGAGACCAATTCATTTTCTCTTTCGCACATATGTAGAACACATCGATTTTAAAATTTCCATTTCCAACACGTAATCATGATCGTTTTCCTCACTGTATAGAATCATGCAGTGAGATGGAAGAATGCCCGAATGCTGATTTTCAATAAACAAACGAGGAAAGCACTATACATGCTATTAAGTTTCAAGCGCAGGGAGGGATGTGACGAAGTCGATCGTCTTCCTCAAGGAATAACTACTTCGAATCCACGGAGCTCTTTAGACTTCTCATAGAGCTTCCTCGAATCCACAAGGGATAAAAGTACGAATAATTCTTAATAAATTTGAAATAATTTGATTAATGATAAAAAATAAAATTACAAGCCTTCAAACAATGAGCTCAAACCTAGGATGTAGTTTTAGACTTAGACTCTAACTCAAACACCTTAAAAACGTGACTTACTATAAATAGTAAACTTATTTATAGATGGCCTTTAATTCTTACTAGACTTTATGTTTTTCGGCCAAAAATACTGAGTGTCCAATTTAGTCCAACCATGTTATTCTCCTAACTTTTCTAAGCCCTTTTGATGTTAGGCATGACCTTTACACCTCAAAGGATTAAAAGTTATACTTGAACTAAAATTTATTATTTATAGTAAAAACGAAAATAAATGGGACTTTTGACCGTCGATCTGATGGAATCTCGCAAATCCAATATAGGTAACCCAACACAGTGGGGTTGGTTGGCTTAAGTAGGTTCTCCTACCCCAAAATCATATGTAATATATCAAAAAACTCATCCCAGTTTGCAAGATACGACTGATTTAAGGTTCTAATGGTCTAGATAATTTTGCTTCCGGTTGGGCCTTCTTTGGTCCATATTTGCCATGAAAGTGTTTGTGACCCACTCTACATAAGTTTCCTAGGAAGGAATGGATTTTATTTTTTTTTATTTTATTTTTTTTAAAGCTTAAGAGAATTACAAAGAAAGATATTTCAAACCAAAATCTTACATTTATATTTATAAACCTCTTTTACATAAAATTAGAGAATTAGAGAATTAGAGAAAGATATTTCAAACCAAAATCTTACATTTATATTTAATTAGAGAATTACAATGAAGTGCATTGAATTATCACACTTCCTCTTAACTAGAAAACTTAATCTACACCTTGAATCAGGCAAATCCGATGTGAGACCTCTAAGATTATAATTATCCATCTCCAATGACTTATCCTAGATCATTAGTTTGATCACACTTAACAGGGTATGTTTAATTCCATATGTGCATGTGCACAAATCCCACTGCTCTTATTGTGATGTAAGATTATTTAATTTTGAGATTCAAATGAATTTTATCTTTGGAAACTTGGTTGATCAAAATTCATTGAAATTATTAATGTAATAAATAATATATAAATAATTTTTAAAAATCAGTTCACAAAAAAATTTAATTGTCCATTTGATTCAATGTCTTAAATAAGTCTCTTGTGCATCATTACCATTGTGTGATCACCTACACTCTTTATCTCTTCCTTTTATGTTATCTGATCTTAATTAATTTGATTGCTTCCTAGTATGCTTCTAATTTTGCCGAAATTGCGCGCATTCCCTTGAGACTGTATACTAAATAATATTTATCATAACCTTACCATGTAGCATAATGGATAAGGTGTTGGGAATTTTGATGACCTGCGGAATCACACAAATCTAGATCTAAGATAGCAATTCAATGACACCAAGCACATACAAGAGAACACACATATTTTATGTGGAAAACCCTCTCGGGAAAAAACCACGGCACAAAGCGACAGATCTCTACTATGAAAAATAGAAATTACAAAGAGATAGGACTTTCCCTATTCGAACAACCTCGAATCTAACCCTTTTGGCGCTACACCCTCTTTTGAAAACCCTTAGAATACTTTCCCATACCCTAGAAAAACCCTAGGAACACCTATTTATAGTTTAGGCAACTTCCCTTCCACATCCCAGTTGTGAAAGGACACAGATTTTCGTAATCCACAAAATCGCGGAACAAATCTACATAACCTTCAACTAGTCGAAGGGGAGCTACGACTAGTCGAAGCTACGATTGGTCGAACAAACCCTACAACTGGTCAAAGGTGGTCCGGACATGAAAAACATAGCCGCTGGACTTTGAGTCGAACGGGCTACGACCGGTCGACCAGCTTCTACGACCAGTCGTGGCTGATCCACGACCAGTCGAACGACACCCAAAAAACAGATTTAAGACTTTTTTCTCAACAATCTCCACCAAGTCTTCAATCTTTAACTGTGTAGCTCCTTGACCTCTTCTCCTATTTCTGCATTTCATCATAACTTCTCTTGCACACTCCGTTTTCCTTTTATGTCATCGCCAAGCCCAAAGAAGTTTCACAGACCTTGAACTTCTCTACAGGAATGATCTAGTAGAGCATGTCCGTCAGATCAGAATCCACGTGCCCAACCATCTTTGCTCCTGTCTTCTCAAAAGAAAAAACGTGTCTTCTTACCATCTCACCGCTACCCAATATTGCTTGCCGGGGTACTTGCTCACAACATTGATAGCCTGTGAAATAACCGGTCTAATCCAGATCATGGCATACACTGCCAACCGCATTTGAATAAGGCTCATGAGATATCCTGCTTTTCCTCATCTGTTTCAGGACATGTCCTAAGGAAAACTTGAGGAAAGATGCATAGGGAACGCTCTCCAGCTTTACCTGGCCCATCATATCCTTGATCAATACATACACACAAGGTATTCCTCCTGTGATTACCAAAGCCTACTCCTCCTTCAGTCTCAATGCCGAGAACCATCTTTGCAGCCCCCCGATCCTTCATCCTGAATGTCCCACTTAACCGAGTCTTCAGTACATTGATTTCAGACATGTCATAATTGGCGATCTACACGTCATCAATTCCTTACTCATCATGAAGGAATCAAACCACTGCCTAGGCGACAGGTCGAACCACGACCTCCTGCAAAGTCTTTTCTCAGCCCCTTTAACTTCGAACTACTTTGGTTGTTTCATGTAAGTCTTCTCTTCACTTTCCCTTGCTGAAGTGCAGACTCCACATCCATCCTTCCAGCTCAAGATCACTTTGGCCAACCAGCGCCAATCACGGATCTAATAGACACCTGCTATACCATCGGTGTGAATATCTCTGAGAAGCCGATCCCTTCTCTCTGAGCATAACCCTTCACTACCAACATCGCCCTGTATTTATGCTGTATCCTCCTGAAGATCCACCTGCATCTAACCACTTTTCGGCCCACTGGAAGCTCCACCCGCTCCCATATGTCGGTCTGGTACAACGAATCCATCACATCGCCCATAGTCACCTTTCACTTCTCAGCACCAGGCTCACCTAGAGCCATCTGAATAGAAGATGAATCCCCTGCGATATTGGAGTCGTCCATGTACTTCACCGATATCCTGCGATCATGCCGTGTGATTCTTCTCACAAGTGGCTACTCCACCTACTCTATATCCATGTCCGCACGTCTCAGCCTTCATGTCCTGCCCATTCATGTGGCCATGCCCATCATGCCACACACGTGCAGAGGTGGAATCCGCTACATCTACTTTAGATTTACCGTTTGAAGTGCTCCCGATCAACCTATACAAGTTACCGAGTCGTTGCGCTTTCATGATTACCTGTGCCCTCTTAGATACTTTAAGATTACCATCAATACTTGTGTACTTGCATCCTTTTACCTCAAGTACACTAAGAGAAATCAGATTCTACTTCAGATCAGGAACGTGCCTGACATCAGTCAGGGTGTGCTCCACCCCATCAAACATCCTGATGCGCACCGTACCAACAACTACAACATTACATGCAAAGCCATTGCCCATAAACACCTGTCCACCATCGCACTCCCTGTAGCTGACGAACCAACTTCGATGAGGAGTCATGTGAAAAGATGCCCCTATGTCTAGCATCCACTCGTCCTTATGATTATCGTATGACTGCCTGATCGAAAACACAGATAAAACATCACCATCACATCCACTCGATTCATCTGAAGTGGCAACATTGACCTCCCTATACAAAGCCTTAGAATCTTCTCTCCTCGATTTAGGACTTTCACAATCCCTCTTCACATGTCCTTCCTTCTCACAGTTCCAGCACTTTACCTTCCCTTTGCCCTTGCCCTTGGATTTGGATCTAGAACCTGAAGAACCTGTACCTTGTCCAGAATTACTACCCACTGTAAACAGTGCATCAGAAGACGTTCCTATGTCACTGTTTAGTTGTCTCATAGCCTTCCCTTGAAGAGCCGAGATAACGGTATCGACACTTAGGGTTTTGTTCGTGCTGCACATAGTGTTCTTGAATGCCTCAAAAGACGCTGGGAGAGAATTTAGCAACATATATGCCTGTTCTTCATCTTTCATCACTTCCTCCATATCCAACAATTTGAAAACTAATTTATTAAAGTTGCTGATGTAAGCCTCCAGATCTCCACCCTCTGCCATCTTGAAGTTATACCACTGCCGCTTCGAGTGCAGGCAATTTTCAGAGGATTTCTTCGCATAAACATCCTCTAACTTCGCCCATAACTTAGCCGCAGTTTTCTCCCTCAGGACATTATACAGAACCTCATCCGTAAGACATAAACGGATCGATGATAATGCCTTCTTATCAAGAGTATTCTAATCACCATCAGTCATAGTAGACTTTCGCTCCTCAAAAGCACCATCTTCGCCTTGCTTGATTAAGGAACTCATCATCTTGATATTCCATAACTCAAAATTATTTTTCCCTGAGTACTTCTCAATATCATACCTGGTGCTCGCCATTATTACTAATCCCTCAAATTCAGATCTGTGCCCCAACGATAGCTTTGATACCAGTTGTTGGGAATTTTGACCTGTGGAATCACACAGATCTAGATCCAGGATAGCACCAAGAGAACACACAGATTTTACGTGGAAAACCCACTCGGGAAAAAACCACGGCACAAAGCGACAGATCTCCACTATGAAAAATAGAAATTACAAAGAGATAGGACTTACCTGATTCGAACAACCTCGAATCTAGCCCTTTTGCTACACCCTCTTTTGGAAACCCTTCGAATACTTTCCCATACCCTAGAAAAACCCTAGGAACACCTATTTATAGTTTAGGCAACTTCTCTTCCGCATCCCAGTTGCGAAAGGACACAGATTTCCTCAATCCGCAAAATTGTGGAACGAATCTGCGTAACCTTCGACTAATCGAAGAGGAGCTACGACTAGTCGAAGCTACGATTGGTCGAACAAACCCTACGACTAGTCGAAGGTGGTCCGGACATGAAAAACATAGCCGCTGGACTAGTCATGGCTGACCCACGACCAGTTGAACGACACTCAAAAAACAGATTTAAGACTTTTTTCTCAACATAAGGACACATGAGTCACGCATGAGACTAGTATACTTGTACAGTGACTGGATTGGAATCTATACATTGCTTGTAAGTAATTGGTTTGACAACTAGTGGTTCAATTCACAAATTGTATATGATCAAGCATTAGTCATCTACAAGGTCATCACATGAGATTCATTCGATCAACCTATAATTCATCTCTGCTGAAATAAATAGGGTTAATTACATAGTCTGACAGGGTATGAAGTCGGTCATATTAATTCATATAAGATCTTATCTTGATCATCTCATGAACTAGGATAGAGGCATATCTCATATGTACATATGCATCTTAATATACATCATTATTGTTATGCATACCTTGCACATTAGTCTACATTGTGCGAGAATTGAACCTTGCCTTTAATCAACGAATGTTAGCCACATCTCATTACGAAGGCTATCTAAATATCTTAGTGCATACATCACATTCATATATATATATATATATATATATATATATATATATATATAAATTCAAATACAAAAAATCTCAATATAATCTAATGAATAAATATATAAGTGTGTCAATAATAATTTGATAGGTTACATAAAGTCTAACAATGTAACTTGAAACTTCTCTCCTCCCCATGTCTCTCTCTTTTTGAGTGTAGCCACAAGCTATTTCTCCCTCCTCATTTAGCTCACAACTTTCCTCACCATCTATTGCCGGTCTCTCTTTCTCTATGTTAAGAAAAATCTTGATGCTCTTGTAGAAATTGCATATGTAGAATATAAGTAATTAGGATTTAAGTGGTGAGTTTATGGGTCCCATTATGAACTGATAATCATTCTTATTTGGTTATTTGAATAATAGGATTGGTGGACATTTATTAGAAATTTAGAAATGAAAAAAAATCCAATGGTCCTATTTCCACAAACAATTGTCACTGGGGCTATCCTATAGATCTGATTTTGGAACTGTGACTTAGCTCCGGTGTGTTCCACTTCCACAATTTAGTTTGTTCAAATTGAGTTAATGCATGCTGCATGCAACAATATCATAATTTAAAATTAGGTTGCCTGGACCATCATTCGTGATAGGTCACTCTGTTTTGGTTGGGTCAAGTGGGTCTGGCATGCCCAACTGCCACCCAAGATCTTAGTTTTTGTGTGGAGGCTTCTGAATAATGCTATCTCGATCGACGTGGCCATCCAAAAAAAAGGGTTCAGCTGGCATCAAAATGTTCATGTTGTCCAAGCGCTCAAGGATCTTGTCCCGCTTCCGTATCTCTATTTCATTTATTCATGAGTGGGAGTCTATTATCCACTGTTTGAGTATTCTTCTCTTCTGCTTTTAGCTTGGCGTTTCCTTCCTTAGCGTTCATTGAGGGCTGCCTCTCGAATTGGCGGCGGCTGAACTAGCCTTCGAGTCATGTTCCTCTTCTGTAGGGCCTAACTCCCTATCTTGTCTTATGGGAGATCTGGTTGGCCAGGAATTCGGCCAGGTTTGATGGGGCTCCCCCTATTGCCTCATTGGTGATTGCCAGGGTGAAGTGAAGGCTTTCTTACATGATTTCACTAGAGTCGAAGGGCGGGAAAGGCTTCCATGTCCTCCAGCGGTGGATCGGGAGGCTGGGCATCATCCCCCTCTCACTACTCCTCCCTCCTTTTCCGTTGTTAAATGGATTAGGCCATGTATGGGGTGTGCGAAACTTAATGTCGATGGTTTGCGGCCTTGGGGAACCCTGGGATGTCAGGGGGAGGTGGCGTCTGCAGACATCAGGACAGGGAGCTGTGCTTCGCTTTCTCAGTGGGCTACGGCCCAGGTTCCAACACAAGAGTAGAAGTGCACTACAAGAAATCCAACTTTTAGCGACGAAAATTTTCGTCGCTAATTTCATCGCTAAAACAGAATGAAAAAATGCCAAAGGGAAGCCTTTTAGCGACGAAACTTTTCGTCGCTAAAAAAAGTTTAGAAGACTTTTAGCAACGAAAGTTTTCGTTGCTAAAGATATTGTTCCACTCATCAATTTTTCGCTCTTAAAAATATTGTTCCACTTTTAGCGACGAAAATATTCGTCGTTAAAAAAACCTCACAAGACTTTTAACAGAGAAGTTTTCGCTGCTAAAAATATTCGTTCCACTTTTAGTGACGAAAATTTTCGTCACTAAAAAAACTTAAGACTTTTAGCGGCGAAAATTTTTGCTGCTAAAAAATATTCAATCCAGTTTTAGTGACTAAAATTTTCATCGCTAAAAAAATATTACAAACCTTTTTGGCGACGAAAATGTTCGTCGCTAAAAAATCATTTAAGAAAATTTTTAGCGACGAAAATGTTCGTCGCTAAAAATAATTACAAAACATTTACAAAACTTTTAGCTACGAAAATTTTCATCGCCAAAGATAATTGTAGAACTTTTAGCGACGAAAATGTTCGTCGCTAAAAAACATTTACAAAACTTTTTAGCTACAAAAATTTTCGTTGCTAAAAGTCTCCTTAAAAAAAAAAAAAAAAATTCCATCACAAAATTCCTAATATACACCTGTTAACAATATATTTCATCATATTCATCCTGATATACACCTGTTATATTTCATCATATTCACATTCACATCCATCTAAACCCAAACTAGTAAATCCATTCAAACATAAACTACATTCATCCAAACACAAACAATCTTATCCACATCACATTCATTCACACATAAATACATATAAACTTAACATCATAAACAAATATATAAAAAATCATAAAGATGAAGGCGGAGGTGGTGAGGTATCGGTGGGTAAGTGTGCAGTGAAAGCCTGAAATATCTTCGTCATCCGTCGCTCATGCTCCACCCACATCTCCTCCATCCTCCTCTCCTGCTCCTCCCTTTGCCTTACCAGCTCCTCCTCCATCCTCCTCTGCCTCGCCAGCTGATCCTCCATCCTTCTCTCCTGCTTCTCTTCCTGCCTCGCAAGCTGATCAATCATCTTCCTCTCCTGCTTCTCTCTCTGCCTGTCTAACTGATCTTTGAAGTCATCGATGACGACCTGTAGGTGTTGAACCTCTTTCTTTGCGGTATCAGCTCGGCGTACGGCACTGTCGCCAACGACGATGGATCGACTAGAGGCAGCTCTAGCGGGTGCCATGAGCTTGGCACCATGGCCAAGCCCACGCACATATTCAGAACTGGTGCCAAGCACCTGACTCAGGATCTCTGGCTCACTCCACTGAGTACCATCGGGAGTGGGCTGATTGTGCAAGGTGTCCATCTCCTCCTGTAATGAAAACATATGAATTTTTATAATAAATGACATTATTATAATTTAATGCAATTAAATTTTATAATGTAAGAATTTTTACTCAAATCTCGCTAGCTCTAAAATGTACCCAAGATCCGCTGACAGTGAGTCCCTCTGTAGAAGTCTACTGGTCCGGGCTCTTGGCCAGTGACAAAATCTCGCTGCACAATCGAAAAGACAATAGAGTTAATATAAATGCATGGAAAGAATATATAAATGTAATAATTACCAGTACTTTCTTACCATGTCATGATGAAGTCGTACAAATGACTTTGAACCAGCTATGTGGTTCACTTCTAACTTTCCCCTGTTGTCAGAATTTATTTTACTCCTTTTCTAAACACATTATTTATAATATATTGTTATTAATTATGAATTTAATTATTACATTAAGATATCGTAAATAAGTAAATATTACCTGAAAAGAATCAGATGAAAACTTATCGCAGAGTATCTACTAGTACCCATCGGTCACGTGCGGCGATGCGGACTATACGGCCTCCTTGTGGCTCATGCACCGCTTGTACTGCCGGTGTAACTTACCGCGGCAATTGATTAGGGTCAAATATTGCATATCAGACCCAGTAATTATCTGATTTTACATACATGATAATGTTTAATGCTAGATTTTAATTATATTTTTGTTACAGGAGGAAATTAGGAGCATGTATTGAAAAATGATGTTAAAAGCATGGATTTGACGCTCTGAAATTACCAGAGCACGAAATGGATTCCAGAAAACTAATAGTGAAGAATATACACGTCTGGGATCTGAGGAAAGCACGCCAAAGGGGCTCGAAAAGGGTCCAGAATGCAAGATCACATATTTTCCGCCATCTGATCAACTCAAAACTTCATACATGTGATGAAGGCCATAAATCAACCGTACATATTAAATTTCAGCCATTGATGATCTCGGGAAGTGCTCCAACTGACAAATCAGCCCACGAATCGTTGATTTCAGGCCCACCTGATAGCAGGATATGCCTCAACTTTGGTCTCGACGGTTAATATAGTTTGAGAAAGGGAATGGACGGATTGGATTTCGTAACAACATCATAGTGGGTCCTATATGTGGTGCATGTACATCATGTACACTACACACCAAAGAATAAGACACACGCACCGGCCGTTCGGTCGAACAGCGCTGACCCGCGCTTTCGTCGAACACAACGTCGTCATGCGAAGCGTTCGTGGCCGCAAAAAACGACGTGGTGGTCGTTGATTGTGGGCCCACATTGTCCGGAATGATGATCCGCACCGTCCATTAAGTCTCTAAGGCCCCTGTTACAAGGCCTAGGTGGCAATATTTGAAGAAACAAATATAATGGGATCATAACCATTCAAATACAAAACGGACGGTGGCTTTAAAGATTAAGTGGGTTGCACCAAGGGATGGCCAAAAATCCCCTTTCCTAACTGGTTTTTCGAGGGGAATACAATGAACGGCACTGATTCTCCAGATAATCAGAGGAATGGGCCCCACCATCATCGCAGCGCCGGTTTGGCGTCCGCGTAACACACGGCCGCTGGCCGTTTTGCGAATTATTGTGGGCCCCACCCGTCAACCGTACGGCCGATCCTAGCCGTCCATCGTGTAGAGGGCCATGAATACTACAAAACCATGCTGATAATTCACTCCCATGCGTACACACGTGCGTGATACAGAGGTCGCAAAAGGGGATGCCCGGCGACGTTCAAAACTGATCTTTTCGTATTTTCTTCTGTGGGCCGCGTTAATGGACGTTCAAAACCACTCATTCTTGACTGAAATTTCGTCCTGAATCCAATGGACGGGGTGGATTTTCTAGAAAACACCTCTGTGGGGCCCACCGATCACGGTTGCAAAAATTTGTACTCCGAGTCCTTCTACGACTCTGCCACCGATTCCAGCCATCCGGCAGCTATAAAAGGGGAGTTATGGACGTGGGAAAGGCATTCAGGACCAGGGAATTCGAGATCCAGAGTCAGGGAGAGAAGAAAGAGAAGAAAGAAGAGAGGGAGATCGTTTGGTTTGGTGTTCCATTTTTTTTATGAATTTTATTTATCCATCTCTTTTTATGGATTTTATGGGTCACTAATCTCTCAGCTAGGGCTGAGATGAAGCCCCTAATTTGATTAGTTCTTGTATTGGTTGATTTACTTTGAATATTAATTAATTTGTTTCTTTCTCTAAGTGGGCTTGATGGGTTTAAATTCCATACTTCTCCATCTATGAACTTGATCAAAGTATATATATGGATGTTGTTTGATACTTATTACAGTGCTTGGTCGATCAAGAACAGTTTCCTATAGAGGAAGAAACAGGATGCTTTAATGAATGTACATTCCATGTACCCGACCAAGGACATGGAATATGTTATTTATGGCATTGCTTAAAGGAATTAGACATTCTGTATGCCCGAGTCAGGACACAGATTGTGCTTTCTCTGTATAAGTGGTATCAATTTAGATCAAGGTGAATCAACAGACAAAACAAGGGTTAGGATAATTAGGGGTAGATTCGAAAGTCCTAGTGCTCTCTCTCTGATTGAATTTTCTTCCCTGTTCTTAATTGTTTTTCATAGAATTGTGCTTAGTAATTAGTTTCATTATTTGTTGGATTAGTTAAGGAGAATCATAGATTTGAATTGTGACGTCCAGTCTTCGTGGGAACGATCTCGTAATATTACCGTATCTACATCTGATTCGTATACTTGCGAGTTTAAAAATCATTTAAATCGTGTTGGTTTAAATAAAACATTAAGTTTTTGGCGCCGCTTCTTGGTGTTGTTTAAGCCCAAATTAAATTTAGGGTTCTCTCTTATCATAATTCATAGTCTTAGGATTTTACTAACTTTAGTTTTGGAATTTTTTTTATTTAATTTTTAGAACTAACCTTTCTGTCTTGTAGGGTCGTTGATAGATATTTTAACTTGGTAACTTCGTCCTAATTTCGTTACTTTCTTTATTTTTTCTAGATTAGGTTTTATCCCCTAGATACTAACTTGTTTGTTTTGTTGTGCAGGTTTTTAACATAGGAACTTCTACTCTGGTAACATCTTTCTAACTTCTCCTTTACTTTCGGTATTGCTGTAGGATTTTGATTTCTTCTAGGATTAGACTCAGAGTTAAGGTTCTACCATGGAATCGTGGGTACATGCATATGCTGAGTTGGATAGGTTTTATTGGGAAATGCCTGAAGGTTGTGGAATTCAACATATACCTCAAGATTTCTCTCCATCGAGAACAGACCTTGAGAACCGACTAGAACGTTATGTTCCATCGGTTAGTAGGGCCGTATACGATCATCATTATGGGAATGAGGATTATTATCAACCATCATATTCTCCCATGTATGATCAGTATGACTATAACCAGTGGAATCATCAAAACTGGGAAGATGAACCAACAACATATTGTAATAATTATTCTCTTGGATCCCATACCTTTGAGATCCAACCAGAAACGATCCAAGAGGATTCATGTTTTGATCCAGAACAATTAAACCAGCATGTTGCAAAATTGATGAAATCATTAGAAGCACTCAATTCGCGCATTGAAAGGATAGAGGAAGCTCGCTCATCCCAACTACAATCCAATCCAGAAATACAATGCGAAGAAAGTGATCCTCACTCGCTTTTGATGAAATCTGGAATTTGGAATGAGGAGTTGGATTCCATTAATGAGTATACGATTCAATTCCCCGATGAGTCGATCTCAATGACTGTTCAAAAGGATGGGGAAGAAACATGGTTGTCTTTCAAATATAATGATGATGACACACCCCACTCACATGACACACTTGAGTTCAATAAAGAGGAAGAGGTTAGTTTATACGAACCTCAACCTAATCTGGAAATAGAATGTGAGGAAAGCGATCTCATCCCAAGTGTGCACTGCATGGAAGTAGATGATGATGCATATTGGGAAGATGATTATGAATGTGCAACCCAAATTCCCTTCGCATCAATCTCAAATTTGGTCCAAGTCAATGATCAAGACGTACACGAAGTGGTCGGTCATAATGAGCCACTCCCCTCCTCTAACATGTCTGATTTAAAGGTAGAGGACGGGCCCCTCACAACCGACCTTTCTAATTCTTGTGAAACGTATTTGGACCACTCCTCTGAATTTCATGAAGATATGATTCGGGAGATGGACGAGCTACTTGATATGACTCTTGAATTTGAAACCACCCAGTTGAGGCCACCATCTGAACTGTTGAATAATGACGATTCATCACCTCTTCTGAGTAGTATCAATGAACAGAGTCCACACATCAATGCTACGTATACTGATCCTCAATCTGTCTGTGCAGGGCTGGAGCAAGAGAGCACACCTCCGGTTACCTTCAAAAATGATGGATTCCTTGAGCAGATCATCACGAGCTCTAATGTGGACAATGAGTCACTCTCAGCTGAATGTCCCAACTCTTTGGATGATTGCTTGGCACACTTTGCAGATTCAGATGATCCCATGTTAAGAGACATAGTGAATGCCTTGCAAAACAATATCTCGGTAGTCATCACTGACCGAGAGGACCCTTACTCTGAAGCCCCTCCTTCCATAGATCCTCACTATTTACCAATAAGGGAGGTAGAGCTAAAAATTGAACCGAAGTCTGTTACTTCGAAATGTGTTGAGACTACGTCACTTTCTGAGAATTTTTCTGACTTTCATCTATGTGTAGTCTCTGATTCACCATGGGATACTAACTTGAAACTTCTTCTTCGCAGGTGAATCATATATACTCTGATACCTCGTGAATCAACGAAAAATTTTTGATGAGGTACGTAAGTTTCTCTGGAATGTCGTGCTCCAGGGCATCCAAGCCTATTGCAAAAAGGGCTTTTGGATGATCCTGTTAAGAAACCTACTGAGAAATTTATCACGATACTGGTCGGAAGAGGAACCTTGCAGCATGACTGAGTAGTTTTTCCCTGCTTTCTTAGGACTAGAGTAGTTTCCTTTCTGTTGTTTTAAGATAGACGGTAAACTTAGCGCTCCTGGGAGGCAACTCAGTCTTTTGTTTTATGCTTTTTTTCTAGTTAGTTACTTCAATGTTTGTGGGTAACATTACTGTAAACCCTCATGAGACTACAACTCGTCCACTAGGGGTAACCTAGGGGTTTAAAGGCTTATTGCATGCGCTAAATGCAATCGAGAGCACCTGCGAAAGTGGTATAGGTAGGATCTTCTTTTGTTTTTATTTTTGTTATTTTTTCTTATGTTGATTTCTCTCTTGTGCTAACCTGTTTGCGATGATATTTTTTCTGAGGACACCTCTTGATTCTCCGTCCAGGTACTATCTTTCCCTCATTCCTCTTTTATTTTCGTTGTCCCATATGCATTGTATGCTTATTTCTTTTACATTGAGGACAATGTAGATTTTAGGTTGGGGGTGGGAGATTAGGTTACCTAATCAGTATTTTCTTGGTCTTGAGCAAAATTTGTGAAAATTTTAAAATTTTTTCTGGAATTTCTATTGAATTCAAAGTGATTTCGAAGGATAGTTGTGAATTTAACATTATAAGATGCGTGGTGTTCGTAACTTATGACTCTTGGATTCGGCCATCTGCTTGATTTCACAGTCAATTTTGAATTGCTAATCCATGATTAGAAGTTATAAACATTGATTGAGCCATGATTTCACATATCACATCTTGCTTACACATTAAGTGTTGGTTCGATAACTGAATGATTAACTTGGTAAAAAGAAGAATTAAAAGTCTAAGTCACATAATCTTCACCATAGGTTTGCTCCCTATAGATGAAGATTTGATTCCTCATAGTTGACATAAAAAAAAAAAAAAAAAAAAAAAGTTAGGCGACAAGTTTTCGCCATAGGTTTGCTCCCTATAGGTGAGAATTTGATTCCCCTCATTTGCGTTATTGCTCATAAAGAATATCTAAAGCTGGTAAGATGAAAGTTAATCTATGAGATAAGTGTTGGTTTCAAGCTTGGTTGTCACAAATTACTAATGATATCATGAAATTGACAATTGGATCTTTTACTGATTGTAAGTCGATATTACACTTTACATTCATGGAGCTCAATGTTCAGAATTGTTCCAATTAATGGATTAATAATTTGAAATTAATTATGAAATCTGCTTAGAGCTTGATTCCAGAGAAAATTCTACTTACCATTCATGAATCTTAGAATTTTTACATCTCAGCTATCTGTTCACTTGTCACTTGGGTTTTACAGGAATTGTCTTTTATTTAAAATTAATTTTCGCATGTTTTGCTCGGGACTAGCAAAATGCTTGGTTGGGGGTTGTGATCAGGGGTCAAATATTGCATATCAGACCCAATAATTATCTGATTTTACATACATGATAATGTTTAATGCCAGATTTTAATTATATTTTTGTTACAGGAGGAAATTAGGAGCATGTATTGAAAAATGATGTTAAAAGCATGGATTTGACGCTCCGAAATTACCAGAGCACGGAATGGATTCCAGAAAACTAATAGTGAAGAATATACATGTCTGGGATCTGAAGAAAGCACGCCAAAGGGGCTCGAAAAGGGTCCAGAATGCAAGATCACATATTTTCCGCCATCTGATCAACTCAAAACTTCATACATGTGATGAGGGCCGTAAATCAACCGTACATATTAAATTTCAGCCATTGATGATCTCGGGAAGTGCTCCAACTGACAAATCAGCCCACGAATCGTTGATTTCAGGCCCACCTGATAGCAGGATATGCCTCAACTTTGGTCTCGACGGTTAATATAGTTTGAGAAAGGGAATGGACGGATTGGATTTCGTAACAACATCATAGTGGGTCCTATATGTGGTGCATGTACATCATGTACACTACACACCAATGCCAAGACCGCACTAGCGGTTCGGTCGGGCCGCCAGCCGACCAGCGCTTTCGTCGAACGCATATGACGTCCCATGAATGCGAAGCGTCCGTAAAAACGACTGTGGTCGTTGATTGTGGGCCCCAGCTGTTGTCCAGAATGATGATCCAGACCGTCCATTAAGTCTCTAAGGCCCCTGTTACCAAGGCCTAGGTGGCAATATTTGAAGAAACAAATATAATGGGATCATAACCATTCAAATACAAAACGGACGGTGGCTTTAAAGATTAAGTGGGTTGCACCAAGGGATGGCCAAAAATCCCCTTTCCTAACTGGTTTTTCGAGGGGAATACAATGAACGGCACTGATTCTCCAGATAATCAGAGGAATGGGCCCCACCATCATCGCAGCGCCGGTTTGGCGTCCGCGTAACACACGGCCGCTGGCCGTTTTGAGAATTATTGTGGGCCTCACCCGTCAACCGTACGGCCGATCTGAGCCGTCCATCGTGTAGAGGGCCATGAATACTACAAAACCATGCTGATAGTTCACTCCCATGCATACACACGTGCGTGATACAGAGGTCGCAAAAGGGGATGCCCGGCGACGTTCAAAACTGATCTTTTCGTATTTTCTTCTGTGGGCCGCGTTAATGGACGTTCAAAACCACTCATTCTTGACTGAAATTTCGTCCTGAATCCAATGGACAGGGTGAATTTTCCAGAAAACACCTCTGTGGGGCCCACCGATCACGGTTGCGAAAATTTATACTCCGAGTCCTTCTACGACTGCGCCCGATTCCAAATGACCATCCAACACTATAAAAGGGGAGTTATGGACGTGAGAAAGGCATTCAGGACCAGGGAATTCGAGATCCAGAGCCAGGGAGAGAAGAAAGAGAAGAAAGAAGAGAGGGAGATCGTTTGGTTTGGTGTTCCGTTTTTTTATGAATTTTATTTATCCATCTCTTTTTATGGATTTTATGGGTCACTAATCTCTCAGCTAGGGCTGAGATGAAGCCCCTAATTTGATTAGTTCTTGTATTGGTTGATTTACTTTGAATATTAATTAATTTGTTTCTTTCTCTAAGTGGGCTTGATGGGTTTAAATTTCATACTTCTTTATCTATGAACTTGATCAAAGTATATATATGGATGTTGTTTGGATGCTTATTACAGGTGCTTGGGTCTGATCAAAAACAGGTTTCCTATAAGGAAGAAACATGATGCTTTAATGAATGTACATTCCATGTACCCGACCAAGGACATGGAATATGTTATTCATGGCATTGCTTAAAGGAATTAGACATTTTGTATGCCCGAGTCAGGACACAGATTGTGCTTTCTCTGTATAAGTGGTATCAATTTAGATCAAGGTGAATCAACAGACAAAACAAGGGTTAGGATAATTAGGGGTGGATTCGAAAGTCCTAGTGCTCTCTCTCTCTGATTGAATTTTCTTCCCTGTTCTTAATTGTTTTTCATAAAATTGTGCTTAGTAATTAGTTTCATTATTTGTTGGATTAGTTAAGGAGAATCATATATTTGAATTGTGACGTCCAAATTCGTGGGAACGATCTCGTAATACGTACCGTATCTACATCTGATTCGTATACTTGCGAGTTTAAAAATCATTTAAATCATGTTAGTTTAAATAAAACAGTAATCTTTAAACTGCTCCTTCATCATGTCGTCGACGGCATGGGAGATGTACGAAACACTAAAATCCAAGTCAAATTTATCCTGCAGTTTCGTAAATAATAGATTAAGGCAATAAATTTATTAAGAAAATAACTTAACCGTAAATGAACTTTTATAAAATAAATTTTAATTTACTAAAATTTACCTGAAGGCGCTGACGAATGAGCTGCTTCACATCATCTGTCGGTGGTGGGGAGGGGGGGATCAGAGATCGGCATAAGACACCGACCTCCAACTTAAACAACATGGCATTATTTCCAACAGGTCTAATGTAGTCCTGTGGGAACTCTACCGTCACCCTACCCTCACGCGTAAGTCGCTCTAAAAGCAACCCACGCGTGGGTTCACATCCTCGTCGGCTGGTCGACAATGATGTTGCAAAAAAAATATGTAAGTTTAAACATAAACAGAAATTATTAAAAGAAATATATGTCTAGACTTACATGCAGTGCCTGGTGTATGCGCGATTGAGGGATCAGACGCCTACGACGCAACATGTGACGGCGATGCTGGTTCCGTCGCATCACAGGTAGAAGGAGTAAATCCAGTGCGCAACGATGTATTCTCCCACCTGGTGCCATCACTGAATATGTGCGAGATACGAACTTATAAATTTAAATAATGTCAATACAAGTGGAAAATATACTAGAACATTATACAAGTAGTGTTGACGGTACAATGCATTTATGCTTATGCTTAGAGAGATGATTAAAATATGATTAGACCATTACACTATAATGCAAGCAGAATATAATGCATTTGTGTTTAAGTTATAGGTCTAGGTTTAAGTTAAGGTTTAGGGATTCGGGTTTGGGTTTGGGTTTAGGTTATAGGTTTTGGTTTAGGTTATATATAGGTTATAGGTTTAGGTTAAGGTTTAGGTTTAGGTTATGGGTTTTGGGATTTAAGAATAGGTTTAGGTTATAAGTATAGGTTTAGGATGGGTTATAGGTCAAGGTTTAAGTATTTGAGTTTAGGTTAAGGTTTAGGTTTAGGTTATAAGTATAGGTTTTGGGATTTGAGAATAGGTTTAGGTTATAAGTATAGGTTTAGGTTGGGTTATAGGTTAAGGTTTAGGGATTTGAGTTTAGGTTTAGGTTATAAGTATAGGTTTTGGGATTTGAGAATAAGTTTAGGTTGGGTTATATGGATTCACTATTCATTTGCTTAGTTAATTTGTGTTGAAAATATTTCTCAATAAGGATTTATTGTCCTTAAATATCCTGATCATATTAGACACATCTACTTGTGGCTAAGGAGAGAAATTATCCATGGATCTTATTTTCTTAGTTATGACTGTATAAGAACTTGAAAATGCCTATACATCTTTAAATTGTTATCCTGATCATATTAGACACATCTACTTGTTTGAAAGATGTGTACATGGGCTATTGTCTTTTTGATAGTGTTGTTTCTGTGCTCTACAAATTTGGGGCATGTTGTTAATTTATGAAATTAGAGGAAGAGGAGCTTTTGTTTTTCTAATCTGTTAGTACAATTGTTTTATTTTCTTTGTTTGTTTACACACACACACACACATCTCATCCTGCTCTTGATTTGATAAGAGTTAAAGAAAAATAGGAAGAAGTTGGAAGTTTAACCTCAAATATAACAATGAATTGCTAACATGGGCATGTGATTGTACTAAGAACCCACAATATCTGCAATATTTGTACTTGAGATTGGGTTGTAGACCCGGATGTGCGTCAGATCTATCTGGATGAGCGGGGTCCCTAAAAGGTGGGAACCGCTGTTATGACCATGATGAAGCTGTCCATTTCCTATGGACATATTGGAGGGGCCTGACCATTTGGATAAGCCGTAATTTTGTATTTGCTTGAAATTAATGGAGCAGACTCGGATGTGCGTCGGAACTATCCGGATGAGCGGGGGTCCCTGGAAGGTGGAAACCGCTGTTATGACCATGATGAAGCTGTCAATTTCCTATAGACAGCATTGGAGGGGCCTGACCATTTGGACAGACCATGTTTATATCTGTATTTGCAGGGATCACACCCTTAACCTAAACCATACCCTAAACCTATAACCTAAACCCATTATCAAATCTCCAAAGCTATAACCTATAACCTAAACCTAACCCTAAACCAAAACCTATAAGCTAAACCTAAACCTAAACCTATAACCTAAAACCTATACCTAAACCTAAAACCTAAATGTATTCTCAAATCCCTAAACCTAAACCTACACCTAATCCTAATCTCAACTCCCTAACCTAAACCTAAACCTAAACTTGAAAACCCAAACCTAAACCCTATCTCAAACCCGAACCCGATTTCCTAAACCTAAACCTTAACCTATTCTCAATTCCCTAAAGCTATAGCTTATAACCTAAACCTAAACCTATAACCTTAACTTAAATCTAAAACCTAAACCTAAACCTAAAACCTAAATGTATACTCAAATCCCTAAACCTAAATCTTAACCTATTCTCAATTCCCTAAACCTTAACCTATAACCTAACTTAAACCTAAACCTATAACCTACACTTATAACCTAAAACCTAAATGTATTCTCAAATCCCTAAACTTAAACCTTAACCTATTCTTAATTCCTTAAACCTTAACCTATAACCTAACTTAAACCTAAACCTATAACCTACACTATAACCTAAAACCTAAATGTATTCTCAAATCCCTAAACCTATACCTACACCTAATCCTAATCTCAACTCCTTAATCTAAACCTAAACTTGAAAACCCAAACCTAAACCCGATCCTGAACCCGAACCGAATTTCCTTAACCTAAACCTTAACCTATTCTCAATTCCCTAAAGCTATAACTTATAACCTAAACTAAACCTATAACCTAAAACCTATTCCTAAACCTAAAACCTAAATGTATTCTCAAATCCCTAAATGTAAACCCACACCTAATCCTAATCTCAACTCCCTAATCTAAACCTAAACCTAAACCTAAACTTGAAAATCCAAACCTAAACTCGATCCTGAACCCGAACCCAATTTCCTAAACCTAAACCTCAACCTATTCTCAATTCCCTAAAGCTATAACCTATAACCTATAACCTAAACCTAAACATAAACCTTAACCAAAACCTATAACCTAAACCTTAACCTATAACCTATAACCTAAACTTATAACCTTAACCTAAACCTAAAACCTAAACCTAAAACCTAAAACCTAAAACCTAAATCCGAAACCTAAACCTAAACTTAAACCTAAACCTAAATCTAAAAACTATAACCTTAACCTAAACCTAAACCTAAAACCTAAACCTAAACCTATAAACTAAAACCTAAAACCTAAATGTATTCTCAAATTCCTAAACTTAAACTTACACCTAATCCTAATCTCAACTCGTAACCTAAACCTACACCTACACCTAAACTTGAAAACCCAAACTAAATCCGATCCCGAACCCGAACCCGTTTTCCTAAACATAAACCTTGACCTATTCTCAATTCCCTAAACTATAACCTATAACCTAAACTTAAACCTAAACCTAAACCTAACGTAAACCTAAAACCTAAACCAAAACCAAAACCAAAACCATAACCTTAACTTAAACCAAAACCTATAACCTAAACCTTAACCTATAACCTATAACCTATAACCTATAACTTGTAACCTAAACTTAAACCTAAACTTAAACCTATAAACTAAAACCTAAAACCTAAAACCTAAATGTATTCTCAAATCCCTAAACGTAAACCTACACCTAATCATAATCTCAACTCCCTAACCTAAACCTAAACCTAAACTTGAAAACCCAAACCTAAACCCGATCCTGAACCTGAACATAATTTCTTAAACCTAAACTGTAACCTATTCTCAATTCCCTAAAGCTATAACCTATGTCACACCCCAAACTCGGAAAATGGGCTCACAAAATTTTCGATCACCGAATCCGGTGCCGGCAGCTCCCGTAGTACCCCATTCTCAGCTCTCAGCGCCCATACGCCAGATTCCGATCTTGGGATCCTACAAGGAGGATTTTCAGTATGATTTTTTTTTAAATGTAGCATAATCACAAGCATAACCAAGTCACAAAACAACAGCACCATATATCCACTATATTAAAAACTTTAAGTACAATGCTGAAAGGGAAAGATAAGGTGATCAAGAACTCCAAAACAAATGCAGTGCGCTCCTGCCCTCGCTTCGCACAAGGTTCTTCATCTCAATGATACCTATATGCAACGGTCGTGCATAAGCTTACAAAAGCTTAGAGGGTGGTGTAGGTATGTGTGCAAGGCAAGTGTCAAGTATACAATATCAGAGTAATGCAAAAATATACGGTAAGTCCATGAATGCTATCAGCTGTACCAAAACTATATGATGCAAGGCATGAATGCTATCGGCTATACCAAGGCCATGTGATGTGAGGCCTATGTAGCCAAATGTCATATGCGAGATGCAAAGTAAGCATGTCAGTCCTCATCAAGTACACATATTAGTACAGTTTCTCTCTAGATATCACCGAGGTCTAATACACCTCACACTGACTGCCTCCTCCCTAGCTGCACAGTCGAGTAAGTGGAAGAGACCACACTATCCGCCTGACCAATAGTCTGCCAATACCTACCCGGCTCGTCGATAGCGGACTCATTTGTGAGCTAGTCAAACTCAGCCTAGCTTATAGCCCTCTCACTCGGGCGGATAAGGCCACACCCCCTTTCAACCAACCACGACACATTGGGAGACGCTGCCTACTGGTATTCGGCACTCGGACGCTCGTGTATCCAATCGGTCTAGACGTTGGAGCATCTCCTGGTACCAAAAAGGTTTTGAAATTTTCACTCAAGGACATCCTAAGTGCCCACAATGCTAGAACCAATATTTTCGGTATTCGATATGACCATCCACGATGTGCCTGTGGAGGCCACGGCCCCGATGTCGCTAGGGCGTGCAGTGAATCACGACACACAATGCGAAATACATGAGTCACACCGTTAGTCATGAAGCAATCTCGTGCGTACTACGCGCTCATGTGGGGTACTTCGTCTCATAAAGAGTTCTGTAAATGTCTCAGCCTAACGGCTTATGCTATGATTAAACATTCTTCATATCAAGCATACGTATGATGCGTATGTGCATGAATCATGAAAGTGTACTAAGCATGTTATAAAGAAATGAACTATCCTTACATTGAAGATGGGCTTAGACGGCCTATACGCAACCAGTATAGGCCTATCAATGGGCCAAAGGGAGAGTTATAATGCGGACATTTAACCAACATTATTCTTACAATGTGGACGTCAAACCAACATTGCTCCCAAGGCATGACCGCTATAAACATCATTACACAAACCATGGTGGAATCACACATTGTAATGGGCCTGTGTACATCGCATTGGGCCTCGACCCATGGGCCTCCAATACATCAAACGGGCCTCATAACATGGGCCTTAATGGATGGGCCATGACTACATTAAGATGGGCCTCCTCAAATGGGCATTATAAATATCAAGGTGGGCCAATCACATGGGCCTCATGTATATAACAAGGTGGGCCTCAACGGATGGGCCATAACTACGTTGAGATGGGCCTCCTCAAATGGGCCCTATAAATATCAAGGTGGGCCTCAGCAACGGCCACAAATACATCAATATGGGCCCCATCACATGGGCCATATGTTCATCAAATGGGCCACACCAATGGGCCCCATGTATATCAAATGGGCCACACCAAATATAAGTGGTGATAATGATTTCCACCATTAAAATTCTTAAGGCCCACCATAACATATGTTTCCCATCCCACCTGTTCATAAATTAACATAGTGATAGATGAAGTGGAAACAACTATCAGCTTAATAGGAAACTTCTATGGCCCTTAGAAATTTTGAACAGTGGACGTCATTGTCCACTACCTTAAATGGTGGGGTCCACTTGAACTTTAAATCTGACTTATTTTTAGTCTCAAGCCTTAAAATGGGCTTTCAAAATGATTGGATAGCTTGGATGCAACACATGCATTATGGTGGGGTCCCACCATCAAATATATATATATCACTTATATATATATATATATATATATATATATATATATATAGAGAGAGAGAGAGAGAGAGAGAGGGGGGGGAGAGGGGGGGGGGTCCACTTGAATTATGGTCTGACTCGATCTTTAGCTCATGCCCAAAAATGAGCTTTAGAAATGGATGGACAGTTTAGATGCAGCAAATGCATCATGGTGGGTCACATACCTCTTGGTAGGGTTCACACGTGTGGCCCACCAGATGGAAGGATGGTTGGATATAACATAGACATCAAGGTGGGCCTACTGGTGCCGCACCCGAGTCAGGGGGGGGGGGGGTGTGGATAAAACACATACCTCACGGTGGGTTCGGTGGGTGTGGACGGTGGGGGATAAACACATACATCACTGTGGGTCCCACGTGGGGTCCACCACAATGTTTATAAGCCATCCAATCCATTCATAAGGTCACGCAGACCTGGATGAAGTGTAAAAACAAATTTCATCTTGATCCAAAACTTCTGTGAACCCAAAAAGGGTTTCAATGGCAGGTGTTAAGTCACCACTATTTTCTATGATGTGGGCCACCTGAGCCTTGGATGGGGCTGATATTTGGGTGGGGCTTGCTTCAGGAAGGGGCCCACATAACGAATGGGTTGGATGACGAACAAACATCATGGTGGGGCCCACATGTGGGGCCGTGATCCCTGGCCCGTCCACCCATACACAGTAGTAGGCGCTGCCCGCGCCTTTGACAGCAGCAGCGTTAGCTGCTGTGTGTGTATATATATATATATATATATATATATATATATATATATTAAAAAACACATTTTTCTCGCGGTTTTCCTCATGTGGGGCCCGCATTAGGTGAATCTACCCCAGCCAATGGATTCTACAGTCCATAACCCATCCATCAAGCCCAATATTGGGCATCTTTCGGCGTGTAGGAAAATTAGGATGAATTTAAACAGTGAAAATCACTGTTTTCAATGCTATGGCCCACCAGATACTTGGATCAACCTCATTTTTTGGCTCAACACTTAAAATGAAGTGGGGAAAGGAATGGACGGCATGGATTAAGTCCATACATCAAGGTGGGGCCTACACAAGTGGTCCACTCAAAAGCTTGTATAACTAAGCTAATATTTGTGTTTTCTTTCCACGTCCAGCATCCCTGGACGCTGGACGGTCTTGGCATACACATGCATAAGGTGGGCCTTGCTCAGGTGGGCCACCAACTGGATGCGTGGTATGGATAAAACATACATTAAGGTGGGGTCCATCCAAGTGGGCCACACACTACATCATCACTCAATAAGAATAAAAGAAAGAGAGGGAAAGAGAGAGAGAAGGAGAGAGAGATCGAGTGAAGGAGGGACCCTGGCACTATGGGCCCTCCCTTCCATGTTTGCAACATAAATCAAGGTGGGTCCCAATACATATAGGTCCACCGATTCGAATCAACGGTGGAGATCCTTTCTCCACCAAAATGTACGGTCTAGATGACCCTATTTATGCAAAGAAGATAAACATCATGATGGGGTCCATGGAAAATGGCCCCATCATGGAATGATCATGAGGATCAAGGTGGTCCATCGGCCACATCAAGGGTCCAAAGCGAGATCCATACCATTAATCGGTAGGCCTCACTTGGCCCATTATCAAAACATAAAAAAATCTAGCCTAATAAGCACCCACCGTTCAATCTTCTCGGTCCGTTGGAAATCCAATCACCTTGTAGTTCACTTTGATGGAGAGGATGAGAAATGAAGGGCTAGGATGATGAATTTTTGGGACGAAAAGTGGGCCACACACAAAACACACTTTCTCTCACCTTAGAAATGCATGGACGTGTGATGCTTTTGCTCGCTTGGGAAGTGTGGTGAGAAATGAGAGAGAGAGAGAGAGAGAGAGAGAGAGAGAGAGTTGTAAGGAGAAAGAGTGATGGATGTGAGTGACGGGTGAAGTGATGGTGTACTTGACATGTATGGGTGTGTAAGAGAGAGGGTGAGAGAGAGTTGACTTAGTGGTTGTTTGACTTGTGGAGAAAGAAAGCATGGGTGTGTGTACTTGACATGAGGTGATTGATTGATTGATTTGAGTGATTGATTGATGGGACATGTTGTAGAGATTTTCTTAGGATTGCAAACGCGCGGTGTTTTCTTCGAAATAAACGTCGGCCTGCATCTCTGGTCAGGGTATCGGATCGGTGCGTAAGACGCGGCGTTGGAACCGCGGCGACGGTGCGGTCGTAATGATATAAGTCTCGGATTAAACCGACTCAATTATACAGGATACGACTTAGGGTCGATCACAAATGTAATTATACGTGGCAGGTTGCCGAAATTTGACGAAAATGATTGCAGAAGTTGACGGAACAGTGCGGATACGGGTCTTACAACCTATAACCTAAACCTAAACCTAACCTAAACCTATAACCTTAACATAAACCTAAAACCTAAACCTAAACCTAAACCAAAACCTATAACCTTAACCTAAACCAAAACCTACAACCTAAACCTTAACATATAACCTATAACCTATAACCTATAACCTAAACTTATAACCTTAACCTAAACTATAACTAAAATCTAAACCTATAAACTAAAACCTAAACCTAAACCTAAACCCAAAACCTAAATGTATTTTCAAATCCCTAAACCTAAACATACACCTAATCCTAATCTCAACTCCCTAACCTAAACCTAAACCTAAACTTGAAAACCCAAACCTAAACTCGAACCCGATTTCCTAAAACTAAACCTTAACCTATTCTCAATTCCCTAAAGCTATAACCTATAACCTTAACCAAAACCTATAACATAAACCTTAACCTATAACCTAAATTTATAACCTATAACCTAACCTTAACCTAAACCTAAAACCTAAACCTAAACCTATAAACTAAAACCTAAACCTAAACCTAAAACCTAAATGTATTCTCAAATTCCTAAACCTAAACCTACACCTAATCCTAATCTCAACTCCTTAGCCTAAACCTAAACCCAAACCCGAACCCGATTTCCTAAACCTAAACCTTAACCTATTCTCAATTCCCTAAACCTTAACCTATAACCTAACTTAAACCTAAACCTATAACCTACACTTATAACATAAACCTAAACCTATAACCTAAACGTAAAACCTAAACCTATAACTTATAACCTAAATGTATTCTCAAATCCCTACACCTAATCCTAATCTTAACTCCCTAACCTAAATCTAAACCTAAACTTAAAAACCGAAATCTAAACCCGATACCGAACCCGAGCCCTCGACCCGATTTTCTAAACCTAAACCTTAACCTATTCTCAATTCCCTAAAGCTATAACCTATAACCTATAACCTATAACCTATAACCTAAACCTAAACCTAAACCTAAACCTAAAACCTAAACCTAAACCTAAAACCTAAATTTATTCTCAAATCCCTAAACCTAAATCTTAGCCTATTCTCAATTCCCTAAACCTTAACCTATAACCTAACTTAAACCTAAACTTATAACCTACACTTATAACCTAAAACCTAAATGTATTCTCAAATCCCTAAACTTAAACCTTAACCTATTCTCAATTCCTGAAACCTTAACCTATAACCTAACTTAAACCTAAACCTATAACCTACACTTATAACCTAAAACCTAAATGTATTCTAAAATCCCTAAACCTAAACCTACACATAATCCTAATCTCAACTCCTTAACCTAAACCTAAACTTGAAAACCCAAACCTAAACCCGATTCCGAACCCGAAACAAAATTCCTTAACCGAAACCTTAACCTATTCTCAATTCTCTAAAGCTATAACTTATAACCTAAACCTAAACCTAAAACCTAAAACCTATTCCTAAACCTAAAACCTAAATGTATTCTCAAATCCCTAAATATAAACCCACACCTAATCCTAATTCAACTCCCTAATCTAAACCTAAACCTAAACCTAAACTTGAAAATCCAAACCTAAACCCAATCCCGAACCCGAACTCGATTTCCTAAACCTAAACCTAAACCTTAACCTATTCTCAATTCCCTAAAGCTATAACCTATAACCTATAAGCTATACCTAACCTAAACCTAAAGCCTAAACCTAAAACCTAAATGTATTCTTAAATCCCCAAACCTAAACCTAAACCTACACCTAATCCTAATCTCAACTCCATAACCTAAACCTAAACTTAAACTTGAAAATCCAAACCTAAATCCGATCCCGAACCCGAACCGATTTCCTAAACCTAGACCTTAACCTATTCTCAATTCCCTAAAGCTATAACCTATAACCTAACTTAAACCTAAACCTATAATCGATACTTATAACCTAAACCTAAACCTATAACCTAAACCTAAAACCTAAATGTATTCTCAAATCCCTAAACCTACACATACACCTAATCCTAATCTCAACTCCTTAACCTAAACGTAAACTTGAAACCCCAAACCTAAACCCGAACCCAAACCCGATTTCCTACACTTAAACCTTCACCTATTCTCAATTCCCTAAACCTTAACCTATAACCTAACTTAAACCTAAACCTAAACCTATAACCTAAACTTAAAACCTAAATGTAATCTCAAATCCTTAGACCTAAACCTAAACCTACACCTAATCTTAATCTCAACTCCCTAACCTAAATTAACCTAAACCTAAAATTGAAAACCGAAACCTAAACCCGATACCGAACCCGAACCAGAACCTGATTTCTTAAACTTAAACCTTAACCTATTCTCAATTCCCTAAAGCTATAACCTATAACCTAAAACCTAAACGTAAACCTAAACCTTGACCTAAACCAAAACCTATAACCTAAACCTTAACCTTGACCTAAACCAAAACCTATAACCTAAACCTTAACCTATAACCTATAACCCATAACCTATAACCTAAACTTTAACCTATAACCTAACCTTAATCTAAACCTAAAACCTAAACCTAAACCGATAACCTAAAGCTATAAGTGTAGGTTATAGGTTTAGGTTTAGGTTAAGGTTGTTTTTCTTTTCATTTATCTGGATCACCTCTCATATGTTCTCTCTCTTTTCATTTATTTTTTTCCATAGGATTGTTTGTGTTTGGATGGATGCAGTTTATGGTTGGATGAATGTAGTTTATGTCTGGATGAATTTACGTAGTTTGGGTTTAGATGGATGTGAATGTGAATATGATGAAATATATTATATAACAGGTGTATATCAGGAAGAATATGAAGAATTATATTCTAACAGGTGTATATCAGGAAATTTGAGATGGAATATATATATATATATATATATATATATTTATATATATATATATATATATATATATATTAAAAGAGACTTTTACCTATGAAATATTTCATAGGTAAAAGTTTCATTAACGTTTTTTAGCTACGAAAATATTCGTAGCTAAAAGTAATAAATTGTTTACAGCCTTTAGCGACGAATATTTTCGTCGCTAAAAGACTCAGCCACGTTTTTTAGCTAAAAAAATATTTGTAGCTAAAAGTAATCCTTTCAATTTGTATGAAAAATTGTTTATAGCCTTTAGCGATGAAAACTACAGCCGCTAAAAGTTTTTTCCAAGTTTTTTAGTTACGAAAAGTTTCGTAGCTAAAAGTAAACCTATCGATTTTTTTGATAAATTGTGTATAACTTCGTTGCTAAAAGACATCCACATTTTTTAGCTACGACAGTATTCGTAGCTAAAAATAATCCTTTTGATTTTTTGAAAGATTGTTTACAGCAAAATTTTCGTTGTTAAAAGACTCATCCCCGTTTTTTAGCTACAAAAATTTTCGTAGCTAACAGCCTTTAGCGACGAAAATATTCATCGCTAAAAGACCCATCCACATTTTGTAGCTAAGAAAAAAGTCGTAGCTAAAAGTAATCCTTTCGAATTTTTGAAAAATCGTTTACAGCCTTTAGCGACGAAAATTTTTATCGCTAAAAGTCTCATCCAAGTTTTTTCCAAGTTTTTTGAAAAACCTAAAACAACCTTTAGCGACGAAAATTTTCGTCGGTAAAGGTGACTTTTAGCTACGAATTTGCAGTTTCATCGCCAAAAGTAAACTTTTAGCGACAAAAATTGACAAAAAAAATTTTTGTCGCTAAAAACCCTCTTTTTTGTAGTGTCAGGGCTATCTACAATGGTTTTGCTCTCTGCTTGGAGTTTGGCATCTGGTAGGTGGAGGTCGAATCTGATTCGAAGACCGTGGTCGCTCTTCTCAACAACTCGTTTGATCCGAGTTGGCGCTGGAATTCCTGGTTGAAGAGAATTGATAGGCCAGGGTCCTCCGGGTCATTCAAATTCAATCATGTGCTCAGGGAAGGTGACGGCCCGACGGATGGGATGACCCGATTGGGGTCTGAGCTTCAGCTTTCTTTCCTAGCCCATCATGTGTCCAAGCTCCCCCTCGGCAATTAGAGGCTCGATTCTTCTAGATAAGGTGGGTCTCGGCGCTATTCGCGAGACCCACTATTTTTCCGCCCAATCCTAGTATACAGTCCCATGTGTGTATTTTCCCCTTTTACGGTAGGTCTTGACCTGGGTTTGCTCGCCTCGCCTTGACCTGAATGTTTTGTAAAGGTTTGTTTTCATGAAATATACTCCCCATTCTTTTGGGGCTTTATTTTGAAAATTAAAATAAAATAAAAAAATAATTTAAATTAAGTGTTTTTTACCTATCAAAACTTCTAAATTCACTATTTTTTCCACAGAAGACCTTCACTATATATATTTTTCTAAATAGACATATGACCATGGATGGATTGAAAAGACCCATTTGTCCTTATTCTTATTTTAAAAATATTTTTAGAAAAATAGGCAAGCGTCAAATGGGTCTTTTTACCCTTTTGTCTATAGTCATAGGCCTAATGCGGCTGGACTCACGGGATGCACGATTCAGATGTGGGACACACATCATGGTGGCGTAGGGCTACAGAGCTCAACCTTACCATAAACTAGGGTAAGATCCTTATAGCAACATTTCCACACCCATCCGCGCGTGCAAACATTTATATGAGAAAATGATAAAATGCAGTGTTTTCACTACATTACAGTGCAATCAAGTTGGGAAAGTCTTTTTACAAAAGAAATTCCTAATGTAGGTTCCAATAGGCTGGGTTTGGGCTAGGGTAGGCTACGCCTTGGCCTTGACAAAGACTTAAGACCTAAGGTCCAAGCCTGGCGTAAACCCAGCATGGCCTAGCATAGCAGGTCCTAGCTCAACCCAAAAAATACTTAGGCTTAACCGACTTGAAAATTGATAAAATCCCTATTTTCACGTTGAATTTTTCAAATCTATTTGTTTATCAAGTGGACGACTAATGTAAAAAAAAAACATTTTAAAGGAATGAAACCAACGTCTGCATTCAAGGGAGATGCATGGTTGCCTAAGGATTAAGTGGCAAATTTGTAGAATATAAAAAGTTTTGAATTGGGATCGGTTGGGTCAGGTCAGGCTAAAATGATATGAGACCAAGCCAACCAAAAATTTATTGGGCAATAGCAGCCCAAAGGCCAAGCTAGTGGGTCCAAGTCTAGCCGAAAGCCGTGTCAGGTGGGCTACCGCCCATTGCCACCCTTAAATTTAAGTGATTTTGGAAGGAAATATCATTGCTATGAAAAAAGTATTTTCTTGGTCAACTAGTGGGACCGGCAAAAAAGACCAAACCGGCGGCTTTTCAGATTGGAATCTGATATCTTCTAATAACATTATTTGTAAATAAAGCATCTTATCATTGTCATAATGCTTGCTCCTTTCCTTTCCAAAAAAAGATCACTAATGAATTTTTTTTATAGGAAAAAGGAATGATCAAAGAAGATTATTAGAATAAAATATTTCTATCATAGGGTCGTTTGGTTTCCAAATATATACAGATTCCGTTCAAAAAAGGTACTCGAGAGGTACATTTAATTGCGGTGGTTTGCTCATAAAATAAATGCATGCTACATAAAGGGGAAACATCATGCATGCTACAGCACTGGAACATGTCTTCACATGGCATGTTGGATTTTTGACCGTAGGCCTAGAAAGACTCAGGCTCAAATTGTGGTAGCTTGAGGGCTAGCCTGACCCACATGGGTGTGAATCAGTTGGGCTAGACCATTGGGCCCTTGGCCTTTCATGAACCCAATTTGCGCCTAGATTCTAATTCCTGTTGGCTACGGTTTAAATGTTCATGCATGATTAGAAATCGGGCCAGGTTGTGGGTTCCCCTGGTTCGTTTGCCTGGACTGGCTTGGAAGCCGTTTGTTAGGTATACGTATGGTACTCGGGTTGTTTCCACGTTGGGAAAACAAAAGAAAATAAATAATATAATGAGCGTGTCATTATAGATTTCCACGGATTTCAAGAGCTATAATAAGACATGAATGCCGTATGCCCATTTGACTTCTCATTTAAAAGATAAATGAAAAGTAAATAAGTAATTATAACTTTTACCTAGCATTAGAAAAAGAGAAAAGCAATTTATTATTATTATTATAAATATGCCTTGAAAATTGTGATACATGTGTTGAGGGTCAAATATTGTATATTAGACCACAGTTATCACGTGATTTTACTTACATGATAATGTTTAACGTCCTATTTTAATCATGTTTGTGTTGCAAGGTGAATTTACGAGCCTGGACTAAAAAGGGGTACTAAAAGCATGAATTTAACGCTCAGAAATCACCAAGGCAAGGGACGGATCTTAGGGGACCGAGATCGAAGAATTTATATGCCAACTATTCCAGAAAATCAAGCGATCAACGATAAAGGGGGCTGAAAGTCATCCTGAATGTAAGATCATAGGGTTCCTACCATCTTTTTGGCTCGAAACTTTATATCTGGCATGAAGATTCTAAATTAACTGTACAAGTCGAATTTCAACTATTAAATCTTTGTGGAAGTGACACAACGGATAGATTAACCACTAAATCACTGATTCGGGGCCCACCTTATATCTGGATATGCGTCAATTTTGGTCTCAACCACTTAAATTAGATGAAAAAATGGATGGATGGATGGAATGGATTCATCATGGACATCTGGAGTGGACCCTGCCTAGGGAGCACGTGCATGGTGGTATGCGTATTTGCGCCGCACCAAAACGCAAAGCTGCCTTGACCCGACCACTTTTATTCAGAAACGGAAACCTTCGTTTCACGTTGCCGAGAGACTGGACGCACGCCTCTTTGCGGATCGCTGTGGGCCATGATGGCCCACATGAACAATCCGAGCCGTCTATCATGTAGAGGGGTGAAAAAAAAGGTCAAACCCATGTTGACTGTTGGTACCCATGCACGCGCACGTGCCTGCCACAGGAACCATAAACAGACTGCCCTGCAACGTCCAAAACGATTGCAGCGTGATTACTTCCTTGGGCCACACCAAAATTCGACCAAAACCACCGCAATTTTGCCACGAATTCAATGGACGGGGTGGATTTCTCTGAAAACATCACTGTGGGGCCCACCATACATGTCAGCGCAAGAACTTGCGCATGGTTAGCATCCTGGAAAACCGGGACTTCCGAGCCATTCTACGATCAAGATAGTGGTTGGATCAACGATCTGAACCTTTCAGACGACGCACTAGGGGGCCACGACCCTAGCTATGGAGAGAAACTAGGTTTTTTGGTGCTCCTTTTGCCGAAAACCCCGCCAAAATGCAAGCTGTTTCGCGTTTCACTGCGCGTTAATGGTTGTTGTGTAAAAACCACCGCACTACCTTGCGCACGTCCCTCCTGACGTCTCTCCCATGGGCCTAGCCTCCTTTTGTCTATAAAAGGAAGAGAGGAAGAGAAAGAAAGGATCATTTGGGCAGCCGTGGAGGCATCTTGGAGTGTGGGAGCATGAGAGAGAGAGAGAGTAAGATCGTAGAGCCGCCGGCCTTCACGAGTTTTTCCTTCCCTTATTTTCGTTTTTCTTCTTTTCCTTTCATGTTTTTCTAGGTTTTCAGCATGATCATGTCAGGCTAAACCTCTTAGCTAGGGCTAAGAGGTGAAGCTTGTAGCGTGATGGGTAGTTTTCTATGTCGTTGATTCATGTTTATGAACTTTCATTGATACTAGTTTGATTTTAAGATATACTTTTAGTTTTTAATGGTTTATTGTGACTCGAATTACAGTAAATCTGCAATAGCTTTGAGTATATTCTTTTTATTATAAGATTGTAAATTTAGGAGGCCCTGTTGTTCATTATCTTCTCCTGGGAATGGTTGGATGATGGAATCCTTCTTAACTTTCACAATTATATTAGATTGGATGTGGATTGGTTAAATTCTGTTGTTTGCTTTGTCTCATGTGCATGGTTTTGTTATGGGATCAATTCTAATTCTCATACCTCTCATCTCTGGAAAACTAGATCAAAGAAAGTTCAGATTTGGATTTGAATGGATTATCTTCCAACCGGATGAAGATGGGACTTTGATTCCAGTTGTGTTCATGAATCAAGCACAGATCTCCCTGATCTCTACAAGTGGATCCTTGGAATCCATAGTTTCCCACCTTTGAATTTTACAAGTTTTAGCTTAATATTTCACCATTATTCTCTTAAAATTCCCTGATTTAGATTATATCTTATTCTACTTCTAGTTCTGGTTACTTTCAGAATACGAACAAGATTCAGTCCCTGTGGATTCGACTTCGATCTTACTGAGATTATTACTACATCGCAACCCTATACTTGGGGCTGTGAACAACAAGCATGTAATCAACAAAAGTGATTGCATCTTTTTTAAATTTGTGAGGCTCACTAAGATATATGTGCATGATTGAGGCCGTTCATCCATTTTACCATCTTATTTTAGGGTATGAGAAAAAAAGAGAGGGTGATTAACTTCTCAATTGGATTACAGGAGGGTAATGACATTCACCATTTGAATATGAAATGTGGCTATAGGGATGTGCATCTCTCATGCAAACTGTCCATGAGATAACACAAACATGTACAAAGGGAACACAAAAATTGTTGGAGGACCATGGAAGCACATAGAGATAAATCAAGTTGAGTAATCCAATAGCACCAAGTAGACACAACACAAACACTCTGAATTTAACGTGAAAAAATTCATGCAGGAAAAAATCTAAACAGTATAAAAGCAGAAAACTACAAGAGATAGAGAGAATACTCGATTGAAACAAGCCTCCAATTCCTTGAAACCCTAGGAACGAATTAAAAAACCTTAGATACCTCCATATCCTGATTACACCCAAATATATAACATTTGTAAGAATCCCAATTGGATTTGGAAACAAATCCCACAAATTTGCAACTCTGTGAAAATCTGGATGAAACCGTTCGATGACATCGAACACTTAACCTTCGATGGTATCAAATCCACTTCAATGGCATCGAATCCACTTCAATGGCATCGAACTGATATCAAAACATTCCACCGACCAAACATGAAAATCAGATTTTCTCAATTGTATTGAACCATTTTCGATGGCATCGAATTTGATCTTCGATGTCATCGAATCTTCCTCGATGTCATTGAAAAAACACTCAATATGTCCAGCAACCAAATAATGAAAATTTGAAAAATTTCGATGGCATTGAGCTGACATCAATGAAATTGAAGCTTGCTTGATGACATCGAACCTGCCATCGACAAATCGTTGAATTACAGATTTAAGACATCTATCAACACAAATATTTGCCCGATCAAAAATTGGTGGTATGAGTGAAAAAAATAAAATAAAATAGAAAATGAGGAAGATTAACTTCTCAAGTGGACCACGCTACAAGAAACAAGAGGATAATGTGTTGGAATTTGAAACGTTGCTCACGACCCACAATGATGTGCAATTGTCATGCAACTTGTCCATAAGGTTACACAAACATGGATGAAGGGAACACACAAATATCAGCCTGATCCAAAACTGGTGGCCTCCAAGAAGTTTTTAATGATAGGCCCACAATTCCACTTGTTTTCTATGGTGCAGTTTATTGGTACTTTGGATCTGCCTCATTTTTTAACTTATGCCTAAAATGAACTCTTAAAATGAATGAAATGCGTGGATCAAAAAAACACACACACACACACACACACACACACACACATATATATATATATATATATATATATATATATATATATATATATGGATGAAGGAACACACACACGGTGGGCCCACAAATTTTACAGCTATTCCTTAGTTTTAACATCAGAATAACTCTGAACATGTGTATCTGTCAACATCATGTGAGGCTTGCAAATACTGATTACTTGTTTCCTTTCATTTATCTTCATTTATCGGGGGAAACAGAAAAACGAACGGGTCCATCCCTGAGACAAAACTTCCACCCACGAAAAAAAAAAAAAAAAAAAAAAAAACTTCGTTTTTTGTGCCTGAGACATTGATTATCATATTTAGTCGGTAGAATTCGTTATTTTCTTTACTCTTAAAAAGTGCGTTTTTTTTTTTTTTTTTCATTTCTTTTCATTTCCTACTATTCAAATACTACTGGAAACTGTGAAATGGGCCAAATGGGAGAAATTGAGTGACAGGCCAAAATTGGAATTGGCCCTGGCTGGCCCATTACAATGGAAATTGCACCTAGCTGGGACTTGGGTAAATAAATGTTATTACTACACAACAGAAATTGCTTCACGGCCCAAACTTGGGCTTGGGCCAGGAATTGTCAGGTGGGACTGAGCTGATGCTCATCATGCCTGTTGTTGATGTCCCTCCGGCCCATTTCTCCTTCCAGAACTTGTGAGCTCTAGTTCTCTCTCTTTCCTGAATTAAAAGATCCTCAGCCCGCCGAGTCTTCTCTCTTTTCTGAATAAAAAAAAAGAACCATGTTCAAAATGAAAGTGGCAATGTTAGTGGGTAAGATCTTCCATTGTAAGATATTTCCAAGGCATGTTCCAGACCAACAATCTGCATTATTGAAACAGTATCCCCACTCACAAAAACTGAAAACCGTATATTCGGTGCGTAGAACACCAAGCGCTGTGGGGCTCACCATGCTGTATCTGTAAAATCCACTGCATCCATTGGATGAAAAGCATTATATTTACCTACATGCAAAAGTCAACCCAATAAAAAACTCATATAGGCCACACCAACGGGAACAATGTAAAATTGCTCCTAGCACCTTTAAGTGCACACGTGCGGTGGCCGGCCTGGGTTTTGGATGAGGCCGATTTATTTATTTATTTATCTACCTTTATCCTGGTGTATCACACCTGATGAACAGTTTTGATGAAAGATACACAACTTGGTGGCCCCCACATACAAATGTATGGTTAGGATTTCATTCCCAGTGTTCCCTGTGATGTAGCCACCTAAGTAGTGGATCTAGCTGAGTTTTGTTCTCACGGATTAGCGGCTCAGAGGCGCACGATGGAAGGAGTGGGTTTTATATGTACAGTCCTACATTGCTTGAGTATTCTATGTGGTGTTTTAGAGGATTCCAGTCTGTGTATAATGTACAAGGCGTGTGACTGTGCATGGTACATTCCCTAGACCTACTGAATAAAGGGTCTGATCTCGTGTATGTAAGCCAGGCCTGCGGTGTGTATACGGACTCACGGTATGACGCAATGGATCAGCTCCCAAGTTGGAAGGCTTGAACAAGACAAGATCAAGCAGAACTCTAGTTTTGATATTGCCATGCGCTGCAACTTGATCAGACCAGATGGCCCATTGACGTCGAAACTCAATTTCGTGGCCTACAATCTACATGGACGCAGATTTTCTACAAGAGAGCCCGTCCAACAAGAAGCTCTGTGAGGCCCACCTTGACGTGACCGTGACATTCACTTGCACCAATTCATGTTAGAATGCCCTTATAAACTTTAGAACGATGAAAAACTCAAGTGAGGGGTGAGCCACACCATAGAGAACAATAGAGGGGATGCCCACCATTGAAGTTGGGCAACTTCATTAAAAAACTTTTGTAGTCTCTTTGTTAAGAATGTTGTTTGTCCGATATTGAATCGGGAGAAGGGAGAGGACTTGAGAAGTCTTAATATTAAGTGATTAATCTAAAGATTTGTATTGCAAATCAAGAGAGTGCCTTTAGGAACATTCTTGTGTGTGCTAGGCCGGGCTTGCTTTTCGTATCACCACACGTTTTCTTTTTTTTGGGTCAGGGCCACGCCTTTCCCCTCTCCCTCTTTATTCCTTTAAAAAATGTTTATTTATTTATTTAAAAGAACTCTTTTGTTCTGCATCCTCTCTTTAAGTCATCTTCTTTATCCTTCTCACCTTGGGCAAATCAATTAAGGAAAACCTTGGCTCATAGCCCTCGATCAAGCGTACACTTGATATGAGCTATCCATCATCGTGGAGAGCTATTGTATCCTGGGGACAAACGAGCTGCGACCTAGTTCATCAAGGATTAGATTTCTTTTGTAGACAAATGTCTTCAGAATAGTAACAGTACTCTCTCTCTCTCTCTCTCTCTCTCTCTCTCTCTCTCTCTCTCTCTCATTTCCTTATTTCTGTTCCGGTAGTGATTTCTGTCCCTGAAAAGTCTCGATCTCAAATGGCAACTATCTTAAAAAAAATCATTGAATTAAAATATTTGACGGAAAGATTTTAAGAGATGATAACATAAAATAGAGTTTTACTTGATAATCCTTAAACTAATTATTTAAAATTTGTGATTTAGAATAAATCTCTTAATATAAGGACTAAACGCCCTTTACCGATTTTCACCGAAAGAAGACCATTATAGATAAAAGAGGGTCGACTTGAGATGGTAAATGAAGAATGGAATGAAAGCTTAAAAGGGGCTGCTGGATGCGGTAAATGAAGGATTGAATGAAGGCTTAAGAGAGGGTTATAGGGGCAGGTTTATGAAGGTTTTAAAGTTTGAAAATTATGAGTTTAAGGTTTGAGTATAGAAGAGAGAGATGAGTGGATGATTTACATTAGAGTCTCACTAAAGTTTTCTAAGAGTCTCACCTAGAAGATTTTAATAGAGTCACACCATTAATAAAACCATTCATTCGTCTCAAATTTGGAAAGGCTTTACATTGCCACAACCATTTCCCCTTTTATAGACTTAATAGAACTTTTCCATATACAAGGACTTAGAAAATTCTAAAACATACTCTATTTATCAGGAGAATTAATATTTTAGGAAAACTAAAACTTTAGTTCCAAAGAGAACTAATAAATGACAACAACTTTCTAAGAATATCTTTCTAGAAATCTACTTTCAAAATAAAACTCTTCAACTTTTAAAAAACTCCTAAATAACAGCAACTTTTAATAAAAATATGACTTGTTGGTGTAATATGGGCCTAATCTATGGGTCATTTGGACAACAATGGGCTTTCTTGAGCATAAGGCTATATGTATTGAGGCCCATTCTTAAGCCTATGTCTATACACTTTGATGCCCATTTTTGAGCCTATGGCTGTACATTTTGAGGCCCACGGGCCCATTTTCATCAAATCATTTCCATTTCTTGAGGAAAATGAATCCACAACGTCTTTTTTGTAATCTAAATGGTAAGAAGAATTATTTATGTCGAAACTGATGGGTTTTTTTTTGACCCGTCGTCCTTTCGCAACTAGGATGCGCAAGTCCTTTCGCAACTAAGATGCGGAAAGGAGTTTCCTAAAACTATAAAAAAGGGTCCCTAGGATTTTTCTAGGGTATGTTGTGTTGATGAGAAAAAACATAAGAGGGCTATCAAAGGTGAGAGAGAGGGGGAGAAAGAGAGAGAGAGAGCTTGTAGAAGGGAGGTTATGCTCGTGGAGGTGATCTACGGTGCAGTCTATATCTCAGCGCTCCTACGTCCTCATAAACGGTGAGATCTCTTTGGTTTTTTTTATTCTTTCATTGTTCATCCACTCTTGCGTGAGTGAAGAAGGTTGTAAACGTTCTACTTCATAGTGGATTGTTGATCTGGACGAGGTCCCGTGGTTTTTACCCCTTTGAGAGTTTTCCACATAAAAATCTCTTGTGTGGTGTGTGATTGATGCTTTGATTTATTTCATTGGTTTATTATCCATAATTCGGTTTGTTCTGGAGGGCTAGATCCTAAGGTTTTCCTAAGGTTTTGTGCAACTACATTCTAAATGTGATGGCATATGACAACTACGGTGTCTATTGTATTCACACTTAAGTGAAAGAACTTTGGGAACATTTAGAGAAGATATTCTAAACAGAAGATGTTGGGAGCAAGAAATATATATGCAATGGGTCACTGGATTGATTTCAAGATAACAGATGACAAACCTGTTGAGCCCCAAAATTGGTGGTCGGGCTCTACAACTTCCCGAGCACCAATCCCAAGTTACTCTAGCTACCTCTCCACGCATCAGACTTGTCGAACGAGCTCACGAAAATTTCAAACTCCAAATTCGACTAATGGTGGATGAATTTTTTTATATTAGGTGAGCTATATCTACAAAGAAATGTAAAACATCAACATCTCATAACGAGTACATCATCAAAGAAGTCCAAAATACATCATTTTTTCAATCTCAAAATTTCGAAATAGAAGGAAAACAATAAGAATGACATCCGTCAATATATATATATATATATATATATATATATATATATATATATATATATATATATATATATATATATATATATATTTGCACCATGGTTTGGCAGTGTCCTGAAAATACACAAGGAAACGTAGGTGTGAGTACACAAGCTCATGAATCATACTGCATGCTGGAGGGTAAGCACGACTTATCAGGGACATTCCTTAATCACGAAAGCTATCACTGACATAGGCATAACAAACTACCAATAAGCATGTTATCACAAATATGATGTCACAAGTAGGCATGTTACAAGAGAATACTAACGAATGGTTGAATCATATTGTAATATCGCAGGCGAATAGGAGCCTTGCACTAAGGGTTATAACCTATGTCAGTCCCATACCTAATGTGTGAAGTGATTTCAGGATGATAGACTCCTAATCTCAAATAATCCAATTTTATTAGGAACTATGACCCACAAATAAGTGACACGTGTATTATATTTATGCATACACAATCCCGAATGCATGAATATACCATACCTGTCTGCATGTCATATTTGTACTATCTTAGCCAAAATTGTATCCATTAATCATAATCATAACTCCGGTGTCATTCCCTCACAATGGCCCATATATATAAAGATTTCTGCCACACCCGGGATCAGGACTAAGCCCCCTCGCGACGGTGTAGGTGATACTATTTTTTCATGTAAACATTGGGCTCGCCACACCCCTTCCCATTCAACACACGATAGTGGATTAGGTCACCCAATATGTCAATAAGAATTGCATTTATTTTTCCCTACCATCTCCAACTAATACTCTCACCCGGTCCAAATAGTAGGTAAGCTCATTACACCTTTGCCTTCCTGGTCTCGGCAGTAGAGGGTCTTGGTGCCCTGTTACTTCGCTCACATGCTACTCGAGCTCGTCGGAAGGGATCCATTGGTACCAACTTAACGTGTGAAAAATCCATAAAATAGAACCACTTGGGTTTAGGGCACGCCTCTCGTGGTCTCACAGCCCAGGGCCTGCAACACGCGTTCTCACGACCCATAAATAATATCGAAGCAATACTCCCAACTCCTCTAAATCTCATCTAGGCATACTGACCAACACAAGAGCCCAAAAATCATGATATGCTCCTGCATGTGCCATGGTGATGTAGAACGTGTCATACAGATATTCCCAGCATGGTTGAGCCAAAAGGAGGTGGATCGTAAATTGACCATAACTTTTGATCTGGGTATCGTTACGGGGCGTAGAACCTATCAATCTTTACTGAAACGGGCCATCCGAGGTGAATCGACCCACAAAGTGGGTCGCATCTATCCGTTTCATCAGAAAAAGCGCGCTTTCAGCTCAAAAATGAATTTTTAGAAAATTTTTACTATTTTTAGTAATTCCGATTTTTTACTATTTTTTTGGAGTTTTAGATTTTCTTTCCTTATAGAAATAACTTTTAGTTATATTAGAACTCTTCTAAAGAAAGTTTATTTGCAATTTTTATTTTTAGAAATTAGGTCTTAGAAGAGTCTTATTAGAATTATGATTTTTATTAGAGTTAGAATTTTGCTATTTTTTGTAATTACGAATTTTAGTTTATTTTATTTTTATATTAATGGTGTAATGAGACACATTAGGGAAATTATCAATGACCAATTAATCAATTTCAAATTTCTTAGAATTTATTTATATTTTCTGCTTTTTTTTCCTTGTGAATTCGAGAAGTCTCTGAGGAGTCCAGAGAAGCTCTGTGGATTCGGAGTAGTTATCCTTATCACGTTCATCCCTGCATCAATTGATATCAAAGCAAGTTTCCCCGTAGAACTAGAATGAGATAAAATCTAAATTGAATTGTAATTTGAGGAATAATTGTAAAATAATTATCTCAAACGTAGAGAATTGGAAGGTAGGAAACTAGACCGATGACAAATAATGAAGATATGAATCAAAATCATGTGAGAAGCGGTGATTGGGGATTCATTATCTTTTGGAAAGAATGGAAGCTTTCCAAGGAGAGTCATTGACCATGCAAATTTATGTTGTGAAAGTTAGCAACCCTCAATGCCCAACAATGTATTGCGGATGCGCTTCAATTCATACCCGAAAGCTTAGAGTGATGCTCAACCATTAAAAAACTATGGCCGTATGCTACACAACCCCAATTTCTATAAAGCATCATCAGATGATGGTAAATCATAAGCCACCACTTCGATTATGAGGAAGTCGTTATACATGCCAAAGGTAGAAATAAAATTACAACGAGATAACATCTTTCGAATAAGGTGCACTGCATACAAAAAAGTCTGCAATGTGATCATTGATGTCAGGAGCGATGAGAATTTGGTGTTGAAAATAATGGTGAAAAAGCTACAACTGAAAACAGAAAGACACCCATCTCCATACATGATTGGATGGATCAAGAAGGTCAATGACACACAGGCTAAGTAAAAGGACCCATGGGCTTTTCCCGGATAGCTTTTTTGTAGGTCAACAAAACAGAGGTAACTGAACAATGTCGTATATCTTTTTTCATTGGTAAATATTATAAGGATGAAGTAATGTGTGATGTGGTCGACATGGAAGCTTCCCACATGTTACTTGGTCGACCCTGACAAAATAATATTAATGCTACACATAGGGATCAGGATAATCTATTTATCTTTATTAAAGATGGTAAAAAGATAATCCTCGGTACTATGGGAAGGGAAAACCAACCCAAGAATTCCAAAGTTGAGAAACAGTCTCTTACAACTGAACAGGCTTTTATTAAACAATCTGAGGAAACAAGACATATATATCCATTAGTTGAAAAGAAAGATTATATAGAGCTTGTGAATATCTCAGAAGATTTGAAGCCAATGTTGCAGGAGTTCAAGAAGATTATGCTCGATGAACCCCCCAATAAGTCGCCTCCCATACGATATATACAAAATCACGTTGATCCCGTCTCAGGGGCAAGTCCGCCTAATTGTCCACATTATCAGAAAAAATATAAGATCTTAAAGACAGATGTAAAGGAACTGATCAATATTAATAGTCAAGTCAAGGAAAACATGAGTACATGTATTGTGTCAGATGTGAAGGAACTGATCAATATTAGTCAAGTCAAGGAAAGCATAAGTACATGTATTGTGTCAGTGAAGGAACTAATCAAAATTAGTCAAGTCAAGGAAAACATGAGTACATATATTGTGTCAGCTCAAGAGCTTAATGCCAAGTACAAAAAAAGGGCTAATGAATATCGGCGTTAGAAGTTATCTTAAACTCATGTGCCAAGTCTCTTGCGTAACTCGAAGACGAGTTTTTTTTTCAAGTGGAGGGGTCTGATGCAGAACGTGTCACAGAGATATTCCTAGCATGGTTGAGCCAAAAGGAGGTGGACCGTAAATTGACCATAACTTTTGATCTGGGTATCGTTACGGGGCATAGAACTTATCAATCTTTACTGAAACAGGCTATCCGAGGTGAACCGACCCACAAGATGGGTGAATATCAAACGTTGATCCCGTCGTCGTCGGGGCAAGTCGCATCCACATTATCGAAAAAAATATAAGATCTTAGAAGACAGATGTCAACGCCCGAAAATGTTTCGTCGAAAAAAGCAAAGCGTGCTTTCTCAAAACAAAAAAACGAATTTTTAGAAAATTTTTACTATTTTTAGTAATTCCAATTTTTTAATTTTTTTTTAGAGTTTTAGATTTTCTTTCCTTATAAAAGTAACTTTTAGTTATAGTAGAACTCTTCTAGAGAAAGTTTATTTGCAATTTTTATTTTTAGAAATTAGGTCTTAGAAGAGTCTTATTAGAATTAGGATTTTTTTTAGAGTTAGAATTTTGCTATTTTTGGTAATTACGAATTTTAGTTTTTTTTTTTTTTTTTTTTTTTTCTATATTAATGGTGTAAGGAGACACATTAGGGAAATTATCAATGATCAATTAATCAATTTCGAATTTCTTAGAATTTATTTCTATTTTCTTCTTTTTTTTTCCTCGTGGATTCAAGAAGTCTATGTGAGGAGTCCAGAGAAGCTCCGTGGATCCGGAGTAGTTATCCTTATCATGTTCATTCCTGTATCACATGGATGCTCATGTAATTGACTATTAATCAAGTCATCATGCAAACCATGTTATGTATGGATGATGGGTTAAAGCGCAATGCCACTATGCAATTTATACCAAGTGTACCATGGTCCTTAGACCCTTATTTCATAATCCATTGTTCATGGAAAGTCCATCCGGACCCTTCGTCCACGCAAACATGGGTTGGATTTTGGCATTAATTCCCATAAGCAATGGGCCTCAACAATCACCTAACCCAAGGTCCGATGTCAAACATGTTATTACATCATGCAATGCATCTCATGCCATCTACACCATGCCTACATATGCTATCTATATCATACATACATCTCATATCATCTTATACACATCACATGTTGTTATGGGCTTATTACATTATTGCCAATGGGCCGAATCAAACATGAAGACATGAAAATCTCATTGGTTTTGGGTTCCATATGAGGCTCACATTGTAGTCCACAAAACCTGCATATTTGAGCCTTTAAAAAAAAAATAAAAAATTTAAATTTATTATTATGATTATTATTATTATTATTTTGTTAGCTTGTTAGTACACCCCACTGTCAGTTCACACTTCACCGTTAGCCACCCCCACTAGAGAATCGATACCAAGACCTCTATAAAACGAGGTATCTTTCACTCGGTCTGCCACTTGAGCACATGTTTGAGCTTTGAAATAACTCTACTTTGAGCCTAATGAGCCTTTACAATGGGCCTTACAAAGCTGGCTAAATAATTTATAGCGTGGGCCCAGAATACATAGTCAAAGTGGGTCACACGGGCAGCCAAAACTGAGGGACAATCTGATTATACAATGTATATATCCCAATGGGCCTAAAGAAGGTTTTAACTGTGTAAAAGCAACACATGTAACAAGCGGCCTATTTAGGCTGCCTAAACAGATGGACAACGAGTACAGAATATAAGCACCATAGCGGGTCCAATAGCAAATGGTCCACACGCTGGAAACGGCATGGATAAGACACGTACATAACGTCGGATCCCATAGTGAAGTCCACTGAGTTTTGGATCTAATTGATATTTGTGTATTCCCCTCTTTCAGGTCTAATGTGACTTTATCAACATATAGGATGGTAGATAAACATTACCCTGGGCCTCAGGGAATTTTCAACGATAGGATCTGTTTCATTTCCTCGCGGTGTAGCCCAACCATGATTTGGATCTGTTTCATTTTTGGTCCCATCCCTTGGAATGATCTGAATACCTAGATGGATGATATAGATATATAATACATGCATTAAGGTGCGGTCCACAAGGACCCGTGCGTGACGACAATGGTGGGCCCAACAATACTACACACTGTTAGGTGAGAGCGTGTAGCTGCCGCCTCTCCCCCCATTTTTATCTCTCTTTTTTTGTATTATATATATTATATAATAAATTATATATATATTCACATATATTTGAACAAAAAATAAAAATCAGGGACTTTTCAATCGTTGGATGGAAAATAAACATCATGGTGGTCCTAGGTTAATTTTCACTGTTGGAAGAGGCCCACAGGGTGGCCCACTTGATTTTTGGGTCCGCCTTGATTAGTGGATCATGTATAGGGTCTAGACAAAACAAATAAAAGTCATACACATGTGGTGGACACCACAGATGTGATCTCACATAGGTTTCGATTCCAATATATTTTGCTTTCAGTTAGTTACATAAATGAGTTGAGCTCATTTTTGGGTCCGATTTGCGATCGTGTAGGGCCCGCATTTGGTGAAGGAGTGTGAACCTCTGGTAACTCTATGCATGAGCTTTAAAACCTCTAAGGTAGGTCCCATTTTTTGTATGTTTACGAATCATGATGGGGGCCCAAACATGAGCTCTTAGAAAAACTGTGTAGAAAGTGCAGTACAGAAATGGGTTCGACACATTTTTTTGGGTATATCTTGTGATCGAGTGGGGTCACTTTGGTGTACGGTAAAGTACCTCGCGTAGTACTATGTATGGGCTCCAAAAGCCCTAAGGCGGATCTTGATGATCATGTGTGTGCAATTAATGGTGATGGCCCAAAATGTTGGGATTTTTGGCCTAATGAGCCTTGAATCCTTACAGATCTAGATCTGGATGGTAATCAATGGCACCAAAACTGAGGGACAAGAAAAATGAGAACACCTAAAGATTTAATGTGGAAAACCACATGTAACAAGCGGCCTATTTAGGAAAAAACCACGGCACAAAGCGACAAATCACCACTATGAAAGCATCAATTACAAAGAGAAAGGACTTGCCCGATTCGAACAACCTCGAATCTAATTGATATTTGTGTATTCCCCTTGCTTCAGGTCTAATGTGACTTTAGAAACCACTTGGTACCCTTTTAGAAAGCCTTAGCATTCATCACCCCTTCCTAGAAAGGTCCCACCCTTGGAATAATACCTATTTATAGTTTAGGAAACTTCCTTCCGCATCCCAGGTTGCGAAAGGACTCAAATCCGATATATATATTCGCATATGCAAAATCGCGAACAAATCAAACATCATGGTGGTCCTAAATTTTCACTGTTGGAAGACTAACAGTCGTAGCTCTCCTATAGTGGATCATGTATGGTCATACACGTCGTATACCACTTTCTACGACCATTTTTGGGTCTGTTTGCGATCATGTAGCTCTTTGATAAAAAACAAAAAACTCATTGGACTTTGAGTCGTCACAAGAAACTCGAACCTACGACCGGTCGGCGTCTCCTACGACCTTTTTGGGTATATCTTGAAGCTTCCCTTTGGTGTACAGTAAAGTACCGGTCGAACGACCTCAAAACCTTAGATTTAAGACTTTTCTCAACACAAAATAGGGTAGTCGCAAAAACTGTGCAGAGAAAACTGCATAATCGATTTCTTTCCACTTTTGGACGTTACACACGGTTCGTGTGGGGCCCGGTACGGGTTGTCCAAGAAGCCAACCTTAGACTCAGGTATAAGACTTATAAGAGCCAAGTGGCAGTGCCTAATTCCAATATGGATGGGAGCCGCTACGTACGAGGTTGCAAAGTTGGTGAAATTTTTAGAAAGACGAGTTGCTAAAAATTATAAAAATCTGAACTTATGAAAGGGAGAGTGGGGTCCCACAATTAGTGGGCCCCACATGTTGCTAGTGGATAGTGTGGCTATCCTCGGTAGCCCCACAAAGATGTCCTACCTCAGCCACAAGAAATGAAAGAAAGGGGGAGAGAGAGGGGGGAGTATGACCCACCTTAGTTGGATGAAAGGATAGATGGCTTGAATCCTTACTAGGCTTGATAGTTGTCCCACCTCCCGGTCCACAACTCTCTTTTCTCTCTCAGATTTATTTATTTATTTATTTATTATTATTATTTTTTTTTGAAATTTGGCTTTAGTGTTGAAAGGGGAGAAATGCTAGAGAGACCGGCCCCTCTCTTATATAGAGAAAAGAGAGTATGATGTGGCATGCGATGTGGCATTTTGTTCGAATGCCATTGATGCAAAGTGAGGTGAATTGTTGGGGTAGTTTGGATAGTTGAAAGTCTTAGTGGTAATTCTATAAATTTCTACCGGTGCTTGGGGCTTTAAGGTGGATTGATGATGTGGAAAGGCCTAGAACATGCATTGGCCAAGTAAGATGTGCCATGACATGCATTGGCCATTAATAAAGATGTAGATGATGAGATGGCATATGATATAGATGCAAGTGGGCTATGATTGGTGAAAATGGGTAACATGTCCATTCCAAGGCCATGCATTGGTTGTATGTGAGATGAGGTGGCAACAAGCATGGGCCACCTCTCAAGATGGGCTATTATGATGATTAGAGAAGAGAGCTCCTCTTATCTTTTAGTGTGCGTTGGAGCCGTATTTTAGCTATTGTCTTTGGGCTACGGGCTTAAAGTGCCTTAAACCATGCATGGGCTTGGGATTTGGCCTTTTGGGCCTATGCTCATTGTGGTGTTTGTTGAACAAGGTACATGATTTGGGCCATGGATTCAAGGACGTATCTCACTAATAGAACATCGGATTGATGTACGGTGACACCTCCATACTTGGCGTAGCAGTGCGATCAATAAGGCATAGGTCTTGGGTGCAACGGGTGCCAGCCGCCTAAAAGCCTGTACTATACGCTCGGATTCTATTGTCTACGGGATGTGTCAGTTAGACACGTGTGTGATTATGAGGAGATACTAAGGACCGGGGTCCTACAAAACCTATCGTAGAATAAGTTCATAATTTACAAAAGGTTGAATATGAAATTCTATTCGGAGGTATGAAAATAGACGAGGCTTTCCATGTTGCCTTCATTATTGAGAAACTTTCATCTTTACAAAAAGAATATAAAATATTCCTTAAACATAAGAGAAATAAAATAAGCTAGGATGACCCTACTTTTCACATTTAAATAAAAGAATAGATAGGGAACTGTGATAAACAATTTATGAAAATGAAGTTCTTAGCGATGGCTATATATATATATATATATATATATATATATATATATATATATATATATATATATATAAGAAGATAATGTTAGTTGCTTTGTGTGTGGGAAAGCCGGTCAATGCACTAAAAATATCGCCCTATGAAGAGTGACAAAAAGGAGAGGGCTCATCAAGTTCATATCATTAAGGATAGGTTATAAATGAAGCACTTATTGCATGTATTATGAACGAGTGATGGATTAACTCAGGAGTCACCAAACACCTTTGGTCTAATCAAGCATGTTTTTCACCTATGAAAAGGTAAGGGACGAGATGAATATCTTCATGAAAAATTCATCAAAGATTAATGTTATGGACAAAAGGAAGGTGAGCTTGAAACTCACATCCTGTAAAATATTAACACTTTTAAAAATGTTTCATGTTTCAAACCTCCAAAAGAACCTTATCTCTAGTTTGATGCTTGACTAGAATCGTTTTAAATTAGTCTTTGAATATGAAAATTTAGTAATTTAAAATAAAATATATTTTTGTTAGAAAATTATATGTATGTGATAGGTTGTTCATACTTGGTATTATAAATGAAATTACATATAATTCTTCTACATATTTGATTAAGTATTTAAATGTTTGACATAAATTGGGACATGTAGATTATCATTCTCATAAAATTATGATTAATATGAAAGTATTTTTAAATACTAAAAAAGCAAACAAAAATAAATATGAAATTCACGTGCAATTCAAACTTTTTAGAAAACCTTTCAAACAAGTAGAAAGTAACATAGAAATACTTATAATTCATAGTTCTATTTTTGGCTCGAAAAAGATAAAAATATGTGGAGAAAAGAAATATTTCATAATTTTTATAAATGATTATTATAGGTATACAAAAATATGTTTAATAAGGAGTAAAGATGGAATAAAGAGAAAATTTGAAAGATAACCAAATGAAGTAAAAAATTACTTAGATAAAGAAGGTTAAAATCCACGGATATGATAGAAGTAGAGAATACATCTTAGACAATTTCATAATATTTTGTGAGTCAAAAGAAATTATACATGAAATAACTACTTTTCCTATTCACCTTAATAAAACGGTACAGCCAAAAAAGAAAATTAGAATATTAATTGATATGGTGAATGCTATACTAACTAGCTCACGTCTACCTTTTAACTAATAGAGAGAATAATCCATCTTAATTGCATATCACATCCTAAATCATAAACCACACAAAATTTTAAGAACATTATAGAAGATTAATATAAAACTAAATCTAAATTACTGCAAAGTGTGGGGGTGCCTAACTAAAGTATGTTTACCTTTATCCTTGAAATTAAAACTAGGAGCAAAAACTCTTAACTATGCATTCATACGATATGTCGAATAGTTAAGCATATTTGTTCCTAGGACTAGTTCCACAATGATGTGCACTATAATAGAATTTTAAATAATGATTTTTGAGAATGTCTTTTCATAAAAATTATATCAACTATAATTGACTACATAGAAAATCCAACTGTAAGATTTGATGTAGAGCATAATACATTCAATGAGAACTGGACTTAGAAGAAGTAAAATAGCTAGAGTATAGTCTAGATTTGGACTTAATAACTTTTGATATATATATATATATATATATATATATATATATATATATATATATATATATATATATAAAATGTTCTCTTGATGTAGAGTTATGGAGAGAAGCTTTTAATAATGAAATAGATTCAATTTTATACAATCACACTTGAGAATTTATAAAATTACCACTAGGTAGAAAACTTATAAAACATAAACGGGTATTAAATAAAAAAAACTTATACTAGATGAATCGATTGAAAATTTTAAGGCTAGATTAATGACTTGGGTAAAAAACTAAAAGGAAGGTATTAACTTTTTAATATATATATATTCACCAATTACCAAAATAATCACTATTCATATAATCAAGGATTAGATTATAGTTGAAGGTCAGCATATCCAAGCTGAAGCAGCTTGTAAGTGGCTGTGAATGGGGAGGGTTCTTTCTCTTATGGTGGGCTGAAGTAGACTATTAATTGTGTTTTCGAGTAGCAGTGGATTTGGGTGATCAATTATCTTGCTTGTATCGTTTTTTTTTTTTTAAATTTTTATTTTATTTTTTATTTTTATAACTTTGTTGGTTAGGTAGCTGGTTTGTTTACTTATCTGTGTGGTTTAGGTGGTTTAGCTGTATTTTTTTTTTTAAAAATGTTTTGGCCCTTTTAATTAGTGTGGGCTAGTCCTTTGTCAGGCCCACCCAATTAGATGTAAATCATAAGTTTTTACATCTAATTGGGCCGGTAAGAAAAACAGTCTCTGGGCGAAGTTTATTTGGTCTAAATACTGGCAAGATGGGCCTACCGGTGTTTCTAACAGAATTGTTTTAGGGGCCTCGCTGATCTGGAAACGTATGGTGAGCCTTTTCCCCATTCTAGACAGGAACGTCCAATGAGAAGTGGGCCAGGGGAACCTCAACAGGTGGGATTGCAATTGGACTGGGTTGGGCCCCTTGGGATAGCTAGCGTCAGTTGATGTCCGGCCCGATCAGAGGGCCCTGTGACTAGCTGACTTTCTTGGGGATGATAGGCTTAAGTCGGACGCTCCTATCGGTCTTCCTGCCAGGGTCTCGGCCCACATAAATCATGGAGGCTTTTGCACCTCTACAGCGGATGACTCCCCAATTTGGCCTTTCGTCTCTGGTGGGATTTTCTTGGTTAAGTCTGCCTGGAACGTTGGCAGAGAATATGGGCAAAAGAAAGAATGGGCAAAGTGGGTATGACATTAAAAAATTCCCCCTAAAATTTCAACATTTTTGTGGAAAACAGTTCAGGGGGCTTTGCCTGTTGATGTATGCATCCAGAAAAAAGGGATTCCACTAGCCTTGAAGTGTGTTTGTTGTGGAGGTGGCCGGGTTTTCATCCCTTCTACATAAAGTATGTCGCACCTGTTCTTATTCGGTAGTTTGGCAAGTAAGGTTTGGCTATTGCTTGCGAGTTTCTTTGGCGATTTCCCTAGCTTCTCACCTCTCGATAGTGGACCGGCTCCACTGGTGGTGGCTTAGGCCCCTGCCATTCAAAAGGATCTGGGTGGCTCTCCTTTTAGCTCTATCCTTCGCTCTTTGGGAAATTTGGAGAGCCAGGAACGACGCTAGATATAATGGCCCCCTTATCTCAGTTTCTGGTGTGTTTGGGAAAGTTAAATGGGGGATGGAAGCTATCTCTCTTTCGGACAAGAGGAGCCCCTGGCAGTCGGTGCTACTCCCAGCTGTTCCCTATGCCATGCGTCCATCTTGCCATTTCCTCCCCTCATCGGTAATTGAAATAGTTAGATGGATTAGGCCCTCCCGGGGTTAGTTTAAGCTTAACGTCAATGGTTCCACCCTATCCAATCCGGGACCTGCATGTGCTAGGGGCATTTGCAGGGATAGCTATGGCGAGACGAAATTTGCTTTCTTCAGCGGGTACGAGAATGCCTCCACCAATATGGTTGAGCTTCGGGCTGTTTTTGACGGTTTGAAGTATTGTGTTTCTTCTAGTCTAAATAGAGTTCTCATTGAATTGGATTCAAAATGGGTGGTGAATTGCATATCCGGGAAGTCTACCTGTGCCTGGAAATGGACATATTGGTTGGCTAGAATTAAGAATCTCTGTGATAGGGGATCCTTTCGGATCTCCCTCATCCCTAGAGAAACGAATGGCCCAGCAGACGGTCTAGTTAAAGAGGGGAGCAGGGCGCAAACCGATAGTTTCTTCCACGAGACCTCCCCCCTCTCTTGGCTGATCAAGGATTGTTTACTGGTAGACAAAGCTAGTCTCGGCTCAATGAGGGTGTTAAAGAGGCGCACAATTGTATAGGATATTATGGGGTGTTTCAGTCATGCTCGAATAGCCTAGGTTGTATACAATTTCTTTTTTGCAATATATATAGCTGGTAGGTCCTAAGATCTGGGCCGCACCATTTTTGAAAAAAAAAAATAAAAAATCATAAGTTTTTAAATGTTGTATTGTTCTCAGGTGAGGCCTATTTCTTTTTGTGTCGCCAACCTATTCATTTTTGTACAACTTTTTGTTTGTGAATCAACAAAGTTCAAGTGGTGTGCTCCCACGTAAAAATAAAAAATAAAAAAAATCCACTATTAATATGAAATAGCAATTGCCTCCATTCATAATCTTATAATTCATTGAATGGATATAAAAACTGTAATTTTAAATAATGAATTAGAAGAAAATTTTACATGAATCTGCTTGAGGGGTTTACAATAATAGGATTAAAAAGTAAATATGTAAATTAATTAAATTCTTTTATAGTCTTAAACAATGAAGACATGAGAATTTCAACAAGTTTTGTTATTATCAAATGACTTTCAAATTAATGAATCTGATAAATGTGTATATAACGAAGTTTTTGATAATGTATGTTTTTATACTTTTATATGTGGATAATATGTTAAATTTTGGTGCCAACATAAATACATTAAATGAAACGAAATTCTTCTTGTTGTCTAATTTTGATATGAAAGGCTTGGAAGAAGTAGATGTAATTATAAGAATTTAGAAAATTAAAGATTATAATAAAATTACATAAATACAATCACATTATATTGATTTTTAAAAAAAGAAGTATAAACCTTTTTAGTTATGCACTGGTCATTATTCCTCTTAGATTCTTATTTAAAATTGTTTTTATTTAAAAAAGTGTATCACCACTTCGAGTTCTTTGGTGTTATAGGTCACCTAATGTATTCAATCGCACTATAATTCCCATGATGTGGTCCACTTTTGATTTGGACGTACTTCATTTTTAGGCTCATGCTCTAAAATGAGCGGGCAAAATGGATGGATGTTGTGGATATAAATACAGCCCATGATCAGGGCCAGGGCCACACCTAACCTGCTTTCTCCTTAATTAGTTACCTTCAACCTTTAACCCAGAGTGGCCCACAAACAATATCTCATCTTATTAATGCTAATGAAGCTTAGGCAGGGACACTTTCTTGAAACTAGGTTCTCTCACCTTGGAATCATTGCACGAGTTCAACATCTGATCCACTCATTAGGTGGACCATACATATTAGATGCATGCTTTTGAATATCAATAAAAGCTGTTACATACGAGCCAAGTGGGTACGTTTGGTTCGAAAGTTCTGTTTGTTGTATTTGGTGTTTTAAAATAAATAAAAATTATTTAAAAAACATTATGAAAAATCTCTCCAAAATTATTTTAAAAAGCAACATTATTTTCTTGTCTTATAGTGGTAGGTTTAGTCCTACATCGGATGGGAAAGGAGAAAGTTTTGAAGTTATAAGAGGAAAAATTTATACAGGGCTTAGGCCCCTTTCATTTATTCATTTTCAATTTGGCCCTCTAATCTTGTATTATCATCGTTTGATCTTTAGTTCCTTTTTTGGTTTATTTACGGCCAATCTTCGAATTAGACACATAGTTGTGGCTCAGGTCTTTGTACATCGAGTGTGCCGGTGTGACGAGACAATATTCGAGGGTATCTTAGAGGTTGATTGTCTGGTATTCTTATTGTACCAAGCCAAGTAACTTTCGTCACACCTTGAATTCAAATAAGGGCGTGTTTGGATGGTTGGATTCCACTGTAATATGATGTAAAACTCACATAATTATTCGTTTTAGCTTATTGGATAAACCAAGCTGTCAAATCTTAGTAATCCGTTTGACTTACCACTAACTTAGACAGGCGAAGGTGTGTTGAGATGGCATAGTGTTGTGGGCCCCACCATAATGTATGTGTTATATATATCCGCACTGTCCATTCATCTTATGAGATCATTTTATGGAAAGAGAAAAAAAAGGAGGCACATCTAAAACGGAAATTAACCATACCACAAAAAGTAATTGGGATTAATGCATGCCACTAAAAACTTCTTACGACCCACAAAAGTATGGGATGAAGTTAATATTTGGGGTTATGTCCTAAAATGATATTGTAAAATGAATGGACGATATGGATATAACACATATTAGATAAGTTATATCTATATGTATGTAATTACGTGAATACATTACATGCATATTGTTATTGCCAAAACCTAGTCGAATAGATGTGATCGATCGTAGATGTGAGCCCACTGGTGAACCTGCATAAAAATAGGAAGATGTAGACAATGAGAGAACCGATGCCGGCTATGGACCCTCCGATGCTTAAGTCAAATCGGTAGACCTAGATTAAATTAGGTCGAGCTTGGTGTGGTTTTTTTTTTTTTTTTTTTTTTTTTGTTTTGTTTTTGTCTTGTTTTGTTTTGTTTTTTATTTTTGTCTTCCTTTCGATTGTATTTGGAGTACTTATAAGGTCCTTGGGTGGTGTAGAGACCTGTGTATCCCTATCGAGTCTGCTGGATTCGCTCAAAGATCCTTATTTGGATTGGAATCTGTCTTTAAAAGTATTGTCGGGCCTGCCTTGGTCGGCATGACCTTAGGGCGGGATTGTATTGAATCTTTCATTTTTTAGTTCGAGTCAGGATTCTCTTCAAGATTTTCACCCCGTCTCTGACCGTGTTCAATCTGGTCAGTTTCAGACATGGTTCTCCTCACCAAGTTCTGCTCTTAAGCAGCTCAGCTCGAGGTCGGCTCGGGGCCCATCTCTTCATCAGGAGAATCACTCAGTACTATATCTTTCGAACTCTACACCCTATTAGTTTGAGAAGCTCGTCTTGGTACTTTAGTCGGTTAAACTTTAAGATATTTTTCTTACGGTCAATTACATTTTTCATGCAGTTGACAAGTTTAATTTTGCCCACAACACATTAAAAAGTTGAAGCTGCAACGATAGTATTGTATTACATACAGCTTTACCTTTTTTTTTTTTTACACACGCACACACACACCCCACACACTCACGCTAGTGAAATTTTACCACCTATGGGTACTGGAACCCTTGACCAGGAGTTGAAACTCTTGAGAGTCCACCGGGGCAAGTGTAAGGACTCAACATACAGCTTTACTTAGGAGTACTGTTGTAATAGTGATAGTTATTGGTAGTGTTTTTTTTTTTTTTTTTTTTTCTAATTTTTCCTTACTCAAAATTTTATTTTCTATTTTATTTTATTTTTTACAGTTTTTAATTTAATTTTATTTTTTACAGTTTTTAATTTGAATATTTTCAACCCTGTTAAGAGTCAATTTTTGTTGTACACGTGTGGTACCATTTTATGCACAATCCCATCGAACCAAAATTTCCCTAAACAGACGGAACCATTTTATACACAACCCGAATATCCAACAAATGTTCCAGGTTTCCACGTGTGAAAGTTCCAAAATATGTACTGGCGAAGTTGGTCCAATTTTCTAGTCACGCGTTTTCGCGTACATTTGAGTGCGGGCCAGTAAAAGTCGGTTGAAACTGGAATCACCTGGACAGGTGACGTTGATGGCTACTCGCCCGGTCATTTCCGCTAGCCCGGTGGTTGGTGGTCGGTGCTCTGTGGGCCCTATCATGATGTATGCGTTTCATCCATTTCATCCATCCATTTTAAAAATTATTTTAGTACTTAATGAAAAATAAGAGGGATATAAATCTCAGGTGGACCACACCACAGGAAAACAATAGTGATGGGATATCCACCATTAAAATCCTCCTAAGGCGCACTCTACTGTTTATTTGACGTTCAATCTATTTATTAGGTCATACAGACCTTGATGAATGGAAAAAACAGAGATCAGATTGATCCAAAACTTTTATGGCTCCTGAAAAGTTTTTAATGGTTGAGGTTCATTCAATACTGTTTCGTGTAATGTGGTCTACTTGAGATTTGAATACACCTGATTTTTGATCTACGCGGGTAAACGATCTATTAAAATAGATGGACGGCGTGGATGAAACACGTACATCATGGTTTGGGGATTTGCCAATCCGTTTCCCCTCTAGAGCTCCTAGACTGGCGGGAGATGATACGGCAGAGCCTGGAGAACCGGAATACGGTATGCTATAAGTATACTAGGCTGGGTAATGTGCCAATCTGGACCATCTATCTAATACTCTCGTCTATGGATGACAAATAAATCAAGAAAAATATTGATTGGATAATCTAATCCATCTAAACAATGGCCTAAGAACCAACGGATGCGAAGACAAATTTTTCATGCTCCAGGTTGAAAAGAGTAAATTTTACGCATGTGTGTTCACGGACTCAGACTCTAGTTAACTTCGTTATGGAGATTTCAGTACAGGTAATTTTATGAGCTTCACCATGATGAATATGTTTTATCTACTCCGTCCATCCATTTTATGAGATCAATTTAGGTCATGAATCAAAAAATGATGAAGATCTAAGTTTCAAGTGGACCACACCATAGGAAAGATTGGTAATTGAATGACCACCATTACAAACTTCCTAGGGACCACTGTAATTTTTATTTTCCATCCAACCCGTTGATACAAAGTTTATGTGGCTCACAAGAGGTTTTTAATGGTGGGCATTACCACTAGTTCCTGCAGTGAGGTCCACCTGAGAATTGGATATGTTCCATTTTTGGGCTCATGCCTTAAAATGATCTAAGAAAATGGATGAATGGCACAGATATAACATATAAGGTTATATAAGTCATGGTGGAGACCAAAGAGCTTTTTTCAGCACCAATGAGTACTGGAGGGGACATTACCAAATCCGAATCACGTGTTCATCGTCGTTGACGCGGTTTGGCGGGTAACTCCGTGTCTAAGCTATGTGGGCCCCGCACCCAGATGCATAGCTCAATTGGCAGACTGAGTGGAGATACCTCGTTTCAACACTTGAGGTCTTGGTATCGATCCCTCACCAAAAAAAAAAAAAGCTATGTGGGCCCCACCGTGATGTGTATGTATTTAATCCATGCTGCACATCCGTTTTTCCATATTATTGTAGGGCCTGAGTCCAAAAGCGAGATAGATCCAAAGCACAAGTGGACCACACCATAAAAAACAATAGGGATACTGACATCCACCGTCAAAATCTTCCAAGGCCCACATTAATGTTTATTTTTCATCCAACCTATTGACAAGGTCAGACAGACTTTGACAAGAGGGAAAACACAAATATAAGCCAGATCCAAGACTTCCGTGGTCCCAAGAAGTTTTCAATGCTAAGCATTCAATTCCTCTCTAAGACTTAAATCTGCCTCATTTTTTAATTCACGCTGTAAAATAATTTTAAAGAAATGAGTGAACAACTTGATAAAACACATACATTATACATTATAGGGAGGCTCACGGAACGTTGACACCGGCCAGCTAGCTGGCTGCTAGTGGGTCCCCAGCCAAACCGCGTCCGTTGCATAAAGATAGAAGAAGATGACCGCCTCAAATCTTCCCTTAGATGCGCATAGATGAATGGGAAGTTTCCCCTCTCCATATTCTACGCCTCAGTCGTAGGAAGGCCCACGATGATAATAACTGCAAGTGAAGACAATGACCGCTATGATGACTTGATTATTGTAATTTTGAAATACGAGTCATATGTAATGAATACTTTGGATGAATTATCCATATCGGAACATTACTACGGCACATCGTGCACCAATAATCGGACGCCACTTAGCTGGATCCTTATGGACGCGGATCGGATTTCCTTTCCCAAGTCTTTCGCAGTAAGTTACTGCCAGAGATATAGGTGGGTCCTACCATGATGTTTTTGAATAATCTCTCCCAATATAAGTTTTGTTTTAAGACTTATACCAAAATAGTGTGAGGTGGGCCACACTACGTACAGGCTAAAGGAAAAGGTGGTTAGGAAAATTCTTCCAGTTGAAACTTTCCTTGTATCGACAGTGATGTTTACATGCCATCCATACAGTTCATAACGGTATTCCTGATGAACTGAAAATATAAATATTATCCCGATTCATAACTTCTGTGGCCATTTGAATTTTTCAATCTTAATAAGTTCCATCGTCATGTTTTCGGCTTACTTAAGTATTGGATCAGACTTATTTTTGGCTCGTGTCTTAAAATAAGCTCACAAAATGGACAAACGGGATGAATTTCTCATAAATTTCACAGTGGACGCAACTAGGTTCCCAGCGCAGCAACTTCGTCGGAAAGGCTTTGGCAGTGAATCCGCGTCGGTTCCTTATCTGTTCCTCCTAACTAACTTTGTGGGGTGTTACCCTGATCTATTTTTTCAACTCATTTTATGGTTTGAACCCAAAATAATGAAGCAGAAACAAATATCAGGTGGACCACACCACAGAAACCGTGGTCATTGAACACTCACCATTAAAAACTTACAAAGGGCCACCATAAGATTAATTTATTTGTCATCCAACCTGTTGGTAAGGTCAAAAAAACCTCGACGAAGGGAAAACGTAAATATCAACTTGATCCAATACTTGTGTGGCCCACAAAAAGTTTTTAATAATCATTTGCCACTGTTTCCTGTGGTATGGTGCACCTGAAAATTGTATGTGCTTCATTGTTTGGGCTCCTCCCATGAAATGAGAAGGAAAAACGGATGGATGGTATAGATATGCAACGTATACATCTAGGTAGGCCCTACGGTCAAGGTACCACCCATAGCTAAGCCGTGTCCACAAATAACCGTTCGTGAGCTCCATGCTGCCAACGTGGAATGTTTATAGAAATCAGAACGGCCAATCAAGCCGAACCATGTAGAAGATACTCCAGCCCACAGCACATCCACTCATCTGGCGCTCCACAGTTTATAAATGGTTGTTTCATAGAAGGCCTGATTCTATTGTACATGGTTCTGAGGTCCACCTGATAGATGGCTCAGATGTTCAACACGTGAGAAGAGAGCTAACAGTTCCTTTCATTGCAATGGCTCTGTTTGGATTGGCACAACCTAGCCCCACCCGCTTACTAAAAATGGTTCAAGAATTTAGAGTGAACAAACCTGCGACCCGATTGCCCAATCGGATCCGCTTAAAATTTATCAAGCCCGACCTGACTTGACCGGTTTAATTGTAATTACTTGAGCTAAAACGACCTGACCAAGCTAGCACGAGTCTACTCAAGTTTATGATATAGGATATCGCCTATTGTGTTAAAAGTACGCCAAAATGACCAAATCATCAGATAGGTACACATGCACCTGGTGCATGCATGATGCCTATATATATATTTATTTATATTTATAGTTATATTTATTTTTGGGTTTTCAATTGGGTCAGTCCATTGATAAACCATACATACAGATCATGTCAGCTAGGGTTCACCTGAGCTCGTTTGACCCGTTTAAATTGGCTGCATTTCTAGCACAAGCTCAACTTGCTATCCATATAGCTTGGCTCAAAACTCACCTTAAAAGCAAGTCAGGTCACTTGACCAACTAGCTGACCTGACCCATTGCCATCACTAGGTGGCTATTAGATCTTGATATGCTAACTAGGGTTGCAAATGGTTTGGGACAAGCCAGCAAGTTACTGGACCAATTAATTCGACAATAAGTGAGTTTGGGTCCGAAATTTGGACTTCACTGGGTCCAAGATTTCAACTTGAATTACTAAATGTGTTGGGTTTGGGACTTCTCATAATCAACCCCACCCAACACAACTTCAACCAGATTTTTAAATGGGACGAATTTTGAGCTATACTAAATGGATCTGACCCAACCCAAACTCAAAGAAAAGTAGTCAATTAGAACATATGCAAATTGACAGAGTCGTTTGAAGCATGAATGATCATGTCTATTGGGGCGTATGAGCTGTGTGGGACTCTCAATGATGCTCGAGTGTCCTCTCACCTATCCATTAGATGCACCTTCCCAAGTTAGGCCTTGATCCCAAAATTCAGCTCAACCATAACTCGGCTGGGTCCCCCCAGCGGGAATGATAGACCCTGGGGAGGTTGACACCGGCCGTTTAAACTATATTATATACTATTTACTGATTAATTTGTTTTTTAATTTCCGGGTGAAGACAGTTTATGGAAGACAATTTAAACTTGAATTTTTTACTGTGTCAAATTTTGAGCCATCTAAATTGACCTGACCCAACCCAAACTCAAGAAAAGTTGTCAATTAGAAAATATACAAATTGACCAAGTCATTTGAAACATGAATGATCATGTGTATTGCAGCGTATGAGCTATGTGGGGCTCTCAATGACACTTGAGTGTCCAACCTATCCATTAGATGCACATTCCCAAGTTAGGCCTAGATCCCAAAATTCAGCTTAGCCGTCACCCGGATGGGCCGTCCCCGGGAAGAATGTTCATAGACCCTGGGGAGGTTGACACATGCTGTTTAAACTATATATATTATATACCATGTACAGATTGTGAATATAGTTTATTGAAGACAATTTAGACTTGAATTTCTTTTCAAAGTCTTCTTAATATCTAAAATAGCATAGCTCTCATATCTTTTTGATTTAAACATTGATACAAATGAAATATTAATGGTGTGAAATTAAACCCACATAATTTTTCTATAGCTAACTCAGGCCTGAGTCATGTATCCAGACTCAAGCCGGATTTTTTAATGGATTGGTTCTGGGTCCAAAAGTTTGACCTAGATTAACTCCGGTCCATAGTTTGAAAAGTGGAAAACTTGACTAGACGCTCACTTACATGCACATCAATATGCTTTTTCAGGGGAGTCCATTATTCAATCAATAGAATTGATCTTATTGAGAAATTAGTGTCTTACTTCATGGATTTGAGGGAAAATAGCCTAACAAATATTTTGTTAGGTCCAATTCGGGTGCCAATTCAGGTGCCAAATAAAACCCATCATTGATTTGATAATTGATAAGATGAATATTCAGAGTCTGCTCAACTTGATAGTTAATAACTACAAATTAGGAACAGTCGGGATAGTGGAAAGTATTTAAATTAGTTAATTTCATATACGAGAAAATGAGGAATTTTTGCTTGGCTTGGTTGCGTTCTCTACACGTTTTTTCTTTTCCAATTTTAATTAACAACAAATCTAACAAGGCAAGTAACTCAGTCCGAGTTAGAGTAAGTTGTGTTGATTCGACTAAGTTTGCAAGTTGACTTGGCAAGTCCTGCTGTGATATGGGTGAGTCTCAGATTCAAGTTTCACAAGACTTAACTCTAAATCTTGTCAAGTTGGGTCGGCTCAACTGAGGTTCGTGGTGAGTTATCAAGTTTTAGAACTATGGCTAGCTCAAGTGGTAGACTGAGTGAAAGATACCTCATTTCAACATTGAGGTCTGTATCGATTCCCTAGTGGGGGTGGCTAACAGTGAAGTGTGAACTGAAAGTGGGAGTACTAACAAGCTAACAATTTTTTTTTTTTTTTTTTTTTTTTTTTTTATTTTTTTATTTTTAAGTTTTAGAACTATGGTCGGTAGAGGTGTACACGAGTTGAACCGAGTGGAGCTTAGCACAACTCGACTCGGCTCGGCCATTAGCTGACCTCAGCTCGAACTTGGCTCTACTCGGTCCTCGAGCCTGACTGGCCAGCTTGGCTCGGTTCAGTTAGCAGCTTGGGCCAGTTCGAGCTAAGGTTGAGCTGAGTTTACTTGTGCAATATTTTCACAACCAAATGGACTACACCTTCAAATTCTCACTGTATGTAAAATAACAGTGGTGGTTTTATAGGTATTTCATCAAACACCTTGTAGGCAAACATCAAAATCAAGAAAAATTGGTATTTGTTTCATATACATACCTTCCTTGCCACCAGATGACACTTCATTGAGTCATTTCATCAAACACTTGGTGAGCAACATCAATATCGAAGTAACTGAGTCACCGAACTGGTTCAATCCGAGTTCGATTCGATTTGGGGTTTGATCCGAGTAGAGTCGAGCTACGAAAGCTCAAACTTGGTTCAAAATTTTTTCAAGCTTAAAAAATCAGCTCAACCCTGTTCAAAACTGAGTTTCGAACCAAGTTGAATAGAGTTTTTTTGAGCTGAGTTAAGCGAGCTAAGCGAGCCAACTCGGTTTGTGTACAACCCTAATGGTTGGGTTTTTGTGAACCAATGGGACCCAACCCATTGCATCCTACCCAAGCTACATTGATTAACATTATTAAAATTCTGGGATCCTTTCACTTGTTAGACCATGGCCCATTCACATGGTAGTCCATCGTGCCCAAAAGTGCCGAGCACTTTGGCCATTTTTATCAGTGAGCAGCAATTGCACAAGACTTGTGTACGATTGCATGCAAAGGATCCGCACGGCGCCCCTAATACTAGAATGTGGATTGAAGGAACTTTTAATGACAGAAAGTTAGGTAGAGCCCACCATAATATTTGTGAGAAATCCACCTATTTCCTCCATTTTGCCATATTATGTTAGAACTTGCGTTAAAAATGGATGCAGATGTAAAACTCAAGTGGGCTGCACCGCACCAAAAAGTGCACAGAAAAATGCCTACTGTTGAAACCTGTTTGGAGTACACAAAGTCATTTATATGCCATCCATACAGCTCACAGGATCATTTTTATTGGGATGAACAAAAAACATAAAAATATTAACTCGGTTCAAAACTTCTTTGGCCGCTCAAAAATTTCAACGGTGGACGCTCAATCCTCACTATTTCATGTGGTACGGAAACTTTTTTTGGACCGCCTCATTTTTTAGCCAAATGCTAACGTAGCAAAACAATGAACAAGGGTGGATTTCTCACAAACATTACAGTGCCCCAATTAGATTCATGCACCAGGAGGTTCACGTGAAAGACTTTTGGAGGCAATGGGCATCCAAAGCACGGTAGGTGATGGGATGTGGCTGAATTTGATTAGGCCATTTGCAGGGAAACGGATTGGCCACTCGCCCTGACCCCAGCATTATGTATGTGTTTCATCCATTCCGTTCATCAATTTTTAAAGATCATTTTAGGGCTTTATACCAGAAATGAGAGCTATATAAATCTCAAGTGGACCACACCACAGGAAAACAATAGCGATTGGATATCCATCATTTAAATCCTCCTATGGTCCACTGTACTGTTTATTTGAAATCCAATCTTTTGATTAGCTCATAAAGACCCATATGAAGGAGAAAACAAAGATCAGCTTGATCCAATACTTTTATGGCCCCCAAAAAGTTTTTAATTGTCGATGTTCATTCAACACTTTTTCCTGTAATGTGGTCCACTTGATATTTTTATATATCTCATTTTTTGTATAATACCATAAAATGATCTAAAAAAATAGATGGATGGCATGGATGAAACACATACATCATGGTGGGCCCACAGAGCACCGACCATCAGCCATCGGCTGGTGGCAATTTGAAAACGGATTGGCTACTCCCCCAACACCAGCCCCGTTGCTGGTGGTCGGTGCTCTGTGGGACCCAATATGATGTATGTGTTTCATCCACTCCGTTCATCCATTTTTAAAGATCATTTTATGGTTTATCGAAAAATGAGAGGGATATAAATCTCACGTGGACAACACCACATGAAAACAATAATGAATGGATATCCACCATTACAATCGTCCTAATGCCCACTATACTGTTTATTTGACATTCAATCTGTTGAATAGGTCATACAGGTCCAGATGAAGATGAAGAGAAAGAAAAAAATAACAGCTCGATCCAAAACTTTTATTGCCCTCAAAATGTTTTAATGGTCGACCTCATTCAACACTGTTTCCTGTAATGTGGTCCACTTGATATTTGGATATATCTAATTTTTGTACTCTTACCGTAAAATGATCTGTAAAAATAGATGGACGGCATGGATGAAACACATACATAATGGTGGGGCCCACATAGCACCGACCAGCAGCCATTGGCGGGTGTCAGGGGGAGTAGCCAATCCGTTTCCATCCAAAGCACCGTAGGTGGTGGGATGTGGCTGAATTTGATTGCGCCATTTGCAGCAGCTTGGGATAGCCACGTTGAGCGGACTTAGGTGGAGTATATGCTGGACGTCGCTAGCAACGTTCAACGGCTATCTCTGTAAACCAATTGCCTGTCTCCACGTCCAGCAACACCGACCACGCAATCTGAGTACCGTTGTCACATCATATGACCAATGGGTACGGGAACCCATTTCGCATCGGAAAAAACACAAACACAACCGAATGGAAGACTTCAGTTTGACTGGGAGACGAGAGATACGGAGACCGAGGAACCTTCCTGGGACGCCACGTTTCCACTTATCGCCACCTACAGGGAAAGCTCTGTGGGGCCCACAAACGATGTAATTATCTAATTCACTCCGTTCATAAGTTTTCCCAGCCCATGTTAGAATGTGAGACAAAAAATGAGGAAGATATAAAACTCAAGGGACCACGCCACAGGAAAAAAGTAAGGATTGATTGCCGCACCAATGAAACCCTCGCCGGCGAGAAGTTTCGGATCAGGCTGATATTGGTTTAATCGATTCAAACTGGTGAGAATAACCATATGAACGGCTTCGATGGTATAAAAACATCACGGTGGGCCTATGAAGGTTCCAACGGTGGGCTTTTCTGTCCCCACTGATTGTTGCCTGTGGCCCACTTAAGTCTTGGCTGGAAAAACTGATGGACGGAATAGATGTCACAAGCACTGGGGCCCCACGGATCCACGTAGGGGGGACAACAAGGAAAGTGGTGGCGACCTTCGTAGGAGATATTTCTGGATAAGACATCTAGAGACCGACTTTGATGATTCCCTCAAACGTCAAAATGCTTCGCGACTAAGACACGTCGATTCAACTAGCCTAACAAAACAAAGCCTCAAACGGCAAAAGCCTAGTCAGAATCTCTTTCCTTCCGATTTATGAGAGAGAATATACCGGCTGGCATTAGCCAACTCATGTAACCGTGGGCGCCCAGTCTGTTAGGTTGTCGGATTCTTGTGCGCGTAGAAAGCAAAAGCGGCACGCGCTCCCTACCGCAACCTATAATAAGTAAGAGATCCTTCTCATTTCCTTCCACTTCAGCAGACCCCATTCTCATCTTCTCCTCCCTCTCACTCACTCAATACAGTACTCTCTCTCTCTCTCAAAACACACACAAACACTCTCTCTCTCAGCTTTCTTTCTCAAAACATACACACACACACTCTCAGCTCTCTCTCTCTCTCTCTCTCTCTCTCTCTCTCTCTCTCTCTCTCTCTCTCTCTCTCTCTCTCTCTCTCTCTCCAAGACTACTTATTTCAGCTTTCCTTTTCGCGTCTATGGAAACCTTCGGTTCAGACTCATATTTCCTGCAGTCGGCCCGTCAAGCTATATCCGACGAAGAATCGTTCGCCACGGTGGCAACCAGTCTTCCGAAGCGGAGGGCAGGGCGCAAGAAATTCCAGGAGACGCGGCATCCGGTTTACAAAGGAATCAGGAGGAAGAACCGTGAGAAATGGGTATGTGAAATTCGTGAACCGAACAAGAAATCAAGGATATGGCTCGGGACGTTTCCAACAGCTGAGATGGCTGCTCGGGCTCATGATGTTGCGGCCTTGGCTCTTAGAGGCCGATCGGCATGCCTCAATTTCGCCGACTCAGCGCAGCTTTTACGTGTGCCGACTTCCACCGATGCCAAGGACATACAAAAGGCGGCTGCTGAAGCTGCAGAAGCCTTCCGCCCACCTCCAACAAACTACAATGCAGACTCCAGCAGCTCTGTAAGACCGGAGCATGCCTCGTTTTCGCCGGAGTCTCTGTCATATATGAATTTGGAAGCTCTTGGTGAGCCGGAGTCGCTCTACGGCATGGATGGTGGACCGCTACATTCTCCCCCTCCACACCTGGAAGGTGGGTCCCAATGGGATGACGTGGAAGAAGAAGCTGACGTGTCGCTATGGAGTCACACCATTTGATATATATATATATATATATATATATATATATATATATATATATATATATATATTATAATTTCGACGTACTACATTTTTCATATGGTACGCATGATGGACGATTTAAATTAGAGAACTTGATTAATTCTTATATTATTTTCATCTCGCGGGTCGCCTTAGAACGTACGTGCACCTTATTTTATCCTCTTTATATATATATATATATATATATATATATATATATATATATATATATATATATATATATATATATATATATATATATATATATATGAGGCATGCTCACCTAGGCACGTGCGTACCTTTGCACACGTGTCATGAGTGTTGGACACGTGTTATGAGTGTCGAATCTGAACGGTCCATGACATGCGGAATCCCATGAAACTTGAAGGGGTGAAGTTTCACCCTGATCTAAGATTCTGGTAGGCCATAGCAAAGAGAAATTCAAATCAATGGAATAAACTGTTTGCATTTTTCATGGCCCACTAAATTTTGGTTCAAAGTAAAAATTCGTACTAGCCGTTTTATGAGGTTCTGCTTCATGTGGACCGTTCAGATTTGCGAGACTCATCAGATATGATAAGTTCTCAAAAAAAGATCGTATGCAGTAAGTACGAACGGTTCGCAGGTGAGCGTTTCCGTGTATATATATATATATATATATATAAATATATATATATATATATATATATATATATATATATATATATATATATCCACATTTCAAACGGACACATCCATCTCGTATTTTCATGTGATTGGAATCCTCTTACAGAGGAAAATTGTAGGATCCGCTTACACTGTAATCCTGTTTTCCGTCCGGACAGGCGAGCCCATGGTTCAGTTATCCGGCCGGTTAGTCTAAGATCGAAGAGAAATAGAGCAACGATTCTCGTTCAACTGAGAAGCCCCAATAAATAAATAAATAAAACAGGCTAGGATCTCCCAATCTACAAGATTATTTTGGGTCATGGTCCGCAGACAATGGGGCCCAACAGATCAACGGTCTTGATCAATGTATTGGCCCGCTAGTCCAAACTGAAAAACCCACGTCGGTCCGTGGATCCGATAATTACTTGAAAGACATCCGGCAGAGAAGCCCTTACATGGAGAAAAGAGATAATCCGCTCCCCAGAGCATAACTGCAAGTGGAGCCCATGGTTGGGTGACACAGACCATTGAACTGACCTGAATGAACATATCTGCAAGTGGAGCACATGGTTCGGCGACCAAAACTATTGAACTGACCTGAATGGACAATGCGAAGAAAATTTCCTACATTGTAAAATCCTAGCCATCCAACATTTGATCTTTCTTCAATTTAATTTGGATTGTTGAAGTTGGCTTGCAAGGGACTGAGGATAGATTCTCCTTCTTAGGGAGGAGGTACAAATTCAGGCATCTGGAGGAAGGATCGATACTGGAAGATTAATCAAAGTGACAACTTGAATTCATCAGAGACGGGTAGAGTGGCAAAACTGAGCATAGCACAAGCAGAGGATTGGGATATGTCATCCAATCAAGGCAGCTATTCGGACTTCACCCAAACAATAATCCGCATCAGGTGGCAGCTAGGAACGACAGCAATTGAAGACCTTGACCACCTCTTCTGCCACGACGATCTGGCCGCACAGGTATGGATTCAGTTTGGCTGCATTTTTGATATGCTTTTAAATGAAAATCACACCATCCAGCAGAGGATTACCCAGTGCTGTCTTCCTGATATGGGTTTCTCCAAATTTAACTTTTTAAAAGGATTGGCCCCCCACTTTTATTATTTGGGAATTATGGCTGGAAAGAAAGACAGAGAATTCGCCGGGTGGTATTATAGCTAAGGTGTGCAGATGGCTGAGAGAAACAGGCAACCGCATCCCAGATGAAGAAAACAATCCTATTGCTGAAGAGGTGGGACTTCAAGCATTATGCAACACTGGCGGAGGCACGAGCTTTCTTGGATGGGCTGCGGATTTGTAAGGAAATGGGAAATATGAATGTTGTAATGGAGTCTGATTCAAGCATTATGCAACACTGGCGGAGGCACGAGGTTTTTAATATTGGTGGGCATCACTCTCCTATCTTTTTCTGTGGTGGGGTCCACTAGAGCTTTTGATCTGATTCATTCTTTTGTTCATGTCTTAAAATGATCTCTCCAAATGGATGGACAGTGTGGATACAAAACATGCATCATGCTGGGATCAAAGTCACTTCAACAGCGTGTATCGCTGCTCAAACTGTCAGTAGCAAATCCTCGTCCCATTGCAGGGTATCTAACTTACATCGATGCTGCTCTTTATCTTTGAAAGCTCATTGTAGGGCATGATCCCACAGATGAAGCAGGTCCAAATCTTAGGTGGACTATACCACAGGAAACATGGGTGAAGCAGGCCCAAAATCTTAAGTAATCTAACCAGTGGGCTTTCAGTTACCACTGTTTTATGTAATGTGGTCCACATGAGATTAGTATCTGCTTCAATTTTTTGTGTCCTTCGCTAAAATGAGCTGTCAAAACGGATGAATGGTGTGGATTTAAAGAACACGTTAAGGTGGCCCCCACAGTAAGGGATCCACCCACGGAGCTGCGCCCCGGAAAAAAGAAGGGTGGTATGTGAAAATTTCCGCAACTATCTGGAATGAGATAAACTTTGATACTCCGTCAGAGTTCGATAGTTCATACGCAGGTAAGTAAGAACTTCACACGTGGCACATGTGCAACTAGGTAAACTGTCGAAATAATGGAAACAAAATCAGATTATTTTATCCCAAATTTTACACTAGAATAATTTCATAAATGGCGGATTATCAGACATCCATTGAACGGCCCCAATTCAACAAAAAAATACATCCTCCAATCCGACGTTAGAAAGCTGTAACCAAACTTATTCCGGGAATATGTGCTATCTTCACTGAGTCCCGTGTTTTGGACGACTCCATTGGGTTAATTTGCGCCACGTGCACAAATATTTTAGGGAGCCGATTAGGTGAGACTCCGGCCTCACCCAAGACGGTGCAGCCCTTACCATGGTCCCCACCTTGATGTATGTATTCAATATCTATACTGGCCATCCATTCTTACGGATGATTTTAGAGCATGATCCAAAAAATAAAGAAAATCCAAGTCTCAAGTGTACCATACTCTTAATGGTTCTGCATTATTTATTCGCCATTCAATCCGTTGATAAGGTCACGTAGGCTTGAATGAATGAAAAATAAATCCGGGTCAAGTCTCAAGTGTGTTCTGCATTATTTATTTGCCATTTAAAAAAAAAAAAAAAAAAACCAAGCATCTTGATTGTCATTAATAATACTCAATTCTCCAAAAAATGGAAGTAGTCTATAGTAATTGAGTAAAACTCATCAAACAAAGATCCGAAACTGAGTTTCTAGAATTCATGGAAATTAAATAAAAACAGAGTGCCAAGATTACACCCGAAACACCTGTTTTAATGCATTAAAACGAAGCAGCAGCAGCGCTCTTCCTTGGAGCTGCTTGGGTACCTTCTTTGAAATTGCTCTTGAATCTGCGAGGCAAGTGACGGAGATACCTCATCCTTCCGGTTCCAGTAGTCTTGCGCCGGATCGCCTTCACGCTCCAGTTATATTTGCGGATCCTGGCAGCAGGATAGCCGCAAGCGGCGCATCTGCTCTTCTGCAGATGGAAGCTACGGCGGCCGCAGCGCACGCAGAGGGTGTGGGTCTTGTTCCTCCTCTTTCCGAAGCTTCCCGTTCCTTTGCCCATTTTCGCAGCTGGAGAAACCCTAGCCCTTTCGAGAGGATTATTTGCCATTCAATTCGTTGATAAGGTCACGTAAGCTTGAATGAATGAAAAATAAATCCGGGTTCTGCATTATTTATTTGCCATTCAATCCGGGTCCTTACTCTTACCCGGGTGTAGACTCCCCGGAGTTTCAACATCGGGTTAGAGGTTCGAGTACCCACAGTGGTGAAATCCCACGGCGTGCGTGTGTGGTGTGTGTGCGTGTGTAAAAAAAAAAAAAAAAAAGAATGAAAAATAAATAAATATCAGCTTCACCCAAAACATTTATGGTCATTAATGGTCAATCACCACTGTTTCCTGTTATGGACAGATATCTTAAATCTGTCCGGTGGTCTGTCGATGATATCGACAGGGTTTTAGATGATATCGACAGATGTCTTAAATTTGTCTGTTGGTCTGTCGATGATATCGACAGGATCCCGATGCCATCAATAATTCACAGTATTTTTCACCCCTAGTCGTTAGACCGTCGATGATATCGAAGTTGTCATCGAGAGACCTTCGATAACATCGAAGAGTTCCGCAAATGCGATTATGGAAACGTAGATTTTGCAGATTTTGTTTCTTATTCCGAGTTTGCTTCTTTCTAAACTTATATAAAGGGGTGTATGCGGGATTGAGAAGTATTCTAAGGCTTTCTAAAGGAGTTCCAAGGGTTCCTAAAATGATTTTTAGGGTTTCTAAAGGGTGTAACAAGGGTGAGATTTGAGGTTGTTCGAATCGGGTAAGTCATCTCTCTTTGTAATTTCTATTTTCATAGTGGAGATCTGTCGCTTTGTGCCGTAGTTTTTTCCCGCAAGAGTTTTCCACATTAAATCTGTGTTCTCTTGTATGTGCTTGGTGCCATTGGATTGCTATCCTAGATCTAGATCTGTGTGATTCCGTAGGCCAAAAATCTCCAACAAGTGGTATTAAAGCTATCGTTGGGGCACAGATCTGAATTTGAGAGATTAGTAATAATGGCTAGCACCAGGTATGATATTGAGAAGTACTCAGGGAAAAATAATTTTGAGTTATGGAAGATCAAGATGAAGAGTTCCTTCATCAAGCAAGGCGAAGTTGGTGCTCTTGAGGAGCGAAAGTTTACTATGACTGATGATGAATGGAATACACTTGACAAGAAGACATTATCGTCGATCTGTTTATGTCTCACAGATGAGGTTCTTTACAATGTCGTGAGGGAGAAAACTGCGGCCAAGTTATGGACGAAGTTAAAGGATGTCTATGTGAAAAAATCCTCTGAAAATCGCCTACACTTGAAGCGGCAGTGGTATAACTTCAAGATGGCAGAGGGTGGAGATCTGGAGGCTCACATTAGTAACTTTAATAAATTAGTTTGTAAATTGCTGGATATGGAGGAAGTGATGAAAGATAAAAAAACAATCATGTATGTTGCTAAATTCTCTTCCGGCGTCGTATGAGTCATTCAAGGACACTATGTGCAGCACGAATAAAACCCTGAGTGTCGATACCGTTATCTCAGCCCTTCAAGGGAAGGCTATAAGAAAGCTAAAAGGCGACATGGGGACATCTTCTGATGCACTATTTACAATGGGTAGGAATTCTGAATAAGGTACGGGTTTTTCAGGTTATAGATCCAAATCAAAGGGCAAGGGCAAAAGAAAGGTAAAGTGCTGGAATTGTGGGAAGGAAGGACATGTGAAGAAGGATTGTGGAAATCCTAAATCGAAGAGAGAAGATTTTGAAGCTTCGTACAGGGAGGCTAATGCTGCTACGTCAGATGGATCGAGCGGATGTGATGGTGATGTTTTGTTTGTGTCTACTATCAGGCGGCCATACGATGATCGTAAGGATAAGTGGATGCTAGACACAGGGGCATCTTTCATATGACTCCTCACCGGAATTGGTTCGCCAGTTATAGCGAGTGCGATGGTGGATAGGTGTTTATGGGCAATGGCTTTGCTTGTAATGTTATGGTTGTTGGTACGGTGCACATCAGGATGTTTGATGGGGTGGAGCGTACCTTGATTGATGTCAAGCACGTTCTTAATTTGAAGTAGAATTTGATTTCTCTTGGTATACTTGAGGCAAAAGGATGCAAGTACATAGGTATTAATAGTGCTCTTAAGGTATCTAAGGCGGCACGGGTAATCATGAAAGCGCAACGACTCGGTAACATGTATAGGTTGATCGGGAGCACTTCAAAAGGTGGAGCTGCAATGGATGTAGAGGATTCCACCTTTGTACGTGTGTGGCATGTTGGACATGGCCACATGAGCTGGCAGGGCAGGAAGGCTGAGACGTACAGACAGGGATACAGAGCAGGTGGAGCAGCCACCTGTGAGAAGAATCACACGACATGATCGCAGGATATCGTTGAGGTATATGGATGACTCCAATATCGCAGGGGATTCATCTTCTATTCATATGGCTCTAGGTGAGCCTGGTATTGAAAAGTGAAAGGTGACTATGAGCGATGTGATGGATTCGTTATATCAGACCAACATATGGAAGCGGGTGGAGCTTCCAGTGGGCCAGAAAGCGGTTGGATGCAGGTTGATCTTCAGGAGGATACAACATAAATACAGAGCGAGGTTGGTAGCGAAGGGTTATGCTCAGAGAGAAGGGATCGGCTTCTTAGAGATATTTGCGCTAACGGTATAGCAGGTGTCTATTAGATCCGTAATTGACGCTGGTTGACTAATGTGATCTTGAGCTAGAAGGATGGATGTGGAGTCTGTATTTCTGCAAGGGAAAGTGAAGAGCAGATCTACATGAAGCAACTAGAGCGGTTCGGAGTTAAAGGGCCTGAGAAAAGATTTTGCAGGAGGTCGTGGTTCGACCTGTCGCCTAGGCAGTGATTTGATTCCTTCATGGTGAGTCAGGAATTGATGATATATAAATCGCCAATTATGACATGTCTGAAATCAATGTACTGTAGGCTCAGTTAAGTGGGACATTCAGGATGAAGGATCAGGGGGGTTGCAAAGATGGTTCTCGACATTGAGACTGAAGGAGGAGTAGGCTTTGGTAATCATATGAGGAATACCTTATGTGTAGGTATTGATCAAGGAGGTGATGAACCATGTAAAGCCGGAGAGCGTTCCCTACGCGTCTCTCCTCAAGTTTTTCTCAGGACATGTTCCAAAATAGATGAGGAAAAGTAGGATATCTCATGAGTCTTATTTCGAATGCAGTTGGCAGTGTATGTCATGGTTTGGATTAGACCAGTTATTTCATAGGCTATTAATGTTGTAAGCAAGTACCCTGACAAGCATATTGAGTAGCGGTGAGATGGTAAGAAGACTACGTCTTTTCTTTTTGAGAAGACATGAACAAAGATGGTTGAGTACGTGAATTTTGATCCGGCAGACATGCTTACCTAGATCGTTCCTGGAGAGAAGTTCAAGTTCTGTGTAACTTCTCTGGGCTTGGCGATAACGTAAAAGAAAGACGAAACGTGCAAGAGAAGCTATGATGTGATGTAGAGACAAGAGAAGGGGACAAAAAGCTACACGGATGAAGATTGAAGATATGGTAGAGATTGTTATGGATAGATGTCTTAAATCTGTCTGGTGGTCTGTCGATGATATCGACAGAGTTTTAGATGATATCGACAAATGTCTTAAATCTGTCTGTTGGTCTGTCGTTGATATCGATAGGGTATCGATGCCATCGATAATTCACAGTATTTTTCATCCCTGCTCGCTGGACAGTTTTGGTCATGTTTCGATATTATTGAAGGACTGTCGATAATATCGAAGCTGTCATCGAGAGACCTTCGATGACATCAAAAAGTTCCGCAGATGCGATTGCGGAAATGCAGATTCTGCGGATTTTGTTTCTTATTCCGAGTCTGCTTCTTTCTAAACTTATATAAAGGGGTGTATGCGGGATTAGGAGGTATTCTAAGGCTTTCTAAAGGAGTTCCAAGGGTTCCTAAAAGGATTTTTAGGGTTTCTAAAGGGTGTAGCAAGGGTGAGATTTGAGGTTGTTCGAATCGGGTAAATTCTCTCTCTTTGTAATTTCTATTTTCATAGTGGAGATCTGTCGCTTTGTGCCGTGGTTTTTTCCCGCAAGGGTTTTCCACGTTAAATCTATATTCTTTTGTGTGTGCTTGGTGTCATTAGATTGCTATCCTAGATCTAGATCTGTGTGATTCCGCAGGCTAAAAATCCCCAACATTTCCTATAATACGATCTGATAATTTAATCTACTTCATTTTTTAGAATATGGCAGAACTTGACAAACGGATGTAAAGTTCCAATATATAAATACACACATAAAAGTAACCCTTAGGATAAGTACTGCACCGCCTTGGGTGAGGCCGGGTTCTCCTAAATGGAAGCGGATTTGTTAGTGCACAACACAGCTACCGTAGTTACATGCAGTGTTCGAATTATCTATGATATTATTGATATATATCCGATATTATCTTTATCTCTAGATTAGCGATATCGATAACGCCGATAACTTAGTGAAATATCATGTGTTGATATTTTGCGATATCGATGGATGTTTGGATGGAAGGTCGGATAGTTAAATAGGTTGGATGTGATAGTTGGACTAATTTCTTACAAAAACACATGCTTTTAAGGCTTCATTAAATGGAAACTTGATATGTATTAATTTTTTTTGTATTTTTTTAAAATTTTCTAAATGTAGAAATATGTACATTTTAACATTTTTTGTAGTTTTTGTTTTTTTTTTTAATTCACTATTTTCCCATGTTTCCCATGTTTTCGATTATCTATAATATTATATCAATATTATTTCGTGCGACGATGAGCTCTGATACTCTTCAAGCTACCTGTTATACCAATGGAGGAAGTCTAAGTTACATGAGCCCCACAATGATTTAATTATTATATTAGTACTATTATTATATCAGTACTGTTCATTCATTTGGCGAGATCATTTTAAAACATGATCCTAAAATTGAATCATTTCTAAAGCTCAAATGGTCCACACCACAAATAAGAGGGGATAATAATTCTCACCCTTAAAACATTACTTAAACTTGAATGGATGGTAAAAACAAATATCATATTATCCACAACTTACACGACTCCACAACTCACACGACTCCCAAAAAAGGGTTGACAGTCAATCCTCCGTTGCTTTTTGCAGTGTGTTCCACTTGAATATAACACGTACCTCATCATGATGGGACCCATGAGAGCCACGGAACCTTGGTGACATCAACGCACCGGTAAAGTCGGTGGTGTGTGATACCCCGAGCCAATCCGCTTGCCACCAAATCCGCTGCAGATACGTGTCAACGACGACTACCTGCAAAATCATTAAAGAAAAATTCGTCGTGTTCAGACGCGGTGTCTCCAACTATCGCAACACGATTAAGAAAGAGAAAGCGGGGTCCACGCGTTTCAATGGATAATACCAGCCAACGTGTTGAATTGCTGGATTTATGTAGCGTCGCTCTCCAAAAGACGTTCCGCTCTCTCTTTTGCTACGTATGATGCTCTTCTGCCTCTCGTGGGACCCGTACCGTTTACGACAGTATCCCAGCTTCTTCGGGCCTTTAATATTATATCGGTAAAATCTTCTCCGTTCATCAGGTGAGAACTCTTATTTTAATCGTATATGAAAGATATTGGCCCTGAAAAGTACTTGTCTGGGCCAAATTAATTGGAATAATGTACAATTTCTCTCTCTCTCTCTCTCTCTCTCTCTCTCTCTCTCTCGTCCGTACAGTTCTCTTAAAACCTCTGTGTTTGTCATGGTGTGGCCCGCCTGAGTCTGCATCACGCTGATTTTCGTATTTACTTGTGAATTACATCTGATTACCCGGGTTTGATGGAAGAGACATACTATGGTGGCACCACACACGAACCTGTGGTGAGATGTTCCTCGCGGTCTGGCCCTCCTGTGTTATAGATCTGGCTGATTTTATTGCTAGGGCCAGAATCAATGATAGAAACTGATGGACGGAGTCGATTTTACATACGCAACAAGGTGTCCCCAGGGCATCGGTTGTTTATTAGTGTTGTACACGAGGGTGACTTGGCTGCCACACCCGAACCAGCCATGTGTGTGTGACCATGACCGTAAAGACTAATATATATATATATATATATATATATATATATATATATATATATATATATATATATATATATATATATATATATATATGGAAAAGGTACTAAGCGCTCGAGCATAAAGCGGTCGTACGTGAGGTTGAGCTGTGTGGGCCCCACCGTGATGCCGCTCAAAGATCCACACCGTAATTTTTGGCCGTGTGGGCCCCACTGTGATGCCGTTCAAAGATCCACACCGTTCAAAAATCATCCGTCCACATAACTCAGGTGGGCCATATCATCAGAAAACATAAGTATACATGTAAAAACATGTAAAAGCACTTGGTGGGCCCCACCTGAGTTGTGGATACCACTTAAAACTTGGTCTAAAATTACATTCCAGTGGGACACACATGTTGGACGGTGTTGATAATCAAAAAACGTCTCCAAAGGTCCCCACAAATGGTTTTGAATGTTTCAATGGTGCACGGCCCCTCTCAACTTCTGTACGTGGTGTGGCCCACAAAAGTCACGGATTGACTTGATTTTCAGCCGTGTGGGCCCCCTCCGGAATGGTGCATCTGACTGAGGGGGTAGATCTTCGAAAGGCATCATGGTGGGGCCCACATCAGCTCGACCTCACGTACGACCGCTTTACGCTCGAGCACATAGTACCTTTTCCATATATATATATATATGGAAAAGGTAATGTGCGCTCGAGCTGATGGGACCGTCCAATGAGGTTGAGCTGTGTGGGCCCCACTGTGATGCGTTTCGAACATCTACCCCATCAGTCAGATGCACTATTCCACCGTGGGCCTAGGTCTCAAAAATCGAGTCAATCCGTGACTTGCGTGGGCCACACCACATACAGAAGTGGGGAGGGGCCGTGCACCATTAAAACATTCAAAATCATTTTCTGGGCCCACCGAGATGTGGTTTGCAAATCCAGCCCATCCATTATGTGTCTCCCACTTGGATGAGGGTTCAGACCAAGTTTCATTAGCATTTAAAACTCAGGTGGGCCCCACCAAGTGTTTTTATATGTTTTTGGCATGTTTTCACATGCTTTTAGATGGTATGGTCCACCTGAGTTTCGTATACGGCTGATTTTTGGATATCCCATAATTTAAAGGGGACTCATCAAATGCACGGTTTTGATGGTCGACACGCATCACGGTGGGGCCCACACAGCTCGACCTCACAGGAGCTTATCGTGAGGTCTAGCGCATTGTACCTTTTTCCATATATATATATATATATATATATATATATATATATATATATATATATATATATATATATATAGTCATGCTCCCCTGCGCACTTAGGCACGTGCGCACCTTTGCACACGTGCCATGGGTGTCTATCTGAACGGTCCATGTGATGCGGAATCCCGTGAAACCCTATATGAAAATTTTTCACCTCGATCTAAAATTCTGGTGGGCCATAGCAAAGAGAAATGCAAATCAAGGGAGGAAATTGTTTTCATTTTTCAAGGCCCATTGAAGTTTTAGATCAAAGTAAAACTTAGGCCCGGGGGGTTTCACGAGGTGCAAATTTTGGATCCGCATCACGTATGATGGATTCTCAAAAAAGTTACGTACATACGAACTAGTTCGCAGGTGAGCGTTTCCGCGCACATGTGTGTGTGTGTGTGTGTATGTGCTGTCCATCTATTTTTTCATACTGTTCTATGATGGTTTCAAAATTGAAGCAGATACAAGTTTCAGGTGGACCACACCATGGGAAAAAGTGGTCATTTAACACTCACCATTAAAAACTTCTTAGGTTCCAACGTAATGTTTGTTGAACCATCCAACCTGTTGATAAGGACACTAGGAGCGGGGTGAACTGAAAAATAAAAATCAGCTTCATCCAAACCATTCGTAGCCTACAAATGCTTTTTAATGGTCAATAACTACTATTTCCCCTAGTGCCGTCCACTTGAAATTTGTATCTGCTTCATTTTTTAGAGGAATGGTGTAGATATATCGAGGTTGGCCCTATATTATCAAGGTCGTACCCACATCACCGGTTCCGGGGTTTCGGCCAACTCGCCCCGAAAACTGGAATGCTAGTATGCTGAGAAAAAGAAAGCTCATCTCTCCAGGGGAGGCGGATTGCCAGTGACACTCCACTTCCTGCGGTGGAAGATAGGTAGGCAGATGTTTGCGAGAAATTCACCACTTTATCTATTCTGTCAGCTCATGTTAGGACAAGAGATCTAAAATGAGGTACAAAAAACTTAAGCGAGCTATACAAAAGAAACAGTGAGGATTTAACGTGTACCCATTGAAACCTGAGCACTGTGTTCCATTCGCTTGCTGCACGAAAAAGGAAAGGATATGAGCCGCCCTTATTTCTCGAGCAATTGCAGGTGGGGAAATATGGTCAGCCCTTAATTCCTTGTCGAATTTGGAACTACAGGCTAGAGGAGTTGGATGTAGCTTGATATTTTTGTCACCAGGAAGATCAAGAGATACAAGATATTTTTGTCACCGGGACGATCAGGAGTCCTTGCAGGAGATACAAAATCCAAAAAATAAAAAAATGAAGTAGACAAAATTCTCAGGTGAACCACACTACAAGAAATCACAGGTGAACCACACTACAAGAAACAATGATCATTAAATAGCTATCATTGAAAACTTCTCAGGATGACCCTAATGTTTACTTGCAATCCAACTTATTGGTAAGGCGCACATATACGAAGGAAGGGAAAACACAAATAGCAACTTGATTGAAAACTTTTGTAGCCCCCTTAAGGTTTGTAATTGTGGGAATTCAATACCTGCTAAGTGGTCCACCTGAGATCATTTGTATCTACTTCATTTTCAGGACCATGCTCTTAAATGAGCTGGCAAAACTGTTGGACAACATGGATATACAACACATACATCGAGGTGGGTCACTCAGTCAGGGTTGCACCCACTTGGATGTGTTGAAAGTCCAAACCAAACTCGTTGGATTCTCAAGGACCATAAATAATGGAGGAAGCTTCCAGCAGCGTCCAGGACGTTTTCCCCATGCGGCTGTTCAGATTCTCCAGGCGTCGGAGGAAGCTTCCAGCAACGGTGCTCGGTGCTCTTCTCCATGCAACTGTTGAAATTTCAGAGGAAGAATTTTTAATATTTGTAATAGCAGTTAATTCTATACCCCTATAGTGCAATTGTTATGGGCATTTGTGTCTTTTCACATTAGTGGGAAAAGTCTATATAAGGGAGGTCATGTAATCCGTTTGGTATGAACAAAGTCAGCAAGCTTGTAAGCAACATACAGTAAGAAATACAAAGTTTCTTCTTCTCCTCCACGAGTCCAGTGAGCTCAAACCCAAGGCTTTGAAAAGCCAAGTAAACTCTGGCTAATATGTAACGCCCTGAAAATCGGGGGTCGAGTATGAACTTAACTCCCGAGTTCCAACGCATCACTTATGCAACATACACAATGATGGTTAAATGTTGTCTGAGTTAGCGCAATAAACATGAATAAGATTATACCAAAGCAGGAATTCATACCCAGATCGATGTATAAAAGCAAGCTTTAAGACTGATCGTGTATATATGTATGTAAAGAAACAAAATAAATGATTCATTATCCAGAGTATGAATCCTTCTGAGTCACTATATACATGTCTGTGTAATAAACAAAATGTCAAAATAACTAAATACAATCTCTCAGAAACCCATCGATCCCCGGGCACTTAGTCGAAGCCGCCAAATAATCGCATATAGGAGAACTCCTCCCGGTCCTCGTCAGACCTGCTCCGCCTCCCGAATAGTCGGATCGCCTAAACCCGAGACAGAGTCTGGGTTGGTGTGCGCAACACCGTCCCAGTAACGTGGGAGTGAGTAGCTAACTCAAGGAACAAGAAGATATAAGTTATCATGTTACCAATACCAAGCAAAGAATGATAAAGCAAGAAATCAAACACTCCTAGTTACTCTGACACGCAAGTATGAATGCAAATATGATGGATGCCCTCTCCGACGTACTCCCTCAAGCGACACCATCTCACGTTCGCGCATGATGCTTACATCCCACAAGTGCTCCACATCTTTCCAGTGCACATGCGATGCATGATGAGTATGATTACCGAAGTTTTTAATTAATTCATTTCAAACAAATAGGATTGGGAAACTAAGGTACCTCCTCAGATCATATCCAAACATGATCCAATCTAGGGTCGCACCCTAGTTAATATCGACGATGGTGTGTTTTCTAGGTCACCGCAGAGAGGTCGCTGTGGTCATTACGCACAAAGGTTGCACCACTCCCCCATCACCCCTTAAACGATTCATCACGATACAACTATACGTAAACAGTGCCTAGTTCATACTCTATATATCGCGGCGAACCCTAAGGCACGCCGCAACTTCGAATATGCTCGCGGTCACTACAAAGGGTCGCTGTGGCGTACACACAAAGATCGCACCACTCCCCCATCACCTTATCGGTGTAGGCCGACAGCCGCGAATATAGTGTCCCATACCACCATAATCGGCTCACGAGTAGAGTTGCTCACCGGTCACTACGGGAGGCACGTAGCCCCGCCAGAGGCCGACAAATCGACCACGGTGTCCCATACCACCATGCCCGGCTCATGAGTCTTAGCGGATCGAGGTACCATGGTTAACGGGATTTTTCACCGGTAAGTTTGGTACCCTAGTTCAAGCATTAGCGACCAAACATGGTGAACATACATAAACACATCGGTTTGCTTGACGAGCCGACTATCTCGAGCGCACCACAAGTTGAGCGATATGGAGCGCAGCACTCCGTGTGGCCAACCACTATCGCCAACCGGTACGACTCTCGGGTTCGCGCCAGACACGTCCGTTGTGGCGATATGAACCTCACCACAACCGTAATTGCACCGCATGTTTGGACTATAGGCATAGTCCCAAACTCAATCAGAAGCATGGAGTAAAGCATAAGGCAAAGCATGTATTATAAAGCATGAAATAAAGCATGTTATAAGGCATGTTGTAAAGCATGTTGTAAAGCATGTTATCAAGCATGTTATAAAGCATGTTATAAAGCATGTTATAAAGCACTATACACATAGGGATACAAATACTTGGAGCTCATAGGTGAGTGGTTAGAGTGAACAACCACGTGGAGAGTGTCATATGTGACACTAATGTAGCGGAGAATCCCATCTCAGCACCTAACTAAGGTTCTAACACTTAAACACTTACACTCGCAAGTGATTTCACCAACACTTGGAATACACTACTTCAACATACATGACGTATGCTAGAGAAGGGTGTACTAGGGTTGTCCCGTTACCGAGCTAGTATTTTATACATATACAACATATTCATATAACAAATAAACATAGCAAACACATCAGCGAATTTTATACGTATAGGGTACTTCCACGTATACCCACCGACATACATAGTGTTTACAAAGGAACATAGGTTTCAAGGTTCCTTTCGCCAAGCTAGTATTTTAATCATGTATTGTATAATCATACATTAAATACATATGTCAAACATTATTCCAAAAGAAATACGTATACGGTATTTCTACAATACGTATTTTCAACATACGGCACATTTACAAAGGAACATATATTTTGGCGATCTCTTTCGCCAAACTAGTATTTTATTCATATCGCATATAATCATACATTAAATAAACATGTCAAACATTTACCCAAGAAAAATACGTATACAGTATTTATACGTACACCTAGAGTATGTGAAATTCCATATTTCACACCGCTAATCAAAACAGGAAACGGAAAGCACTTTGTACATGTGCAATTGCAAGCAGATCATGAATCTACCATTATCTGACATTGAAAGCGTTGAAAACCGTAACTTATAAGCTTAAAGTCCTCACCTTTGCCTTTGAAAACGGAACGAATCAGCAAGGGTGATAGATCTTCCGTCTACTACGATTTCTAGCCTAAAAGCTTTTAATCGGTTAGTCGGATACATCCCACCTCGATTCCACCGCAAATCGACCTAGGGTTAGGTTTTCTTACCTTCAAATGAGGCGGAAAACACCGGGAAAGCGTCTAGATCGTAGAGATGTAGGCCGTGTAGCAAGCCAAAGCAAGCAGGAGGAAGATCTAAGAACGATCTCCAAGTCTTTCCCTCTCTTTTCTCTCTCTCCCTCTAGGGTTTCTCCCTAAATTCGTATGGTCATGAGAGGGGCTGCTCTAAGCCCCTTTTATAGCCTCAAACATTACGGAAATAGACTTAGGTTCATGGGGTAATCGCTTATATGAGATTTTTGACGCTTTTTCACTTTCAAAAGGGGAGTTCCGTGCAGTAGCCTCTTTGAACCAAACATCGACTTAAACTTATCATCAATGGATCTACGTGGGATTACGTTTTTGACTCATTCGGATACGTAGATCGCACGTGGCGACCACTTTCGCCGACGGCCATGGCACACGATCGTAAATTCCAAGTACATGTAAATGTTCCCGAAATTTTTCTTAATCCGAGGGTGTAATTTGGTCCGATTCTCACGGTCGTTGCTTAATACCGACGCCACAACGAACGATGCCGATCACTATTCCAGATATTTATTTCGGCTTGTGAATAGTGTTTTTCACACTACCTCGCTCCGATGCGAAACGAATGGCCGTGGAATATCTGATAAGGCCGATTTTTGAGATGATTGTTAAGCCTGGGGGGCGGTCCTAGTTCCTTAACTTCGGGTTAATCGAATCCCGAGGTGCGATCTAGACCTAATACTAAGTTTCGTTTCATTCCCGAGAGCAGACGGGGAATGAATTTGGTTCTAAACTTTAGGGTAACCTAGCGTCAATGATTCTGCAAGTTTTGGGTCTTGCAGATCGTATTTAAAGCGATCCTAACGGATTTCATATCTAATTGAGTTTAGTACGTAGTTAACTTTGTTAAATTTCTAAAGGATTTAATCCTATGTGATTTCTGGTCGAGGTGGTACTCGACCCAATGTACGGAATTTTTCAGGTCGTTACAATCTACCCCTTAAACAAAAATTTCGTCCTCGAAATTTATACCGTTCGTACTCCTCGAGAATCCGAGGGTAGTTCTTCCCGACCTCGCCTCGCTCCCTGTAGCTTCCTCCTCGAATGATGTGTCCAAAGTACCTTCACAAGTGGGATGACCTTGCTACGCAAGACTGCCTCCTTCCTCATCAAGGATGCGCGCGGCGGGCGCAACTCATATGTCGCATCCTCGCTCAACCGCACCGCTCCCATCCGATGATATGCGAAGGATCGTGAACGTACTTCTTCAAAGATAGATACATGAAATACGTTATGCACAAGTAAGTGGTGTAGGCAAGGCGAGACGATACGCCACATCACCCACTCGATCCAAGATCCGAAATGGACCGATGAACCTCTGTGAGCTTCCCTTCTTCCCAAACCGAAGGACTCCTTCATAGGGGAAACCCGAAGGAACACATGATCACCAACCTCGAACTCCACGCCGCCGCCTTGTATCGGCGTAACTCTTCTCGTCCGCTCATACGCGCCGTGAGTAATCGACGCCCGATAATGTCTACCTTCTCTCGTAGTCGCCGAACCAACTCCGGCCAATCAGCTACGCTCTCCAACCTCTCGCCCAACAAGCAGTGCTCTACAAGGTCGACCATATAGAGCCTCATATGGCGCCATGCCAATCGTCGCCTCGGAAGCCGTTGTTGTAGGCGAACTCGCGCACGGAAGACAGCCGCCCCAACCGTCCTCAAGTCCAACACACACGCCGCAACATATCCTCCAGTACCGATTCACTCGCTCTGTCTCGCCCATCGCCCGAGGATGAAACGTCAGATCGAACTTCAACTTCACACCCATCGCCTCCTGGATACGAGTCCGTAAGATGGATGTGAACCGCGTGTCTCTGTCCGACACAATCTCTAAAGGAACTCCGTGCGGTGACCGACGATCTCCCCGATATACGCCTAGCTACTCGTCTGCAGAGTTCGTAACTCGATAGGGAGGAAATGGGCCGATTTGGTCAACCGGTCCACAATCACCCAAATGGAATCGTGCCCCTTCCTCGTCTTCGACAACCCCGATATGAAGTCCATGGAGATGAAGTCCCACTTCCACTCCGCTTAGTGCATGGGCCGAAGGCACCAGAGGTCGGCGATGTTCTCCGCCTTGACTGGCCGGCACGCGTCGACACCGAGACACAAACTCAAAGAATGTGGGCCTTCATGTTGTCCCACCAAGACGTCCGTCTCATATCCCGGTACATCTTCGTGCTACCAGGATGCATCGCAAACTTCGACTTATGGGCGACTCGAGAAGCTCGCGTCTCAAGTCGTGCACATCCGGAACACATAGGCGGCCACGAACCGTAAACCCCATCGATCCAACTCTCCACTCGAGTCCACAAAGGCCGCTAGCCTGCTTCTCGGCTCGACACCGTATGTCGCCCTCCCGGGCCTCAACAATCCCGTCGTCCGATAAGTGGCCGCACCCGAATGTGCGCAACACACTCAAATGGCTCCTCGACAAGGAGTCTCCGTCAAGTCCCGCACAAACTCTACCATATCCCACTCGGCTATCATCGCGGCGGTGCCGCAAATGCAATCGCCTTCTTGCGGCTCAACGCTGCCCTGCCACAAGGTTCGCCTTGCCAGATGGTAGAAACCTCGAACTTGAAGTCCTTCAAGGTCTCCATCCATCGCGCTGCCTCATATTCAAATCTCGCCACGTGAATATGTATTTAAGGCTCTTGTGGTCGCAGAAAAGCTCGAACTCCTCACCATAGAGGTAATGTCTCCGAGCTTCAATGCAAAGATGACACCACCAACTCCAGTCATGTGTAGGGTAATTCTCCTCGTGCTTCTTTAATTGTCTCGAGGCATACGATATCACCCTATCTTTCTCGCACAAGACACAACCCAAACCAACGCGAGACGCGTCAAGATACACCGTGTATTTCACCCCTTGCTCGGCAATACTAGCACAGGGCGGACGCCAACTTGTCCTTCACCTCCTTAAAAGCCGCCTCCGCCTTCTCATTCCAGCGAACTCAGGTCCTTTCGAGTCAATCGAGACAAGGGCCTCGCGATCTTCGAGAAATCCCGAATGAAACGTCTATAGTACCCGGCACCAGCCAAGGAAACTCCTCACCTCGAACCGATTCAGCCGCCGCTAATCCCGAACCGCAGCCTACCTTAGCAAGGTCCATCACATCCCATCCTTGGACACTACATGTCCCAGAACTTGACTTCCTCCCGCGTAAGTCGCACTTCTTGTATTGCGCAAACAACCGGTTCTTCTTCGGTGTCTCCAATACCGCTCGCAAGTGTTCCTCGTGCTCCTCCCGACTCGTGGAGTAGATCAAGATGTCATCGATGAAGACGATGACGACCCAGTAGAGGAAGGGCCAAAATACCCTGGTTCATCGATCCATGAACACGGCGGGTGCGTTCGTCGGGCCGAACGACATCACTAAGAACTCGTAGTGCCCAAAGCACGTCCCGAAGGCCGTCTTCGTACGTCCTCCTCTCTCACGCGCAACCGGTGGTACCGACCGGAGATCAATCTTCGAGAAATACTTCGCCCCTCTCAACCGATCGAATGTATCGTCAATCCCGGGCAAAGGATACTTGTTCTTCACCGTGACTCGGTTCAACCTACGGTAATCAATACACAACCGTAGCGACCCGTCCTTCTTCTTCACGAACAACACAAAAAGCTCCCAAGGAGACACACTAGGTCGAATAAAACCTCTCTCTACAAGTACATCAATCCGTGTCCGCAGCCTCCTCCATCTCACATGGAGGCATACGATACGTAGGCAACGAGATGGGCGTCGCACTGTGCGTAAGATCTATCGTAAAATCAATCTCACGCCGAGGAGGTAAACCCGGATAGTCTCAAACACGCCTGCAAAGTCTCGAACCACCGGCGTACTATCTACCGTCGGACCATCACCGGCACAAGCAAAGCAGCATAACAATCAACTCGACAGGGCCAACTGACCTGCACCGGGAACGTGAAAGCTGTACCGTCAGGTCCATAGGCCGTCACGATCCGAGTGTCGCAATCTACCTCCGCCCTCATCCTGGTGAGCCAATCCATGCCAAGTATAACGTCGTAGTGCCACAAATGGAGCAACAATGAGGTCGACGAGCACCGTGCCGCTACCCAAAACTACCGAGCAACCCTCGCATAATCGTGTGACATCCGAACAAGTCCCGAGTCCGTAGTGAGTCTCATTCCCTTAGTGGGAATCGTATGCAAAGATAGGCGCTTCACCGCCCCACAAGAAATAATAGAAGTAGTGGACCCAGTGTCCACCAATAAAGAGACGGGAGTGTCGTGAATAAAAGCCGTACCCTCGAAAGCCGTCGGAGCTGGAACCGACGTCTCAGGTGCCTCAGCCACGAGAGTATGAACGCGAGCCTGCTGCTGGCGGCTTCGGCTGAGGAGCCAAGGGTCGCTGTGGCGGCCCGAAGCGCGCACGTGAGGTCGGAAGGAAGGATGTGCCGAGTCGTGCCGTAGCGGTGGAGCTGATATGGCCTGTGGGCGAGAACGGCCCATCATCTGTGGCGGAGAGAACCCACTGTCCTTCATCCGCGCGAAGCAACTCCCAATAAGATGACCCTGTTTCCCGCAGTATGTGCAGGTCACAACAGGGCGCCTCGCCTGAGCCCCTGGCGCTGCGATCCTAGGAGGCGAGTCAACACGAGGCCTCTTGCCTAAAATAGGCCTGCTCTGTATCTCCTGCCGTGGCTTCGCAACCATAGTGCCACGTGATCGGGCCAACCGGTCCACATCCTGCTCTGCCGTCATAGACATGTGAACCAGTGCTGCATATGTGGGTATAGTGAGGCAGCATATCTTCGACCGTATCTCCGGTCGCAAGCCCAATGAAAACCGACGCATCCGCATCTGCTCGTCCACTAGTATAGTCGGGACAAAGCGGCCCAACTCGGTGAAGCGGTGCTCGTACTCTGTAATAGTCATGCCTCCCTGCCTGAGGCGCAGGAACTCGTCCTCCCGCTCATGTCGGTAAGTCGGCGGGTAGTATTTCTCATGGAACCGGAACTCAAACGCCTCCCAGGTCCATACGTAGTCTGCTGCGACAGACCGCAACACACTGTCCCACCATAAACTCGCCTCTCTCTCAAACATAAAGGCGGCCAGCTCCACCTGCTCTGCCTCTGAGCAATGCAGCATCCGAAGCATCTTCGAGATGCGGTCAAGCCAAAACTCGCCTCCTGCCTATGAGTGCCCATGAACGAAGGAGGCCTCAAGCGCTGAAACCGCTCGAGTAGACCGCGCGTGCCGACATCTCCGCAGGAGGCACCACGGTGGAGGCAGGGGCACATCCTCACACCGAGCAGAGGCTCGGGGTGCCCGCAGACAAACAGAGTCGTAGGTGGAGTCGCACTACCACCACGTGACAAGGCCTCGGCCGATAGTGGCCATAAGCCGCCGATGCCGCTGCTCGGCTGTACCGCTCTGGCTGCTGCTGTCGCACCGCCGCCGCCGCGTCGCACTGCCGCCGCTCGCACTTTTGCGCATCTGCCGATGCATCATCATCATCGCTCAAACCTATCGGGCCGGAGCGAGCACAGGGGAGTCATGCCGAGCGACGATGATGGCCGGAATCGCTCACGGACCGGGGCGTGTATGGTGGCAACCCGCCAAGAGGGACCAGCACGGGGGCCGACGGATCCCAACCCACGGTCCGTAGGGACCACTACTACTAGAAGGTGTCTGGTCCATGGAGCCAGTCAAAAGAGATGTGCGGTGCTCCGCGTATACTGTCGCGGCATGCCCTATACAACACAGGGTACAGCATTTGTGAGATACAGCATAACACACTCCATAAAGCACTTAAGCATTCCACACATCATCAAACAAAAGAGGCTATATGCTTTTCATTAACTCAAAATTGTCATAATACATGAACTACAGAGTTTACATGAATCATGACGGAAATTACATTATAGCCAATACATCCACACATCAAACACTAACATTCTACTACCTAATACATCATCAGAACGAAAACACAAACCGCCTATCGCGGTAACCAAAGCAAACACAACATACAACAATATGGATGACTAAGCATCCGAAGTAGGCGGTGGAGGAGGAGCATTCTTATCCTGCGCACAGCACAGGATGGCCTTCAAAGTACGGGACATCTTCTTGAAATTCTTCTTCATGTAGGCTTCATTTTCTTCAAGTTTAGTTCGAACTTGACCAATCTCAGCCCGCACTTGTCCAATCTCAGCCCGAACTTGTCCAACCTCTTGCTGCAGGGCGGCTTGCCTCTCTCTCAAGACGGCAAATCGCGCATCGATACATCTCGATCCACACCCTGCCCCTGAGCCGCAGGGGGTGAACTCTCCTCAGTGTCCTGAGCCTCAGGTTCTTCCTCCTGTATGTCATCACTGCGCTCCTCATCGCTCTCAGCCTGGAGGTCAACACTCTCCTCACCGACACTATCCGACTCATCTCCAGACTCGTCGAGTCCAGTGAGCTCAAACCCAAGGCTTTGAAAAGCCAAGTAAACTCTGGCTAATATGTAACGCCCTGAAAATCGGGGGTCGAGTATGAACTTAACTCCCGAGTTCCAACGCATCACTTATGCAACATACACAATGATGGTTAAATGTTGTCTGAGTTAGCGCAATAAACATGAATGAGATTATACCAAAGCAGTAATTCATACTCCAGATCAGATGTATAAAAGCAAGCGGAAGACTGACTGTGTATATATGTATGTAAAGAAACAAAATAAATGATTCATTATCCAGAGTATGAATCCTTCTGAGTCACTATATACATGTCTGTGTAATAAACAAAATGTCAAAATAACTAAATACAATCTCTGTAAAACCCATCAGTCCCGGCAGCCTAGTCGAAGCCGCCAGCGAACTGCATATACGAGAACTCCTCCTGGTCCTCGTCGTAATCGGGCTCCGCCTCCAGAATAGTCGGATCGCCTAAACCTGAGACAGAGTCTGGTTGGTGTGCGCAACACCGTCCCGTAACGTGGGAGTGAGTAGCTAACTCAAGGGAACAAGAAGATATAAGTTATCATGTTACCAATACAAATCAAGCAAGAATGATAAAGCAAGAAATCAAACACTCCTAGTTACTCGATTAATGCAAGTATGAATGCGCTTATGATGGATGCCCTCTCCGACGTACTCCCTCAAGCGACACCATCTCACGTTCACGCATGCTTACATCCCACGTTGCTCCACATCTTCCCGGCACATGCGATGCATGATGAGTATGATTACCGAGTTTTTAATTAATTCATTTCAAACAAAGCAGGATTGGGAAACTAAGGTACCTCCCTCAGATCATATCCAAACATGATCCAATCTAGGGTCGTCGGTCCTAGTTAATATCGACGATGGTGTGTTTTCTAGGTCACCGCAGAGGTCGCCGAGTGGTCATTACGCACAAAGGTTGCACCACTCCCCATCACCCCTTAAACGATTCATCACGATACAACTATACGTAAACAGTGCCTAGTTCATACTCTATATATCGCGGCGAACCCTAAGGCACGCCGCAACTTCGTAATATGCTCGCGGTCACTACAAAGGGTCGCTGTACAGACACACAAAGACCGCACCACTCCCCATCACCTTATCGGTGTAGGGCCGACAAATGCACAATATAGTGTCCCATACCACCATAATCGGCTCACGAGTAGAGTTGCTCACCGGGTCACTACGGGAGGCACGTAGCCCCGCGTAGGCCGACAAATGACCACGGTGTCCCATACCACCATGCCCGGCTCATGAGTCTTAGCGGATCGAGGTACCATGGTTAACGGGATTTTTCACTTGGTAAGTTTGGTACCCTAGTTCAAGCATTAGCGACCAAACATGGTGAACATACATAAACACATCGGTTTGCTTGACGAGCCTGACTATCTCGAGCGCACCACAAGTTGAGCGATATGGAGCGCAAAAGCACTCCGTGTGGCCAACCACTATCGCCAACCGAAGTACGACTCGGGTTCGCCAGACACGTCCGTTGTGGCGATATGAACCTCGACCCACAACCGTAAATTTGGTACCGCATGTTTGGACTATAGGCATAGTCCCAAACTCAATCAGTTGTGAAGCATGGAGTAAAGCATAAGGCAAAGCATGTATTATAAAGCATGAAATAAAGCATGTTATAAGGCATGTTGTAAAGCATGTTGTAAAGCATGTTATCAAGCATGTTATAAAGCATGTTATAAAGCATGTTATAAAGCACTATACACATAGGGATACAAATACTTGGAGCTCATAGGTGAGTGGTTAGAGTGAACAACCACGTGGAGAGTGTCATATGTGACACTAATGTAGCGGAGAATCCCATCTCAGCACCTAACTAAGGTTCTAACACTTAAACACTTACACTCATTCAAGTGATTTCACCAACACTTGGAATACACTACTTCAACATACATGACGTATGCTAGAGAAGGGTGTACTAGGGTTGTCCCGTTACCGAGCTAGTATTTTATACATATACAACATATTCATATAACAAATAAACATAGCAAACACATCGTTGAATTTTATACGTATAGGGTACTTCCACGTATACCCGCTTCGACATACATAGTGTTTACAAAGGAACATAGGTTTCATGTGGTTCCTTTCGCTAAGCTAGTATTTTTAATCATGTATTGTATAATCATACATTAAATACATATGTCAAACATTATTCCAAAAGAAATACGTATACGGTATTTCTACAATACGTATTTTCAACATACGGCACATTTACAAAGGAACATATATTTTGGCGATCTCTTTCGCCAAACTAGTATTTTATTCATATCGCATATAATCATACATTAAATAAACATGTCAAACATTTACCCAAGAAAAATACGTATACAGTATTTATACGTACACCTAGAGTATGTGAAATTCCATATTTCACACCGCTAATCAAACAGGAAACGGAAAGCACTTTGTACATGTGCAATGCAAGCGATCATGAATCTACCATTATCTGACATTGAAAGCGTTGAAAACCGTAACTTATAAGCTTAAAGTCCTCACCTTTGCCTTTGAAAACGGAACGAATCAGCAAGGGTGATAGATCTTCCGTCTACGGGCGATTTCTAGCCTAAAAAGCGGAATCGGTTAGTCGGTATACATCCCACCTCGATTCCACCGCAAATCAGACCTAGGGTTAGGTTTTCTTACCTTCAAATGAGGCGGAAAACACCGGGAAAGCGTCTAGATCAGAGAGATGTAGGCCGTGTAGCAAGCCAAAGCAGCAGGAGGAAGATCTAAGAACGATCTCCAAGTCTTTCCCTCTCTTTTCTCTCTCTCCCTCTAGGTTTCTCCCTAAATTCGTATGGCTGTGAGAGGGGCTGCTCTAAGCCCCTTTTATAGCCTCAAACATTACGGAAATAGACTTAGGTTCATGAGGTACTGCCTATATGAGATTTTTGACGCTTTTCCAGCTCAAAAGGGGAGTTCTGGTAGGCCTCTTTGAACCAAACATCAGACTTAAACTTATCATCAATGGATCTACGTGGGATTACGTTTTTGACTCATTCGGATACGTAGATCGCACGTGGCGGACCACTTTCAGTTCGACGGTCAGTGGGCCACGATCAGAAATTCCAAGTACATGTAAATGTTCTGAAATTTTTCTTAATCCGAGGGTGTAATTTGGTCTGATTCGACGGTCGGGTTGCTTATCATGACGCGTCAACGAACGATGCCGATCACTATTCCGATATTTATTTCGGCTTGTGAATAGTGTTTTTCACACTACCTCGCTCCGATGCGAAACGAATGGCCGTGGAATATCGGATAAGGCCGATTTTTGAGATGATTGTTAAGCCCAGTGGGGCGGTCCTAGTTCCTTAACTTCGGGTTAATCGGAATCCCGAGGTGCGATCTAGACCTAATACTAAGTTTCGTTTCATTCCCGAGAGCAGACGGGAATGAATTTGGTTCTAAACTTTAGGGTAACCTAGCGTCAATGATTCTGCAAGTTTTGGGTCTTGCAGATCGTATTTAAAGCGATCCTAACGGATTTCATATCTAATTGAGTTTAGTACGTAGTTAACTTTGTTAAATTTCTAAAGGATTTAATCCTATGTGATTTCTGGTCGAGGTGGTACTCGACCCAATGTACGGAATTTTTCAGGTCGTTACATAATATAGCCAACAAACTGGTATCAGAGCCAAGTTTGTTTGTCTGGAAGAAGCATCCAACAGGTTTTTCAGCCAAGTACAGATTTTTTCTGAGAAGACAATCTGTTTGAAAAAAAAAATAAAAAAATCTGTTTTCTTCAGAGCCAAAGTTGGAAAAATCTGTGTAAAAAATGGCTGAAGAAAAATCTATTTGAAAAAATTGATTGCAGAGTCGAGGTTCTTCTTCTACAAAAGTTTCCAAAGACTTTTTTTTTCAACAAGTCCAGATTTTTCGAAAAAATCATTGCAAAGCTAAGTTTTGAGTTCCCTGTTGAAGTTGCCAAGACAATTATTTCTAGCCAAGAAAAGAAAATTTCGCTCAAGGAAATATCGATTTAAATAGTTTTTTTTTTCACCAAAATCATTAAAAGAAAAAATTCATATTTCAAAGAAGCATTACTTAGCGAATCTGTTTTTTTTAAAAACATCTGTTAAAAATCTTTTTAAAAAAAACCACTAGATCTTCTATTCCATCCTTTTTCCCCTTCATTAAAAAAAAAAAAAAACCATTATTCCTTCCTTAAAAATAGAAAAAGATGGCCAGTTCAATCCAGCCATAGGTTCCTACGTTGTCTAAGGACAACTATGAAAGGTGGTGCATCCAAATGAAAGCTTTGTTCGGGTCGCAAGAATTATGGGAGATTGTCACTGATGGGTATGTAGAACCCACTATGGAGGAAGAAGCCGCCTTCACCAACGAAGAAAAGACGGCTCTAAAAATCAAAGGAAGAAAGATAACAAGGCGTTGTTCCTCCTCTATCAAGGGTTGGATGAATCAACCTTTGAAAAGATTGCCGAAGCAACATCAAGCAAGCAAGCTTAGGATACTCTTGGCACCATCTTCAAGGGTGTTGATCGAGTGAAGCGGGTTCGCCTTCAAACACTAAGAGCCGAGTTTGAAGGCAACAAGACATGAAGGAAGGTGAGAGTATCTCGACTACTTCTCACGTCTAATTGTTATTATTAACAATTTAAAAGAAATGGTGAAAAAGTTGAAGACATACGTGTCATTGAAAAGGCAATGCGATCTCTCACAACCAAGTTTGAGCATGTGGTTGTGGCGATCGAAGAATCAAAGGACCTTGAAAAACGTCCATTGAAGAATTGATGGGATCGTTGCAAGTGCATGAGCAACGAATGCAAAAGAATGCTGGTTCAACACTTGAACATGCTTTAGAGTCTAAGTTGACTCTAAATGAACAAAAGAATGGTCATACACAACGAGGCGGCCGTGGAACTAACAATCGTGCAAGAGGCAGAGGGCGTGGATATCATCCAAGCCATCAACAAAATCAACAAAAGTTTACCAGTTTCCGTGGAAGAGGAAATGGTAGAGGCCGACTCACACGCGGTCGTGGAAACACAAAGAATGTTCAATGCCACAATTGCAAGAAATTCGGCCATTATGCCTCTGAGTGTTGGAGTAAAGTGGATCAAAATGAACGATCCAACTATGCTGAAGCATCACACCAAGAACAAGAAGTCTCTACACTCCTCCTCGCACAAGAAAAGGCATGTGAACAGCCAGATGTGTGGTATCTTGACACGGGTGCAAGTAACCACATGAGTGGTAACAAAGAACTATTCGTGAAACTCACAGAAGGAGTTCGTGGCGACGTGAGTTTTGGCGACTCATCAAAGGTACCCGTGATTGGCAAAGGAAAAATTAAAATCTATCAGAAGAATGGTGAGCCAAATTATATCTCTAATGTGTATTACGTACCAAATATGAAAAATAATATCCTCAGTATCGGCCAACTCCTTGAGAAGGGGTATGTCATACACATGGAGAATCATTCTCTCTCCATAAGAGATGCTCACAAGAGACTTGTGGCTCAAGTCCAAATGGCGAAGAATCGCATGTTTCCGCTCCATATCAACACAAAGGCTGAGAAGTGTTTTTATGGACTCGTGAAGAATGATTCATGGAGATGGCATCTTCGTTTTGGGCATCTCCATTTCAGTGGTCTTAAACTTTTATCCTCATCTAGCATGGTGCATGGCTTGCCTACATTGAAGCTCCGAACATGTGTGTGAGGCGTGCACACTCGGCAAGCAACAAAGGAACTCCTTCCCAAGTGGAGTGTCCAGAAGAGCAAAGGAACCACTTCAGTTGGTTCACACTGATATTTGCGGACCACTTGAAACACCCTCTCTTGGAGGTAATAAATATTTTATTACCTTCATTGATGATTTCAAAGAAAGACTTTGGGTGTATTGCATCAAAGAAAAATCTTCCGCTTTCACTATCTTCAAGATGTTCAAAGCTCGTGTTGAAGTTGAAAGTGGTCACAAAATTAAAGTACTTAGATCTGACAGAGGTGGAGAGTACACCTCAAATGCATTTCGAGATTTTTGCGGGAGCATGGCATTAAGCAACAACATACCGGCTTACACGCCACAACGAATGGGATTGCGGAACGGAAGAACCGCACCATCCTCGACATGACGAGGACCATGCTGAAGGAAAAAGGCCTGCCAAAGAGCTTCTGGGCAGAGGCAGTTGCATGTACTGCCTACTTGCTCAATCGGTGTCCAACCAAGAGCGTCAGAAACATGACACCACAAGAAGCATGGAGTGGCTACAAACCGAGCGTGGCGCACCTAAGGATCTTTGGGTGTGTCGCCTACGCTCAAGTTCCAGAAGCAAGAAGAAGGAAGCTTGATGATCGTGGCGAAAAATGCATCTTCATCGGCTACAGTGAAGCATCTAAAGCCTACAAGCTCTACAATCCACTAACCAATAAAGTAGTGGTGAGTAGAGATGTGGTCTTTAGTGAGGAAGAAGCTTGGAAATGGAACAATGAAGAATCGACCAAAGATATTCTAGTCGAAACAGAAGAACATGAAGAAAGGCATGACCGTCAAGAGCAAACGCCCGCAACACCTTCTTCGGCCGCATCATCAGTTCGCGAAGTAGTCCAGGAGTACAATCCATCACTCCTGAAAGCACTCCAAGTCAAAATTCAGCCAGCTCATCCTCACCCATGGCACCCATAAAAATGAAAAGCTTAAGCGACATTTATGAGCAAAGTGAAGAAGTCAATTTTTTCTGCCTGTATGCAGATCATGAGCCTCTGACATTTCAGGAGGCTATAAAAGAAGAATGTTGGAGAATTGCTATGAAAGAAGAAATTCATGCCATTGAGAAAAATGACACATGGGAGCTGACTACGCTTCCTAGTGGCCAGAAAACTATTGGTGTCAAATGGGTGTTCAAGATCAAGCGAAACGCTGATGGCGAGATCGATCGCTACAAGGCAAGGCTCGTAGCAAAGGGCTATAAACAGAAGTATGGGGTGGACTATGAAGAAGTCTTCGCTCCTGTTGCTCGCCTTGACACTGTGAGGATGATTATCTCCCTTGCAGCCCATCACAGTTGGATGATCTATCAACTGGATGTGAAATCTGCATTTCTGAATGGAATTCTGGAAGAAGAGGTCTATGTTGACCAACCTGAAGGCTTTGTTATGCAAGGGAGGAACACAAGGTGTATCGACTGAAGAAAGCCCTCTATGGGTTGAAGCAAGCTCCACGTGCTTGGAATGCACGCATCGACAACTATCTTCAAGAGAACGGCTTCGCCCAATGTCCATATGAGCATGCAGTTTACATCAAGAAGAATGCTCATGGCGATATACTTATAGCATGCCTATATGTTGATGATTTCTTTGTTTACGAAACAGTAGATCAATGTTTGATGAATTCAAGAAGGCTATGTTTAAGGAGTTCGAGATGACCGACGGAGGTCTCATGTCCTTTTTTCTGGGCATTGAAGTGAAGCAACAACATGGTGGCATCTATATATCACAGAAGAAGTATGCCAAGGAATTGCTTGAAAAGTTCAAAATGGCCGATTGCAATGCCGTAAACACGCCTGTAGCAACGGGCTTAAAACTAACAAAGGACGGAGAAGGAAGAAGCGTCGACTCGACTATGTTCAAGAGTCTGATGGGAAGCCTAAGGTACCTCACAATCACAAGGCCGGATATCGTCTACAGTGTTGGGCTTCTAAGTAGGTACATGGAAGCACCAAAAGAATCACATTGGTTAGCCGCAAAAAGAATCCTTAGGTACATCAAAGGAACTATGGAATTCGGTCTTTTCTATCCATACAATGATGAAGCAATGCTATATGGATACTCAGACAGTGATTGGGGAGGTGACCAAGATGAAAGAAAAAGCACTACTGGCTATGTATTCTATCTTGGAACGACTGCTTTCACATGGAATTCGAAGAAGCAGGGTGTGGTCGCCCTGTCCACATGTGAAGCAGAGTACGTGGCAGCATCGTCCACTGTTTGTGAAGGAATTTGGTTGAGAAACCTACTAAAGAAGCTGAAGCATCCGCAGGAAGGATCTACAGTCATTTATGTGGATAACAAGTCGGCAATCGAACTAGCCAAAAATCCAGTGCAGCATGGAAGAAGCAAACACATTGATACTCGATACCATTTTCTGAGAGATCATGTGAAGCAGAAAACGATAAAATTGGAGTATTGTCATACTACGGAACAGGTGGCGGATATTTTCACAAAGGCATTACCGACAGATGCATTCAAACGACTAAGAACAATGCTCGGAATGAAGCCGGTTTTGGTTTGAAGGGGAGTGTTGAAAGTCCAAACCAAACTCGTTGGATTCTCAAGGACCATAAATAATGGAGGAAGCTTCCAGCAGCGTCCAGGACGTTTTCCCCATGCGGCTGTTCAGATTCTCCAGGCGTCGGAGGAAGCTTCCAGCAACGGTGCTCGGTGCTCTTCTCCATGCAACTGTTGAAATTTCAGAGGAAGAATTTTTAATATTTGTAATAGCAGTTAATTCTATACCCCTATAGTGCAATTGTTATGGGCATTTGTGTCTTTTCACATTAGTGGGAAAAGTCTATATAAGGGAGGTCATGTAATCCGTTTGGTATGAACAAAGTCAGCAAGCTTGTAAGCAACATACAGTAAGAAATACAAAGTTTCTTCTTCTCCTCCACGAGTCCAGTGAGCTCAAACCCAAGGCTTTGAAAAGCCAAGTAAACTCTGGCTAATATAGCCAACAGGATGGACCCAGGGTCGCACCACATTCCAACTGTGGGGCGCAAATTAGGTGAGCCCAGAGTCCTTGACCATGGGGCCCATCTTGATGTATGTTTTGTATATACACAGTCCATCCGTTCTCATTTTAGGGCATGGGCCCAAAAAATGATCCAAATCTCAAGTGGACAACACCACAGGAAAGTAAGGTAATTTTATTAAAGGGCAATGCATCAAACTTTGCCTGTTTGAAAATTTTGCAATAATAGATATCATTATGCAAGACGTAACCAAGTAAACTAGTGAATAACATATCTTAAAACGAGAAGGAAAATTGTCCTGTTTTGCCATGTGCAGGCTGGGAGGCTGCCGGCGTTTGGCTGCTTCCTCAGCCTCCTTCGGTGTCCTCTTGGGTGTGCTGGCTGCTGTTGTCTGTCTCCCTCTCCCTGCTGTCGCTTGGCTTCTGTTCTGTTTTCCTCTATAGCCATGTTTAGCTGTCGGGGCCTGGAATCTTTTTGTTGGGGCCTGCCCGAATGGCTGTAAATTCCAGTTCTTCTTTAATAAAGATCAGGTGGAACGATTTCCACCTTCTTATTTATAAAAAATAATAATAATAATAATAATAATAATAATAATAAGAGAAGAAAAATCATGATTTAATCTGGAATGCCATGAGTAAAACTACGAGTTTTTTTATTGAATGGGAATGCAAAAAAGCATAGAGGAAGAGGTAAAATACAGGTACTGAAGCAAGTAAAATCCACCCTCTCTATTGCCTGTTTCAACCAGATTCTTGGTGTGTCGATCCTGTACAAGATAATCAGTGGAAGAAACCATTAAAGCTAAGATTAGCCAGCTGACTAACCGAGAGAAGATAAAGAGATAAGACCGGCAACAGAAAGACATTGGAGGCGGAGAGATTGATATAGTGTAGACAGATCCAACCTTATTAACCTGCATAGAGGATCCATTGGTAGTATGAATAGATAATGGATAATGAAGAGACGAACAATTGACAAGAAGAAAGTTATTCGAGTTCATATGATGAAATTCGTTCTAGTAAAGAATCTGAGATGAAGAAAGTGGGAATCTGTTCATACCCGAGTCAGAAATAGATATTGCCGAATGCATTATTAGGCAAGATTTGGGTCCTTACTCTTGTCCGGGTGGTATACTTACAGGAGTTTCAACATTAGGTCAAGGGTTCGAGTACCCATAGGTGGTGAAATCCCACTACATCGTAAGTGTGTGTAGAGGGTATGCATCGGTGTGGTAGAAAACAAAAAACAAAAAAGAAAAGAAAAAAGAAAAGAAGATGAAGCAAGATTCTAAGTAAGGAACTGAAGTAGTTGTAAAAGTTCTATAAGATTAACTTAATTGAACAATGGTCTAGATCTACCTAAAGGTTGGATATTATGATCGGGCACACTAGTGAACCTCGCTTAGAGTTGTGATCAAACTCAATTTCGTGTGAGAGTTGGTACGCTTGGAATGTGATACATGCTTTTTGGATGCACAGCTACACGTTAGAAGCTCTCCCTCCCATCTAATACCTTCTATAAAGGATGTAAGATGACGGAGTATTCCGACGTTTCTCTTCAGCAATAATGCCCTCCCAATCAGGTATACTTTAAATTTCAATTATTAGATCTCAATATAAGATGCATGGCTCAATCCGTTTAATTCTACAATCTAAAGATGACAGTAGTCTATGCTCTTTTTAAAACCTCTTGTTGCTATCCAAAATTTTACAAATCTGATGGCTCCATCATTGGTAGTTGCTCCAAAATATCAGGTTCCATTGATCATTCACTTATTGAATTGATCATGCACCTGGCCCACAATCATCTACCTACTCCCATCATCAGACCCATCGTTTAGAGTTTTTATAGTGCCCATGTATATACACTTGGTACAAGTGGGCCTATGGTTCGGTTATCCAAATTGTTGATAAGATGGATCTCATTGTGAATGATTATATGCAGTAAGGTTCCTCATATTAGATTATCCTAACCATCACAATGATTTATCAACTGTTGAGAGGAAACCATATGATTATTTGACCAAAGAACATGCACAATATCCCCAGGTTCTACTTTGTGAAGGTGGGCCTTTGGTTTAGTCATCGAAGTCGGTATGCTAATGGACCCCACCTTGGTTAGAGCTTCTCCCAAGAATCAACACACTGGAAATTTCCTACCCATCCAGACATTGATGTAGAGCGGGTCGCGGACAGTTTCATGGCCAAGATGGATCAGAAAAGGCTCGGTCGGCGACAGAAGTGATCCAGACTATCGGACCTTAAATCGGGCGTATCTCACAATCCGGAATGAGTTACCTGACATAAAATATATGATTTTATGGTAGAACGAGCTACTTTAGCCAACCAACCCTGCTACGCCGGGTTGTGACGCCCGGAATTGCAAAAAACCCCTGGATCGACAATCGTTTCCCTATTTTAATTTTGTTTTTACTATAAATAGTAAGTTTTAGTTTGATTATAACTCTTCATCTGTCGGGCTTTAGGAGTTGCGCCCAATGTAAAAAGAGCTTAGAATAATTAGGAGAACGGTTTGGTGAAGCCGAATAGGACACTTACTATTTTTGGCCAAAAACCTTGCACACTAGTAGACATCACGACCGTATATAAATAGTAAGTTTACTATTTATAGTAAGTTGCGATTTCTAGGAGTTTTAGTTGTAGTTTGATTCTGATTTCTTTCCCATTGCTTGGTATCCCTATTTAAAGGGTTGTGAACTCATTTTTATTCATTCATTAATCAATTTCAAATTTATTAGAATTTATTTCTATTTTATGCTTTCTTTTCTCGTGGATTCGAGAAGTCTCTGTGAGGAGTCCAGAGAAGTTTCGTGGATTCGGAATACTTATCCTCTTGCAGAAGATGGTACTCGACCTCACGTCCTCCCCTGTGTCAGACATCAGTTGTAGATCGCTGATGAAAGGATCGGATCACCGTGGATGGACACATTTAACATTGAACCTTCCAAGGCTCCACTGATGTTTAGATGATGGGTGTTCAATCCCCATTGTTTCTTATTGTATGGCCCACTTTAGTTTTGGATATGCTTCATTCTTTAGTTCAAGTCCTAACATAAATTGGCGAAACTAATGGATAGATTGGATGTCACATGGACATCTCCTGGGCCTTAAAGAGCTGTGGGTTACACGTGCTAGCTGTGAAAGGTAACTAGAAACCTGTATCCCACGAGAAGCTGAAGCTCCAAGGATAGGAAATTCTCTTAAAATACAGCCTTTTGGCTATTATTATTATTATTATTATTTAAATTTTTTTTTTTTTTTACATACACACATTCTCACACTCACACACGCCACATGGGCCCTTGGACCCATGACTTTAGTGTTGAAACTCACAGAGTCTACACTGAGCCACCATGAATACTGTCCCCTTTTAGCTTTTTTTTTTTTCAAATCTCAGTTGTTTTCAGGCTAATTTTAAGTTAATAAAAATACTTTTAACACAAAAAATGGCTACAATACCATTACAGAAAATTGTTCAAGAGTTAGGTACTACCAAACAGGGCTTAGTAATTAAATATTTTTTTAGATAAAACAATTTATAAATGTATTTATGTTAGTAAATTTCCCTAGAAAAAACAGTTATTATGTGATAGGATGATGCACTAGTTAGGTGCACCTCTCCTTGTAATTGAGGTTGAGGGTTTTATTCCCTACCTCCTTGACATTTTATTAATGTATAAACCTTGCTTCATCTTAACATATGTATTAGACTATGACATAGCACTTGATTGTTATCAACCTATATGTACTGTTACATTGGGCACAAGGGTTTTTGCACTCACATTGCTGGTGCCAAGTATAACTAAAGGTGGAGGGTTGCGTTAGGTTAGCCTCATGAAACTTATGCCATAATTTTCATCATGAATATGAAAGGTACGTATGACATTCCAAACTCATGCTTGGGAGTTGAAGCTCTAACCTTTGTTAGAGTGGAATAGTGGAACAAGGTCCTTGTAACCGGCCTCAATTAATGGAATTCGGCTTATAGATGATGACCAACTCGACTTGATGAGTTTTTCCAAGTCATGATCAAGGTAGAAATAGTTATGAGTTCCCCAACAACTCAGCTCGAAATCTTGTGAAGTTAAGTTGACTATGAAGAGTTTTGCCTCAACTCAATGAGTTTTAGAATTATGACTAACCGAATTGAGTGGATCCAAATTAATTAATAATGTGTGTGTATAAAGAGAGAGAGATCATCAAGTTTTCTGGTGGCCTCATCCAAGTGTAGACTATATTTCAATTTAGGGTATCAGTCAAAAATGAGGCAGATCAAAAGCTTAAATGAACTATACCATGCACAGGAAGCTGTAGTGATAATGACATCCTCTCATTGAAACCTTCTTAGGTACTATCGTTATGTTTATTTTCCATCTAGCTAACTTGTTCACATAGGCTTAGATGAAGGGAAAACACAAATATCAGCTTGATCAAAACTTCTGTAGCTTCCAAAATGTTTTCAACCACAGGCGTTTAATTCCCAATGTGTGATTCACTTGAGCCTTGGATCTGCCTTAATTTTAGGCTTATACCCTAAAATGATATGGCAAAATGGATGGATGGTATGGATAAAACCCTTACATCATGGTGGCCACTCAAAGTCCCTGCCAGCGCCGACATTGATACTGACAGGGTAGCACCCAATCTGCGTCCAATTACAGTAATCTAGCCATAGCAAAAAATTAAGAATTCACATCGACTTATGTTTAATATTTTCATCTTGACACACGAGTGCCAAGCTGGCAAAGAGTGATGGATAGCTTGGATCTTACGCACAGGTGCCAAGCTAGCAAGAGTGATGAGCAGCTCGGATCTTACTCACCGGCGCCAAGCTGACGAGTGTGATCGACATGTACCTACCACGAAAGCCAAATCGCACGAAAAAAGCCTCCAATTCAGTCGACCTAACCATGCATGCATGCAATCTGAGTGACTTTCTGGTCCATGCAACAACATAGGGCACAACGAAGCAGCGGTCCAGATCATTCACATGTACAGCACGCGCATGGGACCGGAAGATAACATGTAAGTCAGAACACCGGTTCCCTTGTTAAAATAATTGAGAAATCGAAGAAATAATTTGACCTTTATTATTTCCCTGGAAGGAGAGGTATTTTGGTTTTTGTGGGTTTATTCGTACAAACCTAGGTCTAGTTTCACAATTAGACCTAGGGTTTTTGTGGTTTTTAAGGCTTCTTTGCGGGCGAATGAAATTGCTTGCTGAAACCGAGGTAAATACGCCTCAAGAACCCGAAATCGAAAACACCTGAAAGCTGAAAGAACGAGACAAGCTTTTATACTCTGACAGAGTGTGATACTTGATAAGGAGGCACCACAAAATGGAAGCTTGATGTACATATGGTTTAACCAAAACAGTGAAATTTGTGGTGCCCAACATAGTTGGATTCAAAACTGAAAAATTACACTAATTTTATCCCTAATTGGCTGATTGGTTAAGTAAACGGTCAAAGTAAAAACTGTAGACGGTCCCTATTCAACTAATCGTTTTCTACTAACCAATGGATAAAACTATTAAAATTATACGTATTTTTTCAAGTGACCTATCTTCCGTAATTAACACAATCTGGACAAATTGGTTAGAGTCAACAAACTTTAGGAACGCAATTTACAGTGCATGAGTATCAACCATCATGCTCTGCCAGAGTATCAAATAGCTTTTTAGGAGATAGATGAGTCAACCTTTCAAATTCCACAACGGCAGAATCACATTTTAAAAACCAGGACAGCTGGCCCTCCGTACTGACACTGTGGCTACAGAGGCCGTGGGCGCTCCGTGTTCGCGTACGATCCCGGACCTATAAAAGCAGGCTCCCATTCGGATAGCTTGCACGAGCAAACCGATTCAGCTTCTTTCTTCACTCAACACTGCTACTGAAACAAGAGCTATCAGTCGCCACTGCCGATGGCAATAGATTCTTTCAACTGTGAGTCAGATTTTTCTACATGTTACGCATCGGATAATTCGTCCACGTCGTCGATCACCACCGCCGGCCCCGTTGTGTCAGACGAGGAAGTATATGCCACCGTGGCAACTAGTGGCCCGAAACGGCGGGCCGGGCGGAAGAAATTCCGTGAGACGCGGCACCCCGTCTACAAGGGCGTCAGGCGGAGGAACGGGAGTAAGTGGGTATGCGAGGTGCGCGAGCCCAACAAGAAGTCTCGGATATGGCTTGGGACGTATCCGACGGCTGAGATGGCTGCTCGGGCCCATGATGTTGCCGCGATGGCACTGAAAGGAAGAAGGGCGTGCCTCAATTTCGCTGATTCAGCTTGGCGTTTGCCTATGCCAGTATCCAGCAGTGCGAAGGACATACAGAAGACTGCTGCAGAGGCTGCGGAAGCTTTCCGGCCATCTGAATCTGATAATGCTTCCAACGGTGATCTTAATATAAGGTCAGAGAATCTGACGCCCTTGCCGGAGGAGAATGTGTTTTACATGGATGAGGAGGTGATCTTTGGCATGCCTGGATTTCTTGCTAGTATGGCAGAGGGATTGTTGATTTCTCCACCTCCATGCCTTGGAGGTGGGTCCCTCTGTGATGACGTGGAGATGGAAGCTGACGTGTCATTGTGGAGCTACTCAATTTGATGAGGAGTCTTGTTGTGATTGTATAGGGATGGGGTCCACCCCCTTTTATGTTTTGATACGGAGTGGAACCCAAGTAGCAATTAAAGTAGTACGAGGTATATCTTTACAGATAAAGAGTATATTGTACCATAACATTTATTTTGGGTGGCCCCCATTGCATTCCATATTACGAAATTGTTACACTTGAAAGAAAGAAAAGGAAAGAAAAAACAAGTGCCTTACGTCTTCTTGATCAGTAATCACTTATTCCTTTAATCACCCTTAATCACTACAGGAGTGACCCAATACAAATCACATGCACCGTAACTTCATAGAAAGTCCATCCACTTCACATGTGGGTCTCACCTCATCCTGGCCGCAAATAGTGCAGATCGTGAACTTCAACTGTCCAAGTGCAGGTACCACCTTATCCATGCAACATAAACAGCAATGGATGAAGAAAGAAATACCATAAAGCTGCAACGCGTGGGAGATGAGAGTACCATATACAACTGGCATTAATCTATTCCTTTGGCTCTGAGGTCGGGTCCAAACTGGGTCCACAGCAGTTTGACTCAGCTGGGGCGGTCCCATCCTATTGGCGAACACGAATGACAATTTATCAAGTCAAAGCTAAAATCCTAAATGATTCTTTATGGAATGGATTAGTTTAAATCCTCAAAGAATCATTTCCAATCATATCTTTTGAATTGGAAGCTTCTAGAAGTGTCAAGCATCTTTGGACTATTGGAACTATTACAAATACCTCAAGACATACCTCACCTCATAAAACATCATTTCCAAAGTTACCCCTTAAAAAAAATCATGATCACCAACCATAAGACCTAAGCAATAACGTAAGAGAAGTGATGCCAAAACTGCCTAACGCGTATTATATCTCTCAACAACCATATTTTATATTATAAAGTCTAGTCATTAGAATGTTATTGACAAGTCGTGAATGGTTTCTCAACCTATGGTCATTTTAACATCAAAATATGGTTTGAAGTATTTTTCTTTTCTAAGTTCTTAATTCATTATTTTCAGCTAGATATGGGCATCGAGTTGAGTCAAACTGAGTTAGAATTGACCTGACTCAATCCAGTTTTGAAATAAACTTACCCGAACTCGACCCAACTCCGTATCGAGTCTAGCTTGTATATAAGTCCGAGCAAGGCCTAGACTAATCTGGACTGAGTTAGGTTAGGTGTAGTGGGTATCCACGGGCTGATATTACAACTCAAAACCTAAGTGCACTTGTTAGAATTGCAGCCTCTCCTTCAGTGATGTGAACGGACTGGCTACTGACCCTGCCACCAGCCCCGTGGCTGGTGGTTAGTATTCTATGAGCCCCACCATGATGTATGTGCTTCATCCATTTTTTAAGATCATTTTAGGGCTTGATCCCAAAATGATATGAATATAAATCTCAGGTAGACCACACCACACTACAAGAAAACAATAGCGATTGGATATCCACTATTAAAATCCTCCTAAGGCCCACTGTACTGTTTATTTGACATCCAAGCTGTTGATTAGGTCATGCAGACCTATATGAAGGGAAAAAATAAAGATCAGCTTGATCCAAAGCTTTTATGACCCCCAAAAAAGTTTTTAATGGTCGAAGTTCATTCAACACAGTTTCTTGTAATGTGGTCCACTTGAGATTGGGATATACCTCAGTTTTGGTCTCATACCATAAAATGATATAGAAAAATAGATGGACAACATGGATGAAACATATACATCGTGGCGCGGCCCACAGAGCACCGACCACTAGCCATTGGCTGGTCTCAGGGGAAGTAGCCAATCTGTTTCCATCAGCTACATAGGGATAAACCTAGGTGCCATGTGCAAAATTGTACAATGCAATGTATGTTTCAAAGTGGTCATCATGCTCAAAGTAGTTCAGTCAAGTATACTCCACAAATAGGCTGGATCAATCAAATGTTGCCATGGCCTCGTTGAAGCCACTCCACTCCACTGTAATTTTGGAATACGTCCATCTGTCTCCGGATCCACCAATTATTTGTCATCCAAACTGTTCATAAGATCATGAAGACATGGACGAAGGAAAAATACAAATATCAGCTTGATCTAAAACTTCTGTGACCCCAATGATTTTTTAACAGTTGACATTCAATTCAACTGTTTGTGCGGTGTGGTCCACTTGAGCTTTGGATATGCTTCTGTTGTGCTAAGTCTTAAAATTATCCTTTAAAATGAATGAATAGAGTGGATAAAATACGTAAATCACAGTGCCCCCCACGGAATTTACTCAGTACTCAATCTGCTTAACTCGGTAAGGTAATCCGCTTCCAAGCACGTATACTACTAGGGACCACCACATCACCATGATCACGTGGTATGATGCTCATCAGCCATCACTTCCCCTTCCGTGAAGCTGCTTTTGGCAACCGTATGTCGTGGTGCTGCAGAAGGTCGAGTGAGGATCCTCTGTTTCCCGGAGGCAGGAACTCCCTGCCTCCAGCGTTTCCATTGGTCCACGTCACTGTAAGTTCCATGTCATCAGTTTTTTGAATATATTAAAAAATATATATTTAATAAGACGTATAACAGAGACGTTAGAAAGGAAACGGACTGGCTACTCCCCATGCCACCGGCCAATGGCTAGGGGTCAGTGCTCCGTGGGCCCATCATGATGTATGTGTTTCATCCATGCTGTCCATCTATTTTTATAGGTAATTTCATGGTACGAAATCAACAATGACGTATATCACAATCTCGAGTGGACCACATTGTAGAAAATGGTGTTGAATGAACGTGGACCATTAAAAACTTTTTAAGAGCCATACAAGTTTTTGATCAAGCTGATCTTTGTTTTTTCCCTTCATCTGGGTCTGTACGACCTAATCAACCTATTTGATGTCAAATAAATAGTACAATGGGCCTTTGGAGAATTTTAATGGTGGATATACAATCACTACTATTTCCTGTGATATGGTCCACCTGAGATTTACTTACCTCTCATTTTTTTTTTCTGAAAAAAGCCCTAAAATGATCAGTAAAAATGGATGAACGGAATGGATGAAACAAATACATAATGATGGGGCCCACCGAGCACGACCACAGCCACCGGGCTGGTGGCAGGGGAGTAGCCAATCCGTTTCCATCGGACACGGGGACAGATTTCCTGCTAAAGCCTTTTGCAGTAGGAAGCGGATTGCGTACTGAGTAACTCAGTACGGTAAGCGTACTGAGTAAACTCTGTGGGGTCCACCGTGATTTGCATATTTTATCTACTCCGTCCATCCATTTTAACAGATAATTATATGGCTTGATCCCAAAAATTAGATATATCCAAATCTCAAGTAGACCTCACCACGGGAAATAGTGTGAATTGAAATTCTGCCGTTGAAAATTTCTTGGGGCCCACACAAGTTTTGGATCAAGCTGATATTTGTGTTTTCCCTTCATCCATGTCTGTGTAATCTTATGAACAGGTTGGATGACAAATAAACAACACTGTGGGCCCTAGCAAGGTTTCAACAGTGGAAGTCATTATTTGCATTGTTTCCTTTAGTGTGGTCCACTTAAGCTTTGGGAATACTTCTATTTTAGAAACAACCACTAACATGACCTGGAAAAATGGATGGACGGCATGGATAACTCACACACATTCATAGTAGGCCCAACTGAGTTTACTAAGTACGATAAAAGCCTACTGAGTAACTCAGTACCCAATCCTATTCCTTTGCGGTACGTTCCTGCCCAAGGATTCTGGATAGGGCCCATTGCAACTTTTATGATAAATCCAATCCGTTCATCCATTTTTAGATATCATTTTAGGACATTATACCAAAATTAAGGTGTATAAAAAACTCAAATGGACCACACAAAAGGAAACAGCGGGGATTTAGTGACCATCGTTGAAATATTTATATGGCCACAAAAGTTTTGTATCTATCTAATTTTTTGGTGTTTTCACTTCATCCTGATAAAAATGACGTTATAAACGGTTTGGATGGCATATAAACATCAAGACGCCTAAGAAGGTTTCAACGGTAGGAATTTCTTTCTCCACTGTTTCATCTTGTATGGCCCAGTTGAGTTTTGGATCATCCTAATTTTTTATTACATGTCCTAAAATGAGCTTTAAAAATGGATGAATAGATTGAATTTTTTATAAACATCATGGTGGACACTAAGTGATGGGATTGCAGTACAAAATGACGATATTGCAGTACAAAGTGATGAGGTTTAGTAGACAAAGTGACGGGGTTGCAGTACAAAGTGATGAGGTTTAGTAGACAAAGTGACGAGGTTGCAGTACAAAGTGACGGGGTTCACTGAGCGGTACAAAGTGACAGGGTTCACTAGACAAACTAACAGGGTTTAGTAGACAAAGTGACGGGGTTGCAGTACAAAGTGACGGGGTACAGTAGACAAAGTGACGAGGTTGCAGTACAAAGTAATGGGGTTTAGTAGACAAAGTGATGAGGTTGCAGTATAAAGTGACAGGGTACAGTAGATAAAGTGACGAAGTTGCAGTACAAAGTAATGAGGTTTAGTAGACAAAGTGACGAGGTTGCAGTACAAAGTGACGGGGTCACTAGACAAAGTGACTAGATTGTAGCACAAAGTGATGGGGTACAATAGACAAAGTGATAAGGTTGTAGCATAAAGTGACGGGGTACAATAGACAAAGTGACGATGTTGTAGTACAAAGTGATGGAGTTCAGTAGACAAAGTGACAGGGTTGCAGTACAAAATGACGGGGTTCACTAGACAAAGTGACGAGGTTGTAATACAAAGTGACGGGGTTCAGTAGACAAAGTGACGGAGTTTAGTAGACAAAGTGATGGGGTTTAATTGGATTGGATTCGGTCATAATAAATGGTGGGCGTGACTCTCTCCATTGTTTTATGTGGTGGGGTCTACTCGAGTTTTGAATCTGATTCATTCTTTGGCTCATGCCCTAAAATGATCTCTCCAAATGGATAGACAGTGTGGATACAAAACATACATCATAGTGGGACCTATATAAATGGGTGACATCACTTCCCCACCATGATGTATGTGTTTCATCTATTCCGTTAATCTATTTTTACATATAATTTTAGGGGTTGATCCCAAAAATGAGAGGGATATAAATCTCATATGGACCACACCACAGGAAAACAATGGTGATTGGATATCCATCATTAAAGTCCTCCTAAGGCCCACCGTACTGTTTATTTGACATCTAATCTGTTGGTTTGGTCATAAAGACCAGTGAAGGGAAAAATCAAAGATCAACTTGATTGAAAACTTTTATGGTCCCCAAAAAGTTTTTAATGGTCAACGTTCATTCAACACTGTTTCATGTAATGTGGTCTACTTGAGATTGGATTATACCTCTTTTTTGTCTCAGACCATAAAATGATCTAGAAAAATGGGTGACATCACTTCCCCACCATGAACCCTGTCACTTTGTATTGCAACCTCATCACTTTGTCTCATTTCACTTTGTCTTGAAACCCCATCACTTTGTCTGCTGTGCACCGTCACTTTGTCTCTGAGAGTCACTTTGTACTACAAAATCTCGTTACTTTGTATTGCAACATCATCACTTTGTCTATTATCGTTACTTTGTACTTCTATGTCACCGTCACTTTGTCTCTTGAACCCGATCACTTTGTCTCTTGAATCTGTCACTTTGTCTTTATGAATCATCATCACTTTGTCTTGTACTCGTCACTTTGTACTACAACACTGTCACTTTGTCTCTAACCCGTCACTTTGTCTATGCAGAATGACCCGTCACTTTTTCTAATGCGGTCAAAGTGATGGGGTTCGATAGACAAAGTGACGGGGTTGTAGTTACAAAGTGACGGTTCATGACATCAGTGACAACTAGTGATTAAAGTGACGGGGTTCACTAGACAAAGTGACCACCGGGGTATAGTAAACAAAGCGACGAGGTTATAGTATAAAGTGATGGGGTCCTGTAGACAAAGTGATGATGTTGCAATACAAAGTGACGAAGTTCAAGAGACAAAAATAATTGCGGTCAAAGAGACGAGGTTCAGTAGACAAAGTGACGGGGTTGCGGTACAAAGTGATGGAGTTCACTAGACAAAGTAACGAAGTTGACACTAAGTGAAAGGGTTCATAGATAAAGTGACGAGTTGCATAAGATCGTGATGGGGTTTAGTAAACAAAGTGACGAGGTTTAATCCGGTCGTAATAAATGGTGGGCGTGACTTGTTCACTCCCAGTATAGGGTTGTGATGTAGTCCTTATGAGGCGAGGTCGAATCCATAGGGACTAAAACTTGTACGTAATCTGAAACTAACTAGAAATAGAACTAGAATGAGATGAAATCTAAATCAAGTGATTTTTTTATGAATAATGGTGAAATAGTAAACTAAAATATATAGAATTCAGAGGAGAAAAACTAGGGATTCAGAGGATCAAGAGATCGAGAGATCTTATGCGATATCACGAATTATGAAAATTTACTGAACTGCCATTGATATAGTTTTCGAAGAGATGAAAGGTATATGAATTAGAATGGATTCCATCACCAAACCATGCCCGGAGACAAAGCAAATAACATAATTAAACTAATTACCAACCAATCAACATGTCATGAAGGTTAAGAAGAATGCAGACATCCAACCATGCCTGAGAGACGATGGTGAACAACGGGGCTTCGGCGTCATAAACATAAAAGGTAAAAGAAATACTCAAAGCCATCGCGAGACTTCATTGTAATTTCAGTCACAACAGACCATTAAAAACTAAAAAAACATTCCCATTAATAAACTAAAATCAACATCAGTTCAGTCTTAAATAAAAGGGACAAGCAACGGGTCCTCCCATCACGTTCAAGCTTCACCTCTTAGCCTACTATGAGGTTTAATGACAACATGATTAATTTGGATCTCTAAAATAATAAAAGGAAAAAAAATAAAATAAATCAACAATAAAGAAATTCTAAAGGCTCTCTCTCTCTCTCTCTCTCTCTCTCTCTCTCTCTCTCTCTCTCTCTCCGTAGCTTTTCTCTCCCAGCCGTGGATTCATTCCCTTCATCTCTCTCTTGTCTTTCCTTTTATAAACATGAAGAACATTGGATGGGGTCGGTCATTTCTTGAAGAAGTGCCGAAACATTTGTTTACGCACAACAGAGGCTTCATTATACTGTCTAATGAAGATACCGCATGTTTCGTTTGGAGTCGACATCCCTGCCACACATGCGAAATCTAAGACATTCAGTCGCCTTAGTTATAATCGGTCCCACCTTGAGAGAAATTTGGACGGTTCAGATCAGCAGACCGATCCTAATCACACCTGCAAAACAGCCCGGATCGGCCAGGAGCGCGTGGACTGCGTAAATAGGGACTGCGCCCGAATGCTATTTCGATGGTGAGTCCCATAACTGATATTAATGAGGAAATCCACACCGTCCATCAGTTTTGTGGTGAGATTTCAGGCGGAAATGAATGGTTTTGGTGTGCCTAACACGCGGTCCACCTGATTTTTTGAACTGCCGTCCAACCTGCTTTTGAACGGTTGAAAACCAATCCTTGCTTGTATTTCGCAATTTCGTCCTCTAAGTCTTGGTGATATGGACCTTGGGAATCAAATGGACCGTCCGGATCGGACCGTCAAATCGTGATGGTGGCCCCTAAGAATGAGCCGCAAGTCTCTGTTCCTCCCGCGAGAGGGATTTTGAAATTTTTTTAAAAAGGAAAGTCGGTCTTACCTTGGTTTGACCAAGGTGGAGGTATAGTGCACGGCTGGTGCATTTATGCCCGTGCACTCACTATGAAAAGGAAGGTCCACTGAGATGATTCTGAGAAATCCAATCCGTCCATCTCTTTTCTCATATTATTTTAGGCGTTGATTCCGAAATTGAGGCAACTCTAGAGATCATGTGGGCCCCAAATAAGAATTTCCTGAGCTGATCTATCCGTTGAGCCACTTCTACAATGATCCAAGGGATGAATTTTGACATGTCCGGTTAATTTATGGTCCTTGGGCCATATATGAAGATTTGACCCAAACGGATGGTGAAAACCCTGTGATCTTGCATTTCAGACCCATTTTAGGCCACTTAAGCTCCATTTTAGGTCCGTCCCTTGCCTTGGTGATTCTAGAGCATCAATTCCATGCTCTAGGTATTTTATTTCGATCCACGCTCACAAATGTAACCTGCATCACAATCACGATTAAATCAGGGCATTAAATAGTATTATGCTTGTAATTCCAGGCAAAAACTGGAGTCTAATATGTAATATTTGACCCTCAACATGACTCTCTCCACTGTTTTATGTGGTGGGGTCCACTCGAGTTTTGAATATGATTCATTCTTTGGCTCATGCCCTAAAATGATCTCTCCAAATGGATGGACGGTGTGGATACAAAACATACATCATAGTGGGACACATATAAATAGGTGACATCACTTCAGTAGTGAGTCTCACTGCTCAATGTGGCACTGAATCCCAAATGAAAATGAAAGCAGATTGGCTACTCCCCCCACCACCAGCCCGGTGGTGATGGTGGTCGGTACTTTGTGGGTCTCACCATGATGTAAGTGTTTCATTCATTCCGTTAATCTATTTTTACATATAATTTTAGGGATTGATCCCAAAAATGAGAGGGATATAAATCTCATATGGACCACACCACAGGAAACAATGGTGATTAGATATCCATCATTAAAGTCCTCCTAAGGCCCACCGTACTATTTATTTGATATCCAATTTGTTGGTTTGGTCATAAAGACCCAGATGAAGGGAAATGCTTGATCCAAACTTTTATGGCCCCCAAAAAGTTTTTAATGGTCAACGTTCATTCAACACTATTTCATATAAGGTGGTCCACTTGAGATTGGGTTATACCTCATTTTTTGTCTCAGACCATAAAATGATCTAGAAAAATAAATGGACGGCATGGATGAAACACATACATCATGGTGGGCCCACATAATACCGAGTGGCAGGGGAGTAGCCAATCCGTTTTCAATGGAAACCGTGGATGCGGATTCACTGGGAAAAGCCTTTTGCATGAAGTTCCAGCATTGGGATGTATGGTGGGGTCTACCATGATGTTTATAAGAATTTCAATCCATTCATCCATTTTTAGAGCTCATTTTGCTAGGATGAAGTGAAAACACCAAAATATTAGACTGATGCAAAACTTTTGTGGCCATATAAATATGTCAATGGTGGACACGAAATCCCCACTGTTTCCTCTCGTGTGGCCCATTTGAGTTTTGTATACACCTTAGTTTTGGTATTATGTCCTAAAATGATATCTAAAAATGGATGAATGGGTTGGATTTATCACAAACATCACAATCGGCCCATCCAAAATCCTTGCGCAGGATCTTACTGCAAAAGCCTTTGGCAGGAAATCCGCGTCCCCGTGAAATCGGATTGTGTGCTAGTCTTATCGTACCGAGTAAACTTTGTTGGGCCCACTGTGAATTCATGTGGTTTATCCACGCCGTCCATCCATTTTTTCAGATCATTTTAGGGGTTGAGCCCAAAACTCAAGTATATCAAAAGCTCAGGTAGACCATACCAAATGAAACAGTGGAAGTATTGATTTTCACCATTGAAATGTTTCTAAGCCCCCAATGATGTTTATTTTTAATCCAAAATGTTCATAAGATCACAAAGACATGGATGAATGGAAAAAACAAATATCATCTTGATATAAAACTTCTGTGGGCCCCCGACAACTTTTCAATGGTAGAATTCAATTCACACTGTTTCAGGTGGTGTGGTCCACTTGATCTTTGAATATGATTAATTTTTGTTTTAAAATCCTAAAATTAGATGATAAAAGAGATGGATGGAGTTGATACACTGCACGAATGCCGACGGTGAGCTCCATAATCTTTACTCAGTACGCTTACCCTGCTGAGTTACTCAGCAGGCAAACCGCTTCCGTTAACGTCTCCGTTATACCTCTTATTAAATGTATTTTTTTAAAATATATTTAAAAATTCTAATGAGGTGGCACTTATAATGACGTTGACCAATCAAAACGCTGGATGCAGGGAGTTCCTGCCTTCGGGAGGCAGAGGATCCGCACTCCAGAAGGTCATATCTAGTCTTTGGTCCCCACTTTCAAGCATATGGAAGGTCGCTACACGCGATGTCTCCACGTACGTAACACGACTAACCAATAAGAAACTGAGCCTGGTGAGTTAGTGCGCTTTTGTCCTACCGAGTAAACTCTGTCCGGCCCACCAGTTGAGTCCCAATTGTTATTAGTGATTTAGTATGTCCACCGAAGTGCAGTAGGTAGATAGCCCATATCATCAATCGGCACCGTTCATTTCTTCGGTGATCTCTTCACAGGCAACTTTTATTGAAAAAAGAAAGAAAGATGATGATTGCATGAGCTAATAGATGAACGGTTTAGATTATGCGCACGTACAACACTATTGTCAGAAAGTAATAATAAGATGGTAGAATTAAGTGAGAGCACAGGAATTAAAGAAAGTTCTCGAGTCAACCACGGACTCAAATGTAAGGTAGCGGTACACATGTAAGAATGTAAGCAGACAGGAGACGTGTCAAAGACCCGTGGCATGTATCTATCAAACATGCCAGTCGTTTGTTCACTGTTCAGTGCCATCAAACTTGACGAGAAAAATAGGCTAACAAGGAAAAATCATCTGCGGTACTAGTTTCTGTCAATACCTTTTCTTCAACGATAAGTGAATTTCACACAGTAACAGCATGCGAGCAGTCATGAGGTATTCAAAACCAAGCATCCCAAGTCACTAAAGGCGGCCAGTAGAGGCCTAAAAGTAGACTGAGCTGGCAGACAATCATTTAGAAATAGGATAAATGAGAGGCATATAAAAGAGAGACGTTGAGCCGAGAGGTTTCTAAAAATAAAAAGAGCAATTCAAAAGTGTACAAAATCGAAACAAACAGTCAAGAAACAAAATAAAGCTTCGCCAAAAGAAAAACAACTTTAAAAAATGTTTTATTTATTTATTTATTTATTTATAAATATATAGGAAAAGGCATTTTGACTACTGAAACAGCTAGAGTAACAAAAGAAATAAACAATCACCAATCATCTACAACATCAATCAAAATAAATAAATCTATAAATTTACTTTATCTCAACTTATTCTAAGAGCTGCAATAATTCAATAACTATAATTTTTAGCTCTATTTTTTTTTTTTATTGTAATCCAAATCTATGCTTATATACTATATTTGATCTCTATCCAATATCACACAGTTCTTTTCAAGATATGTATTTTTACAGTTGCTCTTAATGACTGGTTGTGAGTTTTTCCCTTTGTTTAATTGCACTAGTATTTTAAAAAGGTTTTTTTTTTTTTTTTTTTTTTTTTGGAAGACATTAAGCAATTCATCTTCTAAGGAAGAAGCTCACCCTCCGGTTATTATCCGATGGTTATTAAAATTTGCAAATGGCTGAGTAGGTGATTGATTTTCTCAGAATATGATCATATATATTCATATTAGACGTATTTGCTTATTTCAGTGCTTGGGGTCAAAGTTGATCAGTTTGGATTGAGCCGCTTTATTGATTTATGCATGCCCACACACACTACACATGACAAAAAATAAACCGAGCATCAACAAATTTGGCATGCCCGGTGGGACTCTGATCATAAGTATATTATTAGTGCAATAAATCATGGGCAAAAAATAGGTGTTTCAAACACCTGAATAGTTAAGTTTATTACTGAATCCGGTACCCTTTCGATAAAACCCAGATAGGGTATCCTCATCTCAGGTTAAGCCTCTTGAGAATTTGTCGGCTGAAATGCTCGATATACAAAGAGGAATTTAATATATTATTGAACCGTCATGAGTTCAGTGTGAAACTTTAGGTAGATGGATGACCACTAATATTGAAAACATGAATTGGATGATGACTTTTTTTATCGAAAGAATATTTGTGGCGCCTTAGCAACAGGTCAATACTAGTTTTGTCGAGAATCTGGCACTGACACTATTGGTACAACTCGTGACGACAATACCACAACCGACACTACGTGTATCTCTTCCACAACAGATTACACTTCCTTCAGTACATGAAGTGTTCCACCATATACTGAGTTTAAGTAACTGGAATGGGAGGTCAAGAATATAGTTCTTGAAGAAGGAAACTAAGGTATACCTAGGGGTAACCATTTTTAGGAATTCACTATATCATGGAAGACAAAACCAGATAGGCCCTAAACCACCTCCAATAGTCGAATCGCGCCATTTGAATTGTGACCAAATTGTTCAAATGGTCTAAAAACTAGTAGGCCAAGTTCTTGGTCGTGTTCTTACTTTGGTCAATCATAAGCCCTATTCAAAATGGATTGACTGACAGTCTCTATTGTCAAGATCAAAATTTTCAATTTTCAATTAAGATGGTCGAGTTTGACAAAGATGGTTGAATTTATTGTCTCTCAATCAAGACGGTCGAGTTCGGCCAAGACAACCGAATTTGCTATCTCTCGATTAAGACGGTCAATTTCGACCAAGATGGCCGAGTTCGATCAATATAGTCAAATTTTTCGTCTCTTAATTAGGACGCCCGAGTTCTTCCAAGATGGATGAATTTGACATTTCTCGATCAAGATGGCCAGGTTCAACCAAGACCGTCGAACTTGTCATCTCTCAATCAAGGTAGTCGAGTTTGAGAAAGATGTATGAATTTACCATTTTTGGATTTAGATGGCCGAATTCGACTAAAACGACCAAATTTTCTATTTTTGACCAAGACGGTCGAATTCGACCAAGATGCCCGAATTTGCCAATTTTCGACCAAGATGGTTGAGTTTGACTAATATAGTTGAATTTGATATTTTTCGACCGAGATGGCCAAATTTGATCGAGATGGTTAAAAATGATGTTTTTTTTTTCTGGTTAAGCAGTCACATTTATTACGCCAAATAATGAATCAACATTGTGTTGGGAGCCTTGCACAAAACCTTAGGGATTTAGCCTCCCAAAAAAATCAGAATTATAGGATAATAAAGTAATGAAATAAATCAAAGCACAAACCACATAATACAAGAAATTTTTACTAGGAAAACCCTCAAAGAGGTAAAAACCATGGGACTTACTCCAGAGCAACAATCCACTATGAAATAGAACGTTACAATCGATCATAAGCACACACCACTTGGATCAAAACCTTCTTCACTCATGCAGGAGTGGATAAACAATAAGAGAATAAAAGAAAAACAGAGAGATCTCACCGATTACGAGAATGTAGAAGCGCTGAAATGTCGAGAGCATAGTAGATCACCTCTACGAGCATAACCATCCCTTCCACAAGCTTCTTCTCTCTCTTTTTTCTCTCTCTCCCTCTCACCTTGGCCATCAAAACCCTTAGCACAATAGCTTTAGAAAGCCTTCTCAATCCTTAGAAAAGCCCTAGGGACCCCTATTTATAGTTTAGGCAACTTCCTTCCGCACCTTGGCGAAAACCGCTTCAAATTTACGCAGTCCGCATAAAATTCGGACATGAATCTGTGTAACATCAACTGGTCGATCAGAGTCCTCGACCGGTCGAGAACCTCCCTCGACTAGTTAAGCACCTCGGATGAATTAATTCAATTGGTTGCTAAACTTTGAGTCGAGTCCCACTCGACTGGTCGAGCATCACCCTCGACTGGTCGAGTAGCCCACTTGGCTGGTCGAACAACGTGGTAAAACACTTCGATTTTCAACCTGCTGTATTATCTCTCCTCTAAATTGAGAAGGAAAACCCCATCACATTGTATTCACCTTTTACTTAAAGTAAATTTATATAGGGGGTAATGGTGTACCCTATTTCTGATAGTTCTTGAAAAACTTATTTGAAAAATGACACATGTTATAATAAGAGAGTTATAATATGATAAAAATCTTCAAAAATACTTACAGTGCTTTTTAAAAAAATTATAACTAATAAAATGATAAGATAATGAGCAGTTGGAGGTATTAAAAAACAAACAAAGTGATTTAGGTGTTGGGATGCCTTGCACAAACCTTTGGATCTAGCCTCCCGAAACAAACCAGAATTATGGATAATAAAGCAATGAAATAAATCAAAGCATCAATCATACACTACACAAGAGATTTTTACATGGAAAACCCTCAAAGAGGTAAAAACCACGGGACCTCGTCCAGATCAACAATCCACTATGAAGTAGAACGTTACAATCTTCTTCACTCACGTAGGAATGGATAAACAATAAGAGAAATAGAGAAAACAAAGAGATCTAACCGATTATGAGGACATAGAAGCGCTGAGATATAAATTGCAAAGTAGAAAAACCTCCATGAGCAGAACCTCTCTTCTATAAGCTTCCTCTCTCTCTTTCTCCCTCTCTCTCACCTTTGATAGCCCTCTTGTATTTTTCTCATCAACACAACATACCCTAGAAAAACTCTAGGGACCATTTTTTATAGTTTTAGGAAACTCCTTTCCGCATCCTAGTTGCGAAAGGACTTGCGCATCCTAGTTGCGAAAGGACTTGCGCATCCCAGTTGCGAAAGGACTTTGCGCATCCCGATTGCGAAAGGACAACGGGTCAAAAAAACCATCAAGTCTCCCCTTTTTGACCCGGAGGGATTCACCTTCTTTAAGCCCGGCCCGGTTTCTACAAACCTCAAACTTGCCCTTAAGTAAGGCCTTGGTCATCATATCGACCCATTATCGTCCGTGTGGACCTTCTCAAGTCTGTAACACCTTTTATTCCTAAGTATCCCGATCCGGTGATACCGAATCTCTATGTGCTTTGACTTGGAATGCTTGACTTGGATTCTTGCTCAAGTGTATAGCACTCGACTATCGCAATAGACCACGTGCTCCTCCCCAGCTTCGGCTAAGTTCTATAGGAACCTCTTCATCAAAGCATCTCTTTACATGCCCTTCGTGATCGCAATGTACTAAAGCTTCGTAGTTGACAATGCTACGACCTTCTGTAGCTTGCTCTGCCAAGAAACCGCTCTCCCTGCAAACGTGAACATGAACCCCGGTGTAGACTTCCTGGAGTCTATGTCACCTGTCATATTGCATCTGTGTAGCCCTCTAACACAGGTTTACCGTCACCATAGCATAGGCTCAACTGGATGAGCCTCTTAGATCTGCATGATATCCATTTCACCGTTGCCCAATGCTCTTTACCAGGATTGGCAAGAAACTGGCTAACAACACCAACTGCATATGCTATGTCTGGGCGTGTACACACCATAACATACATCAAACTTCCTACAGCTGACGTGTAGGGTATCTTCTACATCTCATCTACCTCTGCCTTCGTCTTGGGACACTGCCTGTCGCTCAATCTGAAGTGACCATCCAGTGGAGTACTGACCGGCTTCGCTGCATTCATATTGAACCGCTCTAGGACTTTTTCAATATACCGCTCTTGTGACAGCCAAAGCTTCCTGCTACTTCTGTCACGGGTTATCTCCATTCTTAGGATCTGTCTAGCCGGGCCCAAGTCTTTTATAGCAAAAGACTTTCCCAACTCCTGTTTCAGCCTGTCGATCTTCTTGATGTCTTTTCCCATGATGAGCATGTCATCAACGTATAATAACAGAACTAAGAAATCACCATCTGAGAACTTGCGCGTGAACACACAGTGGTCCGACTCCGTTCTGTCATACCCATGTTTCAACATAAACGAGTCAAACTTCTTATACCATTGCCGAGAAGCCTGTTTCAGCCCATACAAGCTCTTCCTCAGCCTACACACCATATGCTCCTTGCCCTTGACTTCGAACCCCTCTGTTTGGTGCATGTAGATCTCTTCTTCCAGGTCACCATGGATAAAGACAGTTTTAACATTTAACTGCTCTATCTCCAGATCCATGTAGCCGCCAACCCAAGCAACACCCGTATGGATGTCATCTTCACCACTGGTGAGAATATCTCCTCGAAGTCTATGCATTTCCTCTGGCCAAAACCTTTAACCACAAGTCTAGCCTTGAACCTCGTTTATGAATTCTTTTGCTCAATCTTCTTTCTAAACACCCACTTGTTGCTCAAAGCTTTCTTGCCCTTAGGCAATTTCACCATATCATAGGTGTGGTTCTTATGCAAGGATTTCATCTCCTCTTGCATAGCTTTCAACCACTCCTCCTTATGCTCGTCGGCTAGGGCCTCAGAATAATCTTTTGGCTCTCCCCCATCAGTTAGCATAATGTGCTCATGTGGTGAGTACCTCTTGGACGACTGTCTATCCCTATATGACCTCCTCACCTGTGGCTCAACAGGTAGATCAAGTGGTGGCTGCTCCCCTGGTCCATCTTCTGAAGGAACATTCTCGTCCTCTGCACCTTGCTGTACTCTCCCGTCATCAGGCACCACGGGAGGAATAATCAGATTCATGTCCTCTAGCTCACTTGAACTAGGCTGATTCTTCTCTGGCTTACCAATGTCTTCTATACACTGATCTTCAAAGAAAACCACATCTCTGCTCCTGACGAGCTTCCTCTCGATCGGATCCCACAATTTATAACCAAACTTTTCATCACCGTACCCTAAGAACACACACTGTCTGATCTTTATATTGAGCTTGGACCTCTCATCCTTTGGTACGTGAACGGATGCCCTGCATCCAAACACCCTGAGATGACTGTACGATGGATCATGTCTAGTCCACACCTTCTCAGGTACTTCTCCATTCAACGGGGCTGATGGAGACCTGTTTATCAAATACACCGCTGTGTGCATTGCTTCTCCCCAGAACGTCTAGGGCAATTTCACATGGGATAACATGCATCTGATTCTCTCAACAATGGTGCGATTCATTCGCTCAGCTACACCATTATGCTGGAGGGGTCTTGGGAACCGTCTGTTCATGCCGTATACCCAGGGACTTACAATACTCGTGAAAGTCGCCAATGTATTCACCACCATTGTCAGTGCAGATGCACTTCAATGATTTACTTATCTCTCTATCGACCATAGCATGAAACAATTTAAACACACCAAAGACCTCATCCTTGGATTTCAAAGCATAAACCCAAACCCTCCTAGATGCATCATCTATAAAAGTAACGAAATACAATGCCCCACCCAAGGTTTTTGTCCTCATAGGACCACAAACATCAGAATAAACCAAATCTAATGCATGCACTTTATTAACATGAGAAGTAGTTTTAATAAATGAAACTCTATGTTGTTTCCTTGATAAACAATCAAGACAGGTTTTGAGAGGTATACCTGTCACGTCTGGAAGGAGCTGCTTCCTTACTAGTAGCTGAGGCCCTTTTTCACTCACGTGGCCTAGACGCCTGTGTCACATGTCAATAGATGAATCTTCCGCTGCGTTCAATCCACCCTTGTACATACTGACACTTGCTTTGTAAAGGGTGTAACACTTCTTTCCCCTAGCCATGATCAACGAACCCTTGATGAGCTTCCATCGCCCATCAGCAAACCGGCTTTCATAGCCATCATCATCCAGCCTTCCCATCGACATTAAGTTGGGCGAAGATCTGGGATATGCCTCACATCCCTGAGATCCAATGTGCAGCCCACATCAGTTTTTACACAAATATCACCAACTCCTATGATCTTTGATACGCCAGAATTTTCCATCTTCACAGTCCCATAGTCACCTAACTTGTAGCTTGTGAAGGAGTCCCTGTGTGGAGTTACATGAAAAGAAGCTCCTGAGTCTATCACCCAGTCAGTGTTCTGACTCGTAGCCGTAAGACATACGTCATGATATGTAGAAAGAATAACTACCATGTCGCCATCTGAAGCGACCGCGGTGGAATCTGATTCATCTTCCTTCCCTTTTTCTTTCTTGTCGTTTTTCTTACCACGACATTCATGCTTGTAGTGGCCTTTCTTGCCACAATTCCAGCATTCAACATCTTTTCTGTTACTCGACTTGCCTCTTGATTTATCTCGGGCCTTCCCGCCCTTCCTGTTCTTTCTCTCTCCCGTTCCTGTGTCACAAGGGCCTCTTGCTGAGTAAACCCCTGAGACTTCCTCCTTGTCTCCTCATTGAAGAGACAACTGGTTACCTGTTTCATGGATATCTTTCCATCTAGCGCGGAGTTACTTGGAGACACCACCAATGTCTCCCAACTGTCAGGCAATGAACTAAGCAATAGTAAAGCCTGCAATTCATCATCCAAGACCATCTTCATAGAGGTGAGTTAGTTCACTATATTACTGACCTCATTCATGTGCTCGGCCACAAAACCACCATCCTTGAACTTGAGATTCACAAGTCGCCTTATCGAAATATCTTATTACACCGTCTTCCTCTCATACAGCCCTTGTAATTTTAGCCATAGGCTTGCGGCTGAGGTTTCCATAGACACATGGTGGAACACAGAATCATCCAACCATTGTCTAATAAATCCCACCGTCTTTCGGTCCGTCTTCTTCCAATCATCATCAGTCATATCCTTGGATTTTGCTGATATGCCTAAGATTGGAGAATATAGGTCCTTGCAATAAAGCAAGTCCTCCATCTTAGCCTTCCATATGGTCCAGTTAGAACCATTGAGGCTGATCATCCTTGAGCCACCTTCCATAATTCAAAAACCGATTCTACCCGTTCAATGAACTTAGCTCTGATACCACTTTGTTGGGATGCCTTGCACAAACCTTAGGATCTAGCCTCCCGAAACAAACCATAATTATGGATAATAAAGCAATGAAATAAATCAAAGCATCAATCACACACTGCATAAGAGATTTTTACGTGGAAAACCCTCAAAGAGGTAAAAACCATGGGACCTCGTCCAGAACAACAATCCACTATGAAGTAAAACGTTACAATCTTCTTCACTCACGCAGGAGTGGATAAACAATAAGAGAAATAGAGAAAATGAAGAGATCTAACCGACTATGAGGACATAGAAGCGCTGAGATATAAATTGTAAAGTAGAAAAACCTCCACGAGCAGAACCTCCCTTCTATAAGCTTCCTCTATCTCTTTCTCCTTCTCTCTCACCTTTGATAGCCCTCTTGTATTTTTCTCATCAACACAACATACCCTAGAAAAACTCTAGGGACCCTTTTTTATAGTTTTAGGAAACTCCTTTCCCCATCCTAGTTGCGAAAGGACTTGCGCATCCCAGTTGCGAAAGGACTTGCCCATCCCAGTTGCGAAAGGACTTTGCGCATCCCAATTGCGAAAGGACAATGGGTCAAAAAAACCCATCATTAGGTGTATTTAAGAGGCGATCAAAAAATGTCTAAAAGTAAACCAATCAATCAAGAGGTGTCTATAAATAAACCAAGTGGCAGAGAGGCATTGGAAAACAAAAATAACGGAGCTAAGGAAATGGAATAAATGGTGGATAAGCGAAACAAAGCTCAGCTAAAAAGAAGAGAAACCATAAAAATGGAAGAATGAGATATACCTACCATGAAAGTCAATTCGCACATGTGGAATTTACTTGCAAGGAATTGGGAGTCAAAGGCTCGGATCCAGTGCTAACAGCCTTATGTTCAAGCTAGATATAAGTCATCAAATTCCTGAACACGTGGTATGCATATATGACATCTTCACCGTCTATCATTTGAGACCCACCTTTGTTCAACCGTATCCTATGAGTCTTAGAATTTGAAAATTTATGACATCCAATTAGATGGCATTTGTACATTGAAATCCATCCTCATATATACACTTTCTACCGATCACTTGTCATTAAAAAAAAAAAAAAAAAGGGTTCTTGAGGTGTATTGACCTCAGTTATAACCTAGCAAGTTTATTGGCCGCAAGCAAACCTTAATTTGGAAACTAGACCTTAGGGTTATATGGATGAACCCGAAAAGAAGAAAATACCCCTCCTTTTTCAGGTGCTTACCCTAACAGCCGAGGGACGTATTTTGATCTTTTAAGCAACCGCCGAACCCTACAAAGCCCCTTCGCCTAAAAAAGGTTTCCGCCCAGCAAAAATTCTAAAGGCATCGTACGGACTCATCCGCTCTTCCAATTATTTCTAAAAATAAAAATTAAAAACATTCAGTTGTCATAACCGTGCATGCAAGCTGACTAACATTCTGGTCCAAGAAGCGTAGGGCCAAACGAAACTACGGTCCAGATCATGCGCACGTACAGCACGCACACGTAAACAGAAATGACATAACATATATTTAAGTGAGAACACCGGTTCCCTTATTAAAATAATAGAGAAATTGAAAACATCCGAAATGGTGTGAAAAACTTTTATACTCTTGAGAGAGTGTGAGTAGATAAACAGGAACCATAATATGGAAGCGTGATGTACTTTGAGTTTAACCAGAACGGTAGAAGTTGTAGGGCATAACATGGTTGGATCCAAAACTGAAAATTTACACGAATTTCACCGCAAACTGGCCGACTGATTAAGTAAACGGTCAAAGCGAAAAACTGTCAATGGTCCCAATTTAAGAAATCATTTTCTACAAATCAATGGTTAAAACTAATAAAATTTCGTCGATTTTTTCAAGTGACCCATCTTCAGTGATTAACAAAATTTGAGCGTTTTAGTTAGTGCCAACGAATTTAAGAAATGCAAGGTTACAGTGCCTGAGTATCAACCATCATGCTCTTCCAGAGTATCAAATAACTAGCTTTTAAAGAGACAACTCGTCAACATTTCAAATTCCACTACGTCAAAATCCCATATTAAAAACCTGGCCAGCTGGCTCTCCGTACAGACACTGGGGTATAGCTTCAAAAGTAGTAAGTAGTAACGGCCGTGGCCGCTCCGTGTTCGCGTGCTAGCCGCAAATAAAAAATGAGGGCATATATGATACTCAGGTAGCATATGACGCTTGATACACAGGCGCTTAGAGCATCTACGAAGGGCATGTCAAAATCTAGAAGAAAACATAATAGATTATCCATCTCATTGTGTTCAAGTCACGATCCCAAGACTATATTGGTTGAACATTCCTACCCTCTGATTAATGGACACTTGTTTTTCGAAATAGAACCGTTGAATATTTTCTATTTAACCGTCCAATAAATGCCCAATAATCCGACAGTAAAATAATCAAGTAATCTTTATTTTTAGTTTATGATAAATCTAAACTAGTTACTATAACTCGGGCGGTTTAATTAAACTACATATATACCACATCTGCAATTTATACGTGCATGCGTATCATCCTTAAAACTCTCCAGGGTATCAAAGTTTTTTCATTAAGAAATAGAAGGATAAAAAATAACCGCATCTTATAAAAGCAGCCTCTCATTCGGATAGCTTGTACGAGCAAACCAATTCAGCTTCTTTCTTCACACAACACTGCTACTGATACTAGAGCCATCACTCGCCACCGCCAATGGCAACAGATTCTCTCAGCTGTGAGTCGGATTTTTCTCCATATTACGCATCGGATAATTCGTCCACGTCGTCGATCACCACCGCCGGCCCCACCGTGTCAGACGAGGAAGTATATGCCACCGTGGCAACTAGTGGTCCGAAGCGGCGGGCCGGGCGAAAGAAATTCCGTGAGACGCGGCACCCCGTCTACAAGGGCGTCAGGCAGAGGAACGGGAATAAGTGGGTATGCGAGGTGCGCGAGCCCAACAAGAAGTCTCGGATATGGCTCGGGACGTATCCGACGGCTGAGATGGCCGCTCGGGCCCATGATGTTGCCGCGATGGTACTCAAAGGAAGAAGGGCGTGTCTCAATTTCGCTGATTCGGCTTGGCGTTTGCCTATGCCGGTGTCCAGCAATGCTAAGGACATACAAAAGGCTGCCGCTGAGGCTGCGGAAGCCTTCCGGCCATCGGAATCTGACGATGCTTCCATCGATGACAGTGATATAAGGCCGGATAATCTGACGCTATCGCAGGAGAATGTGTTATACATGGATGAGGAGGCGATCTTCGCCATGCCAGGATTGCTTGCTAGCATGGCAGAAGGATTGCTTCTTTCTCCACCTCCATGCCTTGGAGGTGAGTCGTACTGGGATGACGTGGAAACTGAAGTTGACGTGTCGTTGTGGAGCTACTGAATACGAGTATCCGGCTTGATTTGGTAGTGCACGGTGATGGGTTTTTTTTGACCCGTTGTCCTTTCGCAACTGGGATGCGCAAAGTCCTTTCGCAACTAGGATGCGCAAGTCCTTTCACAACTAGGATGCAGAAAGGTTTCTAAAACTATAAAAAGGGGTCCTAGGATTTTTCTACTGATATATATTGTGTTGATGAGAAAAATACAAGAGGGCTATCAAAGGTGAGAGAAAGGAGAAAAAGAGAGGAAGCTTATAGAAGGGAGGTTAACGCCGAGGAGGTTTTTTCTACTTTGCAATTTATATCTCGGTACCTATGTTCTCACTTAGATCTCTTCGTTTTCTTTATTTCTCTTATTGTTCATCCACTCTGCGTGAGTGAAGAAGGTTGTAAACGTTCTACTTCATAGTGGATTGTTGATCTGGACGAGGTCCCGTGGTTTTTACCTCTTTGAGGGTTTTCCACGTAAAAATCTCTTGTGTGGTGTGTGATTGATGCATTGATTATTTTCATTGCTTTATTATCCATAATTCTCGGTTTGTTCTGAGGGCTAGATCCTAAGGTTTTGTGCAAGAGCCCCCAACAAAGTGGTATCAAAGCTAAGTTCATTGAACGGTAGGATCGGTTTTGAATTATGGAAGGTGGCTCAAGGATGATCACCTCAATGGTTCTAACCGGACCATATGGAAGGCTAAGATGGAGGACTTGCTTTATTGCAAGGACCTATATTCTCCATCTCGTGGCATATCAAAAAATCCAAGGATATGACCGATGATGATTGGAAGAAGATGGATCGAAAGGCGGTGGGGTTTATTAGACAATGGTTGGATGATTCTGTGTTCCACCATGTGTCACGGAACCTCGTTACCAAGCCTATGGCTAAAATTACAAAGTACGTATGAGAGGAAGACAACCGGTAATAAGATATTTATAAAGGCGACTTGTAAATCTTAAGTTCAAGGATGGTGGTTACTGTGGTAGAGCATATGAATGAGGTCGGTAATATAGTGAACCAACTCACCTCTATGAAGATGGTCTGGATGATGAATTGCGTGCTTTACTATTGCTTAGTTCATTGCCGACGGTTGGGAGACATTGGTGGTGTCTCTAAGTAACTCCGCAGCCGGACGGAAAGATATCCATGGAACAGTAACAGTTGTCTCTTCAATGAGGAGACAAGGAGGAAGTCTCGAGTCTACTCAAGAAGAGGCTCTTGTGACGCAGAACGGGGGAGGAAAAGAAAGGCGGAAAAGGCCCCCGGATAAATCAAGAGGCAAGTCGAGTAACGTAAAAAAAAGAGGTTGAATCCGGAACTGTGGCAGAAGGGCCACTACAAGCATGAATGTCGTGGTAAGAAAAATGACAAGAAAGGAAAAGGGAAGGAAGATGAATCGATTCCATCGCTGCGGTCGCTTCGGATGGCGACATGGTAGTTATTCTTTCTACGATCACGATGTATGTCTCATGGCTACGAGTCAGGGCACCGACTGGGTAATAGATTCGGGAGCTTCTTTTCATGCGACTCCACACAGGGACTCCTTCACAAGCTACAAGTCAGGTGACTATGGGACTGTGAAGATGGGAAATTCTGGCGTATCAAAGATCGTGGGAGTTGGTGATATTTGTGTGAAAACTGATGTGGGCTGCACATTGGTTCTCAGGGATATGAGGCATATCCCAGACCTTCGCCTCAACTTGATGTCGACGGGAAGGTTGGATGATGATGGCTATGAAAGCCGGTTTGCTGATGGGCGATGGAAGCTCATCAAGGGTTCATTGATCGTGGCTAGAGGAAAGAAGTGTTGCACCCTTTACAAGGCAAGTGTCGGTATGTGCAGGGTGGGTTGAACGCAATGGCGGAGATTCGCTATTGACATGTGGCACGAGCGTCTAGGCCACATGAGTGAAAAAGGGCTTCGACTACTAGCGAGAAGCGGCTCATTCCGGACGTGACGGTATGCCTCTCAAAACCTGTCTTGATTGTTTATCGGAAAACAAAGATAGAGTTTCATTCATTAAAGCGCTTCTCATGTTAATAAAGTGCATGCATTAGATTTGGTTTATTCGATGTTTGTGGTCTATGAGGACAAAAACCTTGGGTGGGGCATTGTATTTTGTCACTTTTATAGATGATGCATCTAGGAGGGTTTGGGTTTATGCTTTGAAATCCAAGGGCGAGGTCTTTGGTGTGTTTAAGTTGTTTCATGTTATGGTCGAGAGAGAGACAGTAGACCATTGAAGTGCATCCGCATGACAATGGTGGTGAATACATTGGCGACTTTCACAGTTAGCTGCAGTCCCAGGGTATACGGCATGAACAGACGGTTCCCAAGACCCCAAATAATGGTGTAGTGAGCGAATGAATCGCACCATTGTTGAGAGAATTAGATGCATGTTATCCCATGCGAAGTTGCCCAAGACGTTCGGGAGAAGCGATGCGCACGGCGGTGTATTTGATAAACGGTCTCCATCGGCCCGTTGAATGGAGAAGTACCGAAAGGTATGGATTGGACATGATCCATCAGTACAGTCATCTCGGGGTGTTTGGATGCAGGGGCATCCGTTCACGTACCAAAGGACGAGAGGTCCAAGCTCGATATGAAGATCGAGCGGTGTGTATTCTTAGGGTACGGTGATGAAAAATTCGGTTACTGAGTTATGGGATCCGACCGAGAAGAAGCTCATCGGGAGCGAGAGATGTGGTTTTCTTTGAAGATCGGTGTATCGAAGACATTGGTAAGCGAAGAAGAACCACCTAGTTCGGGTGAGCTAGAGGACATGGATCCGGTCTCTCCGTGGTGCCCGATGACGGGGAGTACAGCAGTGCGAGAACGAGGAGTTCCTTCAAGATGGACCAGGGGAGCGGCCCCACTTGATCCACCTGTGAGCCACAGGTGAGGAGGTCATCTAGGGACAAACAGTCGTCCAAGAGGTACTCGCCGCATGAGTACATTATGCTAACCGATGAGGGAGAGCCAGAAGATTATTCTGAAGCCCTAGCCGACGATCATAAGGGGGAGTGGTTGAAAGCTATGCAAGAGGAGATGGAATCCTTGCATTAGAACCACACCTATGATATGGTGAAAGCGCCTGGGGGCAAGAAAGCTCGAGCAACAAGTGGGTGTTCGAAAGAAGATTGAGCGGAAGAATTCACGGACGAGGTTCAAGGCGGACTTGTGGTGAAAGGATTTAGTCGGAGAAAAGGCATAGACTTCGAGGAGATATTCTCACCAGGTGAAGATGACATCCATACGGGTGTTGCTTGGGTTGGCGGCTAGCATGGATCTGGAGATAGAGCGCTTAGATGTTAAACCGCCTTTCTCCATGGTGACTGGAAGAAGAAATCTACATGCACCAACCCGGAGGGGTTCGAAGTCAAGGGCAAGGAGCATATGGTGTGTAGGCCGAGGAAGAGCTTGTATGAAATTTGAAACAAGCTCCACAATGGTACAGAAGTTCGATTCGTTCATGTTACGGACATGGGTATGACGAACGGACCCACCACCGTGTGTTCACGCGAAGTTCTCGGATGGTGATTTCTTAGTTCTGCTATTATACGTTGATGACATGCTCATCATGGGAAAAGACATCAAGAAGATTGTGGTGAAACAGGAGTTGGGCAAGTCTTTGCGATGAAAGACTTGGGCCGCTAAACAGATCCTAGGAATGGAGATAATCCGTGACGTAAGCGGCAGGAAGCTTTGGTCATCACAAGAGCGTATATTGAAAAAGTCCTAGAGCGGTTCAATATGAATGCAGCCGTGTCGGTCGACTCCACTGGATGGTCACTTGAGTTGAGCGATTGCAGACGGTGTCCCAAGACGAAGGCAGGTAGAAGAGATGCAGAGAAAATACCCTACGCGTCGGTAGGAAGTTTGATGTATCTTATGGTGTGTACACGCCCGGACATAGCATATGCGGTTGGTGTTGTCACCGAGGTATCTTGCCAATCTGGCAAAGAGCATTGGACGACGGTGAAATGGATACTACTATCTAAGAGGCTCATCCAGTTTGAGCTTATGCTATGGTGACACATAAACCGTGTTAGAGGGCTACGAGATGTAGATATGGCAGTGACATAGACTCAGGAAGTCTACATCGGGTTCATGTTCACATTTGCGGGGGGAGCGATTCTTGGTAGAAGCAAGTTCTGAAAGGTCGTAGCATTGTCAGCTACTGGCCGAGTACATTGCGATCCATGAAGCATGTAAAGAGATGCTTTGGATGAAGAGGTTCCTACAGGAACTTAGCCTAAAGCAGGAGGAGCACGTGGTCTATTGCGATAGTCAGAGTGCTATACACTTGAGCAAAAATCCAAGTCAACATTCCAAGTCGAAGCACATAGAGATTCGGTATTACTGGATCAAGGATACTTTGGAACAAAAGGTGTTACAGCTTGAGAAAGTCCACACGGACGATAATGGGTCAGACATGATGACCAAGGCTTTGCTCAAGGGCAAATTTGAGGTTTGTAGAAACCTGGTTGGCTTAAAGAAGGTGAATCCCTCCTAGGTCAAAAAGGGGGAGATTTGATGGATTTTTTTTGACCTGTTGTCCTTTCGCAACTGGGATGCGCAAAGTCCTTTCGCAACTAGGATCTGCAAGTCCTTTCGCAACTAGGATGCGCAAGTCCTTTCGCAACTAGGATGCAGAAAGGAGTTTCCTAAAACTATAAAAAGGGGTCCCTAGGATTTTTCTATGGATATATATTGTGTTGATGAGAAAAATACAAGAGGGCTATCAAAGATGAGAGAAAGGGAGAAAAAGAGAGAGGAAGCTTATAGAAGGGAGGTTCTGCTCGAGGAGGTTTTTCTACTTTGCAATTTATATCTCAGCCGCTTCTATGTTCTCATAATCGGTTAGATCTCTTCGTTTTCTCTATTTCTCTTATTGTTCATCCTCTCTGCGTGAGTGAAGAAGGTTATAAGTAAACGTTCTACTTCATAGTGGATTGTTGATCTGGACGAGGTCCCGTGGTTTTTACCTCTTTGAGGGTTTTCCACGTAAAAATCTCTTGTGTGGTGTGTGATTGATGCATTGATTATTTTCATTGCTTTATTATCCATAATTCTGGTTTGTTCTGGAGGGCTAGATCCTAAGGTTTTGTGCAAGGCCCCCCAACACACAGGTGGGGCCCGCCTCATTTTCTTTTTACACTGGGCGGTACCCATGTAGGTGAGAAGCATGGAGTGTATTGCTTTAGGATGAGGGTTTTATGTATCGTACCATTTACTAAGTTCATTTATTTCAGGAAAGGATACTTTACATATCAAACTAGAATAGTACCTTAAAATCAAGTACCTTAAAATCTTCTTGATTAGCAGTCAGTTGCTACTTCACATGATTTCCAAATCCAATGTACAGTTAATCAAAACATACTTTTTACTTTCTGGAGCTCTTAATCTTTTACCCAGCATTTTGTTAACAGCCTGCTTTTTTAAAGCTAAAACCAAGAACAGATGCCTCATAAATGAGAGCCATCCTGAGCCACCGTCCATTCATTATGCCAAGAACAGTTGCGGACAGTTTTGGCCAAGATGGACCAGAAAAGGCCTGATTGGAGACGGAGGTGATCCGGACCATCAAAACCTAAAACAAATGTATCTCGCAAACTGAAATGAGCTATCAGACATACCATATATGATTTTGGATAGGACGAGCTAGTTTAGCCACCAAACCCTCCTATGTTGGGTTGCGCATGCCGAATTTGTGAAATACCATCCAAGCGAAGGTTGAATTCATGTTTTAATTTTGTTTTTCCTATTTATAGTAAGTTTTAGTTTCAGTATAACTCTTCATACAATGGGCTTTAGGAGTTGCACCCAATATGAAAAGTGCTTAGAATAGTTAAGGGGAACATCATGGTTCAGTCAAATAGGAAACTTACTATTTTTGGCCAAAAACCATGTGCATGCTAGTAAGTTTACTATTTATAGTAAGTCGCGATCTCAATGAGTTTTAGTTGTACTTCGAAACTTCTTCTATGGCTTAATATCCCTATTTAAAGGGTGTAAACTCGTTTATTCGTTCATCAATTAATTTAAGAATTTTCTAGAATATTATTTTTATTTTTTAGCTTTTTACTCATGGATTTGAGAAGTCTTTGTGAGGAGTCCATGGAAGCTTCGTGGATTCGAAGTAGTTATCCTTGAGGAAGACGTGATTGACCTCATCACATTCATCCCTAAATAAAAATTGAACACTTACCATTAAAAACTACTTGGCCTTAGAAGTTTTGAATCAAGTTGATATTTGTGTTTTCCTATAACACCCAGTACCTCTGGTACCCGGGTGTTACCCTTTTTCCACATCAACTTAAATCAAGTTAGGTTAATCAACTAACTTGAACTCGACAAATAAGGGATGGAGGTTTCGGTCGAAATTAAGGCCATCCATCCAGGTCTCCAGGAGCCGGGACGCGCCCTACCATGATCCAAAAGGTGAGGCAATCCGAACACTCTAAATTTAAGCTATTATGTCGACTTATACTAGTACCATACACTGGTCACCAACACTTGAGAATTGGTTGGTGACAAACGAAGCCTTCATCATAACAAGTACCCCATATTAACCGTTGAAAAGGTTTATCAAGCCCACCTGATCGATGGATCACGACACATGGGCCAATGATGGCCAAATAAGGTATGTAACGTCCCGCCTGGGCCTCACCATCGGCCCAGAGTGGGCCTGGATCCCTGAGTAAGGTCCCCAGTACAAATGGATGGTGTGGATTAGGGTACTAACGTCCCAGCACGCCCCCACGCGGTGCATGTACACCAAGAACAATTGTGCACAACTCGCACTGGAGCGTTGGAATCAGTCAAATGGCCTTTAACCATGCTCCTCACGCAAAATCGCGAAATGGCGTTTTCTCTTGCCATTTTCAATTTCAAACGATGGCTCTTTGGGTCTCTAGGTGGCCCACCCTAGCCACTTTCCGGGCCATCTGAGCCATTCGAAACCTCTGTGGGGTCCTACTCAATAAAACCCTATAACCGTCCGATCCCGGGTAAATGGACAAGGGAGATGGGTCACCACCGTTCTGCACTTTGTACGTGGAAGGCATCCGAGTGGTGGGGTCGTGATGGGATCGGACGAACGGCTCACGATCGGTCCGATCGTGTGATCCCATCTATCCAAATCCTTGTGGAGAGCATGCTTCTCCCATTGCCAGGAACGGCCAAACCGGGCCTATGGAAGAAAAGGAGAGAGAAAAGTTTTCCTCTCTAGGAAAGGCAGGGCCTGGCGGAATCACAGCCATCCGATGGTTGGGAAAATCTCCACCGTTCTTGCTCTCTCTCTCCCTCAGCTATATAAGGGCACTATAGCCCTTGGGATTGACGCCAAGAGAAAGGGGAAAGGGAGCGTAACAGAGAGTTGGGAGCTGAGGGTGTGAGAGGGTGTGAGAGACAACCTGGTGCCACACTGCGTCGACCCGACCCGAGCAGGTTGAGTCGAGTCAGTGCAGTCCGGTCAAGTCAAGTTGAGAAAGAGGGATAGGGGAGAGAGTGGGTGTGAGCAGAGGACCAACCAGGTGAACTCAGTGCACCTTGCACCGCCTCAGCCGTGGGAAACTAGGCTGAGTCGGGTCAGTGTGGACCCGTAGTAGCACCACAAGCAAGAGAGAGTGAGTGAGAGAAGAAGAGAATCAGGGGAACTGACCCAAGTGAGATGCTGTAACTGTTTCAAGGAAGGACATTTCCTCTTGATCGTTTCCCATTTCCTGATAGCCTCTCCTTTATATGTTTCTCATATTTTCTTACTTTATAACATTAGCTAGCGGTGGGTGGTGCTCACTTGGAACCAAACAGCGACTGTAACTCGAGCCTGAGATCAGCCAAATAATGGCTGAAATAGGACCGAGAGATAGGCTAGAAGACAATCCAGTCTCAAGCTGAGATCGAGCTAATCAATGGCCGGGGGACGGTCTAAGAATATGAAGTTGATGGGTCTCCGTTTTGGCCTGGGACTGAGCCAACAAATGCCCTTGTTCCGGGCTAAAATCCGACCCAACCAGAGCCTCTATTTCTGGCTGAGGCCTAGGGTAAACAATGGTTGAGAAGGCTGAAAATAGCCCCCTCTCGGATACTGCTAAGTGCAGTCCAACGCTGGCCTTCATTAGGCCCTGCTTGGGGCTGAACCATGATATATATGGTCCCATTTTGGGGCTAAAGAAATGGTGAGGATCGGATCATTTTCGATCTGAAAACTAATGCCAGGAACAGCTCCTGCAGCGTGCGACAGAAGGACTGTTCTGTGTTTGAAGTTGGTGGGCTGTGGTAGCTTTGGGCCTCACCAAAAATGCAGGTGGGCCTCACCAATCCCAGGTGGGCTGCCAGACATTGGACTCCTCCAAGTTGCTGGTGGGCCGCACCCTGCCTCAGGAGTAGGCCACACAAAGGGACCCACCTTGATGATAGGGTTTTCCCAGGGACGCTGCAACATAGGCCCAGTGATGGACGTGCCCTCAGTAACGTCCATTGCTGGACGTTTCTTTTTCTTCTTTCTTTTCTTTTCTTTTTCTTTTTATTTTATTTATTTATTATTATATATATACATATATATAAATATATATATATATATATATACACGCATATATACATATATATAGATGTTGGAGCGTGTACAGAAGTACGTGGTGGGCCCCATGTGGGTACCCACTTTGATTTATGCTCATGTCCCCAGCCGTCCATATGGGTGGATTTGGTAGTGACTGCTAGTATGGGTTCCAGATTGGCCACGCTGCAAATATTGAGCCCCACAGTGGCATTAGCCTTATCCCGCCATCCATTTGGATAGGCCGTGGGGGCCTCACCTAAATGCATGTGATTCATCCAAACCATCCATCCCTTTGATAATCATCAGTTGGATGGGTGGGATTAAAGTGACTTTACTGACATTGGTTGGTCTGAGTAGCTTTATTGAGTACCACGTATGGGAAGTCACTACCACTTTCGAAGTGTTGGGGAGCTGGCAAATAGCCAACTTGATTTCTTTTTCTTCTGGATACAGACCGTCCAGGGCCTGGCTGTGGTGCACCTGAACGCACATCCACTCCATTTAGGTGCTCAGGTTGTATATACCTATATATTACGTGATACATATATACTATATATGATGTACACATATATACCTTAATGTATATCATGTATGTATGTATATTATGTGATACATATACACTATGTATGTAATGTATGCATATATAAATGTTATGTGATGATTGAATGTAGTAAGTGGGTGTTGATTGGGCCCAGTTCACACTGATATAGGTGGCACGTATTTGGCAGGCTGATCGCCTTTGGTTATAGCCCAAACAACCTCGGTTTAGGGCCTTCCAACCCTCCACCTATTCTCATATATTTAACTTGGTGACTCATTGTTTATTATGAATAAACACTACCAAAAAAATGGGCAAAGGCTACGGACTAAATCCGTAGCCATAGACATATAGCTACGGATCTAGTCCGTAGCACGGCCGTAGGCGTAGGTGCAGTAACAATAGGTCTGGAACCTATAGCTACAGATTTAATCCGTAGCTATAGGTCCAAACAGCTACGGATTTAATCCGTAGCAATTATAGCCATAGCTATAGGTTAGAAGCGCTAAGGATTTAATCACCACCGCTATGGATTTTCTCCGTAGCTATATCTGGCAAACGCTACGGATCTAAGTCGTAGCAATTATATTCGTAGCTGTAGGTTACAACAACTATGAATTTAATTATAACAGCTACGGATTTAATCTGTAGCTATAGTTTACAACAGCTACGGATATAATCCATAGCAAATCCTATTTTGAAAAATATATATACAATTACTTGTTCATTCAATTACCACCTGCATAATCATTCATTCATTCAATTATAATCAATTACAATCCTTCATTCAATCAATTACAATTACAATTACAATCATTCATTCAATCAATTACAATTACAATCCTTCATTCAATCAATTACAATTACAATTACAATTACAATAATGCTGAAAACACAAATCTTTGGCTACATTAGAGAAATTTGCTCGACTTCACCCTGAAATTTCAAAGATAAAGAATTGAAAGAGAAGATATATTTTGATGGTATGATATTTTTTTCACAAGTAAATAGGCCTTTTTCAGCCATCACCCACCTGAAGAATAAAAAACCGGTTGTTGTCCAAGTCCACTCCTTTTCCTTTCAATTTCTTAGTGACCTCTGTAAAATTACTTCCACAGTCATTTATGTAGTACTTTGAAGAGTCGTCTCGAAATGAACCTCTAGTAATGACAAAGTCACTTCCTGCAACAGCTTCGTATATTCCATCATCCTACAAATAGTCATGGCATTCATAAATCAGAATGACCATTGGAGGAAAGAAAAACAAAGTGAAAGAAGTGCATCATGTATAACCATTTTCTTCTTCTTTTTTTCTTAATGAATTAATAAAAGCTCAAATAGGAATGAAATTGACACAAAAGGAATGGTCTCACCATATGGTTTGTAGAGCCAAAATAAACGTCAGGAAATCGAGTTCAGGTTCGGGATCGGGTTTAGGTTTGGGTTTTCAAGTTTAGGTTTAGGTTTAGGTTAGGGAGTTGAGATTAGGATTAGGTGTAGGTTTAGGTTTAGGGATTTGAGAATAGGTTAAGGTTTAGGTTTAGGAAATCGGGTTCGGGTTCAGGATCGGGTTTAAGTTTGGGTTTTCAAGTTTAGGTTTAGGTTTAGGTTTGGGAGTTAGGTTTAGGTTAGGTTGTAGGTTAAGGCTTAGGGAATTGAGAATAGGTTAAAGTTTAGGTTGAGGAAATTGGGTTCAGGTTCGGGATCGGGCTTAAGTTTGGGTTTTCAAGTTTAGGTTTAGGTTTAAGTTAGGGAGTTGAGATTAGGATTAGGTGTAGGTTTAGGTAAAGGGATTTGAGAATAGGTTAAGGTTTAGGTTTAGGAAATCGGGTTTGGGTTAGAGATCGGGTTTAAGTTTGGGTTTTCAAGTTTAGGTTTAGGTTTAGTTAGGTAGTTAGGTTTAGGTTAGGTTCTAGGTTAAGGTTTAGGGAATGAGAATAGGTTAAGGTTTAGGTTTAGGAAACCGGTTCGGTTCGGGATCGGGTTTAATTTTGGGTTTTTTAAGTTTAGGTTTAGGTTAGGGAGTTAGGTTTATGTTAGGTTGTAAGTTAAGCTTTAGGGAATGAGAATAGGTTAAGGTTTAGGTTTAGGAAACCGGGTTCGAGTTCGGGATCGGGTTTAAGTTTGGGTTTTCAAGTTTAGGTTTAGGTTTAGGTTTTAGGTTGTAGGTTAAGGTTTAGGGGTTGAGAATATGTTAAGGTTTACGTTGAGGAAGCTTGGTTCGGGTTTGGGACCGGGTTTAAGTTTGGGTTTTCAAGTTTAGGTTTAGGTTTATGTTAGGTAGTTAGGTTTAGGTTAGGTTGTAGGTTAAGGTTTAGGGAATTGAGAATAGGTTAAGGTTTAGGTTTAGGAAACCGGGTTCGGGTTCGGGATCGGGTTTAATTTTGGGTTTTCAAGTTTAGGTTTAGGTTTAGGTTAGGGAGTTAGGTTTAGGTTAGGTTGTAGGTTAAGCTTTAGGGAATTGAGAATAGGTTAAGGTTTAGGTTTAGGAAACTGGGTTCGGGTATGGGATTGGGTTTAATTTTGGGTTTTCAAGTTTAGGTTTAGGTTTAGGTTAGGGAGTTAGGCTTAAGTTAGGTTGTAGGTTAAGGTTTAGGGAATAAAGAATAGTTTAAGGTTTAGGTTGAGGAAATTGGGTTCGGGTTCGGGATAGGGTTAAAGTTTGGGTTTTCAAGTTTAGGTTTAGGTTCAGGTTAGGTTGTAAGTTAAGGTTTAGGGAATGAGAATAGGTTAAGGTTTAGGTTTAGAAACCGGGTTCGGGTTCGACATCGGGTTTAAGTTTGGGTTTTCAAGTTTAGGTCTAGGTTTAGGTTAAGGAATTAGGTTTAGGTTAGGTTGTAGGTTAAGGTTTAGGGAATTGAGAATAGGTAAAGGTTTAGGTTGAGGAAACTGGGTTCGGGTTGAGACCAAGGTTTAAGTTTGGGTTTTCAAGTTTAAGTTTAGGTCTAGGTTAGGTAGTTAGGTTTAGGTTAGGTTGTAGGTTAGGGTTTAGGGAATGAGAATAGGTTAAGGTTTAAACGAGGTTTGGGTTCGGGATTGGGTTTAAGTTTAGGTTTTCAAGTTTAGGTTTAGGTTTAGGTTAGGGAGTTAGGTTTAGGTTAGGTTGTAGGTTAAGGTTTTGGGAATTTAGAATAGTTTAAGGTTTAGGTTGAGAAGTGGGTTTGGGTTCGGGATCGGGTTTAAGTTTAGGTTTTTAAGTTTAGGTTTAGGTTTAAGTTTAGGTTTAGGTTAGGGAGTTGAGATTAGGATTAGGTATAGGTTTAGGTTAAGGGAGTGAGAATAGGTTAAGGTTTAGGTTTAGGAAATCGGGTTCGGGTTAGGGATAGGGTTTAAGTTTGGGTTTTTAAGTTTAGGTTTATGTTTAGGTTAGGTAGTTAGGTTTAGGTTAGGTTGTAGGTTAAGGTTTAGAAATGAGAATGGTTAAGGTTTAGGTTTAAGAAACCGGGTTCGGGTTCAAGATCGGGTTTAATTTTAGGTTTTCAAGTTTAGGCTTAAGTTTAGGTTAGGGAGTTAGGTTTAGGTTAGGTTGTAGGTTAAGGTTTAGAGGGTGAGAATAGGTTAAGGTTTAGGTTGAGGAAATTGGGCTCGGGTTCGGGATAGGGTTTAAGTTTAGGTTTTCAAGTTTAGGTTTAGGTTTAGGTTAGGGAGTTGAGATTAGGATTAGGTGTAGGTTTAGGTTAAGGGATTTGAGAATAGGTTAAGGTTTAGGTTTAGGAAATGGTTCGGGTTCGGAATCGAGTTTAAGTTTGGGTTTCAAGTTTAGGTTTAGGTTTAGGTTAGGTAGTTAGGTTTAGATTAGGTTGTAGGTTAAGGTTTAGGAATTGAGAATAGGTTAAGGTTTAGGTTGAGAAATTGGGTTCGGGTTTGGGATCGGGCTTAAGTTTGGGTTTTAAGTTTAGGTTTAGGTTTAGGTTAGGGAGTTGAGATTAGGATTAGGTGTAGGTTTAGGTAAAGGGATTTGAGAATAGGTTAAGGTTTAGGTTTAGAAATCGGGTTCGGGTTCGGGGATTGGGTTTAAGTTTGGGTTTTCTATTTTAGGTTTAGGTTTAGGTTAGGTAGTTAGGTTTAGGTTAGGTTGTAAGTTAAAGTTTAGGGAATTAAGAATAGGTTAAGGTTTAGGTTTAGGAAACCGGGTTCGACATCGGGTTTTAGTTTGGGTTTTCAAGTTTAGGTTTAGGTTTAGGTTAGGGAGGTAGGTTTTGGTTAGGTTGTAGGTTAAGGTTTAGGGAATTGAGAATAGGTTAAGGTTTAGGTTGAGAAGCGGGTTCGGGTTGGGACCGAGTTTAAGTTTGGGTTTTTAAGTTAGGTTTAAGGTTTAGGTTTAGGAAATTGGGTTTGCCCTTCGGATCGGGTTTAAGTTTGGGTTTTCAAGTTTAGGTTTAGGTTTAGGTTAGGAAGTTAGGTTTAGGTTGGTTGTAGGTTAAGGTTTACGGAGAGAAATAGGTTAAGGTTCCTTAGGTTTAAGAAGTGGGTTTAGGTTAGGGATTAGGGTTTAGGAAGTTGTGGGTTGCTTTGGGAATTGAAATAGGCTTAAGGTTTAGGCTGAGGAAACCGTCTGTATGTTCTGGATAGGATTTAGTGTTCAGCCCTGCTGTCTCCGACGCTTAGGCTAGGGAGTTAGTTTCAGTTAAAGAGTAGGTCAAGGTTTAGGGAATTGAGAATAGGCCAAGGTTTAAAGGAGGAACCGGGTCTGTGTTGCCTGGATCGGGTTTAAGCTCTTGGGTTTTCAAGTTTAGGGTTTAGGTACAGTGTCTGGGAAGTTAGGTTTCAAAGTTAGGTAGTCAGAGGTTAAGCTTCTTAGGGAAATTGAGAATTTGTTAAGGTTTAGTGTTTCAGGAAACCGATGTCTCTGTGCTCCAGATCGTCTAAGCTCGGGCTTTCAAGTTTCAGGGCTTAGGCTTAGGTTATGGTTTAGGTTTTCAGGTTAGGCTGAGGTAAGTCACAGGCTTGTGTGGAATTAAGAATAGTTAAGGCTTTAGGTTGAGGAAACCGGGTTCTAGTTCGGGACTCGGGTTTAAGTTCGGGTTTTCTAAGTTTAGGTTTATAGTTTAGGTTAGGTAGTTAGGGTTTATGTTAGGGTCAGTAGGGGTTAAGCTTTAGGGAATCGGGAGAAGTAGTGTTAAGGCTTGCTGAGAAATTGGGTCTTGTCTCAAGACTGCATTTAAGTTTCTGCTTTTCAAGTTTAGGTTTAGGTTTAGGTTAGGAGTTAGTTTGAGGTTAGAACAGTGTAGGTTAAGGTTTAAATGGAATTGAGAATAAGGTTAGCAGGCCTAGCCGTTAGAAACCGTGTGTTCACGGTTCGGGATTGGGATCTATTAAGTTTCTGGTTTTCAAGTTTAGGTTTAGGTTTAGGGTTTAGGGAATTAGGTTTAGAAGTTAGGTTGTAGGTTTTAGGTTTAGGGAATTGAGAATAGGTTAAGGTTTAGGCTTAGTGAAACCCTGGGCCCGGGTTCTGGTCTCGGACTGCCAAGCTCTAAGCTTTCAAGTTTAGGTATACAGTTTAGGTTAGGAGTTAGGTTTAGGTTAGGTCACAGTGTTAAGGTTTAGTGAATTGGAGAGAATAGGTTAAAGTTTACATTGAAGGAAATCTGGGTTCGGTTGCCCCAGATCGGGTTTGCAGTTTGGGATTTTCAAGCCAAGTTTGAAGCTGGGTTTAGGTTATGGAGTTAGAGATTGTAGATTAGGGTTATAGGTTAAGATTTAGGGAATTGAGAATAGAGTTAATGTTTAGGTTTATGAAATTAGAAATCGTGTCTCGTGGATCGGGTTTAAGTTTGGGCTTTTCAAGTTTAGGGTTTAGGTTTAGGTTGTGGAGTTAGGTTTAGGCTAGCTGTCAGAGGGTTAAGGTTTCAGGAATTCGAGAATAGGTTAGCAGGTTTACATTGAGGAAACCTAGGGTCCCAGTTCCTGATCGGCCGTTTGTCAAGCTCAAGTTTAAGGGCTTAGGTTTAGGCTAAGGAGTTAGGGAGTTAGGTTTAGGCTGTAGGTTATGCTTTAGGAATTGGAGAACAGGTTATGGTGCTTAGTTGCCGAGAACCCATTCTGGGTTCGGGATCCGGGTTTAAGTTTTCGGGTTTTCAAGTTTAGTTTGAAGTTTAGGTTCTCGGAGTTAGGGGTTTAGGTCATGCTAGTAGGTTAAGGTTTAGGAATTGAGAATAGGTTAAGGTTTAGGTTTAAGAACCTGGGCCGGTTCTGGATCGGGTTTAAGTTGGAAAGCCAAGTTTAGGTTTAGGTTTAGGTTAGTGAGTTAGGTTTGTGTTCTATTGTTGGTTAAGGCTAGTGGAATTCGTAATAGGTTAGTGTTTAGGTCAAGAAACTCGGGTTCGGGTTCTGGGACCGGGTTTAAGTTTGGGTTTTCAAGTTTAGGTTTAGGTTTATTAGGGAGTTTGGTTTAGGTTAGGTTGTAGGTTAAGCTTTAGGGAATTGAGAATAGGTTAAGGTTTAAGTTGAGGAAATTGGGTTCGGGTTCGGCATCGGGTTTACGTTTCGGTTTTCAAGTTTAGGTTTATGTTTAGGTTAGGTTGTAGGTTAAGCTTTAGGTAATTGAGAATAGGTTAAGGTGAAGGTTGATAAGCCGGGTTCTGGGTTCGGGATCGGGTTTAAGTTTGGGTTTAAAGTTTAGGTTTAGGTTTAGGTTAGGAGTTAGGTTTAGGTTAGTTTGTAGGTTAAGGTTTAGCTCTAGGGAATTGAGTTTAGGTTATAGGTTTTGGTTTAGGTTATTGGTTTTGGTTTAGGTTAAGGTTTAGGTTATTGGATTTTGAGAATGGGTTCGTTTAGGTTTAGGTTATAGGTTTTGGTTTTGGTTTTGGTTTGGGTTTAGGCTA